>CM028680.1:33128381-34328381 GCA_016760335.1 Gastrodia elata | reverse complement strand
GGATTTATTTTTTTGAATTATGTATTTTAAATTATTTAATAATCTTGCTAAATTATAATTAGTGAAAATTAGGGTTTATACTTACTAGATCTTAGTAAACTTAGGCTCTGATCAATTTTATTATTAAATGGAACTTGTGTGCCAAATTTCAAGCCATTCTGATGGTTGGATTTATACCTATGTACTAATCCATTTTGGGATTGAATTAGGGTTTGGTTAGTACTAAGTAATCCATGTTTTATAAAGTTTGATTATCAATTTGGCTTATAACAATAAGTTAGATGTATTGAAATCAGGTAGATAAATTTATTAAGAATAACTTGAACAAATCTAAATTTGAATATCTTGAACACCTAAATTAAGTTAAGAAATCTTAAGACTTGGGTCAAGCTCTTAAGACTTGATCTAGGTCTGAGATTGCCACCAATAACACATGAGTAACTCTCTGATTTGAGATTGATTATTAATCAAACTCATGATCTTAATTGAAGAAGGATAGGGGCCCAACCCTAATCTACTTAATTAAGGTCCAAATCCTTAAGAACCTTAACTTAATTAACTTGACTACAAGACTATGAACTTGACATCTTCCAATAATGCATCTGATTGATTTTGATTCTAAACATTTGAATTAGACAAATTAAGGTTAATAATAGTCCTATGTGACTTTTCAATCTAAATCAAACCTTAAGATCCTTGATTTGCTCCTAAGCAAGACTATTAGCATAAAAGATTAATAAAACCATCTTATTTAATAAATGATCTAAAACTTTAATATTTTGGATTTAAGTCCCTTAGCTTACATTAAGGTGTGATCAGATGACTTAATCATCTGGTCTGATCATTCTAAATCTAAGTACAAAATAAAGTCAAAAGTATTAATATTAGAAATTAGAATGGGAGATCTTAAGCATTTCTCCGTAAGATCATCTTGAAAATATGTAAAAGACCTAAAATACATCTACCTTGTGGTAGGAGATCCTTGTATGATTCATTGAGGTAGCAATTTAGATGACCTTTGAAACCTTAGAATTTGATCTTAAGCCCTTGTGGTAGAGTTCACCTAGAAACCTTAGAGTGATACTTCTCCTTGTGGTAGAATCCATGCTAAGTGACCCTTGATCACAAGTTTGTGAAACCTTGTATAGGACTTACCCACTAGCTTAGGCTTTAATAGTCTTAATAATTCCTTGTTTTATTAAGTATACTTGATTGAACCTTGATCATTGGGTGATGTAGTATAGTATACCCATACTACTAATTTCTAGTAGAATTCAGGATTGGTTAATTCACTCTAATAGGGACTTATGAGCAGGTGCTAACCTGAGGGATTAGACAAATACAGTCCCATTAGAATAAATCATTCAACCCTAAGAGTGTATTAAATGGGTATTCATTTCTTAGTTTGATTAAAAATTAAATTGCCAATGGGTAATGTCTCTTAGAGAAGATCGCTTCAATAGGTCTGGTTCAACCAAACTAAGTAACTGAAGTTACCTCCTTTGAAACACTAGGTGTAATTGTGAGTGGGGCATCTTAATAACTTAGCTTGAGATACAAATCGCCAACGGGTGATGCCTCTCATTGAAGATCGCTTCGTTAAGGTGGCTTAATCAACTAAGTGATGAGAATTACCTTCCTTGTAAAGACACTAAGTATGAGTATACCATCATTCTACCTAATAATCTTTAAAGTAAATCTGCAACTCTAACCAATTATCGTTATAAAAGCTAGGAGTCAGAATCTCTTTTAGTAGGATTCTGCACAGTGGAGGCTCATAATTCATTATATGCATTCCAAGTTTTCATGGCTTTCTGGGTTTTTACTCATATAGAATAGGAGCATGGGCATAAGCATGAGTATAAACTTGAAGTATCATTTTAGCGGTAATGCTTGAGTATCAGGGATGAAGTATAAGTTACGAAATGTTACATACACATTCTGAGGAATTTTGGGGTGCATCTGCGTCACCATACCGTATTCCTAATCAGGTGTATGTTTACATTGGACTGTACTACTCATAGTCTTTCAGTGATAGTTCAATGGCATATCCACGACACATGTGGTGTGGCATATTTGGGTGCATCTTTCCAGTGACATACAGTACAAAATTTGACATTTCTTCTATCTTGATTTATGAATATTCTATGTTTCCCTTACTTTCAGTTCTTTTTTGTGTGACAGTTTTACTTATTTAGCCCTTATTGTCTTACTTACTCAACAGTTTTAGTTTTTCCTTACTTAGTTTCTTTTTCCCCAATTTTCCTGTAGTTGTACTTTACTTTACTTGTTACTTGTATTTAGCTTTATTACTGAATAGTTAGTTGCGATGTATCAGACTTCTTGTCTAACACGGGATACTTTTGGGATCCGACAATTTGCTAGATCCCGAGCAGCTTGTAGAGACAGGGCAGGAGGACACACAGGAGATCCAGGAGGAGTACGTGGAGTCTTAGTGGATCGGACATCTACCTTTACTTTCAGCTCTATTTCAGTACTATAGTAGACCGTATTTACTTCTGCATTTAAATCAGTCTGTAATAAATTCTGGATGTATCTTTTACTTTTTTTTTCTGAGATGAATGTTTACTATTGCTTGTTATGAATGTATTCTGGATGTATTTCTTTAAGCTTTCGCACTCTGTTATACTACTATACCTAAAGTATTGTGCTGTGACCAGGATACTGGAAAGGCTGAAACATTTATGATGTATATTGGATCCTCTCCCGTTCTTTAAATCCAATATACGTGTTAGTCTAATACTTAAGGTAAGTACTCTACTATTATCTTAAGTATTGGCTCTCGATCCTACTCTTAGGATCAAGTCAGCAGCCTTCAACATGGCTCAGTCTTATACCCTCCTATTTAGGATGATAGGTTTTTGCTTGTATACCCATCCTCCCAAGTAGCGCACCGCTCCGCTGCAGGATGTACACGTATCTCTTATCTTTTGTACGCGGCGACGGGGCGGGGCGCTACATTTGGTATCACAGAAATACCATAAAGTGTCAGATAAAGAGTTATTCTTATCTACTTTATGCTCTATTCTCTATCTTAGATCAAGATCACAGGTTACTAAGTATAGTGCAAAGCAATTATCCAAAACAGTTCATTAAACTATCTCAAAAACAAAAAGGGAGAAACTATGTCTAGAAGATTGACACCGTAGGAATTTAACGCACATACTAGATTGATTGAAACTGCAACTCATAAATGGACATCTTAAGACTTGAACGAACTTTTGAAAATAATAATCAACTATGAACAAAATACTTATTGGTTGAAGTATTCTAGGAATGGACTACTCGCAGATATCATTTCCATTCTACCTTAGGAGGTTTGATGACTATTGGATAGACGATCTTTGAGACGGTCAGATCTATGGAAGGACTATAGATGGAGTGTCACCTCGTTGAGTTGAAGTGCTAGACAACATTCTTGTCCATTCATCATTTGGAGGCACCAGTCTTTCAGTACTCGCCAGAGAATGGCTGGACCGTGTTACCACTGCACTGCGAGAGACGGCTTGTCCTGAGGAGCACCGTCTAGAGGTTGCGGATATCCTACTGAGGGGATCAGTGAGTCATTGGTGGTATTGGGTTTATAGGAGATTAGCTTGGAGGAGCCACATAGTCACCTATGATAACTACTGTGCTGCTTTTTGGGTAGAATATTGTAACTAGGATGTTTGAAAGTCTCATCATGTCATCTTTCTTATTTCAGTATATGTTTTTATGTATCTTCTCCTATGATAAAGAAATGAAAGAAATTTAGTAAAACCTCTACGTTCTGAATTCATATTCATATTTATAGCCATGAATCCTGGTTCTCTGTCTGCTCCTACCCCAAATAAGAACACGGTGGTGTCGTCCAGTGTACCAGAAGACTCCAAAATTATGGCTAGCTTGTTAAGAGCCTTAATTGATAGCAATGCGCAATAGGCACAAGAGACCCATGCTCTTATCCTCTCAGTTAAACAGCAATCTGCTCCTCCAGCGGGATCCTCATCGTCACACTACGCTGGGGACGGAATCCTACATAGTTTCCTTCACCTTCGAATTCCTACGTTCAACGAGGCACTAAATCCTATGGACACCGTGACATGGGTTAAGTTAGTAGAGAAGAACCTTGCCACTATCAAATGCCCTAACTCTGAGGCCATCCGCCTAGTAACTTACTTATTTCAAGAAGAGGCGGAGTATTGGTGGGAGAATGAGCGAAATAGCAGATTTGCGGAGTATGAAGTAGAGGACATTCCGTGGGACATGTTCATGGAAGCATTCCGTGAAGCATTCATCCCAGTGTCAGCCCAAGAAGTTCTGGAGGATGAACTCCTCCATCTCACACAAGGTAATAATTCCGTGTTCGACTACGAACAGGAATTTAGGAGGCTATCACAATTCGTTCAGGATTTGGTAAGAACGGAGGCATCCAAATGCCACCGCTTCCTAAAGGGCCTGAGAGACTCTATTAAAGCACATCTAGTATCTTGTTAGATCAAGACGCTGACTGAATTAATTGAAGGGGCCCGTCTATAGGAAGGATTCCAAGATCTACTGGACTGGAAGCGAAAAGCGACAGTCATGCAGCCAAGGGGAGAATGGTTTGGCCATCGCAAGACGGCAAAGGTCTACAACATGGAGCCAGCACAGCCCCAGCCTCAGAACTCTGAATGCAAATGACTGCATCTATATGGAAAATGCTACCACTTCAGTGGTGTGTGTTTCACATGTGGCCATAAGGGCCACCGCTATCTCGAGTGTAGGGAGAAGAACACAATCGATGGTGTGTTCATCAACCACTCCCGCCACAAATAAGCATTTTGAGCTCAACAATAAATAGCCGGGAGCTTGCTCCTGCAATCATGCCAGCCACTGCTACCAACTCTAAGGCCATTGTACCAGCCCAAAGGCCAAGCTATGATCATCAGGGTCAAAGGCACCAAAATAAACAACCCTCAGCTCCTGTCAGGGTATATATGTTAACTCCTGCCTCTGCTCCTGAGAATAATGACGTGGTGTCAGGTATGCCTTAACATAATTTTTCATTTTTTCAGTAATTATTCCATGTTATTGCAGTACCTTAACTATTGAATAGTCATCCTTATTAAACTGCAAAAATTATAGGCACCTTATTGATAAACGACAAATCTTGTAACATCCTTTTAGATACGGGAGCAAGTCATTCCTTTGTATCAGAAAGTTGGGCTAAAAGTCTCAAACTACCAACCTATCCATTAGCTAGTTCATTGAGTATTAGGTTACCCTCGGGAGTCCATATGCAGTCTCAAAAATTCTGCAAACTAGATATTCCTATTGGGGAACAAAACTACGAAGCCAAGTCAATTATATTGCCAATCACCAACTTTGATATAATCTTAGGCATCAATTGGCTATGCTAGCATGATGCTTCCATAAATTGCATAAAGAAGAAAATAACATTGGGCAGTGGGAGTAACACAAAATCATTTGTGGGGAGGTTCAGCACTCAATCGTCGTTGATCAATGCGATGACAGTAGAAAGGCTAGTCAGGAAGGGATGCTGTGCGTACCTTGTGACAATGTTGGGAGAGAAGAGAGAAGTCGTACCTATTTCTGAAAACCACATAGTTTGTGAATTTCCTGATGTGTTCCCTGAAGACCTACCCAATCTTCCTCTAGTGAGAGAAGTAAAATTTGCCATAGCACTAATTCCTGAAACGTAACCACTGTCAAAGGTTCCGTATCGTATGGCGCCAAAAGAGCTCCAAGAGTTGAATAATCAACTCTAGGAACTATTGGAGAAGGGTCTTATTCGTTCAAGTTCATCTCCTTGGGGAGCGCCAGTGCTGTTCATAAAGAAGAAAGATGGATCGATGAGAATGTGCATCGATTACAGAGAACTAAATAAAATAACCATTAAGAACAAGTACTCTCTGCCGCGTATCGATGACCTGTTTGATCAATTATCCCGAACTAAAGTTTTCTCCAAGATAGACTTGCGACCAGGATATCATCAATTATAAGTTAAGGATTCAGATATTGAGAAGACAGCGTTTAGAACCCGCTATGGGCATTACGAATTCTTGGTGATGTCCTTTGGCCTAACAAATGCGTCCTCCGTCTTTATGGACTTAATGCAGTGCATGTTGAAAACATATATGGATAAATTCGTCATTGTCTTCATCGATGATATATTGATTTATTCAAAGGATAAAACGGATCACGAGAATTACCTGCATTTAGTACTTGAAAAGCTCAGAAGCCATAAGCTATATGCTAAATATTCTAAATGTGAGTTATGGCTGGACTCAGTCTCTCTTTTGGGTCATGTCGTCGATTCTCAGGGAATCCGAGTTGATCATAGTAAAGTAAGCGTAGTCCAAGATTGGTCACAACCATAATCTGTGACCAACATTAGGAGTTTCTTAGGACTGGCAGGCTACTACAGGAAGTTTGTCAAAGGTTTCTCGCAAATTGCATCTCCTCTCACTAAGTTGACTCAGAAATCAGTACCATTCGCGTGGAGCCCAGAATGTAAGAAAGCATTCCAAACTCTAAAAGATGCTTTATCCTCTGCACTAGTTCTTGCCTTACCTAAAGAAGGCCTGAATTACCAAGTATATACCGATGCATTCGGAATAGGATTGGGATGTGTTTTGATGCAAGAAGGAAGAGTTATAGCCTATGCATCTCGTCAGTTAAGACCACATAAAAAGAACTATCCTATCCACGACCTCGAATTAGCAGCTGTGGTTTTTGCCCTAAAAATATGGCATCATTATCCGTATGGCATCCAGTGCTCTATATTCACCAATCATCAGAGCTTGAAGTACATCTTCACCCAGCGTGAGTTGAATTGCCGACAACGAAGATGGCTCGAACTAATAAGCGATTATGATCTAAACATCCAATATCATCCTTAAAAAGCAAACATCGTAGCAGATGCACTTAGTCATCATGCTACTCTATCTTCTTTAATATAATCCAGTCTTTTGGAAGAAGAATTCTAGAGCTCAAAATCAGGCCAGCGTGTGGTGACATGTTAAGCACATTAATATCCATGAGTTCAATTGAACCCACATTTCATTACGATGTCTCCATTTCACAAACCAAGGATGAAGACTACCTAAAGTTTAAAGTTGACATCGAGAGTGGTCGTCACTTTGATCTACAGCTCTGAGGTAATGCAATTTATCAAGGTGATCGTTTATGGATTCCCAAATCCATGCAGCAAGAGATTCTAGTAGAAGGTCACAATTCAGGTTACCATGTACATCCTAGAAGCACCAAGATGTATCAAGATCTAAAGAAAGCATTCTAGTGGCCTGGAATGAAGAAAAGTGTGACAGAGTTTATCATAAAATGTCATGCTTGTAACTTAGTCAAGGCTGAGCACCAAAAGCCTGGAGGACTGCTCCATCCTCTAGCAATTCCTGAATGGAAGTGGTTCAACATTTCTATGGATTTTGTCATGGGATTACCTAAAGCAAAATCCGGTATTGATTCAATATGGGTCATTGTCGATCGATTGACCAAATTAGCGCATTTTATTCCTATGCGGCAGACTGATTCTGTGGAGAAATTGGCAAAGTTGTACATCAAGGAAGTTATCAGGCTCCATGGAATTCTAAGATCTATCGTGTCTGATCGAGGTAGCCGTTTCACTTCTAAATTTTGGAAAGCAGTGCATCATGACTTAGGGATTACTCTAGCCATGAGTACCGCTTTCCATCCTCAGACCGATGGTCAAATAAAAAGAGTCAATCAAGTCTTAGAAGATCTTCTTCTCCTCTGTATGCTAGATTTTGGAGGGTTCTGGGAAGATCATATTCTTCTCGTAGAATTCGCATACAATAACAGCTTTCAGGCAAGTATAGGCATGGCTCCATATGAAGCTCTGTATGGTAGAAAATGCAGTACTCCATTAGTATGGTCTAAAACTAGTAGTGTGCAGCTTTATAGTTCTACTCTAGTGGAAGAAACAAATTGGAAAATTTAGCTGATCCAACAAAGGATCAAAGCAGCTCAAGATCATCAGAGTAAGTATCATGATGCTCATCATCATGCTCTGGATCTGGAAGTAGAAAATTTTGTGTATCTTAAGGTCAGTCCAATGAAAGATGTGTATCATTTCGGTGTAGCCGGGAAGCTAAGTCCTCGCTACGTTGGACCATTTGAGATATTAGAAACGATCGGATCTGCAGCCTATCGATTAAAGCTTCCTGAAGATTTCTCTTCCATCCATAATTTCTTCCACATCTCATCTCTGTGGAAATGTCTTCGTAACCCATCTCACTTAATCCAACTTCCAGCGGTATCTCTCCAACCGGACCTTTCTTATGCAGAAGAGCCAATTAAGATCTTGGCTCATGATCAAAAGCAGCTGAGAAATCGTTTAATTCTAATGGTGAAGGTTCAATGGAGGAATTACTCTTTAGAAGAATCTACTTGGGAAAAGGAGGTGGATATGAGGATAAAGTATCCCCGTCTCTTTAAAACTCCAGGTACCCATTAATTTCTAAGTCTTATTATGTTCTTCAAACTCTTCTTATTTGTCTTCTTTCTTGAGATGATGTCGAGGACGACATCATTCTTAAGTAGGGGAGTCTGTAACAGCCCTAGGTTGTTATCTTGCTAAAATTATAGGCAATCTAGTCAATTTTAAATACCATTACTTATAAAACCTTAAACGGAACCTGTATAGAAAATTTAAAGTATATTGAACTTCTCTAAGTCCAAAATGATATTTTGATCAGTCTAGATACCCTAGATTAGACCTAAAATATTTTAGTCTCAGAATTAAATTCTGATTGTATTTTTGAATTCCTCAACCCCAAATTAGCTAAGGGTGAAATTTTGGTGCAATTTGGAAATCATTTAGGCCATAATTTATATTTAAATAACATGGTCTAATTGCATTTAAGGGTTTCCAACATTCCATAATTGCAAAAATATTCTCTAAACTGAATTAACAGCTGGGATTCGCTGTGCGGACCGCGGGCGATCCGCTGCGGAGCCCGAGTCTCACAACAACGGAGTCCCGCACATCTGGCTGTCGCGCCTTTTCCATCGATGGTCAGGATTCAATCTAGCTAGACCGCGGATCCATTATTGGATCTACTCCATGGATCCTACGGCCAGGATCGCTCCAGCGGTCAGCCGTTAGGATCCGAGCGATCCCAGCCGTAGCGCCATCTGATCGATAGATCAGACGACATCCAAGGGGTCCGGCACTGTGGATCTTTGTCTCCACTCGTTCGTGTGCCCGACAGGGAAAATCACCTGTACTGCCAGCTGCCATGCTTGTCCCCCACTAGCTCCTCCAGCTCAGTAAGCCATTGCTAATCTTCCCCAAATGGCCGAGGGACCCCAATTGGGCCTCGTGACCCGGCCGAGCTTGAATTGGAAATTTGAGAGCTCGGCCATGGTCCGAACCATCCGATCCTCCCCAGCCCGACCAAGCTCTATGGAACCTTCCTTGCACTCCTGTGGGGCTATAAATAGCCTCAGCACTCCTCTGATTGATCCTTGCTGATCAATCGAAGTCGCTTACCTTCTCCGCCATTGCCGTCTATTGAGCTTCCTCCAGGTGATCCTAGGAGCTTCGAACCGTTGATAGTTGGCTCTCCTGGTGTTCAGGAACCGTTGTAGTGATTGGAAGCTCAGCTAAGGCCAGCCAATTCCTCAGCTAGTCACCCCGAGCTTGCCCGAGAATCCAGGTACTCCCGTTGCTGGTTTCAAGCCAATGAGGCTCGAACCTTCTTCCTTCTGATGCGTATGAGTTTGTATTGTCATCTTTAACCCAATGGTATTGTGATTAAGATCTAGGTTAGCTCTGATCGATCGAATTGATTGATTGGATTGAGTTCCTTAAGGATCGCCTTGGTCGAGTAAGGACCTGGCGATCCAGACCATCCCAGAACCTCACACTATAGGGCTTCGATCCACCTCACCTCCCTGATGGTATAAAGATCAAGCCTGGGGTCTGGCGTGGCCTCTGTGGGGAGAGTTATCTCCCCACAGTAGCTCTGATGGAGGAGCCCTCGGGTGAGTAAGGTCCGGCCGATCCAGATTGTCTCACAGGGCGCTTCAGGTCCCATTCGATGCGTCTGACCACGGTGATCGAGTAACAATCCAGCTATGGCCGTGCCGTGGTCTGGATGCACCAGATTTTGGCGATTAGGGTTTCCCTAGTCGGTCCTCTCAGACGGGACGAAGGCGCGGGGATGAAGGCTTTGTGCGGGCCGGGTCGACCCACGAACCGCGCTGTGCGACAGTGCCAGGTATCCCGGGCCCCAGTCGACCCGCACAGTTTGGAAATTGGGTCGAGCCATTTTAATTAAATCAGAATTTTAAGGAAAATAATTCCAATATTCCAATCATAGAAAATTGATTAAATAAAAATGCAAATGTATTATTTGAATAACTTTAAATCCACTGGTCCAATCCCTAGGGTATTATATATGAAAATGATCAAAAAATCATAAGGGATCTAAATATAAAATTAAATTGCACATCCAATGGTTAGATTTGCTACTATTGCTTAAAATATAGTGGATCTTAATTAGGGTGATTTAGTAATTATACTTATCAAAATTGCATGTTTAGTATGCCATTAGCTTACTTATATTGAGTAGAATGCATGGCTAGAGGATTTACTTTTTTGAATTATGTACTTTAAAATATGCCATAATCTTGTTAAATCATAATTAGTGAAAATTACGATTTATACTTACTGAATCTTAGTAAACTTAGGCTCTGATCAATTGTATTATTAAATGGAACTTGTGTGCCAAATTTCATGCATTCTGATGGTTGGATTTATACCTATGTACTAATCCTTTTTGGGATTGAATTAGGGTTTGATTAGTACTAAGTATTCCATATTTTATAAAGTTTGATTATCAATTTGGCTTATAACAGTAAGTTAGATGTATTGAAATCAGGTAGATAAATTTATTAAGAATAACTTGAACAAATATAAAATTGAATATCTTGAACACCTAAATTAAGTTAAGAAATCTTAAGACTTGGATCAAGCTTTTAAGACTTGATCTAGGTCTGAGATTGCCACCAATAACACATGATTAACTCTCTGATTTGACATTGATTATTAATCAAACTTATGATCTTAATTGAAGAAGGATAGGGGCCCAACCCTAATCTACTTAATTAAGGTCCAAATCCTTAAGAACCTTAACTTAATTAACTTGATTACAAGATTATGAACTTGACATCTTCCAATAATGCATCTGATTGATTTTGATTCTAAATATTTGAATTAGACAAATTAAGGTTAATAATAGTTCTATGTGACTTTTCAATCTAAATCAAACCTTAAGATCCTTGATTTGCTCCTAAGCAAGACTATTAGCATAAAAGATTAATAAAACCATCTGATTTAATAAATGATCTTAAACTTTAATATTTTAGATTTGAGTCCCTTAGCTTTACATTAAGGTGTGATCAGATGACTTAATCATCTAGTCTGATCATTCTAAATCTAAGTACAGAATAAAGTCAAAAGTATTAATATTAGAAATTAGAATGGGAGATCTTAAGCATTTCTCCATAAGATCATCTTGAAAATATGTAAAAGACCTAAAATACATCTACTTTGTGGTAGGAGATCCTTGTGTGATTCATTGAGGTAGCAGTTTAGATGACCTTTGAAACCTTAGAATTTGATCTTAAGCTCTTGTGGTAGAGTTCACTTAAAAACCTTAGAGTGATACCTCTCCTTGTGGTAGAATCCATGGTAAGTGACCCTTGATCACAAGTTTGTGAAACCTTGTATAGGACTTACCCACTAGCTTAGGCTTTAATAGTCTTAATATTTCCTTGTTTTATTATGTATACTTGATTGAACCTTGATCATTGGGTGATGTAGTATAGTATACCCATACTACTAGTTTCTAGTAGAATTCAAGATTAGTTAATTCACTCTAATAGGGACTTATGAGTAGGTGCTAACTTGAGGGATTAGACAAATACAGTCCCATTAGAATAAATCATTCAACCCTAAGAGTATATTAAATGGGTATTCATTCCTTAGTTTGATTGAAAAACAAATTGCCAATGGGTAATGCCACCTCTTAGAGAAGATCGCTTCAATAGGTCTGTCTCAACCAAACTAAGTAACTGAAGTTACCTCCTTTGAAACACTAGGTGTAATTGTGAGTGGGGAATCTTAATAACTTAGCTTGAGATACGAATCGCCAACGGGTGATGCCTCTCATTGAAGATCGCTTCGTTAAGGTGGCTTAATCAACTAAGTGATGAGAATTACCTTCCTTGTAAAGACACTAAGTATGAGTATACCATCATTCTACCTAATAATCTTTAAAGTAAATCTGCAACTCTAACCAATTATCGTTATAAAAGCTAGGAGTCAGAATCTCTTTTAGTAGGATTCTGTATAGTGGAGGCTCAGAATTCATTATTTGCATTCCAAGTTTTGATGGCATTCTGGGTTTTTACTCATATAGAATAGGATCATGGGCATAAGCATGAGTATGAACTTGAAGTATCATTTCAGCAGTAATGCATGAGTATCAGTGATGAAGTATGGGTTACGGAATGTTACATACATATTCTGAGGAATTTCGGGGTGCATCTACGTCACCATACCGTATTCCTAATCGAGTGTATGTTTACATTGGACCGTACTATTCATCGTCTTTCAGTGATAGTTCAGTGGCATATCCATGACACATGTGGTGTGGCATATTTGGGTGCATCATTCCAGTGACATACAGTACAGCATTTGACATTTCGTCTATCTTGATTTATGAATATTCTATGTTTCCCTTACTTTCAGTTCTCTTTTATGTGACAGTTTTACTTATTTATCCCTTATTGTCTTACTTACTCAACTGTTTTAGTTTTTCCTTACTTAGTTTCTTTTTCCCTAATTTTCCTGCAGTTGTACTTTACTTTACTTGTTACTTGTATTTAGCTTTATTACTGTATAGTTAGTTGCAATGTGTTAGACTTCTTGTCTAACACTGGGTACTTTTGGGATCCGACAATTTGCTAGATCTTGAGCAGCTTGTAGAGGCAGGGCAGGAGGACACACAGGAGATCCAAGAGGAGTACGTGGAGTCTTAGTGGATCGGACATCTACCTTTACTTCCAGCTCTATTTCAGTACTATAGTAAACCTTATTTACTTCTGTATTTAAATCAGTCTGTAATAAATTCTGAATGTATCTTTTACTTTCTTTTTCTGAGATGAATGTTTACTACTGCTTATGATGAATGTATTCTGGATCTATTTCTTTTAGCTTCTGCACTCTGTTATACTACTATACTTAGTATAGTGATATGACCAGCATACTGGAAAGGTTGAAACATTTATGATGTATATTGGATCCTCTCCCATTCCTTAAATCCAATATACGTGTTAGTCTAATACTTAAGGTAAGCACTCTACTCTTATCTTAAGTATTGGCTCTCGATCCTACTCTTAGGATCGAGTCAACAGCCTTCAGCATGGCTCAGTCTTAGACCCTCCTATTTGGGAAGATGGGCTTTTGCTTGTATACCCGTCTTCCCGAGAAGCGCACCGCTCCGCCGCAGGATGTACACGTATCTCTTGTCTTTTGTGCGCGGCGACGGGGCGGGGCGCTACAGTTAGTATCAGAGAGATACCATAAAGTGTCAGATAAAGAGTTATTCTTATCTACTTTATGCTCTATTCTCTGTCTTAGATCAAGATCACAGGTTACTAAGTATAGTGCGAAGCAATTATCCAAAACAGTTCATTAAACTGTCTCAAAAACAAAAAGGGAGAAACTATGTCTAAGAGATTGACACCGTAGGAATTTAACGCACATAATTGATTGATTGAAACTGCAACTCATAAAATGGACATCTTAAGACTTGAACAAACTTTTGAAAATAATAATCAACTATGAACAAAGTACTTATTGGTTGAAGTATTCTAGGAATGGACTACTTGCAGATATCATTTCCATTCTACCTTAGGAGGTTTGATGACTATTGGATAGACGATCTTTGAGACGGTCAGATCTACGGAAGGACTATAGATGGAGTGTCACCTCGTTGAGTTGAAGTGCTAGACAACATTCTTGTCCATTCATCATTTGGAGGCACCAGTCTTTCAGTACTCGCCAGAGAATGGCTGGACCGTGTTACCACTGCACTGCGAGAGACGGCTTGTCCTGAGGAGCACCGTCTAGAGGTTGCGGATATCCTACTGAGGGGATTAGTGAGTCATTGGTGGTATTGGGTTTATAGGAGATTAGCTTGGAGGAGCCACATAGTCACCTATGATAACTACTGTGCTGCCTTTTGGGTAGAATATTGTAACTAGGATGTTTGAAAGTCTCATCATGTCATCTTTCTTATTTCAGTATATGTTTTTATGTATCTTCTCCTATGATAAAGAAATGAAAGAAATTTAGTAAAACCTCTATGTTCTGAATTCATATTCATATTTATAGCCATGTATCCTGGTTCTCTTTCTGCTCCTACCCCAATTAAGAACACAGTGGTGTCGTCCAACGTACCAGAAGACTCCAAAATTATGGCTAGCTTGTTAAGAGCCTTAATTGATAGCAATGTGCAATAGGCACAAGGGACCTGTGATCTTATCCTCTCAGTTAAACAGCAATCTGCTCCTCCAGCGGGATCCTCATCGTCACACTACGCTGGGGACGGAATCCTACATAGTTTCCTTCGCCTTCGAACTCCTACGTTCAACGAGGCACTAAATCCTATGGACACTGTGACATGGGTTAAGTTAGTAGAGAAGAACCTTGCCACTATCAAATGCCCTAACTCTGAGGCCATCCATCTAGTAACTTACTTATTTCAAGAAGAGGCGGAGTATTGGTGGGAGAATGAGCGAAATTGCAGATTTGCAGAGTATGAAGTAGAGGACATTCCGTGGGACACGTTCATGGAAACATTCCGTGAAGCATTCATCCCGGTGTCAGCCCAAGCAATTCTGGAGGATGAACTCCTCCATCTCACACAAGGTAATAATTTCGTGTTCGACTATGAATAGGAATTTAGGAGGCTATCACGATTCGTTCAGGATTTGGTAAGAACGTAGGCATCCAAATGCCACCACTTCCTAAAGGGCCTGAGAGACTCTATTAAAGCACATCTAGTATCTTGTTGGATCAAGATGCTGACTGAATTAATTGAAAGGGCCCGTCTATAGGAAGGATTCCAAGGTCAACTGGACTGGAAGGGAAAAGTGATAGTCATGCAGCCAAGGGGAGAATGGTTTGGCCATCGCAAGACGGCAAAGGTCTACAACATGGAGCCAGCACAGCCCCAGCCTCAGAACTCTGAATGCAAATGACTGCATATATATGGAAAATTCTACCACTTCGGTGGTGTGTGTTTCACATGTGGCCGTAAGGGCCACCGCTATCTCGAGTGTAGGGAAAAGAACACAATCGACGGTGTGCTCATCAACCACTCCCGCCACAAATAAGCATTTTGAGCTCAACCAATAAATAGCCGGGAGCCTGCTCCTGCAATCATGCCAGCCACTGCTACCAACTCTAAAGCCATTGTACCAGCCCAAAGGCCAAGTTATGATCATCAGGGTTGAAGGCACCAGAATAAACAACCCTCAGCACTTGCCAGGGTCTATATGTTAGCTCCTGCCTCTGCTCCTGAGAACAATGACATGGGGTCAGGTATGCCTTAACATAATTTTTCATTATTTCAGTAATTATTCCATGTTATTGCAGTACCTTAACTATTGAATACTCATCCTTATTAAACTGCAGAAATTATAGGCACCTTATTGATAAACGAGAAATCTTGTAACATCCTTTTAGATACGGGAGCAAGTCATTCCTTCATATCGGAAAGTTGGGCTAAAAGTCTCAAACTACCAACCTATCCATTAGCCAGTTCATTGAGTATTGGGTTACCCTCGGGAGTCCATATGCAGTCTCAAAAATTCTGCAAACTAGATATTCCTATTGGGGAACAAAACTATGGAGCCAGGTTAATTATATTGCCAATCACCAACTTTGATATAATCTTAGGCATGAATTGGCTAAGCCAGCATGATGCTTCCATAAATTACCTAAAGAAGAAAATAACATTGGGCAGTGGGAGTAATACAAAAATAATCGTGGGGAGGTTCAGCACTCAATTATCGTTGATCAATGCGATGACAGTAGAAAGGCTAGTCAGGAAGGGATGCAGCGCGTACTTTGTGACAATGTTGGGAGAGAAGAGAGAAGTCGTACCTATTTCTGAAAACCACATAGTTTGTGAATTTCCTGATATGTTCCCTGAAGACCTACCCAGTCTTCCTCTAGTGAGAGAAGTAGAATTTGCCATAGCACTAATTCTTGCAACACAACCATTGTCAAAGATTCCGTATCGTACGGCGCCAAAAGAGCTCGAAGAGTTGAACAATCAACTCTAGGAACTATTGGAGAATGGTCTTATTCATCCAAGTTCATCTCCTTGGGGAGCGCCAGTGATGTTCATAAAGAAGAAAGATGGATCGATGAGAATGTGCATCGATTGCAGAGAACTAAATAAAGTAACCATTAAGAACAAGTACCCTCTGCCGCGTATCGATGACCTGTTTGATCAATTATCCAGAGCTAAAGTTTTCTCCAAGATAGACTTGCGACTAGGATATCATCAATTACGAGTTAAGGATTCAGATATTGAGAAGACAACGTTTAGAACCCGCTATGGGCATTGCGAATTCTTGGTGATGTCCTTTGGCCTAACAAATGTGTCGTCCATCTTTATGGACTTAATGCAGTGCATGCTGAAAACATATCTGGATAAATTCGTCATTGTCTTCATCGACGTTATATTGATTTATTCAAAGGATTAAACGGATCATGAGAATCACCTGCGTTTAGTACTTGAAGAGCTCAGAAGCCATAAGCTATATGCTAAATATTCTAAATGTGAGTTCTGGCTGGACTTAGTCTTGATAATTCCTTGTTTTATTAAGTAGACTTGATTGAACCTTGATCATTGGGTGATGTAGTATAGTATACCCATACTACTAGTTTCCTGTAGAATTCAGGATTGGCTGATTCACTCTAATAGGGAATTATGAGCAGGTGCTAACCTAAAGGATTAGATGAATACAGTCACGTTAGAATAAATCATTCAAACCTAAGAGTGTATTAAATGGGTATTCATTCCTTAGTTTGATTGAAAAACAAATTGCCAATGGGTAATGCCTGCTAGAGAAGATCACTTCATTAGGTTTGGCTCAACCAAACTATGTAACTGAAGTCACCTCCTTTGAAACACTAGGTGTAATTGTGAGTGGGGCATCTTAATAACTTAGCTTGAGATACAAATCGCCAACGGGTGATGCCTCTTATCGAAGATTGCTTCGTTAAGATGGCTTAATCAAACTAAGTGATGAGAATTACCTTCCTTGAAAAGACACTAAGTATGTGTATATCATCATTCTACCTAATAATCTTTAAAGTAAATCTGCAACTCTAACGAATTATCATTATAGAAGCTAGGAGTCAGAATCCTTTTTAGAAGGATTTTGCATAGTGGAGGCTCAGAATTCATTATCTGCATTCCAAGTTTTCATGGCTTTCTGGGTTTTTACTCATATAGAATAGGATCATGGGCATAAGCATGAGTATGAACTTGAAGTATCATTTTAGCAGTAACGCATGAGTATCAGTGATGAAGTATGGGTTACGGAATGTTAGATACACATTCTGGGGAATTTCGTGGTGCATCTGTGTCACCATACCGTATTCCCAACTGGGTGTATGTTTACATTGGACCGTACTACTCATAGTCTTTCAGTGATAGTTCAATGGCATATCCGTGACATATATGGTGTGGCATATTTGGGTGCATCTTTCTAGTGACATACAATATAGCATTTGACATTTCTTCTATCTCTTGTCTAACACGGGGTACTTTTGGGATCCGGCAATTTGCTAGATCCCGAGGAGCTTGTAGAGACAGGGCAAGAGTCTTAGTGGATCGGACATCTACCTTTACTTTCAGCTCTATTTCAGCACTATAGTAGACCTTATTTACTTTTGCATTTAAATCAGTCTGTAATAAATTCTGGATGTATCAATTACTTTCTTTTTCTAAGATGAATATTTACTACTGCTTGTGATGAATGTATTTTAGATGTATTGCTTTTAGCTTCTACACTCTGTTATACTACTATACTTAGTATTGTGATGTGACCAGCATACTGGAAATGCTGATACATTGATGATGTATATTAGATCCTCTCTCATTCTTTAAATCCAATATACGTGTCAGTGTAATACTTAAGGTATGTACTCTACTCTTATCTTAAGTATTGGCTCTCGATCCTACTCTTAGGATCGAGTCAGTAGCCTTCAGCATAGCTCAGTCTTAGACCCGCCTATTCGAGAAGTAGGGTTTTTGCTTGTATACCCGTCCTCCCGAGTAGCGCACCGCTCCGCCGTAGGATGTACACGTATCTCTTATCTTTTGCACGCTGTGATGGGGCGGGGCGCTACAAGAAGTTTCCTTAGTCGGCTTGTCTATGAAGAAGAGTCTGGGACAACGACATTGTTGCATCGAGCCGGGTCAGCCTAGGCCCGCGTGGTGAGACACTGCTGGGTTCCGTGCGACCATCGCTTGCTAGAATTCGGGCCAGGGTATTAAATTTGATTTATGGAATTAAAATTCTTAAAGAAATTAAATGGAAAATCAAAACCTATAGTTTAATTAATCAAAAATATTCATATTAAATTCATGAAATAAGTTTAGCTGTAATGATCCAAATGGTATGATCCAATATATCATTTTGATCAAAAAAAAATGTAAGGAACAATAATCTACAATAAAATTCCACTTTATGTAATTTGAATTTCTACTTTAGCCTAATCTCACTTAAATTTTAATTATGGTGCATTTAATTCTTTTTTATGACAAAAGTTCATCTTTAAGATTTCTAAATGTTCACATGATAAAAGAGAGAGTTGTAAATTTGCTAATCATCTTATAATTACCCTAATTAGTGATTAGTGAATGATTAGTCTTGATACTTATAGAATTAGTGATTAGTGAATAATTAGTCCATTTGATCTTTAATTTATAAAATCTTGATACCTATCATCTCTATATACCTTATAGAGTTCACTAATATGCTTAAGCATCAACTCATAAATTAAATTGTTAATCACCCTTAAGGAATTTAAAATTTGATTAGTACTTATTAGGCATATCCTTAGTGCTAATCAAATATTTAAGGTTTAATTCCTTCATTAGATAGTAATGAACCTATTATAATTGATTAGAATTAATTTGGAAACTTAAATCTTGAAATCTTAATTCTACCTTAAGGAAGGGCCTTTTGGTCAATTAGACCAAAAGTTGGTTTAAGAGCCCTTAAACCCTAAAATTTTCATTAAAAAATTTTAAATCAGTAATATAATGGCTTAGGATATTTCTATAAGCTTTTTCACTTGATTAACTAATCCTAAACATTAAACCCTAATTTTTTCTTAAATTTTATTTAAGTGATTATTAAGGTCTTAGGTTGATCTTAGACTTTTCTTATAAACTTATTAAGTGATTATGAACCTTATGATATCTGTACTAATTAACTTAACCATCATCTAATTCATCCTAGTATCCTTCCTAAGTATATATCTTAATGAAAATCTTAAGTTTAACCTTAGCTAAGATCTTAACTAATCAATCTATAATCTTTAAGAGTCTAATACCTTATACCTTTTGTGTGAATAAGCAATTCAAATATATGAAGTCCTATTAGAATTGAAACCTTAATTCCTGAAAGTCCTTAATCTCTTAAGTGCTAAGCCTTTGAATTCTCTTCTTAATAGCTTAAGGGGCTTCAACCTATTTCAATATTCTATAGATTAAATCTAGTTCTTAAATTTATAAGTTCTTAATTATTTTAATGAAAATTTTAGGGTTTAAGGTTTTGATGAGTACCCTATGGTAGATTTGAAATGCATAAACATTATTTAACTCTTAAATCAGTACATTCCATTCTTTAGACATCAATTCACCAGAGTGTGTTTGATAAATCCAAAATTTATATCCTAAATAAAGGAAAAATCTCATTCATTTTTCATATTGAAACTGCATCCTTGATCAATATCTATCTATTTTTTAGGAAAAATGCAAGCCCAGCAACTTCTAGATAATTCTGGAAAGTTTCTAAAATTTCTGGAAGAAATCCACTAAAGCGCGCCCCAGCGCGCCACAACTAGAAAACTTGCAGGATTATAGCACTATAGCTCGCCACAGCGGGCTAACTTGTAGGATTCTGGTGTTATAGCGCGCCACAGTGGGCTAACTTGCAGAATTCTGGCACTATAGCGCACCACAGTGGGAGAACTCGCGGGACTCAGGCGCTATACTGCGCCACAGCGGGAGAATTTGCGGGACTCTGGCACTATAGCGCTCCAAAGCGGGAGAACTTGCAGGGCTCAAGCGCTACAGCGCAATATAGCGGACCATCAGAGGAAAAGTCTAGAACACCACCGCGCATCACCGCGGACCACTTTACAACATTTGACTGCTATAGTGCACCACAACGCGCTGCAGCAGCACACCAAATTTCTATTTGAACAGGGCATTTACCTGCTCCTTATCTCTCACCCATCATTCCTTCTGTAGCAGAATTATTTTTAAATGGAAAAATGACATTTTGAAGTGATGTGGAGATTAAATAATGGAAAAGTAAAGGTCACTTCACCCCTCAAGTTGGATTTGCAATTATCATAGCAAAGTTTTGGAAGAGGGAAAAGCAGATTTTGAAAGGGATAATGAGGAATGCAGCCCCTCTATAAATACGTCTCTTCTTCACTTTTGAAAGGTTCCCAACTTTGCTCAAGAAAAATCCTAAGTAAGGAGAGGGATGCATAGAAGATAAGGAAAACTCTCCAAGGGTGGAAGAACTCCTTTTGCCAAGGAGAAGAAGGAAGAAAGGCTGTATTACGGACCTAGGACAAACAACCAAGAGCAAGTAGAAATTAAATCCAGAGAACTTCATCAAAGGAACTTTCCTAGTACTTCTTAACTCTTATCTTGTGTTTTTCTTAGTTGATCATGAAAGGGTCTTTATCCATGTATATGTTCTTTTTTATCTCTAGTGTAATGGAGAGCTAAACTCCCCCTTGGGGAGGGTTAGGGCAATCCTACTTGAATTGAAAGAAATTATTATGTATGAGAAATTTCCTCAAGCATTAATAAAAATTTGTGATATAAATGACTTGTTAAAGAAATGAAAAGGACTATTATGGACTTGAATGTGGACCAATTGATGAAGAACTAAATGACTTCAAGGAATAAAAATTCTTGTGCTTCATAGCTCACCCTTAGTTTGGAGCTGGAATCATGAGTGCACAAAAGCTTAGAATTATGTGAGAAAGTTCTTGAGGTTAGTGCACCTCGATATATGTTCAACTAAAGTGTTGAAACGTGTGAGCTAAGGCCCACTAAATGAGCTCTGCTACTCAGAATATGTGAGGGGAGGGAATGGATTCTTTGAGAGCTCATGAATGAGGTGACATAGTCATTGAGCCCAAATGAAATCAATCCTTTATCTAAACTATGCATGATGTACGTGATGATCTTAGTGGAATCAATACTTGTAAGATTTTAAATAAAGAAACAACCCTCATATCTAGAAGCTAGGAATGAGAGGAAAACCAATAATCTAAAATCTTATAAGAGTCTTTGTGCTGAAATAGAACCGACTGTGTGTTCATTTCAAGCACTAGATTTGAACTTGTAAATCTTGGAGTTAAACTCTAAGGAGGACAATGTGCACTTGATTAAGTTACATAAAATTAAGTAAAAAAGACCAATGCTTGAGGAATCATCATACATGAGTCACCTAATATTTCATGTGGGAGAGATCCAACTCTCTTCTCCTTTTTATCATAGTTACTTTCTACTAAGATTTGTTGTGCTTGTTTAGGAACCAATTCAACAAAATATACATAGTTTAAACATTATTGAACATAAATATACCTTAGTAACAAGACACGCAATTCCCTGAGGATGATAAATCTCAGAACTCACATTCCAAATTATTACTTCAGACCATGTACACTTGCGTGTAAGCGCAGACGTGTAATTTATAGTCTGTCAAGTTTTTGGCATCATTACCAGGGAATCGGTAATTGTTTCATATTAAGGAGAATTTATTTGTAAATAATGATTTAAGCAAATCCTTTGCATATTATTTTAATTTTTATTTTTGTAATTATAGGTGCTAACCACTTACTTTTCTGTCTTTTATTTTAGTTTGCTATATCATTGAACGTTATTACTATATTCGATTCTTTATAGCTTAATTTCTGCCTTGTATGAATAGAAGAATTTACACTGAATATCTTTTCGATCCAGAAATTGAAAGAACTTATTTACAAGCTAGAAGAGAACAAAATATTCTGCAAAATCAACAAGCCACTATGGAAAATTTTAATGAAAATATTGGAGAGCCTAGGGGAAGAGTACTTAGAGACTATGCACTACCCGCTGTTAGGAGAATCCCCCATGCTATTGTTAAGCCTAACATCGAAGCAAATAACTTTGAAATCAAACCTTCTACACTAAGTATGGTTCAAAATAATCAATTCGATGGATTAGCCACAAAAGATCCTAACTCACATATTTCAACCTTTCTTGAAATTTGTGACACCTTCAGGTTTGACGGTGTCTCTAAAGGTGCAGTTAAACTAAGGCTTTTTCCATTTTTGTTAAGAGATAGAGCCAAAAGTTGGCTCAGCTCTCTCCCGAGCGACTCGATCCGGACTTGGGATGATCTTGCTAAGAAATTCTTAGCCAAATATTTTCCTCCGGCGAAAACTGCTCGCCTGAGAATTGAGATAACTAACTTTAACCAGTATTAAGGGGAGACATTGCACGATGGTTGGGATCATTTTAAGTTGTCCTTAAGGAGATTCCCACATCATGGGTTTCTTTATGGATGAAAGTTCAAACCTTTTACAATGGTTTGAACGCTCGAACAAGGACTCTCATTGATGCGACAGCTAGAGGCTTAATTAGCAGCAAAACCCAAGAAGGGGCTTATGAACTCTTTGAAGAAATGGCAAACAATGCGTACCAATGGCCTCTCCAGAAGAATGATCAAATTAACAAAAATGAATGTAACTCGCTCGAAAATTTACAACAAATCCTTGAGCTCCAAAACCAAATCTCTCAACTCAATAAACAGTTAGAATTTGGGCATTTAAATTCTTATTAGGAGGGAGATTATGAGTTAAGGAATGTCAATGTAATCCTGAATCATGACAGAAATAGATTGGAAAACTCATTTATTGTATTTAAAACCTCGACAACTGAATTCATGAACAAAATTGATGCAACGCTAAACAGGCACGAACATACTCTTTTAAGGCAAGAGGAGTCAGTAAAAAGAGTAGAACAAAAGCTAAAATAAATCATGAAGCAGTTAGAGAAACCAACGTTAGTAGGAGTCATCGGCAAGTATGAAATTGAGTCGGGGAATTCTGTAACTTTAAGAAGTGGGAAAATAAAAAGGCTGATTGAGAGTGAGGAAAATCATAAAAACATAGCGACTGCTAGAGAGGGATAGGGGGAGGAAGAGGTAATGATCAGATATGAGAGGGAAGATGTAAGGAATTTAGAGAAGGTTCAACCTGGTGACAAACTTAACGTGACCCCTAACATCCTTTATCCTCAGCGAATGGCTAAGGAGAAACTTGATGTCCAATTCCATAAATTTTTGGACACTTTTAAAACTCTTCATATAAACATCCCTTTCACTGAAGCTTTAGAGCAAATGCCGAGTTATGCAAAGTTTATGAAAATATCTTGTCCAAGAAAAGAAGGATTGATGAAAAGGAGACTGTGGCATTAACATAATAATGTAGTGCACTCCTTCAGAGGAAGATTCCCATTAAGAAGAAGGATCCTGGTAGCTTCACTATCCCTTGTACTATTGGAAGCCAATCTTTCCAAAAAGCCCTTTATGATCTAGGTGTATTTATAAATTTGATGTCATTTTACATATTCAAGAAGTTAGAAATTGATCCCTTAAAACCCACCTTTATTCTCCTCCAATTTGCTAATAGATCTATAAAAACACCTTTAGGAATCATGGAAGATGTGCTTGTAAAGGTTGATAAATTCATCTTCTCAGCTGATTTCATAATCTTAGATATGGAGGATAAAAACTAAGAAATTCCCATCATCCTTAGTAGACCATTCTTGGCTACTGGAAGAACTTTGATTGATGTCGATAAAGGGGAATTGAGATTGCGATATGGGGATGAGGAGGTGAAATTTCATGTTAATGATTCTATGAGGCACCCATCTAAGCCCAATGATGAGTGTTGGAGGATCAATTTAATCGAAGAAGCTTGCTTAATGGGAAATGTGAAAGAAGAGGGAATGCTAGCGAAGGAGGAGGATGAGAATCTCACTAACGAGGGAGTGATTGATGAATTGATTAAGGAGAGGAAAATAATTCAGCCTTCTATAGTTTGCCCTCTGGAATTAGAATTAAAACCTATTCCCTCGCACTTAAAATACACTTATCTAGGGGAAAAGGAATCTCTTCCAGTAATAATCTCTTCCTTGTTAACTCAGCAGTAAGAGAGTATTTTATGTAAGGTTCTAAAAGATCACAAGAGAGCAATTGGATGGAGTATTACTGACCTGAAAGAGGTTAGCCCAACTCTTTGTATGCATCGTATCCTTTTGGAAGATAACTCTACTCCATCAATTGTGCCCCAATGATGCTTAAACCCTAACATAAAAGAAGTAGTTCACAAAGAAATTATTAAACTCTTAGATGCTAGAATCATTTTCCCTATCTCTAATAGTTCTTGGGTGAGCCCTATTCATGTGGTTCCCAAAAAGAGTGGGATGACAGTGGTGCTTAACAATAATAATGAATTGATCCCAACTAGAATAGTGATCGGATGGAGAGTGTGCAATGATTATAGGAGACTAAACAAAGCCACTCGTAAGGACCACTATCCCATCCCATTTATTGACCAAATGCTTGATAGATTGGCAGAGAATCCCTATTTCTATTTTCTTGATGGGAATTCAGTATATAATCAAATCCTGATTTCACCTGAAGATCAAGAGAAAACAACCTTCACCTGCCCCTTTGGGACATTTGCCTTTAAAAGAATGCCCTTTGGATTGTGCAATGCCCCAGCATCTTTCCAACGCTATATGATGGCTATTTTTTCTAATATGATAGTGGAATTTTTAGAAATCTTTATGGATAATTTTTTTGTTGTCGGAAGCTATTTTGATCATTTCTTAATCAATCTGGGAAAAGTTCTAAAAAGGTGTGAAGAATCAAATTTAATCTTAAATCAAGAAAAATCTTATTTTATGGTGGAAGAAGGTATTGTCCTTGGTCATTTGATCTCTAGGAGAGAAATTGAAGTTGATAAGGCCAAGGTTGAGGTAATTAAAAAACTCCCCCTTCCCATCAATGCGAAAGGAATTAGAAGTTTCCTTGGGCATGCAGGGTTTTATAGAAGATTCATCAAAGATTTCTCCAACATAAGTTTGTCGCTCTGTAGATTACTAGGGAAGGATGTTGAGTTCAAATTTGATGAAAATTGTTTAAAAGGATTCAATGCCATTAAAACTGCTTTGATCTCTGCTCCTATATATTCTACTCCAAATTGGGATTCCCCATTTGAAATTATGTGTGATGCGAGTGACATTGTAGTTTGTGCTGTCCTTAGGCAGCAAAGAGAGCGAACCTTCTATTCAATTTATTATGCTAGTAAGCTCCTTGACGATGCTCAAAGAAACTACGCTACCATGAAAAAGGAACTCCTAGCTATCACCTTTACTTTCACTGAATTCAGGTCATATCTCATTGGGTCCAAAACTATTGCTTACACTGATCATGCAGCTATTAAGTATCTCCTTCAAAAGAAAGAAGCAAAATCTCGCTTGATACGTTGGGTGCTGATCTTGCAAAAATTTGATCTAGAGATTTGGGATAAGAAGGGGAGTAAGAATGTGCTAGCATATTTTCTCTCTAGATTGACCCACCTTGATAATGATAATTTGACTGAAATTAGTGAATCATTCCCCGATGAGAAGCTATACGTTATTAATATAGATCACTCTCCTTGGTTCATGACATTGAAAATTATCTTGCAGGAGGAGTCATACCAAAAGACATGAACTATCAACAAAGAAAGAAATTCTTTATGGATATTAAAAAATATTTTTGGTATGATCCCTTTTTTGTATAAATATTGCAATGATCAACTCTTAAGGAGATGTGTTCCTGACTCAGAAATTAGAAATATTCTCTACCACTGTCACACATCTCCGTATGGAGGACACCATGGGATTGAGCGAACGGCAGCTAAGGTGCTTCAATTCGGATTCTTTTGGCCTCACCAGTTCAAAAATGCTGCTGACTATGTCAAAAGTTGTGATAAGTGCCAAAGAATTAGAAACATAAGCAAAAGGGACGAGCTTCCTTTGAATGAAATTTTTGAGGTGGAGTTATTTGATGTGTGGGAAATTGACTTCATGGGCCCATTTCCCTTATCCCAAACCAATCTGTATATTCTTGTTGCGGTGGAGTATGTGTCCAAGTGGGTTGAGGTGTTAGCATGCATGAATATTGACGCTAAAACAGTTATCAAATTTCTCAAGGAGCACGTGCTGGCCATATTTGGGACACCCAAATTCCTAATCAATGATAGTGAAAAACACTTCTGCAATAGGCAGCTGGAGAGTGTTCTAAGAAGCTATGGGGTAAGACATAAGGTGGGGACCCCTTACAACCTCCAAACTAGCAGGCAAGTTGAAGTCTCAAATAGGGAACTTAAGAAAATCTTAGAGAAAATTGTAAATCAAAATAGAAAGGATTGAACTTCAAAGCTTCAAGATTCCCCGTGGGCATATAGAACTGCCTTTGAAACCCCTTTGGGAATGTCTCCTTACAAACTCATTTATGGAAAATCATGTCATCTTCCAGTAGTATTGGAGCACCATGCCTTTTGGGCAATTAAGAAATTGAATTTCGGCTTCCAAAAAATAGTTGCATGGAGAATGTTGCAATTAAATGAGCTTGACGAATTCAGATTTAATGTATATGAGAGCGCAAAATTATATAAAGAGAAAATAAAAAAATGGCATGATAAGCTGATTAAGCCAAAGCATTTTCAACATGGAATGAAAGTACTGCTTTTTAACTCAAGATTAAGATTATTCCCAGGGAAATTAAAATCAAGATGGATAGGACCATTTATTATCACTAAGGTTTTCCCTCATGGAGCAGTTGAAGTTACTTCAAATGATGGCACCTTCAAGGTAAATGGAAATCATCTAAAACTGTACTTGAAAGGAAGTATTCTACAGGAGAAGGGAGGATGGATCCTTCAAGACCTCCCTGATGAAGGGATTACATAAAGAGATCTTATACGTGTCAGGCTGAGACGTTAAAATAAGCACTTGTTGAGAGACAATCCAACAAATAATTTTATTATTATTATTTTTTTTTTCTTGCAGATTATGAATAGTACATGTGTGCATCAATAAAGGAGAAGAATGAATCTCAAGCATAAATGCAGTAACGACAATTTGTTATTATTCATATCAGGTTGTTTTATTCCTTACTATTCCTAGTAAAGTATGTTCATTTACCTTTTTAAAGAAATAGATTATGAATTCTCATATTTTCAAAATCTTTCTATGATTTGCAAATGGCAAATTTTTCTAAATTTTTCAAGTTTATGGAAGTTACAAGAATGTCAATATAGAAATTGATTATCAACCAAAGTTTACTTAACAAAAAATGACTAAATGCATTGACAGCATTAGATCATCTAAATAAGGGAATGATTTAAGGTTGAATTTAGTATCCAAAAATTTAAGTATACATGCTAAGGACTAAGTGTGGGGGAAAGCTTAAAAAAAATTCATAAACTACTGACGGTATTGAGTGAGCAAAAGAGTGTGCTAGGCTCCTGTAAGATTTCATGTTCACAAAGACTTGGAAATGGGATGATGAAAAATATCTCTCCTTAAGAGATGAAAAAGAAAGCAAAAACAGGGATGAAGAAAAATATCTCTCCCAAAAAAAAATATAGGATGATGAAAAATATCTCACCTAAAATTTTAAATATCTTTGTGATTCATAAGAAGGAGCACATATGGCACAAACAACTCTTGATTACTCACTACAATCCTAGTTCAGTAATTCCAAGGAACCTTCCCCATTACCAAGCACCAAGCATAACAACTTGAAATTGGAGATTAGCTTATCAACCTTGGTTCATAACCAAGGTTAGAAAAATTTAGTTGATGCCAAATGCTCTTGTCATTTTAGTTAAGCATGACCTTTGAATTGCAATCAAACTCATATTGATATTACTTATTGATTATCATACCTTAGAAACAAAAAAAAAAATCATTTTTGATCTTACTCGAGGACGAGCAAGAGTCTAAGTGCGGGGGTGTGATAAATCCATAATTTATATACTAAATATGGGAAAAATATCATTCATTTTTCATATTGAAACTACTTCCTTGATCAAATTATGCTTATTTTTTAGGAAAAATGCAAGCCCGGCAATTTCTGGACAATTCTGGAAAGTTTCTAAAATTTCTAGAAGAAATCTACTGAAGCACGCTGCAGTGCACCCCAACATGCCACAGAGGGAGAACTTGCAAGATTCTGGCGCTATAGCGCGCCACAGTGGGCTAACTTATAGGATTCTGGCACTATAGTGCACCATGACAGAAGAACTTGCGGGACTCAGGCGCTATAGCGTGCCACAACGGGAGAACTTGCAGGACTCAGACGTTATATCACACCACAACGATAGAACTTGCGGGGCTCAAGCACTACAGTGGGATACAACGCGCTATAGCAGACCATCAGAGAAAAGCCCATAATGCCACCGTGAGCCGCCGTGGACCACTTTTCAAAATTTGACCGTTGTAGCGCGCCACAGCGCGCTACAGCGGCGCGCGGAATTTCTATCTGAACAAGGCATTTATTACAGCTGGACAATACTCCCAACCTGCTCCTTGTCTCCCAACCATCATTCCTTCTGTAGTAGAATTGTTTTTAAATGGAAAAATGACATTTTGAAGTGATGTGGAGATTAAAGAATGGAAAAGTAGAGGTCAATTCGCCCCTCAAGTTGAATTTGCAAACATCATAGCAGAATTTTGGAAGAGGGAAAAGTAGATTTTGAAAGGGAAAATGAGGAATGCAGCCCCTCTATAAATATAGCTTTTCTTCACTTAAGAAGGGTTCCCAACTTTGCTCAAGAAAAATCCTAAGTAAGGAGAGGGTTGCATAGAAGAGAATGAGAACTCCCTTAGGGTGGAAGAACTCCTATTGCCAAGGAGAAGAAGGAAGATAGGCAGCACATCGGACCTAGGAGAAACAACCATGAGCAAGAAGAGGAGAAATCCAAAGAATTTCATCAAAGGAATGTTCCTAGTACTCTCTAACTCTTGTCTTGTGTTTTTCTTAGTTGATCATAAAAGGGTCTTTATCCATGTATATGTTCTTTTTTATCTCTAGTGTAATGGAGAGCTAAACTCCCCCTTGGGGAGGGTTGGGGAAATCCTACATGAACTGAAAGAGACTATTATGTATGAAAAATTTCCTCAAGCATTAATAAAAATTTGTGAATTAAATGAATTGTTTAAGAAATGAAAATGACTATTATGGACTTGAATGTGGACCAATTGATGAAGGACTAAATGACTTCAAGGACTAAAAAATCTTGTGCTCCATAGCTCACCCTTAGTTTGGAGCTAGAATCGTGAGTGCACAAAAGCTTAAAATTATGTGAGAAAGTTCTCGAAATTAGTGTACCTTGATCTATGTTCAACAAAAGTATTGAAGCGTATGAGCTAAGGCCCAATAAATGAGCTCTGCTGCTCATCATACATGAAGGGAGGGAATGGATTCTTTGAGAGCTCATGAACGAGGTGACATAGTCATTATGCCCAAACAAAATCACTCCTTTATTTAAACTGCATGATGCGCGTGATGCTCTTAATGGAATCAATGCTTATAAGATCTTAAATAAAGAAATAACTCCTATATCTACAAGCTAAGAATGAGAGGAAAACTAATAATCTAAAATCTTATAAGGGTCTTTGCGTTGAAATAGAACCGATTATGTGTTCATTTCAAGCACGAAATTTGAACTTGTAAATCTTAGAGTTAAACTCTAAGGAGGAAAATGTGCACTTGATTAAGTTACATAAAATTAAGTAACAAAGACTAATGCTTGAGGAATCATCATACATGAGTCACCAAATATTTTATGTGGGAGAGAGCCAACTCTCCTCTCCTTTTTATCATAGTTACTTTCTACTAAGATTTGTTGTGCTTGTTTAGGAACTAATTCAACAAAATACACATAGTTTAAACATTATTGAATATAAATATACCTTAGTAACGAAATACCCAATTCCTTGAGGACGATAAATCTCGGAACTCACATTCTAAACTATTACTTTAGACCACGTACATTTACGTGTAAGCGCAGATGTGTAATTTACAGTCTATCAGTGTTCTAGTTAGTTTACCTCTTTTGTTCAATTCTTTTGATATAGAATCAACTCGAATCCACCCATGATTGGGCATGGATAATACATGTATCATTCTATAGTCCAGCTTGGATCCATCCATTATAGGGATTAGATGATACATGTTGGACTTTTTGTTCAATGCCCTATAAAGCTCATTTATGTTGTGGTAGTACTAGTTTAGGCACATTTTATGTTCATAACAGATTCTATTTAGTTGTTTTTCTTAGCCAAGTTTCTAGTGTTTATATATATATATATATATATATATATATATATATATATATATATATATATAAATTTTTGCACACTTTTATAGTTCATTTCAGTTCAGTATTCTTAGCTCAATTTTACTTAGTTTTTACATGTACTAGGATACTACTTTTGTTTGATGTTTACTTCAGTTCATTTTCATACTTTAATTCAGTTTGTTTTCTATAAATCAACCTGTATTTATATGATCATAAGAATGCTAGGGTGAGTTTACTTTAAGTACTTACAGTTATTTATATGTTTATTATCTGACATTATTATAGCTTCTGGTTGAGGTATGTTCTTTACATACTTCACTTTGTATAGTAATAAATGTTATATTTCTAACTATTATGTTATTTTGTCGCTTGTTGCACCTCTTTAAATGTTTTCATGTTCAGGAAAATGTGATATCTTAAAACATTTAGTTTTTCATTAAATCAGCCTAAAATGTACTTAGAGAATTATCTAACATAAGTTTTTCTTTTCATGACTCAGTTCCTGATATTGTGATATAGATAATGTCAGATTCAGAGTTATTTATGGACATAGCTCTATGTGAGGAGCTTGGCTAGGAGGAGGACCTTCCTACTATTACTGAGGCTTAGATATATTCATTTTGTTGCTTGTGAGGGAGGATGAGTGTGCCTTTTATTTTAAATTTAATCTCAACTCTATAATAATTAATGCTTTGGTTGTCTTTACTTTTCAGCACTTTCATACTGAGTTGAGATCTTGTTTTTCTTCTATGTTCTATGGAATGGATGTTATATTATCTTTTTGCTTCTGAACTTTGATATTTTGTACATGTTGATGAATGGCTTACAGTATTTTATAGGTGATAAGTCCTCCAACTGAGATGAGTCGGGATGAGACCTGACTCGAGTGTAGTTGGAGGATTTGCTACATATGGTGACTATCTTTATCGTAATCTTGCTAATATCAGTACTAGCATGACCACATCGGGGATGGGGCTCCACAGGCATATAATTCAATTTACTTTGGGGCACATTCCAAGAATTTCTGCACAAATTCAACTTGCAAGAAATTCTCATCAAGATTACTAGGGGGTTTTATGTCATTCAAGATATTACAGATGACTTCCACATCTTCACAATAATGTATCAATTTATCATATAATATATTGATTAATGTTTTATCTATTGATAAACATTGAGGGAATGGTACTTGAGGTGTGTTGGAGATATAAGTTTCATGTTGCATTTGATCGACTTTTTGTGTTTGCAGTTCTTGCTATATTTTTGAAAGTTCTAAGTTAATTTGATACTCTAACTCTTACTTATGATCATTATTTATTTGAGCTAGATCTTCTTCCTTACATATCGAAACTTTTAAAGCTTGTTCTCCTATTTGATCATTTGCAACAGCCTCTTGGGCAAGTTTAATTAATTATTGTAATATAAACTCTAACTGAGCCTCACTTCTCTTACAAGCATTCTCTTGATATTCCAATATTAGCTCATGCCTAATCAAGGCTACCTCAATTTTTTGTATAAAGTTCCTCACATACCCCTTAAATTCTTCCATGGATTTTTCTAAGTGTGATAACTCATTTATCCAATTTTTGTTGTTAATGTTCATGTCAAGGTAAGTAGGATAATACAAGAATTTGTGATCATAAATAGTGTAGTTAATGAGCTTTGTGCTCAATGGTGTGAAATGGTTATTTTCATTACAATCAAAATGCGAATGTGCTCCCCCTCAAAATATGCACCAATTTGGATTAATGTATTATTATAAAATTAGGGTACCCCATTATAAATAAAAAGAATGAAAATGAAAACAAAATATAAAAGTCACTAGTTTCAAAAATTTTACTAATACCTTCTAATCCCCAACAATGGTGTCGAAAACTTGACATGGTCACAAAACATTGACTTTTTATCACACACAAGTATGTGTGGTCTAAAGTAATATAAGGATGGTGAGTGCCAAATTTATCATCCTTTGGGATTAATATAGAGTTACAAGTTAATTTTCTTTCTTCTAATGCTTTTTAACTAAACTAAATCTATGCATGAAAGATAAGAAATTTAAATTATGAGGATGAAATATTGATTAAGAAAATAGAGAGAGTTAGACTAATTGACAATGATTCAACATTCCTAATAATTGTTAAATTCTTTAACGGTAATAATGTGAAAATGAGAATTTATACTTTTATGGGTTGCATATAGTTAAACCCATTAGTGATCTCTTACGCACAAGGGCTACTCATCGCTAAACCCTAAGATCATCTTTAGCCGATCTCGTACAAGACCTTTTCACTTCGAACCTTAATATTTAAATGAAAGCTTCTTTAAATTTTAACGAGATTCCCTGTTTAGTGTAAATAGAAACAAATTTCCATTTTTCTTCTCACTTGCACATAGGTGTCTCCATGTTTTTAGGAAAGTGTGTAGATTCTCGTACTCCAAAAATACTTAATTCGGTCTTACCTTATGTCGAAGCCTAAGACCAATTGAGGAACTGAACATGGAAGACAAGAAATGAAAGTGCAGATAAATCTTTGGTCTAGAATTTTGCTCTAATTTAGGATTTGGTGTGACTTATATGTCTAATGCACTTTAAGCCTTGAATAAGATTTTTGTTCCATTCTAGGTGTCAGTGCAATCTTGTGTCAAAAATCATTGATCTAGATGATAGATGGAAATACACGTCCGTGTTTGCACGCAAGTGTATGTTTGAAGTAATAAATGGAAAGTTTAATATTCGGGATTTATCGATCCTCAGGGAATGGTGGTTCTGATACCAAGTTGTATATTTTTTCACTAATGTTTTTATGACAAATTTGGTTGATTTTTGTGGTTCCTAATTAGAGATGCCAAAGACCTTAGTAAAGATACTATTTTGATTAAAAAGGAGAGAGTTGAGACTTCATTATAATAGATGCAAGGGTTTGTGAGATGACTTTATTATTGAGTGTATACCTTCGATTTATTTGTTTTATTAAATCAAGTGAACACCATTGGAATTAGAGTACCCTCCAATTTTATTAGGTTCATGTTTAGTGCTTAAGGAGAACTCTTTTGGGTTCTTCCTTAGCACATAAACAATCATGAGATCAATTTTCATTAATTAGAATTTTGACTTCCTACATCTAGGTTACCAAATGATTTATTATATTTTAGATGATATATAAGCAAGATTTCCATTTACCATGCATCATGCACTTCACGCATAGTTTAGCTAGATGGGAGGTTGCATTAGGTCAATGGATTATGTCACATCATCCATTAAAGTTCCCAATGCCCTCTCATCCCTTCTACTTTGCTGAGAAGTAGGGCAAGGTTAATGGAGAACTTGATTCTCAAGCGTCAATCTCTTGGGAGAGCTATTAAGAAAGGGTGCAAGTGAGCTTTGAAAATTTTGTCACATAATTATACGCTCTACTTGCACTACCTTCCTTGCCTTACCCAATAGATGAGCATTGGAACACAAATTCTTTTTAACAATGTAATTTAGAATTTTTATTCATCCAAGCTTTCATTCAAATATTAAGTAAAAAATGATAAAAATATTCTTTCATTACATTCAAACAATGTCATCATAAACCATTTATCCCTTACATATTCTTACAACTACATCTCAACCCTCTCCAAGGGGGTTTTAGCCTTCCATTACTAAGTAAGAATAAGCATACCTACAAAAGAAAAGTGAACATCACCATCAGTTCACGATAGAAATAATTCAAGGAAGGTTAGGAGAAATACTAGGAATCACCCGGAGGTTTTCTGGGTTCTCTTGACTCTTCCTGCGCTGTCCTCTTGAAGGTCCACTATTTTACTCTTACTATCTTCCTCTTCTTCCTATTCTTGATCACATTTTCCCAATAGTTCTCCATTTTTCTCTTCCTGTAGCCTTTCTTTCTTGGTCTTTGAATTATAAAAGTTGAAACCCTTTCAAGGTCTGAGATTGACCCTTAAATAGGGATGGACTCAGCCTCAAAGCTTTAAATGTATAACTCTTCCTCTTTCTTGACTTTAATCCAATCACTTTTAATATTCTTATTTATTTAAACCTATTGGGATTTAGCAGATATTAAGTCATCCATTTTCAAGAGGCTGGGGAAGGCCAAATGACACTTTTTAGTGGCTTCCCAATGCTGCCATAATTGCTTTTTTTCTAGAAAATCTGGACCGTCTACTGAGGCACGCAGCGGCGGAAAACACTCCAAAAATGCGGGTCATTAGTTCACCTATAGTTTTGTAAAATGAAAATTTACCCTTCGCGACGTGCTGTAGCGTATAGACTTTCGAAATACTATTCTATCTCTCGTTTATAGGATTTTAAAATTTCCACAAGAAATGATGCTCTGGCGTGCTATGGCACGCTGTAGCATATAGACTTTTGTAATACTGTTCAATTTCTCATTCATAAGGTTTTAATATTTCCACTAGAAATGACTGCTCTGGCGCGCTGCAGCGTGCTATGGTGCACCGCAGCATACAGACTTTCGAATTACTGTTCAATTACTCATCTGTATGATTTTAATTTATCTTTAGCGACATGACATTGTGGCACGCTGTCGCGTGTTGTGGCGCGTTGCAGCGGTCTTTCTCCAAGTTTGCAGTTCTGCTTCCATGTGAAGAATTTTTAAAGGAGCTGCCATGGCGCGCTGTGGCAGGCCATGGCGCGCTACGACAGTTTGTCCTAGAAATTGGTAATTCAGCCATGCAGTATAGTTTCTTCTTTTTTCCTGAAACAACTTCATTTTCTACTTAGAGTATAGGGATATATATGATGATATGAATATTTAAGCACTATATTTTTGCTATAAATTTCGGATATATCACTACACTTTTGATTTAATTTATAATTTAGTGCCTCTTAACTCTCATGTTTCATAGGTACATACATCTTGATCTGAACTTTTGGTTTGATCCAAGGTCTAGTGATAAACCTTATAATTATATTAAAATCACTCCAATTCTTGCAATAAATTTATGTTAGATCTCAATGACTTTAGTTATAATTTATGTACTTCACTTCAATTTGCATTTTTGTAAGTTCTTGAGAGCATTTTGGCTAAAATTACGTTTGGATGGATAAGAGAGGACAGTTCGGTGCTCAGGCATGCCTAGGGGCCTCGCTATAGTAACAAGAAATCAGAGAATACGGAGCTCTGACTGTTATATGACTGCCTAAAGTTGCCATGGTTCTGATTAATTAAATTTAAATAAATCTAAGAATTTTATATAGTTAATTAAATTCCTACAGTTCAATTTAAATAAAAATATAAATTATATTTTTTGAATTTCTCTTAATATACGAATAAGAAAATAATGAAACGTATACTCCTACTTAATTTGATATGAGGAACTCAATTATACCCTCAAATTTAGGATTTGAAGTCAATTTAATTTAGCTAATTTTAGTATATTTAAATTAATTAAAATAATTAAGAAATAATCATTGATCATTTAAACTCCAATTTTCTAAGGTTAAGTCCTAATAATATTTAGAACCTAATGATGATAAATTTAGGATCTGTACAAGTCAATATTAAGGAATATAACAACCTAAGTTTGTTATAACCTCAAGGACAAACTACATACCAAAATAATTAATGTAATTAGACCCGTCGATGGACACTATTAGCCCATGGATCACACAGCCCATACAGAAGGGGGCTTTTGGTTCCTACACCATCACTATCCCATAGCAGTTCTAATATATTTATCCATGGTGTCTGAGCCCACCCAAAACTTCATGGACCTACTCGGCCAAGTGTCCACTGTGCGACACTATAAACTACGATTCTATTATCGCTTGTTTGGGATAGCTTAAGCATATACATGACTCAATAATTATTGCTCGACTCCAAGAATGTCAATTGAGAGAATTCCAGAGTCAAAAAATGACTTCGGCCTTTGGAAATGGCCCAATTTTTTAGCGAATGGACGCTCGATAAATCACCTCAATCCTAACCATGGAATCATGGAATTCACCCAATTTTGATTTGAAACAAATCCTGACTGTTGGGATGTGGACACTAGTTAGATCATCATGGAGGTGATAATGGAGCTCTGGTGAGCTTCCAGAATGTTCTGAAGTGATATGAAACAAAGTTGGGACAATTCAGTTGCAATAGGTGCCACAGCACATTGTGGAGCGTTATAGAGTGCCATGGAACTCAATACATAAGACTAGAGCACTGTAGCATGCCCTAGCACCTACCACCCGAGATCAAGGCATCATAGTACATAGTGTCGCACCATGGTGCCAGTTACCTGAGACCAGGGCATCATAGCGCTCACTAGCACCTGCCTGGCAAAAATCTGCTCTGGTTCAGGTATTGCCCAAAGTAATTTGAGGGGTATTTTGAATTATTTGGGGTCCAAATGTTGACTGGGTACTTACAAAAATACTATGTAGGAGTTTCTAATATTTCCATGGGCAAGCTAAGTGTTTTAGCTACTTTTAGAGAGAACCCTAAGGTTGGTGTCTATTGCTCTCCTTATTTATCTTGGTGTAAGAGTTGGTGTTCCCTACTGGAGAAGAAATTGTTCTGGAGGCTGTGTAAGTAGTATACCTTTCTTTGTATTAGGAAGGCGAAGCTCTTTGTAACTCTGTAATTATTTTAATTTATAAAGAAATTTTTGTGTGGTGTGGCTCCATGATTTTTCCCATCTTTGGGTTTTTCACATAAAATTCTTATTATTTGGATGCTTGTTTTTGGATGCATGTGTATGTGTTGTGATCAATTTTTATTGTGCTTGTGATTTCCTATTGCTTGGTAATTGTCAGTGTAACCTCGATACTTGAGTGCAAATTTGCTTTTTCTATGATACTTGTACAGATCATAGAACACTGACCTCACACGAAGAATGATGGCATTCATAACAAGAATGGATTAAGGCTAAACATGTCAGTAGTAGCTAAATAGAAGGGTGTTTAGGCAGAGTATCTTGCACCGAGGGGATTCGGGGGAAATTGCTAAGCCGTTGGCTAGTTCTAAGCACTGCTGACGATCCCAATGGCTTCCTAGGGTGGCTTGCTTACTTCTTGGCACTTGAACAATAAGTTCTACCCACCAAATTATTAATAGAAGCTGCTAGACTGCACAGATGCCCAACGTCCTTATGAGGAGAGGATGGAGGCTAAGAGCAAGAATTGGGAGTAATTGAAGAGTTCAATTGATCTCATATAGTGCAAAAAAGCTCATTTATTGAAATAGAAGGACTTTTATAGTTTAGGAGGCCCAAGGGAGGTCGGGCCATGACTATCGGGTCCAAGCTCGAACGTCGACCTTCTAGTGCCTGATCCGAGGTGGAACCAGGCCTATTTGGCCTGAGGAATGTCCTTTCCCCAATAGGAATTTGTTATGCATATCTAGCAATAGTGGGGGAGAAGCCACATAAAGGATCCTTCGGCTGTCGGGCGAACAAATGGAGAACGAAGATGGACTGCGCCTGAGCTTTCTCCATCATTTGATCCTTCATCGAAAAGGCAGAATGGTCTAAGTCTTACATATCATAATGACCATGGCCGAATTGAACCTCAGTCGTCAATTTTAATTAATTAAAAACCTAAAGTTTAAATTTAAATAAAAATACAAATTGTGTTTTGTATATTTTCAATCGATAGAAGTCCAAAAATTATGAAACTTGCAGCCCTAACTTATTTTAATTTGAGAAACTCAAATGTGTCCTTAGATTTTAGTTTTGAGGTCAAATTAATTTAGCTACTTTCTAGGAATTATATTGAATAAAATAAAAAAAATTACATCTTTATCATTTTAGCTCCAAATTCTTAGGGTTAAGTCCTAAAGATGCTTAGAACCTAATGCTGACAAGTTTAAGATCTAAATAAGCCTATATTATTATGTGTTGTAATCTAGTGTTGTTATGGACTCCCCACTAAAGAATGATATCATCCTCAACATATCCTATAAGAGGGATAGAATAGAAGATTGGGTTTAAGGATTACAATGATTTTGAAGTATCTTTGTATATTAATGGTTCATATCTGATTCTTTTTCCCAAGTGTCTTCTTTAGCACTGCAATTTTGCCACTGCACTATAATCATAAGAATATATCAAACTTTCAGTTGCTTTTGAACTTCCTCATAATCTTATTAGGTTTTTTAATAAATGAAAATTCAGGTTGGACACTAACGGAAGGAAAAGAAATATGAAGTGGTAGTTTCCAAAGACATTTCCTCAAGGAAGATACGTGGAATACATCATAAACGAATGTAAAATCATTAGGCATATTCAACTTATATGCAGATGATCCAATCTTTGTCAGCACTTCAAAAGGTCCTATATATCTGGGACTGAGTTTACCATCAACACCAAATTGGTATGCACTTTCCATCGGACTGACTTTAAGGTAAGCAAAATCACCAACTTGAAATTTTAACAGATGATGTCGAGCATTTTGATATTTAATCTTATGATTTTTAGTTGCTTGAATTTCTTGTTGGAAGAGCTTAACTTTCTTATTTGTTTATTTAAATAGTTCAAATCCATAATGGTGCACATCTCCAATTTTAGACCAAAAAATAGAGTGCTGCATCTTCTTTCATAAAGTGCTTCATATGGAGTCATATGATGCTAGCTTGATAACTATTATTATAAGCAAATTCAACTAGAGTGATATGATCTTCCCAAAATCTATGGAAATCTAAAATGCATAAAAGTAACAGATCTTCTAACACTTGATTTACTCCTTTAGTCTGGCCATCTGTTTGGGGATGAAAAGTTGTACTCATGGCTAGGGTAGTTTTGAAGTCTTGATATACAGCCATCCAAAACTTAGAAGTAAACCTGCAATTATGATCTAAAATGGTTAACTTTGGAATACCATGAAATATGACGATCTTCTTAATTTAGATCTTTATTAAATTTTCTATAAAATGAAATTAACAAATGGGAATGAATTGAGTAGATTTTGTCAAGTGGTTTACGATAACCCAAATTGTATTTGTACCTGATTTTGCTCTAAACAATCCCTTAGGAAATCCATGAAAATATCAAACCATTTCAATTTAGATATCTTTAATTGATGCATTAATCAACCAAGATTTTGATGCCTTACCTTTATTAAAATGTAAGCATGACATTTTATGATGAATTCAGTATCACTCTTTTTCAAATTTGGCCACCAAAATGATTGCTTCGGATCTTGATACATGTTTGAATTTCTAGGATGTACTATGTAGCAAGAGTTGTGAGCTTCGATTATAACTTCTTGATGCATGTATTTAGGGACCCAAATTTGATTCCCTTGATAGATGACAGACCTAAGATTCTCATTCCATCTATCCCACTCATAGACTAGAAAATCATAGGAATTTCAAAACTTCCTTAATTTACCATGACATTTTTTAAAATTCTTATAGGATTCAAGGAGTCTAAGATTGCAAATTCTAAGATCATTGGGGTATCCTCCATTCCCCCTATCCTAAGAAGTTGATATATGTGATAAGGCATAACATTGACATACGCTTCTAGATCACACAAGGGATCTAAAAAGGTTTGACCGTCAATTAGACAAGGGATATTGAGTCCCCCAGGATCTTTTCTTTTGACATCAGCTAGGTTGTCTTCAAATGTATTTTGATTTTTGGCACTACTTTCTCCCATTTTTTCCTTGAGTATATTTCTACTCATTTCAGCCTTTTGGAATTCAGTTTTCACAATCTTATCTAACAACACTATTTTTTTCTCCACATCATCTCATGTGATGTCTCTCATCATTTCCCTTGGGTTGATTTTAGTGGTATTGTTTATTAGTTAAATTGTTGAGAAATTTTTCCCAGCTAAACTTTAATATTTCTCAGTGTTACTTTGATTTTTTGAAAAGAAGATTCAGTCCAGTTAATATTTTATTTGGTTCTTTGCATGAATTGTATTGTTTCAGCCTTAATTGAGTTAAGGCTCTTTCTATTCCTGTTTCATGTTGCTTGTGTTATTGAGATGGGTCACTAAAAGGTTGTCCTTATCTGTTTGAGGTTGGTTCCCATTTTGGTAGTGACTTTAAGTATTTCCATTACTCCTAAAAATAATTGGGTGATTTCTCCACCCTTGGTTATAAGTGTTGGAGTAAGGATTATTTTGGGCTTGATTATTATTGTTGTTGTTGTTTCTCCAAAAATTTACTTATTTAGAAATTGAGGGTGCCAACAGATTGTTGGAATTATAATTTTTATTAGTGTATTGCCCCCCACAAAACTCATAAACAACATATTAAATTGCACTAACACTCATTTGACCTAATTTTTGATTTAATACAACAACTTTGTATTGAAGTGTAGCTATTTGGTGTGATTCTGTTGTATTATTTATCTCTCTCATATTAGAATTCAGTCATTCAATCAACCATTGATATGTAGTGTTAGCCATTTCTTTTAATAGGTCATATGTTTCCTCTTGGGTCTTGCTTCTAAAAGAACCTCCAGCAGCTGTATCAATCAAGGTCCGAATGGGTGCATTCAGGCTGTTATAAAATGTCTAAACTTTCATCCATTGCAAACATCCGTGATGGGGGAAATGCCTTAAGCATTCTTTAAAGCGTTCCAAACTATCGTATAGGGTCTCCCCATTTGTTGAGAGTAATTGGTGATCTCTATTCTCAGCCTTGTAGTTTTGGTGATCTATATTCTCAACCATCTTTTCACTTTATCTCTCAATGACAATGAGAATAATCTTAACATAATCGTGTCATCAATGACACCATTGTACCTAAAAGTATTGCATATCTCGAAGAAGTTTGAGATTTGTGAATTAGGGTCCTTGGTTACTTGTCCGCTAAATTGACTGTTCTAGACCATTTGTAGTGTAGATAATTTAATTTCAAAGTTATTAGCCTCTACATTGGGTCTAACTATCGCATGCAGAATTTCCCTCATAGTGGGTAAGGCATAGTCTCTCAACATTCTCCCCCTATTCTGCTCAAGCACCTCCCTTAAATTATTCATTTGTGTTGATGCTAAGGTTGTTCTAAGTTTTTGTCTCCTAAGTATTAAAAGAGTTCATTTGATTTCAGGGGCAAACAAATAGTTGCTAATGTTTCATTTATGCATACACAACTTAGAATTAAGCAATAACTTAGTACAATGTGTGAAATAAAGAGTATATAAGAAATATAATAGTAACTACAAAAATTAAGGAAAAAGTAAATTATAGAAATTAAAAAGATATTCACAAAAATCATAAATCACCATTCAATCATGCATTATTTCTAATACAAATCAAAATAATTCCCCAGTAATGATGCCAAAAACTTGACAATCCTAAAATACGTTGCCTGTGCTTGCACTTAAGTGTATGGGGTCCAAAGTAATGTGGGATGGTGAGATCCTAAGATTTATCATCCTTTAATGGTGGTGATTTTTTACTAGAGTTTGTCCACTCTTAATAATGTTTAAGTAATAGGTTGTTTGGGTTCTTATTCCTAAATTACTTTGACTTAGAATCAATTTAGAAAAATTGGGGAGAGATGGGGCTTAACATGCAGTTCATCATGGTTTTGTGCATGGTTACAATTCTAATAATTTCTATGTCAAGTAGTTGAATTAATATTCATTTTATTATCAAGGGATTTAGAATTCACTAATAGAATCCTTAAAAGAACTAAATTTTATCTAGTGCTCTGAGATAAATGCACTAAGGTTCAATCTCGACACATAGACATCCATGTGATCTGTTAGTGATTAAAATCATCCCTTACATCTAAGTGATAAAATCAACATTTTAAGTAAAGGATCACATAATCTTGATTCCATCTACGGCTCACATGCTTCTACTCTTAATTTAGATAAGGCAATGAGCTACATAGCTAGATGAGCTTATGTCACATCGCTCATAGCTCAACACGCTCAAATTCCTCACGTAAATCAAGAGTGAGCTATAGAGCTCTATAAGTGGTTCTCGACTCACATGCATCAAGCTCATACCTTAACTTGGAGTTGGCAATGGCTTATGTGAACTAGGTCACATAATCCACTACCTAACATGCCTCCTCCAAGTGGTATGAACTGAGCTATGGAGCTCAGAGAATTTCTTATGTATTCTCATGGATCAAATGATCAAGATATTGTCCAAAAGTTATGCATGAGCTATTTTCTCACAGCAAATGTTGTCACATTTATTCACAGTGTTAATGCTGAAGATGCACAGATTTTTACAATGCAATCAATAAGCTCTATGAGGTTTTCTTTAAAGAGTTTAATCTAAGAGATGTTTACAACATTCATCTTCTTCAACTCATTTTATAAAATAATACATTCATATGCCTTTAGATCTAAATGACATTTCATTAAAAGAAAAGTTCTTACATGCATTCAACCATGGCTTACTATACATTTTTGCCTAACCCTCTCCAAAGGGGGGTTTTAAGTTGTCATTACAAGGGATACAAAAAGAAAACAACAAAAGGTGCTGAGCATATACATAGTTCTTACAAAGAAATAGAAATAAAAAATGTGAGAATACTATATGCATGAACAACACTTAGCATTCTCTTCGATTCATCTTTTCTCCAATCTTCTCTTTCCTCCTTACTCTTTGTGCTTATCTTCTCTTAAGACTGTAGCCTTTTCTTCATCCTTTAGGGTTAGGGTTTGCCCTTGAATGTAATTTCCAAACTGAATTTTCCTTGATTAAGTTTTTCTTTCTTTATTTTATAATTATCTCCTCAGCTCTTCTCTCTTCCAAACAGCCACCTCCTTGGCACTTGGAGTTTAATTAATCTTTATTCCTTTATTCTCTTAGAATCTATAGATTTTTAATGCTTACAATTACTTTATGTTATGAGAAAATAAAAAGAATTAAATCTTTTGGTCTTTACAATGTTGACTTGGAGTAGCTTTCTAAGCAGTATTATGGTGCGCGCTATGGTGCATTGTAGCGATAGGCTTCAGGACTATGATGCACTATGACACACTATAAAGCCCAATTTTTGGCTTGTTGCATACTATGACATGCTATAGATCAAGGCTTTTGGCCTGTCTAGCACTACGGTGTGCTATAACATATTGTTCTCTGGTGTCCTGGGACTGTGGCACGCTGTAGCATCTTTTCCTCTATGGATGTTGTGCTATGGCATGCTATAGTACCTTTTTCTCTAGAGTCCTAGAACTGTAGCATGTGGTAGTGCCTTTTCCTCCATGCATATAACACTGTAGAATGCTATAACACCATGTTCTTTAGAGTTTTGGCGCTGTGGTGCATCGTAGTGTCTAGGCTTTGGAAAATTTTGTGTTGTGGCACGCTATAGCACCTTGTTCTTTAGGGTCCAGGTGTTGTGGCATGCTATACACCTTCCAATCAGTGAATGTGTACTCTGGCGTGCTATAGCACCTTTTTCTTAGGAATCAAGGTGCTATGGCACGCTATGGCATCTTTCTCTCGGGAACAAGGGCGTCGTTACGCGCCATAGCGAGCTGTAGTGCATTTTGGCATCCTTTTTACTCAATTTTCTATTTTTTATTTTGATCTCTTCTCATCTAAAATGGCATAGAAATGCACTAAAACTACAACTAATTCTCATAAAAACATAAATTATAATAAGAAATGCACTATATATATTGAGTTCGTCAATAGATATACTTGCCATGGAGTTGCAAGTCGATTCTACAACCATTCTCAATATTGACTTTCAACTTCAAGAAGACTTCATCCTAGGTTTACAATATTTCAACATCTCTTCTAAATATTGACTCTAATGTACTCAAATTAAGAGTTTATTACAATGAATCTCCTCTTCTATGTGTGATATTCATCTTTTGGAATTCATCCACCAACTAACTTATGGTTATCATGGCACAAAGAGTAGCACCACAACTTAGAGTGTCTACTACTACAATTTCTTTGCATAGATGATATTGAATACTCAGATCATAATCACTTATTAGATCTAACAATCTCTATTGATGACACTTTAGCTCTCTCTAGGTAAAGACATATTTCAAGCATTGGTGATCCATGAAACACTCATATTTAACACCATATAGATAGTGTCACCAACTTTCTTAAGTGAACACTACAACAACAAGCTCTAAGTCATGGACTGGGTAAGTTATTTCATACGGCTCCAATTCATAAGATGCTTATGCAATACTTTCTTATTCTGCATAAGGACTGCAACCAATTCCAATTCCAGAGGCATCGATGTAGACTTGACAATTCATACTTTACTTAGGCAAAACTAACACTGGTGCTGACCTGAGGGTTTCCTTCATTTTCTAGAAAGCTTCTTCACATTATGGACTCCAAATGAATGGCACAGGCTTTTGAGTTATTTTAGTCATTGGAAACATGATTTGAGAGAAGCCTTTCACAAACTTATGATAGTAACATGCTTAAATGATCTTCATGATCTTCTTTACTCTTTTCAATACTCATTGCATTAGAACGATGAAGATAGATGGTGCATTAGTGAGTCTAAATGACATCACTAAGAACTCATAATGACAATAATGAGTGATAATCCTTAAATTTACACTAAAATCACCCTATTATTTTGTGTTATTTCGTATTAGAATAAATTTTCTTAATTTATTTTTTGTGGGTTTTGTTCTGTTTTAGTTTTTCAGGTATTTAAAAGCAATTAGACTATTTTTACCAATTTTCTCATCAAAATGGAAAGTCATGCACTCAAGCTCTCCTAAGCACCTCATTATAGCACTTGAGCATCATCATAAGCAAATAAAGGAAATCTTAATAGTAGGATTATCCTCATGCACCTCTCCTCTTCTGAGCTTGCTCTACAAATAGCTCAAAATTTGACATGTTGGTTTCACTTGCAAGGGGGCCCTAGCCAAAAAAAAAAAATTCTTATGCTAGACAATTTGTCTAAGTACATTTTAGGATGATTTAATAATTTTCTACTATTTTTGGATATCACATTAAACATAGCACATACAATGGGACCAACAAAGTTAAATAATAGAAAATGATAGAGCTCTAAATATATCAATTTGTAGCTTAAGCAAGAGAAGGTTAGTATAGACACATAACTCGAATCCTGTAACTACAAACAAGGTTAGGCATATATATATATATATATATATATATATATATATATATATATATATATACTATAAAGTTGAAAGGAAAAAAATAAAAAATATACTATAAAAACTACTATAAATATGATCAAAGATATACATGCTGATTTGACTATACTATAACTAAGTATCGATATTAAGCAATAACAAATCAATAATACAAATCTAGACTAAAATAACACTACTGCTAAAGAATATTGTAAATAAGCTACATAAAGTAAAGCAATATTAAAGGTGTGCAAGTACTAAAAGTAAAGACTAAATATAAAGTTGTCATATTAGATTGGAAAATGAAGCCATTGTAATTGTAACTGTAATTATAAATCATCTAGCTACTCATATCTAGAGAGGAACTATACTTAAATAAAATATCAAAAATATATATGTAATGAATTTTAGTTATTTTACATTTCTTCAGTGGACACGTACAGAAGTAGTTGATAAATCAAGCATGCCTGCAAGACTAAAGGTGGGTTCCCAAACTAAACACAACTCTACTCAAAGAGTATGTATCTGTACTCCTTATTTCTCCTTAGAGCCTACCCATTGGTCATAATGCATATACATAATCACCAATCCTGATATGAACACAATGATAAATGTTTTCTAAAATTTGTGAAGTCTTCATTTTATGCCCATGGTTTATTATATATGACATGTTCAAGGAATTTTGCTCAAATGCTAAAGTAGCAATTCATGAAAATAAGCAAAACATTTAATAAGAATATGTATGATATCTATTGTTATCTACTTATCCGTTCTAAACTATTCTGAGAAGGTACAAGCTCAAAATCTTCAATATTCTACTATTCAATACAATCCCATATTCAATCCTAAGATAAAAAGATGTTAGAACTCAATGCAGTTATAACTCAATTAGATATAATTCCCTTCTAATATTAACTTATCTAATTATACATCTTTTTATTTTATTTAAATCTCCTCAGCTATTTGGAGTTAAGAGACAAAACACTATCCAAATGAGTTAAATCTCTTAACTTAGGGTTTTAATCTTCTTAGATCCAAGCTACTCAAATTTAGACTCTAATTAGGATTTAGACATAGAGAATGTCCAATGCATCAAATTGGATAATATAACCATTCTAGTCTTAACTATCATTAATTTAGAGGTCACTAAAGAAATCAGAGATTCTTAAGATAAAGTTATACATATTTTTGATAACTTATATTAAAATATTAATATTTAGGGTCAAAACTTTGACTTAGGGATTTAGGCATCCAAACATTAAATTCGTTGTTTCTATGGTTTTATTATTGTCTCAAAAGTCAAATGACATCTTAAATACCAAATTTAGATATTTATGGGTACTAATATGACCTAATTAAGGTTAAGCATGATTTGAGGGTGATTAAAAAATTACTCATCTAATCTCTGATTTTTTTCTATATTTAGACTCCTCTTATTATTTTTATTAAAATGGTATATAATTTCATATATTTAGATTTTTATTCACAAAATTATTTCAATAATACATGTTGTATTATTTTTCTAAGATTTTGATTTAAGTAATCAGTATCATTATATAAATTGGAATATTTTGTGAATATTCCAATTTCATAATTAGTTAACAAGAAGCCTGGCAGGTTAAGGAATATTCAAAAAAATTCCCTCCCATCAAACTCCTAAGCACCTCATTATAGCACTTGAGCATCATCATAAGCAAATAAAGGAAATATTAATAGTAAAATTATCCTCATGCACCTACTCCTCTTCTGAGCTTGCTTTACAAATAGCTCCAAATTTGACATGTTGGTTTCACTTGCTAGGGGGCCTAGCCAAAAAAAAAAAAATTCTTATGCTAGACAATTTGTCTAAGTGCATTTTAAGCTGATTTAATAATTTTCTACTATTTTTGGATATCACATTAAACTTAGCACATACAATGGGACCAACAAAGTTAAATAATAGAAAATGATAGAGCTATAAATATATCAATATGTAGCTTAAGCATAAGGAGGTTAGTATAGAAATATAACTCTAACTCTATAACTACAAATAAGGTTAGGTATATATATACTATAAAGTTGAAAGGAAAAAAATAAAAAAGAAAACACAAAAAAATTTACTTCAAAGTTGAAAGGAAACTATTATGAATATGATAAAGACATACATGCTGATTTGACTATACTATCACTAAGTATCGATATTTAGTAATAACAAATCAATAATACAAATCAAAACTAAAATAACACTATTGCTAAAAAATATTGTAAATAAGCTGCATAAAGTAAAGCAATATTAAAGGTGTGCAAGTACTAAAAGTAAAGACTAAATATAAAGTTGTCATATTAGATTGGCAAATGAAGCCATTGTAATTGTAACTGTAATTATAAATCATCTAGCTACTCATATCTAGAGAGGAACTATACTTAAATAACATATCAAAAATATATATAATGAATTTTAGTTATTTTAATTTTCTTCAATGGACACTTACAGAAGTAGCTGAGAAATCAAGCATGTCTGCAAGACTAAAGGTGGGTTCCCGAACTAAACACAACTCTACTCAAAGAGTATGTATCTGTACTCCTTATTTCTCCTTAGAGCCTACCAATTGGTCATAATGCGTATACATAATCACCAATCCTGATATGAACACAATGATAAATGTTTTCTAAAATTTATTAAGTCTTCATTTTATGCACAAGATTTATTTTATATGACATGTTCAAGGAATTTTGCTCAAATGCTAAAGTAGCAATTTAAGAAAATAAGCAAAACATTTAATAAGAATATGTATGATATCTATTGTTATCTACTTATCCTTTCTAAACTATTTTGAGAAGGTACGAGCTCAGAATCTTCAATATTCTACTATTCAATACAATCCCATATTCAATCCTAAGATAAAAAGGTGTGAGAACTCAATGCGGTTATAACTCAATCAGATATAATTCCCTACTAATATTAATTTATCTAATTATATATCTTATTATTGTATTTAACTCTCCTCAGTTATTTGGAGTTAAGAGACAAAACACTATCCAAATGATTTAAATCTCTTAACTTAGGGTTTTAATCTTCTTAGATCCAAGCTACCCAAATTTAGACTCTAATTAGGGTTTAGACATAGAGAATGTCCAATGCATCAAATTGGATAATATAACCATTCTAGTCTCAACTATCACTAATTTAGAGGTCACTAAAGAAATCAGAGATTCTTAAGATCAAGTTATATATATTTTTGATAACTTATATTAAAATATTAATATTTAGGGTCAAAACTTTGACTTAGGGATTTAGGCATCCAAACATTAAATTCTTTTTTTCTATGGGTTTATTATTGTCTCAAAAGTAAAATGACATCTTAAATACCAAATTTAGATAACTATGGGTACTAATATGACCTAATTAAGGTTAAGCATGATTTGAGGGTGATTAAGAAAATTACTCATCTAATCTTTGATTTTTTTTATATTTAGATTCCTCTTATTATTTTTATTAAAATGGTATATAATTTCATATATTTAGATTTTTATTCACAAAATTATTTCAATAATGCATGTTGTATTATTTTTCTAAGATTTTGATTTAATTAAGTAATCAGTATCATTATATAAATTGGAATATTTTGTGAATATTCCAATTTTGTCATTAGTTAACAAGAAGCCTGGCGGGTTAAGGAATATTCAAAAAAATTCCCTCCCATCAAATGAAGCAGGTCACGGGTCGACCCGACCTGTGACTATACTTCATCTCGGTAAATTGACTAAATTAAGGCAGAACTATGGCACTAATTACTGTTGATTTTTGCCACCCCTGGGGATGAACCACAAGACAAAATAATCAATGCAGTCAGACCCATTGATTGGCACCATTAGCCCCATGGTTAGCGGCACCAATCGCTGGGACCTAGCTCAATCATAAGCTAGCCGCTAGGGTTTACTGTATAAGCCAAATTGGCTTGACACATGTCATGCTAGAGAGGAATTTTGGTGCCTACATAATCACCATCACATGGCGGTTCAAACATGCATAACCATGGCATCTGAGATCACCATGAATGTTGAGGACCTACTCAACCGGGCATCCACTATGTGATACTTTGGAGCCCAATCGCATTGTTACTTGCCTGGGCTAGATTGAGCCTAGACATGGCTCAACAATTATCTCTAGACCCAGAAGTACTAATTTAGGGCATTCTGGGTAGAACGATAGCTTCAGCCTTTTGGATTGTCCTGATTTCCATGCGAGCGAATGCTCAAAAAATTGGCTCATTCCTGACTATGGAAACATCAAATTGGCTTAGTTATGATCATATCACTCATCATAAGCATGAATTAAGGCTAAACGAGGTGATAGGAGCTTAATAGAAGGGTGTTCAGAGGGAGTATCATGCATTGACGAGGGTTCAAGGGCAATTGTTGGACCTCTGGCTGATTCCAAGAGCTGTCAATGGTACTAACTACTTCTTGGGTATGATATCTCACTTTTGGGAAATTGAACATTGAGTTCCAGCCACTAGGTCTCCTAAAGGGACTGTTGAATTGTGCAAGTGTTCAATGGCCTTAAAAGGAAAGGCTGAGGCTGAGAGAAAGAACTGAGAGCAATTAAATATATTAATTGATAGAGGGTGCAAAGAAGCTCAGTGAGGGAAAAAGTAGGGCTTTATAGTTTATGAGACTTTGGGGAGGTCATGTCATGGTTATTAGGTCCGAACCCAAATGTTGTCCTCACAATGCCTGATCTGGGGTGGAACCAGACCTATTTAGCATGTGGAAGATCCTTTCCCTAATGGGAATTTGTTACGGATAGCTAGCAGTAGTCGGGGACTGGCCTGACAGGGGATCCTAGTCAAGTGAGTAAATGGAGAATAGAGATGAATAGCGCCTGTGCTTCATTTCTCGTTTGATACTTCATCAAAAATGTGGAATGGTTCTAATCATATTGATCATAATAGATGCGAATAGATTAAACCTTAGTCATCAGATTCACAGTGTGATATAATGGCTCAAGTTTAAACTTATGAGACATAGTCAGAGCAGCTTAAGTCAGAGCTATCTAATCATATCTTAGAGCATGGAACAATTGAGATCTCCCTACCCTAATTCGGTGTCGCTGCATTGGATCTGTGCAGTTACAGATTAAACATTTAAATAAATTAAATAAATCAATTAATTCAATTTTAATTATAAAAAATCATTTAATTTCAATATAAATAAAATATAAATTGTAATGTGTGTATTTTTCAATCGATACAAGTCCAAAAATTATGAAACTTACACCCTTAGTTATTTTTATGTGTGGAACTCAAAAATTTCCTCAAATTTTAGATTTGAGCTCAAATTAATTTAGCTAACTTTATGGTATTTAAATTCAATAAAATAATCAAAAATTATCTCTTGATTATCTTAGCTCTAAATTCTTAGGGTTATATCCTAATGATGTTTAAAATCTAATGATGATAAGTTTAAGATCAAGATAAACCTAGATTATTCTAGGTAACAGCCTAGGATTATTACACCCATATACCCTTAAATGTATTTATCTTGCACTTTTCTTTTCAACTTCTTTGATGTTGAATATGATATTATTTTTAAGTGAGCAATTATACAATGACCCTTGGCTATTTTCAAACCTAACCAAGCTTAAGTAGAGGCATTTAGAGGCTCTAGTATCACTAAAACACATTCCTAATGATTTGGAATGAAAATATTTGAATAATTAAATATTATTTAAATTATTTAAAAAGCTAATTCAATTAGAAAAACAAATTGTAAAACTTGATTCCTCACATAAGAATATGTAATTTTAATTTTTTTTTAAAAAGGATGTTATTTAATTAAAATTGGTTGACCATTTTAACTATTCTTTTAATGCTCCAATATATAATTAGACATTATAACCCAATATCGAGTGTTATCATAGTACTTAATATTGAATTTGTAAAAACTAACCCACTAATAAGTACTTCCTTTGGCCAAAATTCTATGAGGAGAGAAAAGTAAATGTATACTTATGAAATAAGTCATTTAAAAATATCCATCATCCTAACCATCCAAAAATATATAAAATGAAATACCCATCATAGAAAAAAAACCAGAGCTAGTTAAGTTATGCAAATTGAAATAAATGTAATATCACTCATCCTTATAGGAAATTAAAAATAAAAGCTAGAGTCTTCAATACTGCTACAATGGATCAAGATCCACCTCTGGTTCTAGCTCCACTCCTGGCTTCTGATCTACCATATTTGGTTTATAATATGATAAAGCATAGCTAATAAAAGAAAAAGTGCTTAGACTTATGAAGTATAAGTACATTTTAGGATTGCTAATTTAATTTTAATTAAAAGTTATCATACTTATGATTTACAATTTATTTAAAATGATGCATAATGAAATATAAAGGAAGTACTAAAAATAAGGAAATGTCTAAAATATAACAATAAAAAGATGTAAGTATTTGTATAGAGGAAGTTGCTCACAGTTGCATAAAGCATAATAAATAAAAGAAGTAGGTACATTTATACTAGTGTGCATATGGAAACAAATATAAAATGTATAAGTTAAATAGGGCATATGCTGATTATATATAATTGCAGTGTAAGAAATGTAACTATAAACTATAAAAGTTACACTATAGAAAAGTTGTAAATATTAACTAAGAAGTACAATGCTAAATTAAAAGCAAGTGATGTAAATTTTAGTCTCAAAGATTGAACAAATTGTGAGGTACAGTCAATAGATTATAAAAAATAAAAACATAACCAATCAATAAGATTGTGTTATAATGTAAATATTAGTCTTATTTATCTTATTTTAATATGCTCTACGGACACGTTAAAGAACAAAGCAAGAAGTTAAACATGTCTACCCAACTATATATAGGGAGGTCTTTTGTATAACACACTCACTCCCCCTTTAGGATATGTGTGCTCTCTTGATCTCTCCATAGTTTCCTTGGCTCAATAATGTCTACATAGACTAATCCACCCATAGTGAAACCCATAATGTGTATGATTTTATGTTTTATTTATGGCACAGTGTTTGAATGAATGTTTGAGGAATAAATTTTAATGTGCAACATACAAGGATTTTCAAAGTTAGCTGTAAATTATGTGATATATATTGTTACTTATTTTTGTTATCTATCTTAATATTTAGGGCTAATTAAGCCCCTTAGTGGACTTTAGATATTCATTAAGTATATTAACAACCTGAAATTCTAATGGTCGATGATGGACATCATGGTATTTCTTTATCTATCCAGAGTCACCAACATATTTTTCTTGATTAGCTGGATCATTTTATTAGTCTCTTCAACCAGGTCAGAACCATATAATTGAGCATCTCCTGCTTTAATCCTTTGCCATAAAGTGCATCTCAAGGGGCCATACCAATATTAGCATGATAAATATTATTATAAGCAAACTCAACTTTAGTCAAAATGTTATTCCCATGTTCCTTTGAAATATAATTCACATAATCATAATAGATCTTCCAGAACCTGATTTATCTATTCAACCTGCCCATCTGTTTAGGGATGAAAGGATGTACTCATTACTAGATTCACTCTCAAATCTTGCTTAATAACTAGCCATAAATGGAAAGTGAATCAATTGCCTTAATCTAAAATGATATTTTTAGGTGTATCATTCAGTTAAAATAACTTCTTTTATGTACAACTGAGCTAATTTTTCAACTGAATTAATCTAACGAACAGGTATATAATGAGATAATTTTGTTAACCTATTGACGATGACCCAAATTGCATCAGCATCTGATCTACTTTTAATATAACCCATAATGAAATTCATTGAAATGTCTATCCATTTCCATTAAGGAATTTCTAAAGTATTTAGGAGTTCATGTGGCCTCTGATATTCGACTTTCACAAAGCAGCACAAATGACACTTAGACAAAAAGTATGCTATATCTCCTTTTATTCATGGCCACTAGAACATGTTCTTGAGATCCTGATACATTTTGTTATTGTTAGAATGAACATTATAGTTATAATTGTGTGCTTTTGCTAAAATTTCTAATTAAAGTTTCTTAGGAACCCATAGTCTTTCTCCTTGGTAGATAAATTCCTTGCCTTTTAACTACAATTAAGATATTTTATAAGTCTCTATTTCATCTTTAAGCTTATCATAATTCACATCTTTCTTCTGGGATACCAAAATTCTACTTTTCATGGTTAGTTAAGATTTTCTTTTCTGCCAACAAAATCCTTAGTTCCTATTTTAATCGGCTCAATTCTCATCTTATTGAATTCTTCTACTAAAGCCTTACCAATAATTAAGGAAGATAAAGCAGTCTGTCTACTTAATGCATCTGCCCCAATATTTGCCTTCCAGGATGATATTGGTTTTCTAAGTTGTAATCATAGATAAATTCTAACCACCTTCTCTACCTGCAATTTAACTCTTTTTGAGTGAAATTATATTTAAGGCTTTGATGATCAATAAATACCTCACACTTGACATCATACTAGTAATGTCACCATATTCTTAAGGCAAAAACTACAGCTACCAATTCTAAATCTTGGTTAGGGTAGTTTCTTTTATTAGACTTCAGCTGTCTGGAGGCAAAGGTGATAAATCTATTTTTATACATTAGAACACAACCTAATCATAACTTAGAAGCATCTGTATACACATGGAAATATTTTCCTTCTTAAGGCAACAACTAAAATAGGAGCAGAAGTCAGTACTTGCTTTAATTTTTGAAAACCTTCATTATATACCTAACTCTAGGCAAACAGAACTTCCTTGCAGGCCAAATAAGTTAGAGGTGCAGCTATTTGGGAGAACTTTTGAATTAATCTTTTATAATAATAGGCTAATCCCAAAAACTTCTAATTTTAGCAACTGACTTGGGCTACACTCACTTTTGGATAGCATTGATCCTCTCTTGATCGACTTTTATTTCTTCAGCATCAACAACATGCCCTAAAAAGGCTACTGAGTTCAACTAGAACTCACACTCATAATATTTATTGAAAAACTTATTAATTCTTAATAGTTCTAAAGCTACTCTGAGATGCTTTTCATGATCTAATTTATTCTTAGAATAAATTCAAATGTCATCGATAAATACAATATAAAATTTAACTAAATACGGTTTCAAGATCCTCTGCATCAAGTCCATTAATATGGATGGTGTATTAGTCATTCCAAAGGACATGACTAAGAACTCAAAATGTCTATATATAGTCCTAAAACTAGTCTTAGGATTGTCCTCATCTATAATTCTTATTTGATAGTACAATAATATCAGATCCATTTTAAAGAATACTTTAGCTCCTATTAGTTGATCAAATATACCATGGATCCTCGATAATGGATATTTATTCTTAATGGTTTATTTATTTAGTTTGTGGAAATCTATACACATCCGTATATAACTGTCTTTTTTCTTTACAAACAAAATCAGGGCTCCCTAAGGGAACATATTGGGTCTTACAAATCCCTTGTCTAAAAGTTATTGCAATTGCTCCCTAACCTCTTGTAATTCCTTAAAGGCCATTCTATACGATGCCTTAAACTTGGGTTGTCTCCTAGAGAATAATTCAATTGAGAACTCTACTTCTCTTATTGGGCGTAACCCAGACAATTCCTCAAGGAAAACATCTTTAAACTCTCTTACTATTTCCATCTCTTCTATGAGTTTATCATCTTTAGTTCTTCCAAAAGAATTAATAATATGCCTTATAACCTTTTCTTAGCAACCTCTTTACTTCCACGATATTAATCATAGAGGCAATTATACTCAATCTACCAACAAAAATTTCAAATCACTAATCAAGTTACATCATCAATCCAACATCTTCTCTTTTTCTCTTCTAAAGGATTTGATTCATACTTAATTAAACTCGGGTTGGTAATTTCTAGATTGATCTAAGTATTTTCCCCTACTTATAACCATCTCTAAAAATTAGTCATGACAAGGTATAAATCATTCTAAGTCTTTCTAAGGGTTAAGGAATCTAAATGGGAAAAACATCAATTAATGATTAAAATAATAATATAATTAAGCTCTAAAAATCAAGTTCACCAATTGATGTCCAAATGAAATGAAATCAGTGAATAAACAATCCTTATAGTATAATGATTAAAATGACAAGTAGAAGGGTTAATTTGGAGCACATTAAGCATAATTAAACAATAATCACCATTAATGAAGATTTGGAAATTAGTAGTAAAAGTAACTATCAAAACTAAAATTAAATGTCATATATTGGTCTAGTAATTTTTGTGATCATTTTGATATATAAGTTCAATATGTTTGGATTAGTATTTTAAAAGTTATTCAAATAATTTAATTTGTATTAAATTATTCTTATGATTCCAAATTCATTAAATAAATAATATTTTGTCAAATATTCCATATTTAATCAAACAATGATATTAATCTAGGTGAGTCAGTCTACTTTAAGCCTAGTAGACTAGACTGCACAATACCTCACAGAGTGGCACTGTACATCCCTATCCAATAGGGGGGATTAAGGTTTGTGAGTCAAGCCTTAATTCCTCCCCACTCAGGCCATTCCATGGGATGTGTGAGGTGCCAAATCACTCACTCTCCATGAGGTGGCCTTAATGATGGCATAAGAACCCCAATCTGGCATCACTTCTAACACCCAAAGCTTACTCCACTAATTATCATGGCTAAGGTTTATTCTGGAAGAGTATTTTTCCCTCCACATAATAATTGTAACAACCTGTGGTTGTTACTTAATTTTAGACATTAAAATTAGGTTAAAACCATTGCCATTAGTTCCTAATAACATTAGGAACCAACACTTTAAATTTGTTGCTATTGGAGATCGTTCCTTTTTGGCGAATATTTTGAGCAATCTAAATAACTTGAAAATTACATAAATTAATTTGACCTCCAAATTAAAATTGGAGTTCACTATTGAACTCCTTACCCCCAAATTAGCTAGGGATAAAACTTTAAGATTATTTGGAAGTCATCAATTTATCTTGATTATTTTAATATATTTAAATACTCAGAAAACTAAGATAATTAAATTGATCCCCGATTAAAATCCAAACTTCATTTTTGAGCTCCTAACCCTCATTTTCTTTTTTGGAGGTCATTTGGTTGTCTAATATTTATTAATTAAGTAGATAGTATTTATTAAATATTAAATTAAAACTAATTATCCTAATCAGCTGAACAGTGTTAGACCCATCGTTTGATCAGACGGCGGGTTTGATCGCGATCATTCATCGCTCTGTAAGATGAGATCTAAACACTGGAAGTGTGGGTGGCACTGTAGCATATGTACCCATCCTTTAGCTTGACCACGAGAAGGGGAAAGCGTAGGTGGCCACTGTTTGGCCGTGCTACGGAGAGGGAAAGCCCTCATCCGGGTTGCACTTCTTTGCATCTTTTAACATTCCTTTTGAACCCATTCAAATCCTGCGGTCTTTGGCTCACATTGTGAATTTATTAATTGGAACCTAAAGCCAGTTGTCTACCTACTGGAGCACGCCGATCGTTCCTCTCCATGATGGACGGTATCCCCTTATTCCCATGCATTTTATCATGTGAATAGCCTTCTTAAATTTCATTTACTTATTCCATTATCAGTAGATCCAATTGACGAGCTCTGATCGAGCTCAATCAAGTTCAATCAATGCTCATTCTATTACAACACACATCAGCCTATAGTAGGAAACCTTAAGCCGTCATTTAGGATTTGGGGCATCGCATCTTTAGATGATAAGAACGTTGACAGATGGAGTTTTCGGGCCCATCGTGTTGGCCGCAGTGAAGGATTCACGCCAAGCTTTGAATCACACCTTGAGGTGATCGAAAGCTCAAGCAAAGTGATGCCCTAGCCCTCGGTCGCTGTCACCCCAATGGGGAAAAGCTACAGGTCTTAGGCCAGGTCAGGTCGAGATCGATCCGCGTAACCCAGCCCCAGGTCCGGACTCATGAGCCGCCTGTATGCATGCACTAATCACGGGTTGCACGCATGCATGCAGTGTGTATATGCAAAGGAATAAATGAATAGTATATTTCAATAAATAAATAAATAATTAATAAAATCCCAAAACTTCAATGCTTCATAACTCTTAAAATATAAACACAAATATATTGATGTTACATCTCAAAATGACTTGAAAAAATGTGAGGATCTTAATTTCCATTAGATTTTTTAACTTGATATTCAATTTCACTAATCACTATTTTAATTAAGTAAAATTTAGCCTAATTTTTGTAAGTGTCATAATTTGGTCAATTTGCATCCAAATTTGATGATCCAGTATGTCATTTAAATCACAACCATGTGTAGGACATTAATACAATGTTAATTTCCCATTTTGACAACTAATTTTGCTAATGATCTCTTAAGTATCATTAAGAGTCATTAGTGCCCATATTAGCCATGTGATATCCGATTTGACACTACTTAGTGTCATTATACTTATTATGCTATAAGAAAGTATAACCACAATGTTCATGTTATTTTTACATCAAATGCAAAATGTGAGTTTTTGACCCTTAAATATAATATTTAATTCCTAAAATTAGGATTTTGCATGCTTAAGTCTCCTAAACATTAGGACATCTTAAGAAACCTACCTTATGACATAATTCAACATTAGATGATGTTTTGTGCTGGAAAATAACTAGAATAAACTAGTTTTATCTTAGTGCCAGTAAACTCTAGATATAACCTTATCATAGAGAGGGTGAGGCTAGTGTCGAGAGCTTAGTGAGGTTCCTAAGTATTTGACTTAGGAGTTGATTAAGGTATTGAATCTAGACCTTAGGTTGCACATTAACTGCATTGTTCCTTATTGAATCCAATTAGTATGATCCTTAAGAGGTCATCTAAAATTGATTTAGTCCCTTATATTCTTTAAGAGTAGGCTTGACCCTAACTACCCTATTAAGTAACTTAGTGCTATAACAGTGAGCTTAACCTCTTAGTTGACTTTGATGAAGAACTCGAAGTAGCATTTTGAATGCCTTCACTAGAGCCACTCATTAGATATACACTAGTTGGTAACTAGTTAGTTAGTAAAGCTATTAAGTTAGGATCTTCCAAATTTTTAAATGTCTTAATGTACTTAAGCTTAATTGTGGCGCCCCGCCCCGTCGCCATGAGCAAAGGTTACAATTATAATCAAAATGGCGGCGGAGTGGTGCGCCACTTGGGAAACCGAGCATAACCCATCTTCCCGAAGAGGCTAACTAAAACTAGCCACACTGAAGGGCTGCTGACTCGAACCCAAGAGTAGGATCGAGAGTCAATACTTAAGATAAGTATAGGATACTTGCCTTAAGTATTAGAGGAATACGTAGATTGGATTTAAAGAGGTAAATATGAATCCAATATACATTATCAATATATAAGCATTTCTAGTATGCTGATCACATCACAATACTAAGTATAATAGTAGAATAACAGGGTGCGGAAGCTAAAGCAAAACATCCATAATACACTCATCACAGAGCAGTAGTAAATATATGTCTCAAAAAAGAAAAGTAAAATACATCCATAATTATTACAAACTAATTTAAATGATATAAAAATAAAGTTTATCTGAAGTACTAAAGCAATTAAGTAAAAGGTAGAAGATAGGTCCACTAAGGCTCCACGTACTCCTCCTGGATCTCCTGTAAGTCCTCCGGTCCTGCCTCAACAAGCTGCTCGGGATCTAGCAAATTGTCGGATCTCAAAAGTACCCCGTGTTAGACAAGAAGTCTAATACACGTAACTAAACTAAGCAGTACTAAAGTAAATGCATATAAATAGTAAAGTAAGCAAAATTGTAGAAAAGCAGTAAAACACTGAACCACTGAAAAATATAAAGACTAAACAAGGTAAAAAGGAATTGAAAACTAAATGCTAAAAGTCAGTAAAAATATCAAATGCTCAGAAACCAAGGTAAAAATATCCAATACTATACTATATGTCACTGGGATAATGCATCTAAATATGCCACAACACGGTATGCCACAGATATGTAGCAGAACTATCACATAAATGTTATGAGACGTATGGTCCAATGTACACATATACAAGTTGGAAAGTCAGTACGGTGATGCCGATGCATCCTGAAATTCCCCTATTAATGTATGCAATATTTTGTAACACATAATTTATCACTGATACTCATACATCACAAATGAATCATTCATCATGCTCATGCTCATGTTTATGCCCATGCTGCTATTCTATATGAGGAAAATCCCGAAATCCATAAAAACATTGAATATTGTTGATGAATTTAAGGTCTCCACTATGCAGAATCCTGCTAAAAGGATTCTGACTCCTAGCTTCTAAAATGATAATTGGTTAAAGTTGAAGATTTACTTAAAATTATTAGATGGGATGATTGTATACACATATTTAGCATGTTTGCAAGAAAGGTGGTTTCTAACACTTAGTTTGATTAAGCCACCCTAACGAAGCGGTCTTCAATAGGAGGCATCGCCCAATGGCAATTTGTGTCTCAAGCTAAGTTATTAAGGTGCCTAACTCACAATCACACTCAGTGTCTTAAGGGCGGTGATTCCAATAACTTAGTTTGTTTGAGCCACACCTATTGAAGTGGTCTTTGCTAGGAAGCATCGCCTATTGGCAATTTGTATTTCAATCAAACTAAGGAATGAGTCCCCGTTTAATACACTCTTAGGAATGATTGATTTACTCTAAGCGAGCTTGTATCTGCCTAAACCCATAGGATAGCCCAAATATAAATCTTACTTAGAGTGACTCAACCATTCTTGAATCCTACTGAAATAATCAAGTACTATGGGTAGACTCTACTATACCCAACTAATAATCCAGATTTAGACAACTCTATTTAATCATCAAGGGTTTATCAATACTATTAATTCCTATGCTAAATAGGTATGTCCTATACAAGGCTCCAAGAAAATTTGATCAAGGATCACTCAATATAGATTCTACCACAAGGAGAGGTGTCATTCTAATATCATAAGTGATTCTTACCATGAGGGGTTAAGATCAACTTCTGAGGTTAAGGGATCACCTAAATTTCTACCTCAATGAGTTATACAAATACTCGTACCTCAATGTGTATTTAATTTAGGTCTTTAAAATATTTTAGAGATAATCTTATGGTGAGGTTCTTAAGATCTTACACTCTTAATTTTAACTTATCATTTGGATTTATAGTGATCAGATCAGATGAGTAAGTCATCTAATTATAACTTATTCTAAGATTATGGGATTTAAATCAAGGATGTTAGTAGAGTTAGATCACTTAAACAAATCAATACAATTTTATTAGTCTTCTTATGCTAATGGTCTTACTTAAAAGAAAATCAAGGATTCAGAGCTTAGATTCAGATTATTCAATCACATGGTTTGATTATTAAGCTTAACATGTCTAATTCAAATATTTAAGATCAATACCAAAATAGATACATTATTGGAATAATATCAATTGCATTATCTTATAATCAAATCAATTTAGTTGAGTTTAAGAGTTTGGACCTTAATTAAATAAGTTAGGGTTTGACCCCCACCCATATCTAATCAAGATCAAGTGTTCATTTATAGATCAAATGTCAAATCAGTAAATTAGGTATGTATTATTGGTGGTAATCTTATATCTAGATCAAGTCTTAATAGCTTGCATCAAAGTCTTAAGACTTCTTAAGGTTAATTAAGATGTCTAAGACCTTCAAATTTAGGTTTATTGAATTTATACATTATAAATTTGCATATATGGCTTCAATACATCTACCTTACTATTATGAAGCATATTAATAGAAGAATTCATAAAAACATAAAGTAATTAGTGCTAATTAAGCCTTAAACTAATGCAAAAGGATTAGCACCTAATTATAAATCTAACCATCAAAATTTCATACAACTTGGCATATAAGTTTCATTTTATCATATAATTAATAATAGATAGAGTTTTTTAATATCCAATGGTTACAAGCCCTAATTTTCACTAATCATGGTTTAACAAGATTAGGGCTTAAGTTAAAATATAGAAATCAAAAAATAAACTACTTAGCACATTCATTCTACTAATCATAAGGAAACTAATGGCACCCTAACCATGCAATTTGGATAAGTATTCATGCTAATCAACTATAATCAAGATTTGTGATAATTAGGCAAAAATGGAAGATCTAACTATTAGATGTTCAATATTATTTTATTTTCAGATCTATGATGATTTTCTGATTAATTTGATATATAATATCATAGGGTTTGGACCAGTAGATTGAAAGTTATTCAATTAATAAATTCTATATTTTTATTTAGATATTTTCCTATGATTGGATTAATTGGATTATTTTCCTTAAGGAAAACAAATCCAATTAATCAGATTTTAATTGAATGGGCTCAGCCTATCAGCCGAATCGTGCGGGTCAACCGGGGCCCGAGGACCCAGGACTGTCGCACCGCGCAGGTCACAGGTCGGCCCGACCCGCACAGGATCCGGGAAACCCTAGACGGCGAAATTCTCTGTCTAGAGCGCATGCCTTGGCCTCTGGTCAATCGAGAATCGACCCCCTAGCCAATACGCACGAATTGACATTCGAAGCCCCCTATGAGGTGGTCCGGATCGGCTGGGCCTTACTCACTCGAGGACTCACTTAATGGAGATATTGTGGGGAGACAATTCTCCCCATAGAGGCCACACCAGACCTGGGGCTCGATCCCTACACCATCAGGGAGGTGAGGCAAATCGAAGCCCCCTAGTATGAGGGCTTGAGGTGGGCTGGAACGCCGGTGCCTTACTCGACCCGAGGCGCTCCTTAAGGACTTAGCCCGATCGATCGATTCTATCGATCGGGGCTAACTTAGGGCATAGACACGATCATGTTGAGTTCATTTTGACAATACGCAGCTAACCGAATAAAAAGGAGGGGAGTCTATGCCTAATTGGTAGTGATGACCCCAATATTGAGAATCACTTAACTCAACATTGATACGTCACCACAATACCTAATACTAGATTAGAAGAAAACTAATCCAAATCATTAGATATTGTGTTTGGCCTAAGATTTAGAAGAGGGTCTTAAGTTAAGATGGAAGGAAAATTATGAATAGTATTAAGTAATTTATAAATGAAGATACAATACATGGATTTATAAGTGTGAATGAAATATGTCTAAGCATGTGATATATGTAAGGAAATATGAGATTGTAACTTAAAATAATTAAAATGAATACATTCAGTCATAGATATGAAATTTTAGATATTTAATGAGTATTTGACATGTATGTTATAAGTCATATATATTTCAATTAAATTTTTAAGTCCTAAAATTCTTAAAAGTTTGGTAGTCTCTTTTGTACATGGCTAAGGAAACACCTACAAAGTAGACATGCAAGACTTCCATTCCAATGGAAGTTATAATTTGAAAAAAAAGACAATCTAAATTAACATGTAATCAATCCATTTTAGTTCCAATTCTAGTATAGAGTTCAATCCATTACATATGATTGCTCATTTCTAATTCTAAAATAGAGTTCAATCCATTTCATAGGATTGCTCATTTATAATTCTAAAATGGAGTTCAATCTATTTCATAGGATTGCTCATTTACAATTCTAAAGATTTAAAGGGAGAAATCACATAATAATTGTCTACCCTAAGGTTTGCTTCATGACAACATTTAATACTCACATGTAGATATGAAAAACTTATTACTTAGATAAAAAACTAGTTTCCAATTCTATAAACAATTAAATATACAACTAAATCCAATTAACATCCTAGGTGGTATGCAACTAATGACTTAATTGATATTCATTTTTATACATTTGTAACCATCCATCCATTCATTCATCACAAGCATTTAAATATAATCTAAGCTCCAACAAAGTATAGAAAAAGTAAAAGTAATAATATTTATTACAAATCAATAGTAAACTGAAAGGAAAGAAAAAAACTAATAACTCACTTGCAATTTGTATTAATCTATATAGTTTAGTATATGATAGGTGGAAGCAATTAATTTTTAGCGCTTGGTCCAGCTTCACTAGCCTCCAAATGCACCTGATCTATCACATTTTGGCCTTTAAATGTGATAGGGCAAAACCAAGATATAGAAAATCCAGTTAGACTAAACAATCTAAGTATAATTTTAGATTGGCTAAACATGTTATTATTATAATTGGATATCACTTACTAGTTACAAAAATAAGCACAAGCGTGGGTGCAATATAGTAAGCATAGAAGTAAGGAAAAGTAAGTAAGAAAAAAAAAAGTGAGCTAAAATACTCACTTAAGTAAATATCCTAGCCTGCAAATAGAACAAGGGTAAAAGCATCCTAAATATGCTAGAAATAAACTAATGTATATATGAAAGTAAATGAAGTAAAATATGTATATATTCAAATGAACTTATGCTAAGTAAGGAAAAGAAATAGTGAAGTATTTAAATATAATTTTACAGCATTCACTATAATCTAAGTAAATTGTAAATAAGTAAAGTACAATTCTAAATCATAAAAAATGCATAGTAAGGAAATTGAAGGAAGATCTTAGACTATTAGTTTAAGATTCACATAGTCTAGAACTATGGAAAGTAATATAGCTAAAAGTTATGGTGAGTCTTAACAATCTATAAGATTAAAGATCTCACATGTTAATTAATTGAAGTCATTTTAATCTGTGCTCATTCTGTGGGCATTTTCAGAATGAAATAAGGAGTTAAACATATCTGTTTAACAACTAAAGAAAAGTGGGGTCAAATCCTAAAACACTCACTTTCTCCCTCTGAGAATGTGATGTTTCCTTATTACTCCATTTTTAGCCTTCCCTAGACTGATCCACCATTTAAACCCCTAGTAATTTTAATGTGAAAGTTTTATTCATGCACAATGTATTATATGAATGATTTAAGTGAATAAGGCTCAAAGCTAAGCAAGTATTCAAGGGAAATTCAATATTTGCAACTAAGTGATATCTAAAGTTATCTAATTTTAATGATCTACTTAATGATTGGAGCTAATTGAGCTCCTAATTAACTATGAGATATTGATCTTAAGTTAATTGTAAGTATAGTAGTAGTTGAGATTTATAAGTATAATTGGTACAATTAAAAATTAACTCTTATTAACATCCTAAACTATAAGATTCAATTATATAATTAAATCATGGTTTAAGTGTCTAGTAGGAAGAGATTAAGATAAAGAAAATATCTAACTTAAGAATTTAAAAGTTAGTGTAAATTCACTAAAGTTTACTAACTAGGTTATAGTTTGAAGGATCTAACCATTCAAGTACTAATCTAGCTAGGTTATAAGAAAGTAAAAGGTTTAGGGTAAGTAATTAGTAGGACTTGACAACTACAAGTTCTAAGTATTCTAATAGCTAAAGTTTAAGGAAAATTAATAAGATTCCTAAGTTAGTCTAAGTAAGTTAAGAATTCCTATTACTAGATCCTAAAATAATCAAGAGAAGGCTTTAGGGATTAGGATGAATGAACTAAGTTCAAATCTAATCACTAAAGCTAGATCTAGTTAATTCAATAATCTACAATTACAAAGGCATTAAGACTAACTATTATTAATGGGTGTAACTAATAGATCTAGGGATCAACTATAGATCAAAGTGTAAATCAATCCTAGGGTTTCTACCTTAGGGTTGAAAGGTGAATTAAGCACTTGATAATTAATTCACATAATTATAAAGTTGAGAACTAAGTTCAAACTAGATGTAATCTATTTTGATAAGGGAGATAATAAATGTGACATGTTATCTATCCTAGGTTTTTATAAAACCTAAAACATGCTATCTAGGAATTTAGAACAATCATAATAGAACTAAGTAAGAGTCAAAACCTATTATTATAAATTGTTGTCCAATAGAAATAATTTATTTATAAATGAAATACTTATATCATTAGGAGAAAAATGACACTAAGTATGTCAATTTTGGACAACTTTGGAAAATTAGGGTTTTAATGACTCCTTATTAGGGTTAAGAAGTGATTAAGAAAATTGGGGTTCAAATGTTAAATTTGATTTCATATTATTGTTCCTCATATTTTTGTGAGTGAAATTGACTATTTGAACATTTAATTTGGATCTTAAATGATCAAATTAAGTCACATGAAATGATGAAATTAATTTGTAATTAATTAATTAATCCTAAATATTGACTAATTAAATTTTTTGGTAAAATAGAAATTAAATAGCATATTATTATTCTACTCATTTTTGTGTCAAAATGGTATATAATATTGTATTATTTGGATTAATATAATTAAAGTTATAATTAATTGAAATTTAAATTCGAATTAATGAAATACTAATTAATCATAATATAATCATTAAACTGAAAAATAGAAATAATTAAAATCTCCAAATTCAGCACATCACTGATTTCGGCAACCAGAAAATGACAAGTCATGGGATTCTGTGTGGCACGGATTTTTTCAAAGAGGCGGCACCGTCATGCCCTTATACGCGGCATCCGATCAGTGGAGCCACATGTAATAGTAGGTCCCGCGTAATAATTTACTGCTGCACGCATTTTAAAACTGGACCGGTCTCGGTCCAAGAACTCTTACCAGACCGAGACCTGGGCAATGCCGACTGCTTCGTCCCAAAACGAAAAAGCCGAAGAATAATAATTAATGGCCGAGCCTCTTAGTAATTTAATGGTCTCGACCATTAGATCCAAATTAATAATTTACTATGAAGAAGGAAGGACAGGGGATCGATCAAGACCGTCCATCTCGTGCGTTGATCCAACGGTTGGATGCAGTGGACAAATTGAGAGATGTTGGATCCCACCTGATTTAACACGAGGGTCTAGATCGAAATGATCCGCTGCACACCGTTCGAGCTCATGCAACGGATCCCCGCCATTTGGATTAACCAATAATAATTAATTAAAATATATATCATATATATTAAATAATTTACATTAATTAATTAATTTATTAAATCATATTTATTAATCAAAATTTAAATAACCAAACGTACTCCAAAAAATCTCAAAAATTTACCCTTACTTAATTGAGGTATGGGGAACTCAAAAATATAAACAGATTTTTGATCAGAGGTCAATTTAATTATCTTAATTTTTTGGGTATTTAAAATATTACTAAAATATTCGGGAAAAATTCGATGAGTTTCAAACACTTCCAAAATACCACCCTTAGCTAATTAGGGTGTGGTGGGTCCAATGGTAGATTCCATTTTTGATTTTGAGATTTAAATAAATTAGGCATTCTCATAATTATCAGAAAATTAAGAAATGTTGAAAATTGCCAAATGATCGCCAAATTGCATGAAAATTGAAATAGAGACTCCTAATACTATTATAAGACTAATAAAAGAGAATTAGAGTCAATTAGGTCTCTGTTTGATAGGTAACAACACTAGGATTGTTACATTGGCTCAGACTAAGCAAGCTGAGGTACCTGGTTTTGACGGGGGACTTGCAGATGATGTAAGGGTCACTGCCGGGCTTGCTGAGCTTCCTGATGTTTCTTTAAGAGTTTCTGAATTCCAAGAGACTCTTCGATCAGTGGTATGCGTGTCGGGAATGCCTAGGAGAGCTCAGTCATTCAGCAATGGCAATTTGAGAAGGAGACTCCAATTGATCAGCAAGCTTTACCCCGGGGAGATCTAAGGCTATTTATAGCCTCATAGGGAAGTGAGGTAGGTTCTAGATACATTGGCCCGGGCTAGAAAGGCTCGAGAGACTTAGCCATGGCTGAGCTCTTGAATTTCCAATTCGAGCTCGGCCGGGTCACGAGGCCTGATCGAGGGTCCTTGCCAAGATGGGGGCGGTCCTAACGACCTTGCTAAGCTAGACGCGCGAATGGGAGACACGGAGGGTAGCTGGCGGTACGGGGGATCTCCTCTGTTGGGTACGGGCGCATTTTGGACGAAGGTCCACATTTGCGGGACCTTCAGATGTCGTCTGATCGATTAATCCGATGGCGGAATAGCTCGAATCACTCGGATCCTAACGGCTGACCACGGGAGTGATCCGGGCCGTAGGATTCGGTCGGGCAGATCTAATGGTTGATCTGCAATTCTGCGGGATCAAATCTTAGCTGTTGGATTCACGAGGGGGACGGCAGATTGGAACGGGTTTCCGCCGTCGCATGACCCGAGCTCCAAAGCAGATCACCCGTGGTCTGCACAGCAAATCCCGGGCGTTTAACGAGTATAGGATAGATTTGCAATTTCAATTTGTTGAAATCCTTAAAATGCAATTAGACCATTTTAAATAAATGTGAATTATGGCCTAAATGATTTCTAAATTGCACTAAACTTTCACCCCTAGCTAATTTGGGGGTGAAAAATTCAAAAATGCAATCTGATTTTAATTCAGCGATTAAAATATTTTAGGCTAATCTAGGGCATCTAGACTGATCAAAATGCTATCTTAGACTTAGAAAAATCCAATTGACTTCAAATTTTCAGGATAAACTTAATTTGATGTTCTAAAAGTAATTGAATCAAAATAAATGATTACTTATACTATAAATTAGCAGGGTAACAACCTATGGTTGTTACATTAATAAACCTCCATGCAAACCTTCTAGCTAAGAATCCTAACCCTAGTCTAAGTCTAGATACTTAGGAAAATATAAAGTTTAGTAGTAAGTTAAACTCTTAGTTTAACTTAGACCACTACTTATTCATTATTTTGTCATATAGATACTTAGCTTAATTTATTATTTTTAGGGGAGAGAATCTATATTTCAATACCTAGATCTTATAAAATACTTAAGATAGTATTGGACAATCCTTATTATAACATAAGTGATTAAGAGAAGACATATAAGTTATTAAGATGGATCCATCTTAGTAGATCAGATCTTGTAGCTAATCTTGAACTTGAGGTAGATCAGATCTAGTAGCTATTGATTAAAAGCCTTTATTTATGCTATCTCTTACTTTTACTTCTGTATCCTATGAGGATGACTTTAATTACATCTAAATGTTTGTATAACTTTAATTAAACTCTAGATGTTTTATTTTATTATTTTGTGCTATATTTTTCCTTATTTCTCGATGGTTGGAATAGTTTACATTTACTTAGTATTATGCACTAGACTTTTCTCTTTAGAGACCCTTAGCTACCTGTAGTTGTAACAACCCAAGGTTGTTACACAGTCAATTTGACATAAATTGATTAAATTAAGTTGAAAATTATGATCCTAATTTTAAGTCAAATAAAAATTAAATAAAAATATTCTCAAATAAAGCGTATTGAGGGGATCCTCCTGCAAAACTTTTGAGCGCAATTGGGATCCCAGATTACCCTAAATAAATTCATGAAGTTTAAACTTTTAGAGTTGATAATAGATAAAATATAAGTTGGAATTAAAGAATTTTTGTATATTTAAGTTAAGCATCATAAGAGGACGCTATGTTTTAAGTTTTGCAAAATTTCGAGCTCCGAATTAATTGTAGCAAATTTTTGAATTTTTTCACTTAAAATTTAATATAATATAAAATACTTGTCCAATTTTAATAATTTTTGGATGTGTGTTCATTTCATCGAGACGCTCGTTTTGATATTAAATTTGTAATTTTTGGAGTTTATCTGGCTGGCTTGAGAAATTTTAGTAATCTGATTTTAATCTAATGGCTGTCTTGATTTAGGCTATAGCTTTAAATAGATCGGTAAATAGTTTCTAAACCTAATAATCTGCCAAAACCTAACTATTTCTTTTTCTCTCAGCCAAAATTTCCTTCTCCTTCCTCTCCTCTAATGCACACAATTAAAAAAAAAAAAAGACTTATGACCTTCCTTCTTCTCTCCCATAATTGATAGGAGAATTCAAGGGAGAGTCATTCTCTCCTTCTCCTTTAAATGGAGGCTCAGCCTTCTCTTTCTCTCCATTTGGCTATTAATTGAGCTCCCCTCTATCTCTTGTTGTGCTGCTATTAAAGGATCCTTCAAGCCTTCAAGCTCTCAAGGAACTAGCCGAGTATTCTTCTTTCATTCCGAAGGCTAAGGTACCCTTTTGCTAAACTCTTTCCTGTGCTATTCTCATCATATGCAGCAAAGTGTTGTGAATGATATTTCCATTAAGTTACTGTATGTCTTTTATGCATGATTGTCGCACCTCAACCGGGCTCGAATGATTCCAATCGAAGCCCATTCCTTCATTTAAAATTTTAGTCAAAAATTGCATGTTTTTTGTATATCCATTGCTAGAACTTTAATTTTTGTTTATTAGAAAAATCCATTCATGCCAATTTTGGTATCAATGGAAAGATCTTAAAAAGCCCTTTCCATTGGTATATGGCAGCGCATGTGAAGTGCTCTAGATTGACAATAATTTTGTGCGAAAGGTGACCCATTACGGTTTCGCACAAGCGAAATCACCGTCGGGCGCTACAGCGCGCCGTAGCGCCTGAGTTTCGAAAATGCATCTATCGTAGCACGTGTAGCATGCTACAGTGCATTGTAGTGGCATATAAATAATAATAAATTTAAATTAAATGCGTCACAATATTGAAACTTGTCGTAGCGCTGCAGCATCCCAAAAGTGCCCCATGTGCCCAGCACTGATACCCGTCGTAGTGCCTAGCTCTCATCCAGAAGGTTCTACAGTGCATCGTATCATCTAGAATCATCCGGAATGGTTAAAACATCATATTTTTGCATTATAATGCTCCTAGAACCTGAATGGGGTCAAATCATATTAAAACTAAAATTAAATTTAGTAAAAATGAGCATTTTATGAATGTTTAGGTGAATTTTAATGTGAAATCCGCTATTTTAGCATGTATAGTATGTTCTAGACCTCATAAAGTAATTGCTTGGATACTTTATGCCGAATAGAAATGTTAGGATCTTTAATTACTGGTATGGTCAATGTAGAACATAATAGTCAAATTGTATGAAACTTAATTGTTTTTTATTTATAATCAAGTGCTAATCCTTTTTATATTTGATTTAAGATTTGATTAGCCTTAATTACTCATTATTTTAATTAATGTGATGTTTATGTATGTTAGAGATTTTTAACTTTAAATTGGACACATTAATTTACTTAATTTAACATTAAACTATATTTAAACAAAAAAATCTTAAGAACTTGATTAAGTAATTGATACTTAATTTAAATCTGAAATTTGTCATCAATAATTTACTAATAATATATTGATTTATCATTGATCTATAAATCAACTATTTATCTTAAGTTAGAAAGATTAGGAGTTAAACCCTATCCTATCTTATTAAAATCTAAACTCTAATCACTAAATCAGTCAACTTGTTTGAAAGATAATTCAACTGACATGATTCCAATAATGCATCTGATTTGACATTGATCATAAATTATTGAATTAGAAGTGTTAAGACTATCAAAAGAAATTATGTGATTAAATATCTAGACTTGAGCTTAAGGTCTTTGATTTTCTCTTATATAAAACTCTTAGCATTAAGATAATTATAAAACTATATTAATTTATTAGAAGATCAAATTCCCAATAATATTCTTGATTTTACCCTATAATTATAGTATAGGATGTAATCAGATTGGTTCAACCATCCGATCTGATCTTAAATTTAGGGTAAATATTAGATGTATAAGATCTTGAGGATCTTATAATAGGATTTATAATGTAATTAAAAGCCTTATTAATTGATAACACTTTGAGGTAGGAAGATCTTTTGCTTAACCTTGAGGTAGGAACTTAGATTTTTCCCCTTAACCTTAGAAGTTGATCTTCAAACTCTTGTGGTAGAATCACCTAAAGTACTTAGCATAAGATTCCTCCCATGTAGTAGTAACTTATATTAGGTGACCTTTAGGTCACATCCTTGGAACCTTATATGTGAATCATCCCAATGAAGTCTAAATTCATAGCTTTGGTGATCCTTGTTGATTAAATATCATTCACTAAACCCAGATTATTAGTTGAGTATAATAGTGTATATCCATAGTACTGGATCAATTCAGCAGTATTTAGGATTAGTTGAGTCACTCTAAGTAAGATTTATCTTTGGGCTATCTTGCGGGCTTAGGCAGATACAGCCCACTTAGTGTAAATCCTCTGATCCTAAGAGTATTATAATTAGGGACTTAAATCCTTAGTTTGAGTGAAATAAAAATTGCCAATGGGTGATGCCTTCTATCGAAGAACGCTTTGATAGTGATGGCCTCAAACAAACAAAGTATTTCAAGTTACCCTCCTTAGGATACTAAGTATGCTTGTAGTTATAGTATTTAACAACTTAGTTTGAGTGAAATAAAAGTTGCCAACAGGTGATGCCTCTTATCGAAGAACACTTTGATAGGTGTGGCTTTAAACAAACTAAGTGTTAAATCCACCTTTCTTGGAAATATACTAAATATGTGTATACAATATTTCAAACTGATGATTTTAAGTAAAATCTCAAGTAAAACAAATTTATCAAAATTAGAACTAGGTGTCAAAATCCATTTAGATGGATTATACATAATTGAGACATTTGATATATTATCTGACTCTAAAGCCTATTTCTAGATTTTTGGATTTTAAGCATGTAGTGCAGAGATATGAGCATGAACATGAGCATAATATATGAGTATCAATAATAATTTATATATTACAGAATGTTGCATATATCAATTGGGGATTTGCAGGATGACTAGTACTGGATTCCCAATTGGATATATATAGGCATTGGATTACACGATTCATACTCGTTCAGTAATATTTCAGTTGCATATCAGTTGCATTTCGTATTGTGGCATATATAGATGCATGAATTTAGTGATATACTGCATAGTTTTATATGTTATTTACTCAGTTTCATTCATTTTCAGTATTCAGTATACATTCAGCTTTACTTTACTTCAATTTTATACAATTTCAAATTTTTAGTTACTTTTACAGTTTTCCTGCAGCTTGGTTTACATTTGATTAATGTTAAGTAAACAATTAGAGCTGTTAGACTAGTTTTGATGTGTTAGACTTATTATCTTACCCGTGGTACTTTTTGGATTCGATAATTTGCTAGATTCTGAACAGTTTGTTGAGCCAAATCAGGAGGACGTGCAGGAGGTTCAGTTGGAGTTTGTGGAGCCTTAGTGGATCTCTCCTCCAGCCTTATCGTCTTTGATTAGTTATTTCACATCAGTGATTAGAATTTATTTCAATATTATTTCAGTAAACTGCTTGTATTAATTCAGGATGTATATACTTTTCTATTCTAAGATGAATGTTTTTATTCTATTTCTATGATAAATGTTTCTGGATGTATGCTTAGCTTCTGCAGACTATTTATATATTACTATTACATAATATTCTAATGTGATCAGTATACTAGAAATTCTGATATCTTATATATATTCGATTCTTCATTTCATATGTAAATCCAATGTATGAATTTCTCTAGTACTTGGGATGAGGATACTACTCTTATCTTAAGTATTCTCTCTTGACCCTTTTCTTTGAAGTATGAGTCATCAATCTATTGTATGGGTTTATTTTTAGCCTATTGAGGGAGATGGGTAATGCCTTCCTGAGTGATGCACCACTCCGCCTGCCGACTATTTTATTATTATATACTTCAATTGCACGCAGAGACAGGGCGGAGTGTTATAGTTGTACTTAATAGTGGGTTAAGACTCACTAACCTAGTATTAAGTACTACATTAATACCTAATATTAGATTGGGATCCTGATCCAATTGATAAAGAATTTATAATTGGTATCAGAGCAAGTATGAAGAAGGAAAAATTAGTTATATAAAGCAAAATAACATTCCAATCATATAAATAAATTCAGAAAACTAAAGTATGTGCATTTATAACCTAGGATAGCAACTCATCTTAGTGTAGATTAAGAGCTTAAACAAAATTGGGTAGAGTTTTGTAGTTAAAACAATTATTTTAGATCACTATACTCAATTCCCTTATCTTTTCTCATTCAACTCTTGTCAATTCTTTCTGGTAAGATGAATCCAGAACCTAATACTCCTACCATTTCTGCCAAGAAGATGACAGATTCCAATTCTTCTTCCACTTAATTTGAGATCAAGACTTTGAAGGAGATGGTGAAGAACTTGGTGGAATTACAAGCTCGAGCAGCTCAGAGAGCAATTGAACTACCTAGTCCCCAAATTATCATGTCAATCCTCAAGCAACATCAAGTTTGGTAATGGATGGATTCCTTCATGCCTTTCTCTAACTCACTCCTCCAACCTTCCATGTATCTGCTACTCCCATTGAAGCGATCAATTGGTTGAATATAATTGAGAATAAGTTATTAAACATTAAGTACCCTAACAGTGAAGTTATCTACCTGACCACTCAAATGTTCATCGAGGAAAATGAGTATTGGTGGGATAACAAAATAAAATCCCATTATGCAGATTTAGGTATTGAAGAAATTCCTTGGGATGAATTCAAATCAGTCTTCATAGAATAGTTTATTCCTCCTTCTGCTCAGTCGATAATAGAAGATGGGTTGATCCAATTGATTCAAGGCGATAAGATAGTACTAACCTATAAAATGGAATTAAGTAAGCTATCAAGATTTTCTCCTGATTTGGTATGAATCAAAGAAACTAGATGCAGTCAATTCCGTAAAGGTTTAAAAGACTCTATTAAGGAGCATCTTGTATTCCATCACCATGGTAATTTTTCAAAGCTGTTGAAAGGTGAAAGTTTGATAGAATAGCATCAAGTGCAGAAAAGGTTGAGAAAAATATCTCTATATTCCTTAGAGGATTTTGAAAAAGCACAGAAGGATAGAACCCAATCGCCTAAATTCTACCAAATGACTCAGCAATCATAGCAATAGGTGAAGCAAGCACCCAAGTGCTCAAGACCTCATCCTCATGGTATGTGTTATCATCAAGGAAATAGATGCAACACCTATGGTAGGCCAAGTCATAGGCTTCAGGAATGTCAAGCTTGTTGAACTACAAGGTGAAGATCAATCATCATCCATCAGCTCAAAATCTAGTTCATATTAGATCTCAAGCTCCAACTTTTGCAATTATGCCTCCCCAAGTGGTAGAACTAATTCCTACTCCAAGGAGTAATCAGGAAGGAAAAGCAAGAAATCTACCTATAGCACTGTCATGAGTGTATGCTCTAACTCCTATTATTACTAATGAAGATAATGAGGCTGCATTAGGTATTTTTTGCAATTTTAATCTCTTAAAGTTTTTATCCATTCCTATCTTAGCTTATTTCAATTGTGGAGCATTAGAATTTCAATTAGTCCATTTATAAGGAGTTAGATAGATACCTTGTTAATTTTTTGTTTAGGTAGAGCAGTAGTAAGATGCCATAGTAATTAGGTAGATTTTATAAGAAATAAGATGGTTAACTTATCTTCTATTCAAGTTAGTAGATAGAATTTTATTCTTTAAGTGATTAGAATCCCAAGTACAGAGATTCGAACACCAAATTTGGAATTTAATTTCTTAACTCCTAATCTTAATAGATTATATCAAGGTTGGGTAGTAATAGTGTAAAATAGGATGATTGATTTAAACCATTTAAATTTGTTAGGCGATGATTCATTTAAAAAAGAACTTGATGAGTTCTAATGCTTTGACTTTCTTAGAACATTACATCTGAGTTTACATTGGATAGGAGGATCTTGTGGATCTTGAGCTTGTGTATTCTTAGTTTAGTTAAAACAATTATATTAGAGCAATATCTTAACTAATAATAAAAATTTGTACGGCAAATATAGAATCTGTAAATTAGGCTGAAAGAGAGATTATAGAAACTACATTTATGATTGTTCCATCAATATTATTTGGTAGCTAAATCGATTTGAATTTTAAGATTAGAGATATTCATCCTTGATCTGATCTTTATAGTTATTTAATTATTAGGGTGTCGAGGACGATACTATTTTTAAGAGGGGAAGTTTGTAACAACCCCTAGTTGTTACTTGGTTTTAAACATCCAAATTATGCTAAAACTATCACCATTAGATTCCTAATAGCATTAGGAGTAAACACATGAAATTTGGTATGATTTGGAGATCATTCTTTTTTGGCGAATATTTTGAGCAATTTAAATAACCATAAAATTACCTAAATTAATTTAACCTCCAAATCAAAATTTAATTTCACCATTGAACTCCTCACCCCCAAATTAATTATGGGTGAAATTCTAGTATTATTAGGAAGTCATTGATTTATCCCAAATATTTTAATATTCATAAATGCTCAGAAAATTATGATAATTAAATTAATTCTTGATTAAAAATTTGACTTTATTTTTGAGTTCCTCACCCTAATTTTAGCTAATGGTGAACTTTTGGGATTTTTTAGAGCTCATTTAGTTGTGTAATTTCATTAATTAAATAAATGGTATTTATTAAATATTAAATTAAATATAATTATTCTAATCAGCCGAACGGTGTTAGACCAGTCGTCTGATCAGACGGCTGGGTCTGAATGCAAAAGTTCATCGTTCGGTAAGAAGGGATCTGAGGACTAGAATCGCGGGTGGCACTATAGCACATGAACCATCTTTTAGCTTGACCATGACATGGAGTAGGCGTAGGTGGCTGCTGTCTAGCCGTGCTACAAAAAGGCAGGCCCACGTTCTGGCTGCAGCTCCTGGCATTTTAAGACTTTCCTTTTGAGCCCATTTGAATCCTATGGTCTTTGTCTCATGTTGGGAATTATCAATTGGAACCTAAAGCCAGTCATCTGCCTCCTGAAACATGTTGATCATCCTTCTCCATGGTGGACGCTACCCCTCTATTCCCATGCATTTTATCACGCAAATTGCCTTTTTAAATTTTATTTACTTATTCCCTTATCTGTACATCCAATTGACGAGCTTTTGATTGAGCTCATTCGATCTCAATCAACACTCATTTCATCGTGACGCACAATAGCTTTCAATAAGAAACCCTAAACCACCATTTAGAATTTGGGGCAACACATCTTTATGTGAGAGGAACGCTGATGGATGGGGTTTTCATGTCCAGTGTGTTGGCTGGTGAGGGATTCATGCTGAGCTGTGAATCATGCCTTGAGGTGGTTGGAAGCTTGAGCAAATTGATACCCTTGCCCTTGGCCCCGTTGCCCCAAGGAGGTAGGGTTACTGGTCCAGGCCGGGTCAAGTCGGGCCTGACCTGCGTAACCCTGCCCCGGAGTCGCACCCTCGAGCCGCACACATGCATGTGCCAGTCGTGGGCCAAAAGAATGCATGCCATGCGCATAAGCAAAGGAATAAATAAATAGTAACTTTTAGTAAATAATTAAATAATTATTAAAATCCCAAAACTTCAATGCTTCATAACTTTTAAAATACAAACCCAAATATGTTGATGTTAAATCTCAAAGTGACTAGACAAATGCGAGGATCATTAATATGTCATTAGATTTTTATTTTGAGGATTAATTTCATTAATCACCATTAAAATTAATTAACCCTTAACCTAATTTTTGTAAGTGTTGTAATTTGGTCAATTTGCATCCAAATTTAATGATCCTGTGTGTCATTTTGATCAAAATAATGTATAGGACATTAATAAATTTTCTAATTTGATAACTAATTTTGCTAACAACCTTTTATGTGTCATTAAGAGTCATTAGTTCTTAGAATAGCTATTTATGTCTAATTTGACTCTACTTAGTATCATTGCACTTATTATGATATAATAAAGTTATAGCCACCATGTTTATGTGATTTCGACATAAAATGGAAATTGTAAGTTTTTGACCATTAAATAAAATAATATTAAACTTCAAAATTTGGCATTTGTATGCTTATATCTCCCAAACGCTATAACACCTTAGAAACCTACCTTATAACATAATTCAACATTAGAAGATGTTTTTTGTAGGAAAATAACTAGAATATCTTAGTTTTAGCTTAGTATTAGTAAACTCAAGATAGATCCTTATCATAGAGAGGATGAGGCTAGTGTTTAGAACTTTGTGCCTTAGTATTTGACTTAGGAGTTGATTATGGTATCGAATCTAAACCTTAGGTTGGACATTAATTGCATTGTTCCTTATTGAATCTGATTAGTATGATTCTTTAGAGGTCATCTAAAATTAATTAAGTCCCTTACATTCTTTAAGCGTAGGCTTGACCCTAACTACCTTATTAAGTAACTTAGTGCTATTGCAATGAACTTAACCTTTTAGTTGACTCCAGAAGTGCTAGTGTTTTGATTAAAACCTTGAAGTAGCATTTTGAATTAGGTCTAGTGACTTAAAGCTAGTAAACCTTCATTCTAACCTTCTAGCTAAGAATCCTGACCCTAGTCTAAGTCTAAGTGACTTAGGAAAAGAGAAAGTCTAGTGGTAAGTTAAACTCTTCATTTAACTTTGACCACTACTTATTCATTATTTTGTCATATAGATACTTTGCTTAATTTTTAATTATTAAGGGAGATAATCTATATTTCAATACCTAGATCTTTTAAAATACTTAAGATATTAATGGACAGTTCTTATTATCATAAGTGATTAATAGAAGTCTTAAATGATATTAAGATGAAACCATCTTAGAAGAATTAGTGTTTAAGGGATGCTTAATAAATAACCTATGTGACCAAGCGCAACCTACTAAGTATAGTATGAATGGCCATAACATTCTATGTGCTGAACTTAGAACTACTTAGGATGAAATATCACTATGGCTTAGAATTTCTTAGATTGGTTAAGTGGATAAATTAAGACTAGAAGTGATCTTAGATAACAAATATGATTAGAACCTTAAAGTAATATCATCCCTATAATTTTACCATATTAGATTAGAAGCCTTATAAAACCATTAAGTCTAAGAATAGACTAGAATTATCACACTGGTTAATCATCTAAAACTAAGTAAACTTAAGTAATTAGATTATTGAGCCCTCATAAGAATAGAACATTGAAGATGATAGTTAGATAAGATAATAAAGAGACTAGTAATAGCATACATATTTAAGTAATGCAAATCATAGATTCCTTACGATCTTTGTAGTGAGACATTTAGTTTGGAAGTTAGAGAACTTTTAGTTAGACCTTCAAGTAACTTAAGATGAGTAGGCTAAAATCTTGTAGCTTGTAAGTTAGAATATTACAATCTTCTTGATGGTGAATCATAGTCTTTTGATTATGCTTACACAGCCCTTTATGACTACCTTTACTATATATTTAGTCCTTGAGATTGAGATTTTTTTTATTTTCATATGTTACAGGTTCACCTATATTTGTTGTTCTTTTACTTACTTACTTGCATTATATGTTGTTATTACTTACAGTTATACTTACACTGCTTCCTCTTTTATTACTTAGCATGTGTCCATTTGTACATATTTTATTATTATTTTTATTGTACACTTGTTAGTATAGATGTACCCACTTTCCTTACATACATATTTAATGCAGGTTGTCACCAGCTTTTCTATTCTTACTTTTTCACCTTTTTGATTATTTCTTACATTAGATTTCTAATCCAATAGATAGAGTTGCTACAACACCCCATAGCTCGAAAAGGATTCGAGCATGTTCACTAGTTCAAAGCCGACCCAGTGAACCCCAGGCCGTGACCTGGGCCCCGGTGGATTGTCCAATGGATATTCAGCCCTAGCAAAGTATAAAATTATACAGTCTCTGGATGGATAAATGTTAATTAGCTTCACTTGAGCCTATTGACTACATCAATCAATGTTATGGTGAGTGGAATAGATGTTCAAATAATCATCACAGCAATAGGGAAGAAATTAAGAGGAAGAATGGAAATACATGACTTCTATGCTCATTCAAATTGTAGAGGACTAAGCTTCGCTTACAGTCACTCCCAGCCTCTGTAATGGGTTCCAGACATAAGAGGAAGGCCAATGGGAGCCAATGAAATGGAATGTGAGTTGCTTTGAAGGTCTGGGAGCTCACCAACATATCCTTCTTGATTAGCTGAACCTTCTTATTAGTCTCTTTAACTAGGTTAGAACCATACAGTTGAGCATTTCTTGCTTTAATCCAAGCCAATGCGGTATTACTCCTTCTACATCAAATTGATTTAAAAGGATCTATACCAATGTTTGCTTGATAATTATTACTTTAAGCAAAATTAACTTTAACCAAATGCTCTTCCCAAGTTCCTCTGAAATATAATGCACACAAGCACAACAGATCTTCAAGAATCTGATTTACCCATTCATTATACCCATCTATTTGGGGATGGAAGGTTGTACTCACTACTATATTTGTTCCCAGATTATGCTAAACAATTATTCGAAAATGAGAAGTGAATCTGTTGTCATGATCTAAAATGATTGTTTTAGGTGTATCATACAAATAAATATCTTCTTTTATGTACAACCTAACCAATTTGTCAATTGAATCAGTCTGGCAAATAAGTACAAAATGACCTAATTTTGGTAACCTATCAAATATGACCCAGATTGCATCAGCACCCGATCTAACTTTATAAAAACCCATAACGAAATTCAATTAAATGTATATCCACTTCCATTAAGAAATTTCTAATGATTTTATGAGTGCACTTGGACTCTAATTCTCAGCTTTCACTAAACAGCACAAATGACACTTGGACACAAAGTATGCTAAATCTCTTTTTATTCTTGGCCACCTGAACATCGCCATGAGATCCTGATATATTTTGATATTTCCTAGATGAACAGTATAGTAAGAATTGTGTTATTCTACTAAAATATTTTAGGGAGGGAAGGTTAACTAAGCAATTAGGTTCTATTCCCTTACAATCTCTGGAATATATTCAAAAGCTTCATCAAGGGATTGATCTAATTAAGATTCACTAAGGTCTAATCATCTAAATTTATAATATTACTTTTCATCACTTAATAATCTATGGAAAAAGGAAACTTTGTTCTGGATTTCTCTAAACCTGTACGATTTCCTAAACTATATATATGACTAATAATACTCATAATTTGTACTCTAAGGATCTAACCACTACTTACTAGTATATCCAAATCACTAATCAAGTTACATTACCAATCCAACATATTTTCTTTCTATGTCCTAAAATATTGAATCCATGCTTAATTAAACTAGGGTTGGTAAGTTCTAGATTGATCTAAGTTTTTTTTGATATTTATAAGCTTCTCTAAAATTTAGTTAAGGCAAGGTATAAATCATTCTAAGTCTTTCTAAGGCTTAAGAAAGCTAAATGGGAAAAACCTTAATTTATGATTAATATAATAATATAATTAAGCCCTAAAACTCAAGTTCTCCAATTGATGTCTAAATAGAATGAAATAAATGAATATACAATACTTATAGTATAAGGATTAAAATGACAAGTAGCGGGGTCAATTTGGAGCACATTAGGCTTAATTAGACACTAATCACCCTTAATGGAAAGAGATCACTATAAAAGCTAACTACCAAAATTGAAATTAAATATCATATTATGATTATACTCATCTTTGTGATCATTTTGATATATAATTTTAATATATTTGGATTAGTATTTTAAAAGTTATACAAATAATTTAAGTTGTATTAAATTATTCATATGATTCTAATTTCATTAAATAAGAAATATACTGCCGAATATTCCTTATTTAATCAAACGGTGCCGTTAATTTGGGTGAATCGGTCTGCCACAAGCCTGACATACTAGACCGCATAATGCCACGCGCAGCGGCACTTACATCTCTATCCGACGGGGGAAAGGGAGATTAGGGTTCATGTTTCAAACTCTAAATCCTCCTCGCGCATGCCATCCCACGAGACGTGCGAGGTGCCAAATCACTCCGCGTGAGGTGGCCTTCATGACAGCATAAAAACCCCCATCTGGCATCGCTCCTAGTGCCCTAAGCCTGCTCCACTAATATTTGTGGCTAAGGTTTACTATGGAAGGAGAATTCTTCTTCCATAGAACACCACATGGCTTAGGAAGAATCCCAACATATTCATTGGGTCAAGACCAACACAATGAACCCCAAGCCATGCCCTGGGCACCGGTGGATTATCAGATGGCTATTCGGCCCAAGCACTATACAACAATGTATAGGCTTTGGATGAATAAATCTCAATTGGGCTTACTCGAGCGTGATTGACTATAATAATTGATACTATGGCGACTTGAATAGATTATCAAACAATCATCATAGTAGTAGGGAAGAAATAAAGATGAGGAATGGAAGTACCTGGTTCCTATGCTCACCAAAATTACAAATGACTCAGCTCCGCTTACAGTCTCTCCCTACCTCCGCAATGAGTTCTAGACGCAAGAGGAACACCAATGTGAGCTAATCAAATGGAATGGGGGTTGCTTTCAAGGTCTGGGAGCTTGACAAGGAAAGTCGTTTGCATGCCCTGAGCGTGCTTCTGTGCATGTGGCCGTGTAGATGGCAGACAAAAGGAGTACAGTGCTCCTGTCGATCCTAGCAGCCTAATAAATCAGTCGATCTAGATTAAATTTTGTGGTTTGAATAACCATGAGTGAAGATCCATCTGTTGGATCTAGAGGTCTATTCAACTGTTGGATTAGACTCTGGCCGCGCAGCCGTCTGATTGGCACACACATTTGGATTGGACACCGCAGATTGACTATCACCGAATTCCAGCTACAGAAATAACCATTAAAATTCAATTAATTTAGGATTTTAATTATTTAAATAAATAATAATTAATATTGTTTAAATTAATCAAAATATCTTAATCAACGAGCTCCAATAATTCTCAAAAATTTAACTCTGGCTAATTTGGGGTGAGGAATTCAAAAATAAAATCAGATTTTTGCTTGGATGTCAATTTAATTTTCTTATTTTTCTATTTATTAAATTTGATTAAAATACTCACTAAAATAAAACTACTTCTAAATTAGCTCAAAATTTCAAGATTAGCTCCAAATTATGTTTAGAGAGCAATGGAATGGTTTCTAAGTAATTTGGACAAGATTAAAAGAAGTAATAACTCTAGGATTGTTACAACTATTTAAACCATAAAAATGTAGAGATCCTATGTGTGGATCGAAGGACCAAAGACGGGATATATCCACATCATCCATCGTAGCACATTTTTAATTAAGATCAATCACTATTGTATTGATCCCGCACTATTCATCTCTGTTCACATCTCTCCCACGATCGCAAATATTTCGCGTAATCTCCTATCATATATTCTTCTCACCACAACCTCCCCATCTCCAATATGATTCTAAAATGGGTAGGAAAATTCTTGCATCCAAATTGCCCAACATAACCCTCAATGGATTGGTTCACATCAAGGCTGAGGGCAGATACCGGTGACCCATAAAACTTGTAACCATACCAAAACTCACTGCAAAGCTTATAAATACACTTCTCGAGCTTCCATTTGGCCATTTATCAACTCATTGAGTTTCTGGAAATCCCGTTTTACTCCAATTACCTCCCTTTACTGTCTAAAAATGATTTATCATGTCACTTGAAGCTTCAGATCTTCCTTAGTGGCTTCCTAGAGATCATGCTAAGCTCCTAGAGAGTTCATAAGAGTTATCTAAATTTCATAAAGAGATTTAAGTATCCAATGGGAGTCCATTGCCTCTATCTCTTCTTTAGTTCAGCTTAAATTTCTAGTCTAAGGTACACACAACCACCTTATCACAATCTGTGCAGATTGTGTTGGCAAGCTTACAACAAGCTAACTATGATCATTTCTAGCGTTCAAATTTATTTTCCAGTCTTATGTGATTGTTATAAACTAAATTTTAGAGTTAAATTGTGTTAATTGTAAGTATCATTAGATTGCACCCTTGTCTGCTGAATGATATTGATTAGGATATCAAGAGAATGGAACATCCTTAGTAGCAGATGTGTCCTTTTGAGATTCCTAGAAGATAGGAGAGATTAATAGAAAGCAAGTATAATGATTTGAAAGTATTAATACACTTTGTGATCTTAATCCCTTAAATTGAACTTTACAGGTGACCTCAGAACATTAGATTAACTCTGTCTAGCTCATCTGTAGAAATTGGGATATGGGTTCCTTAACCAAGCTACACACTTTATTATTGTGGTTGTGTTGAGTATTGGTTGGAGGCATTAGATGGACCATAAGGTGTGAATTTAGAAAGCATTACTATAATGTGAGTCAGGATTGAACTAAATCCAAGTATAACCCTAGATTGATAGGCTCTCAAAACCCAAGGCCTATAGGATAGAAAGTCTTAGTTCAAATGATGCACCTTCCTCTAGTGAAGGTGTGGAGATCAAAATTATCTTCTGGTATGCAGTATGAGGTTAGGATTTAGCTCACATAGCAAGCCCTAGGGCTCTGTGCAAATGGAGTTTTAGTTGAGTAAGCTTCTAAAAATCCAACAACCATTTTATAGGGCTTTTTGCATTTATTGAATTTTTTTGATGCAATGAATGATTTGGAATATAAATAAGATTATCAGATGATTTGCAGAGTTAGAATTTAACAAAGTAGATAAACCTTGAAATTGGCATGTCAGGGATTTTTCGAAGGTGACATGATGTAGAACGTTGAGCAAGGTCAATGCTGACCCGATCTCACTATCTAAGGTTTAACTCGGGTTGTGTCAATCTTGACATGACTACATGTTCTAGCACAATGTTGGGCTAGAGCATTTTCGGTATGCCGATACTCGCCTTCTATTGGGGAATTTTCCTAATAAAATTATTAGAGATTAAATAAAACTTAGAAAATTTAATTTGCAATAAATTTTTAAATATTTCAGTGGATATAAGTTTAAATTTGATGAAATTTGGACCATTTGATCAAAAAAATATGAAGCAAAAATTACAAATTTTTTTGAATTTTGATAATTAATATTGCTAATATTTATTAATCAAAATTAAGAGTAATTAGGAAAATTAAACTTGCTTAGTACTATACAATTATAATTAAAATATTTAAAGACTTATTTGACACTAAGGGAACCCCAGAATGGAGAAATTATTTTAGTTTGGCATTAAAACCTAAGTAATTGTGAAGAAGGCATTTAAATAATAAATATTAGTAATTATGTCAGCTAAAGCCTAGAGATTCAACTTAGTTTGTATCCTTAAGTGTTCTTAAGATTTACAAGACTCTAAATGGCAAAATAATATAATTTAAAGAATAAAATTGAATAAAATAAAGTTTTGGATACAAATTAATGAAAAGAATATGCTAGATCTAAAAAGAAATTAAGATAAACAATTATTGAGAATATTTCAAATAAGTAAAACACTTATAAGGAATAGTTTATAAGCAAGAGAAAACTCCAATAAAAGAAAATAAAAATTTATTGATATCAAAAATAAAATTAAACTATTTTTAGTTTGAACACCAAAGTGGAGAGTTAACTTACACAAAAGATAAAAAACTTGGCAAAAATTTCATGACAATTTAGCAAGATAATTAATAAGCAAAAACTGCTAAATTAGGACTCAATTCTATATTTAGGACATGATCTAAGTGTGATCCTATCTTAAGATCTAGTGTCTTAGACTTATAAAAATTTTGAAACGATAGAATTAGAACATGAATAGTATCTTAATAGATGGAAAATACAATTAATTATAAAATAAATCTAGTATATCATAATACATGGAAACTTTATAGTAAACATTTTGTAATTTTAATCTTTTCAGGATACGACAACTTTGGTGTTTTTAGGAATTTTGAATCAAAATAGCTTGGTTCAATAACTCGGTAAACATTGAATTTGAATAATTAATCAAAATAATGAATTAACACAGAATTTGAAATATACATCAGCATATTAAATATATATTGAATCTACAAAATATAATAGTATACAAAATCAGAACAAAAACATAAAACATTCTTAGTTCAATGGGGCAAACTCAAAATAAAATAATCAAGAAAATAAAAGGATATCACAATTACATCTAATTATTTTGGTATCTTTAGCTGAATTGCTTTTGAGGATAAATCCATTTGAACATTTAAATAGTTTTGTGGATAAACAATTAAGGAAAAGAAATAACCTCCTAAGCTCTTAAGCACCAAATTATTATTCACTTTAGCTTGAATGGCCTCATAATTTTGTCCTTAAGAAATAACCTCCTAATAGGTCACTCATCCTGGGAGTGCTCCCACATGAGGAAGCTTAATTTGGGAGTTCTTATCAAGAGCTTCACCATTATTTGAAAAAGTAACTTAATGTATAAAAATAATGCTCAATACTACTTAATGGGATGATTATAATCTCCTCAATATAAATAATTGACATCCTCATCAGTATCGATATATAGATTTAAGAACCATCCGTCTAGTAGATAAGACTATATGTGGCCCCTATAGGCCCAAGAGGTACTCACATCCATGTAGCACCTTAAACAAGGTTGCTCATATGAAGTGGTACTTTGCCATGTATGGCACTTAGCTTAAATTTAACACCCAATGGTTTGCTCTGATACCATTTAGAATAGCCCAAACTCTTAAGCACAAATGTATTGTCTACTTTGACCTAAAAAGCCTCACAATTTTGTTCTCAGAAGACAACTTCACAGTGGGTCACCTATTCTATGACTCCTACCATATGAATATGCTTAACATTGGAGCTCTTATTAATAACTCTATTATTATCTAAAAGACACCTCGAAGTTTAAGAATTTTGCTTCATATTACTTAAGATGGTCATTATAATTATAAAATATATTGCATCATATTTATAATATATATATATATATATATATATATATATATATATATATATATATCCTGTACAATTTGATAGTTCCTATATGATCATATTTTAGTGTAATGTAATATGAGATTGCATTTCAAATTCTTTACAATTTTTACTCTTACAATTACTTTTTAGTTTATTGCATCACATATAATTAATTGTAAATGTGTGATATCTTAGACAATAATAAAAACATACATGTACTTAGACTTTTATGTCTAATCAAATTTTCTTTTTTATAATTTGCCCTGATATGCATTTACATATGCTTGATCAAAAACCTAGTCATGACCCAACATATAAGCTGGAGTCCATTTGAGAGGAAGAAGATGTGTTGAGATTTTTTTTTTGCATTTATTATCATTTCAATAGGAGAGCATCTTTGCTTCTTCATTATGCATTAAACCTATTTTAGATGAAAAATTTATTATCTGAGATGAATGCTTTTTTTTTTTTTAGTATTTCTTGATATAATGGATGTGGAATGTCTTAATTATATTTTTATATGTGATGTTATACTAGACCCTAATATGATTCTAGGGAAGTAACAAATAATATTAGATTAGCCTTACTAACCAAGCATTAAATCACTATAGTTGGTATCAAAGCAATATTGTGGGGATGTTAGCATAACTGTGTATACATATCCATAATCTATACAGATTAAAATCTCAAAATAATATGAAAATAATATTGATTACATTCTATTACATCAACTTCTTAAAATTGTTAAAAAGTGCTTAGTTAATGGAGAACCACTAGTTAGAGGTTCAAAAGGAGTAGGGCAAGAGGGCTCTACTAGCCTCAACTAGGAATGAAACATTTAAGAGGCCCAGATAATAACCATCTTGAGTATTTTAGCTAGCCTCCGAGCCTCATAAGATCCAACTTATAGATTACAGCATGCTACATCCTTAAGGCTGATGCTACCACCAGAGAAAATTGTGTTACACATTTGTTTAGACTAGACAAATATATTAGCAATGTCAGTCACCACATGTTGTGGATGAAGATAGAATCAATCATCATTGGATAAGCACTTGCTTTCACATTGGATATCATCCCTCATCTAGTAGTTTCTCTAGCATCAAGAAGAGGCCCCTAGCTACTCCTAGACCAACTAAAAAGGAAGTACAACACTCAACATGCTTGCTACTTCTGTGAGAGTTTAAGCTCTCACTCTCATTGTAGCTCAGGAAGATAACAATGTTGTTTTATGTATATATTTACTTTTTAGATCCTAATATGATTATAGCAAAGTTAACACTTAATATTTGATTAATCTTACTAACTGTAGTGCCCTGTCCCGTCATCATGCGCAAAACCAAACTAATTTTGGCGGCGGAGCGGTGCGCCACTCGGGAACGCATAACCCATCTTTCCAAATAGGCTGAAACTAATCCACATAGAAGGCTGCTGACTCAACCCAAGAATAGGGTCCAGAGTCAATACTTAAGATAAGACTAAAATACTTATACTAAGTATTAGACTAACACATCATTGGATTATCAAGGGCGAGTAAGGAATAGAATATATATGTTCACAAATATCGGTATTTCTAGTATGTTAATCATATCACAATACTAAGTATATTTATAGAATAATAGAGTGCAGAAGCTAAATCAAAACATCCAGTATACATTCAACACAAAATAGTAGTAAGAATTCATCTCATAAAATAAAAGTAAAATACATCCAGAATTATTGCAAACAGTTTACTGAATAATACAGAAGTAAAGTCTAGCTAATGAATTGAAATAAAAGCAGAAAAGTGACAAGGTTGAAGGAGGGTCCACTAAGGCTCCACGAACTTGTAATGACCTCAATATTTGGATAGGAGATTAATTTAGACATTGGGATGTTACCTTAGCACCCAATACTCGATTAGAAGAAAACCAATCAATTATAGATGCTAAGTGGCCAAGTCACTTTATGAGTAATTGTTAAAAATAAAATTATATGATTGAAAGTAATAGAATATACATGATAAGGAGATACATGTAAATACAACATTGTAAGTATTTTCAATACAAGCAATTTGAATAATCCACTCATTCATCCCAAGTAATTATAAAATAGCAAACATAACACAAATTAATTAAGAGTATGTAAGGGTAACTTAAGTAAACTCAAGCAGTTTATAATTTAATTATTACAAACCTTTTAAAAGTAAGAGTAAGAGACAGTAAGTGGGTTACTCTCTCACTTATAACAAAATACAAGTAAGCAATTCTAAATTAAGCAGAAGCAAAATTCTTTATAAGCCCTTCAAGAACTTGGACCTGCATTACCTGAAACAAAAGGGCTCTTGATCTATCATATTTTGGTATTTAAATATGATAGGGCAAAGCCAAAAAAAGAAAAGGTGTAGTTAGACTAAACAGTCTAAGTACATTTTAAGATTTGCTATATTTTTAAGTTAATAAGATATCACAAACATAATTTTACAATTTAAAGTAAGCAGCGGAGCTATAAAAGCTGTCAAGTATGGAAAAAGGAATTAAGCATAACTGTAGAGGAGACAGTATGAAATAAGTTGAGTAAAAAAAATACTCACTTATATATAAATCCTAGCCTACTTCCAAAATTGGTAAGGGAAAGCATCCTAAAAGGCTAGAAACTACTATGTGCATTAAAGTAAATGAAATGAAAGTAACATATGTTTAATAAAATTTATGCTAAGTAAGCAAATAAAATACAGTGAAGCATTATTTAAAATTAAGCATTATACATGATATTTTAAATGAACTATAAGTAAGCAATACACAATATTGGAAATAGAGAGTGTAAAGCATAGGAAATAAAGAAGTATCTTAGACCTTTGGTCTAAGACAAACATATCCTAGGACTATGAAAAGTAAGCATAAATAAATAGTTATGAAGAGATCTTATAATCAATAAGATTGTAAAAGAACTCTTATATTATTAGTTAAAGTTAAATTTAGAAGCTATCTCATTCTGTGGGAGTACTCAACAGAATAGGACGAGGAGTTAAGGGGGATCGAACATTCACGTTTACCCTCTCTAAAATGTGAAGTCCTAATATAAGCGCTATCTTTCTTGTTCAAATTTTCCATAAGGCATTCCCCATAAAGTTTTATAAAAATATATATTTATGCACAATGATTTTGAATGAATGTTCAAGGAAAGAGGCTCAATGCTAAGCAAGCATTCAATAAATTTCAATAATTATAACTATGTGATATCCTTTTGTTATCTAAACTTTATTAATATATTTAATGATTGAAGATAATTAAGCTCCAAATTGACTTGTAGATATTGATCTTTAAGCCAATTTTTGATAAAAAGTAGAAGGAAGTTAAGTTTGAAAATTAGTATTTTCATGTAATTGAAGTTCATCCTATACTAGTCCTAAACTAATCAAATCAAATAGATTTATGATTAAAGTTTAAGGAAACTAGTAAGGAAGAATAATGTTTATAGATTGCTAAGTTAATGAAAGCATAAGTTAAAGGGTATCCTATAGCTTTACCTATGTAAGTTATAAACTAAAAGTATCAACTCAATTTAATCATAAAGTTATCTAAGATTAATTGATATTGAATATTTGAAATTAAGAAAAGAGATAGATTACACCCTACATGAAACAATTCAATTTAAGATTGTAAGGAATTAGAAATCTAAAAGCTTATCTAAAGTATGAAAGGAAGCTACTACTCTCAATTTAGTTAATTGAGAACTAATGTTCTAAAATAAACAATTGAAGTGAATATTTACAATTAAAGTGAATACTTACAATCCTAGGTATGAAATTCTAGATATTTAATAAGTATTTAACATATGAAACATAAGTCTATAATTTTCCATAAAATTTAAAAATTTTGGTAGAGTTTTTGCTATAAATGGCTAAAGAAATACCTACAAGGTAGACATACAAGACTTCCATTCCAATTAAAGTAATAATTGAAAGAATAATAACTAAAACTAACATATAATCATTCCATTACATAGAATTGTTTAGTTCCAGTTCTATTATAGAGTCAATCCATTACATAGGATTGCTCATTTCCAATTCTAAAGTAAAGTCAATCCATTACATAGGATTGCTCATTTCCAATTCTAAAGTAAAGTCAATTTATTACATGGGATTGGCTATTTCCAGTTCTAATAATTTCAACAATTGTAAAGATAATTTATAAGTCAATCCATTACATATGATTAGTTATTTCTAGTTCTAATTATTTTATTTGAGAAAATCAATTGAAGCAATTTGATAACCTAAGATTCACACCTCTTAAATCATATATTTATTAAAATTAATAAAAGGTGCAGTAATTAAATTAGCAATTTAAGGGGCAGCATCATTTGACTTAATATGCACAAGACAATGGCATTTAGTTCAGCATTTCAATTGCCATTAGTTTATAACTCAGCCTGAAATGAATAACAGTATTTAGTTTGACATTACAATAATTATTTAAATTGAATCCTAACACAACATTTCATTCTTTGAATGCATTTAATGTTAGAAGTTAATTTAATACAAATAATGTAAAGGAAAGTATTAGATCTCACATGATCCACTAATTCTTTTATTTATACAATTGACCACATATGGTTTTAATAAGAGAAGTGACATCATTTGATCCCGTATGATCTTATTATATTAAAGATGGTAGCATTTGATCACATGAATTTGACTATTAGCATTTGATCACCTTTGATCTTATAATATTAAAGATGGCAGCATTTAACTCATAATAGCATTTGATTCACATTGAAATAAATGGCAGCACTTGTATTCTCATTACAATTAATAGTAACATTGAATCACTTATGATCTCATTGATCTCATTTTTAGAAAATACATGGCAGCATTGAATCACTTATGATTTCATTTTAAAAAATGGTAGCATGTGTTGTTAATAAGAGAAATGATAGTATATATTCTAGTATACAATTGATGACATTATATGATCTTACTCATAATAGATGGCCGCATTCATTCTCTTATGCAATTGATGGCAACATATGTTCTTACTCACAATTGATAGCAGCACATATTCTCTTATACAATTGATTGTAACATATGATCTTACACATAAAAAATGGCAGCATTCATTCTCCTATACAATTGATGGCAATATATGTTCTTACTCATAATTGATAGCAGCACATATTCTCTTACACAATTAATTGTAACATATGATCTTACACATGATAGATGGCAGCATTCATTCTCTTATACAATTAAAGGCAGCATATGTTCTTACTCACAATTGATAGCAGCACATATTCTCTTACACAATTGATTGTAACATATGATCTTACACATGATAGATGGTAGCATTCAAACTCTTATAGATAATTGGCCACATTTATTTTCATATTGCATTAATATCACATTCTTATGGCAACATATGATTCTATAAAAGAATGACAGCATTGTGGAGTATTGAAACATTAATTTCAGCATGTTAAAACTTGATAATAACAACGAACACTATTCATTCTCCCAATAGAATAATACAATAACTTTTTGCAAGAAACTTTTAGCATTTGTTCAATACTCATGTTAACCACTATACAAGGAAGAATATAATCCCATCAGTTTTTATAAGAAGGACATAATTATGCTTAGGATAAACAGGAACATAAGACATCATATAAGATCCCATAAGTCTTAATACTTCTACCCAATACCTTAAAGTAGACGTTGGCAAAATCTGATAAGAATCTTAATCTTCACAAATGATTAATAAGCAAATAATGAATAGAAAAATTCAGTGTTTAAAATGAGCACATTTAGAATTTCTGTAATTGAAGATCATTATATCTAATAAGAAATGGTTACTTGATCTTTCTTTTTATTAATTGATCATTTGGATTCTTATTATTATATAAGTCATAAAAAAGAGGACAAATATATATTTAGTATGAACATGTAAGAGTTTAGATAATTTGATTCCAAGTCGAGCTAATTGTATAGAAACTATCAGTTGCAGTTCATAACAAAATAATCGAACTGACCAAAAATTTTGAAACAAAATCAATGCCTTTTTAATTTTGCTTGCATATGAATCAATTCCCCAGATTTTGTACTAGATGGTCTATTTTTAAGTGTTAAGGCGGAGTGGTGTATTGGAGGTGAGATGGCCAATTATGGGTACACTGTACTAAATGGAAAAAGGATAGTACAACAGTTTCAATTGCATTGCCACCACCCCAACCAAACGGTACCACTTTAATGAATGCAGCAAAGCTTTCACGGATGCCAATATGAAACAACAAATTTATGTATATTGTTACATTCAAATGGTATCTTAAATTGATTCTTAAGCTGCATAAAATGCATAAGTCAAATGATGATAACATCAACTCAGAACAACAAATATTCCAATTTTTGTCTACTTCAAGTAATAAGAGTTTCTAAGTTAGGTGAGCTGTTGTGCTTTATTTGTAATTATCAAAAGTTGGATGCCAAGACTTGTATATATAAGCTCTATGCAAATTTTTCTTTTGACTTGCATAAAATGAATTTAAGCAAGTTAATAGACTTTACACAGAAATTAAATTGCACACTAACTGTCCAACTATGTACTGATGCAGCTGATATAATTGCAAGCTTACAACAATGTAATAATGCAGCAGTTGATGATTATAATTTGGTTACAGTTATAGATATATGTTTTTAAAACAATTTAACAACAATAATAGCAAATGAAATTTAATGAAAAATTAGTATTTCCTTATAAAAAAATTGGATATCACAGTTACAAACAAACTATGCAATAATACAACAATTTCATAATCATATTCAGCAAACTCTTAAAGAACAGTGCATATAATATCTTAACTCACAATAGAAATTAAGTAGCACAGAAGTTACCGCAAATGAAAATTCATGTGTAGTAGTAAAATTCAGATCTTTCAAAACAATCACATAGGTTACCGCAAGCTAACTGTATGCACATCTTTTGACATAACTAGAACTTAAATCTCTTTCATGCTCAACATATATGCAGATCTCTGGAAAAAAAGATTAAAGCTTGGCTTGCACAAGAATATCTCATGCAAAAAAAAAAAACTAGATTCGTACATTTCAAAGATGGCATGAGAATGTCATGCTTGAATATGAGCACTAACATCAGTGCAATAACACTCAATGCTTGTCTAATGTTTGATATGAATGTTCTACAACAATAAAAAAAAAAAATCTAATAACCTACTTATTCAATCATGTGTTACCAACAACTCTTGTAAGGATAATTTAGGCGACATTAATTTCTTAATACCCAGCCAAATGATCATTATGAAAGATTGAATTGAAGGTTCGAGCACACAACCTAGGGAAGGTGAAATGAAGAGGTACCTTGTAAGGTTCTTGTCTTCAAGTTGCTGATGGAAGTTAGGGATTTAGGGTTCCCGATTGTGGCCGATCCTCTTAAGTTAGACTTGGCGTCATCCCTTTCCTTCTCTATCAATCTTTCGCCTATTAAGAGCAGCTTAGGTTCTCTCCGATTTCAACTCTCGATTAACCCTTTCTTAGCTCATTATTGATCCTTGCACCTAAGATGCCTCAACTTTGGTTTAGGGTATCAGTGTCTCTCACTAGACAAAGATAGTAAAGGGACAGCAGTTTCCTCTGCTTCCCTTCAGGGAAGGAGTATCGGCTAAGAATAAGGAAAGAAGAAATGGCCAACTGTTATAAAGGTTGCACCTCCACTCTTCTGTCCTTTCTTATGATCATGCAAAAAGTAAAGAAGGAGGACAAAAAAATGATCGTGGCCGTCGAATGAAGATCTAAATCCGACGGTTGGATCATGCTAAGCTATTCTAGATTGTTCGATTAGCTATATTAATGCGCAACGGCTAAGATGCATTCAATTTGTTGTTTGGTGTTCCACACTTTGCGGTGGATTTCTGTCTTTCTTTACTTCAACAGTTGGATGATTTTATTTAATAATGTTTAAATTATTTATTAATTGAAATATTATATTAATAATTTATCCCATTTATTTAATCAAATTTGGATATCCAAACGCACTCTGAAAAATTCTAAATTTTCACCCTTACCTATTTGAGGGGTGAGGAACTCAAAAATAAAATCAGATTTCTGATCAGAGGTATTTTTAATTATCCTTATTTTTTGGGTACTAATTAATATTAAAATATTGACGAAAATTTTGATGATCTCCAAACACTTCCAAAATACCACTCCTTGCTAATTTGGGTGTGGTGAGTCCATTGGCGGACTCCAATTTTATTCTAAAGTCTAAATAAATTAGGCATTTTTAGAATTATCAGAAAACTTGGAAATGTTGGAAACTGTCAAATGGTCACCAAATTGCACAAAGTTTGAGGTTGAGACTCCTAACTCTATTATAAGAGAAATGGAAAAGGTTTAGAGTCAATTAGGTTACTAATTGATGGGTAACATCTAGGTTATTATAGTACTCCTCTTGGATCTCCTACGAGTCCTCTTATCCTGGCTTAGTCAACTGCTCAGGATCTAGCAAATTATCAGATCCCAAAAATATATCGCATTAGACAAGAAGTCTAAAACATTGAACTAAACTAAGCAACTCTAAAAATAGGTGCAATGAAACAATAAAGTAAATAAAATTGTAGAAAACTATAAAGGCAACTGAATAACTGTAACTATGCAAAACTGAGTAAAGTAAAATTAAACTGTAATTGAATTCTAAAAATAACCAAAAATAACGAATGGCATGAAACTAATATAAAACACCCAAACTATACTATATGTCACTCAATTTATGCATCTGAATATGCCACAATATTATATGTCACTGATATGCAACTAAACTATCACTGAACTGCTATGAGTCGTACAGTCCAATATCTACATACATCATATTAGGAAATTTTGTCATGATATCTCAACATTCTGAAGTCCCCCTATTGAGGTATGTAATATTCTGTAACTCATAAATCATCACTAATACTCATACACCATGCTTATGCTCATGCTCATGCTCATGCTCATAGACTACTTGACTTTAATCTAGAAGTTCAGAAATGCTTGAAATAGAATTATGACTCAAATATCTCCATTGTGCATAATCCTTCTAAAAAGAATTTTTACTTCTATATTCTAATCTAAATAATTAAATTCACTTAGGATTTTACTAAAAATCATCAGTTGGAAGGATTGTATATACATATTGGGTATGTTTCCAAGAAAACTAGATTTAACACTCAGTTTGTTTAAAACTGCACTTATTGAAGCGCACTAAGATAAGAGGTAGAACCCGGTCACAATTTATATCTCAAACTAAGCTGTTAAGAACTCTAATTATAAGCATACCTAGTGTTCTAAAGAGGGTAACCTAAATTATGTAGTTTCTTTAAAATGACACTTATCAAAGTGCACTAAGATAAGAGACAAAACTAGGTCACAGTTTATATCTCTAATTAAGGATTTAAGTCCCTAATAATAACACTCTTAAGATTGATTTATTTACTCTAAGCAAGATTGTATCTGCCTAAGCCTGCAGGATAGCACAAAGATAAATCTTACTTAGAGTGACTCAATGATTCCTAAATACTACTGGAGTGGTCCATTACTATGAATATACATTACTATACACAACTAATAATCTAGGTTCAATTAATTTTATTTAATTACCAAGGATTTATCCAATACTATCAATCCTTATTATAACTAAGTGAGTTTTACACAAGGCTCCAAAGATGTGACCAAGAAATCACTCAACATAAGTTACTACTGTATGGAAGAATCTCAATCTAATAATTTTAGGTGTATTCTACCACAAGGTTTAAGATCACCTTCTAAGGTTAGAGAGGATCTAAGGGGGCCCCGTACTGACAACAATGAAGTACGGTGCTCCAACTATGGCAAGTCCCCAACTTAAGTAAAGTTAGGTAAGCCCAACCTGCCTTTAGCCAAGGACTTGTCACCAAGTGCTATAACATTCATCAATATATAGATATCAAAGTGGTAGAAGCAATAAATAATAGAGTAACATCCACAAGCATACACAGTAGAAAAGAGAATGAAATAGAGTAACTCATCACAATGCAGAAATGAAATACATCCAGAATTAATTATTACAAATTGAAATTTCAAGGGAATGAAAACTGTCTCTCAATCTCACTGAAATAAAAAGGCAATATCTAACTAAATAGCAGCAGCACAGTCCTCCTCCTGAACCTGCTCCTCCTCCGTGACACTGCCCACGAACACGTCTGAATCTGACATTTGGCGGTATCACAAATGCCAGGTCTCCAGCCAACAAAATAAAAAGGTTACAGTTAGACAATTGTCTAAGTACATTTTAGGCTATTTTAATGAACTGAATATTTAAAGATATCACATTTTTTACTTAACTACACATGCAAGCAGTAAAGGTGCAACAAGCTATGAAAGAAATGGGTAATTATAAACTATCCATTTATAGCCAGCATACAATGCAAAAAAAAACATGGTGAGGCTAAAAGCTAAAAGACACAGTAATTACAATACAATTCTAAACCTAACATGCTTATGATCATGTTAACATATACTGAGTATATAAAAGAAACACAAGTACTAAAAATGTGCTATTCTAGCATCCTAAATATGCCAATATATATAAGTAAGCCATATGAGTATACATACAACATGCTAGTTAGGAATAGGAAAAGAACATAAAAGCCACTAAGATATGTGGCAATAGCAAGCAATCTATGAAATATAAAGCCACTGAGACATGTGGCAAAGTGAGCAATTACGGGAAATAAGGCCACTGAAGCATGTGGCAAAGCAAATCAAAAAAAAATACAATCCAGCTAAAGTAGCAATAAGCCTAAGACATAGTACTGCCATACTAGCCAATAGGCCATACAGGGCCTCCAATATCAATCAATCAATCCCCAGCCTAGCCATCCAAATATGCTAAGTCTGAGTCTAGTCTATACAATACTACTACTGAAGAAGCAGACTAAGCTAGGACATATTCTATCAATTGCAAACAAGACAAAACTAAATGATATGCAATTCAAATACTAACTTAGGATGTATCATCCATATCCTAAGTTTTCCTATTATGCTCAAGGAATAAGGCTCAATATCTAAGGTAAGCAAAGCAATCTAGTCAAAGTAAGCAAGGGACTCAATCTAGACTATGTGATATCTAATATTATCTAATTACCCAATCTAATTATTCTGAGAAGGTACAAGTTTAGGATCTCCAATATCTAGCTATCGAGTAGAATCTCAGATTTACGTCCTTAAAATTAATATTAGAACTTAACAAGTTCTAATCCAAAATCATGTGATGACTATAGGGTTTAAGTAAGTAAATCAACGACCTAATTTATTAATATTTTACTCTCTTACCCAAATCTTTATTAAATAAATCAATATTTAAGGATTTAGAACTTAACCCTATGTTGAGTTCAAATCCCAAATCCAAGGTAATATTCTATCTAGGATCTAGGGTTCACACTCATTACCCAATTTGAAGGTAAAGAATCCTATAAGCTGAAAGATTCAGGAACTAAGAACTTAGTGAAAGGCTATTCTACAGATTATAAGATAAAATAATCAATTAAAAACTTGAGAATCTAAGATCTATATTTAATATTTAAGATAATTTCATTATCTTATTGGTTGAATCATCCTATACCCACATCAAAGGTTTCAAAAGATTAAACAATTAATCATTAAAGAATTTCAATAGAAGATGGTTTAATTTCAAATTGAAGATCTAAGTCTAAGATCTTAAGATTTAAAGATCTGAGGTTTGATCACTTTAGATCTCTAAATTAGAGTTTTATCTTAAGATCTTCCATTTGTGATTCTTTTGGAATCTAAGATCATAGTTAGACTATAAGGAGCTTATTAAGGTTGAAATTGACAATTCTATGCATTAGTTTAACATTAAACTCATATTGACCTTTTTAGGGCTACTTAAGATCTAAGGATCTAATGTTTGATTACTTTAGAACCTTAAGCTAAATTTTAACTTAGACTTTACCAATTACATTTCTTTTAAGTTTTAACTCTTAGGTTAACCTTACTGAACTTATCAAGGTGATATTTAATCATCTCAATTATTAGATTCAAGGATTAATGCCAAATGACTCTTATAAGATCACTTAAGATCTAAGTGTCTTAATTAGAGGTTAAGTGAAGATTTCTTGAATTAATGATCACATTAACATTACTATTAGTCTAAGGGTTCAAAGAACATTTCTAATCTACCTTAGGATAGTTTACTAAAATTTCCAAACTTTAAGGAGCATTTAAACACATTTTGGTCAAAATGACCAAAATGCCCCTCTTAAGGGTAAAATTAGGATTTTAGGATTTAGTTACCCAAGTTAGATCTAATTTATTTTAATGAGATTCATATTGATTAGTGAGGTAAGAAACACACTTATATTAGGTTTTGATGACCTAATTAATTATAATTAGCACTAATCACTTATTTAAACCAATTAGGGTGATTAGTGAACATAGGCATTATTAGGGCAATCCAACCTTATACTTAGATTAATATAGACCAAATAGGACATTAGGAACAACCCTCATCCAAATCAGAGGCTTAATTATAGTTAAATTCACTAATCTTTATATAAGTTGATTAAGAAGTGATTAAGAAAAATAATTATCCAAAATTAAGTTTAAGGGTCTGATATTATTCCTTAGGGTACAAAGAGTAATCAGAGCCCTTAATCTCATAAATTGGATACTTAAATAATTTTATATGATTTAATTAATGACAGCACTGAGCTTGGCAAATAAATTTTAATCCAACCATTAGATCAGAGATTTTATTTTATATTTAAATTCCTTGAATTTTTCTGATTCCAATGGTATATTGGAGCATACCATTTGGATCAGTATAGCCAACGTTATTCAATTAATTTAATCTGAATGTTTATTTAAATTAGAACTATATGATTTAATTAATTTAGTTCGCGATCATTAAAAATGTCATCCAATAAATATTAATTAGGCGCGGCCCAAAATCAGAACCGCGCGGGTCAAAACCCGGCCAGGCCCAGGACCCACGACTTCGTCTTCTTCCTCTCGACGGGTCCCGAGCCCGCCGAACTTCGGCCCTGAAATTCTCGGCGCACAGTCAACGACGGCGGCCCGGCTTGATCCCTACACGTTCCCTGAGTCAAGACGCGTCGATTGGACCAAGAACCCCCATCTGGATCCCTCTGGATCGATGGGGTGCTACTCGACCGAGACGCCTTCGATATGGGCATCTCAAGCCGACTGTGAGGGGAAAATTCTCCAGAGCTTTAGGGATGGACACCAGAGCTTGGGCTGTAAAGAAATGGCTCGGCCCGAGGGGTTCCCTCAATTTCCCAATTTGGGGTGAATCGGGCCTCAGACTTGGCCGGGAGTGCTAGGGAGGCTAGGGCAAGGTCGCAACGGTCTTCCTGACGTGGCGCGGGAGTGGTAGACCGGCAGGAGGACGTGGCAGTACGGGGAAGATTTGGCTGTCGGGCGCGAGCTGGGGAGGAAGACGATCCACAGTTGCGAGGGTTGCCAGGGCCATCTGATGGATCATTGGTTGACGTCTAGCGGTTCAGATCTCCCGACATCTAACGAACGATTGCGGATAAAAGGTCAGCCGTTGGATCCAATCAGGGGATCTAACGGTTGATCGAGGGTATTTACGGTGGATTGCTTAGATGCCATCGGATCAGGATCTCAAAACCGCGGAACGGTCGAGAGGAGATGGCGTTTGCTTTAAAGCGCGGCTGTTGGATCAGATCCACGGAACAGACGGCTCGGATGGCGCCCGCAGTATGGAATAGCTGACCGTTGGAAGAAGGATAAATTTGCAATTAAGGATTGTTTAAAACCCTAAAATGAAATTGAACCAATTTAAATTAAATCCAAAAAGTGCCTAAATAGCCTCCAAAAATTCCCAAAATTTCAGCCTTAGCTAATTTGGGGGTGGGGAATCCAAAAATGAAATCAGATTTTAATTTGGAGATCAAATTATTTTAAGTATTTTCTAGGGTTCAAAAATACCCAAAAATACTAAATTTTCCATTTAAGCTCCAAATGATTCCAAACTTCTAGGTTTAGGTTTAGATGACCCAATGAGTCTAATGGAATCAAATTCAAAGGTTGGTTTAGCTTAATTAATCCAGACTAAGCTTGGGTAACAACAAGGGTTATTACAGACTCCCCCACTTAAGAACGATGTCGTCCCCGACATCACCTAAGTGAAGAATAATTCTACTGGAGCAATACAAGTTAAAATATGATTGATATAAAGAGAAGAATAATACCTAAGTTTACAAAGAGCTGGGGATATTTATTATGCATATCCACCTCTTTCTCCCAAGTAGATTCTTCTAACGATCGATTCTTCCACTGAATTTTGACCATAGGAATTGAACGATTCCTTAGCTGTTTCTGATCATGAGCTAAGATTCTGATAGGTTCTTCGGCATACGAAAGATCAGGTTGAATCTCTACTGCTAGAAGTTGAACGAGATGAGAAGGAAAGTACCCCTGTGTAGGTCGTGAAATCTTAGAGGATCTTCTCAAACCAGTAGCAAGTGTCTGAGGAACTGTTTGCACTCCACCATCATGAGCACCTGGTTGTGCTTGCTCATTATGCTCAATGTTGTCATCTAACTCAACATACTGTGGCTCATCATCTGAAGCTCCTTCTAAATTGTTCTGCACTTCACTCCTGTCCTTGTACATCTTATTCTCATTGGATGTGGCATCCCGACTTCTGATAATTTTTTTATTCTGATAGTCCCAGAATATGTAGCTAAATTCTCCTAGTCTATAGCCTATGAATGTGCACTTGATTGCTTTTAAATCAATGCGCACATAAGATGAAGAATAGAATACCTTTATGTGAGTTAATTTCACCTCTTTAGTGCTCTAAGCCTCCTCGAGTACCCCTTCTTTCAAAAGAACTAAAAGACCCCCTTGATCAAATATGCAATTGTATAACAGCTTGTGCCCAAAACTATTCTGGCAACCCAGCATGTAGCCTCATGCTTATGGCACACTCTGTGAGTTCTATTCATGTGCTCTACAACACTTGCTGAGGTGTTCCTCGAATAGTGAACTCCCGTTTGATCTCATTCAGAGCACAAAATTCTTTGAACTCTTTATCACAGTACTCCTTGCCATTGTCTGATCTAAGGTACTTGAGCTTTAAACCTGTCTCATTCTGAACCAAGACTAACTACTTCCTGAACACATCAAACACATCATATTTTTACTTTAAGAAGTATCCTATGCCTTCCTGGTATGATCATCAATAAAGATGACAAAATATGTTACTCCACCAAGAGAGGATGTGAGAGCTAGTCCCCAAACATCAGTGTGTACTAGCTCTAGCTTCTAGGACTTCTCTCACACTCTTTGAGAAATTGACCTTTTTATGTCATACACAGTTTTTTGTTTATTCAGTTCTGAAGAATGCGTTGTTCTTAATTCAGGTGTTGGTAATCATGAACCCAGGATCAAGCCCCCCTTCTGTTCCCTCCAGCACCTCCTCTAATGAGGTGAACGCATTACTAGAAGCTGTGAAACTAATGGTGGAATCCCACCAACGACAGGTTGAATTTAGCCAGAAGCAAGCTAAAAAGGCCTAATGAAATACATTGTGAACGGCTACAAAGCCATCAGGAAGACTTAACCGATAGGCAGATGATCCTATCTTGGCCAAAACTTTGAAAGGTCCAACATGGCAGGGACTAAGTTTCCCAGCAATGCCAAATCTGGAGACACCTTTCATTGGACTAACTTTTAGATAAGCAGAATCTCCCACATTAAATTCTAGGAGACGGTGATGTGAATCATGATACTTGCTTTGACGATCTTGAGCTGAACGAATTCCCTACTAAATTAATTTGATCTTATTACTGGTTTCTTCCACTAATTTTGAACCAAAGAGCTGAACACTCCCTATTTCTGACCAAGCTAGTGGAGTACTGCATTTTCTACCATACAGCGCTTCATAAGGGGCCATCTTAATACTGGCTTGAAAACTGTTATTGTAGGCAAACTCCACTAACAGGATGTGATCTTCCCATGAACCAGCAAAATCAAGAATACATAACCTAAGCAAATCTTCCAACACTTGGTTTACTCTTTCAGTTTGACCATCCATTTGAGGATGAAAAGCTATAGTCATGGCTAGAGTCGTACCCAGATCTTGATGCACAGCTTGCCAAAACTTGGACATAAACCTGCTATCTCTATCTGATACAATTGACTTTGGAATCCCATGCAATCTGACAATTTCCTTGATGTTGAGTTTTGATAACGTCTCTACAGAATCAGTTTGACGGATGGGAAGAAAATGTAATGATTTGGTTAAGCGATCTACTATCACCCAGATCGCATCGGCACCTGATTTTGCATGAGGCAATCCCATGACAAAATCCATAGATATATCAACCCATTTCCATTCAGGGATATCTAATGGGTGTAGAAGACCACCAAGCCTTTGGTGTTCGGCCTTCACTAAATTACAGGCATGACACTTGGCCACAAAGTCAGCCACATCTTTCTTCATACTTGGCCACCAAAATGATTGCTTCAAATCTTGATATATCTTAGTACTGCCTAAGTGAATGTGATACCCAGAATTATGGCCTTCAACCAAAAATTCTTGATGCATGGACTTAGGAATCCACAATCGATTACCTTGATAAACTACACCATTCCGCAACTGCAAATCCTGACGAAGACCACCTTCAATATCTGCTTTAAATTTTAGATACTCATCGTCTTTGGTTTGCGAGATAGAGACATCTCGGTGGAAAGTGGGTTCCACATTAATATTTGCTAATAGCGAACTCAACATATTGCCACTTACCGGAGAAATCTCGAGCTTACGAAATTCAGGTTCTAAGAAACTGGAGGCAATCATAAAGGTTAAAGTAGTACGACGACTAAGATCATCGGCCACTACATTAGCTTTTCCTGGATGATATTGGATACTGAGGTCATAATTGCTGATGAGCTCCAACCATCTTCTCTGGCGGCAATTCAACTCTCTCTGGGTGAAGATATACTTCAAACTTTGATGATCAGTAAAAATTGAACATTGCACTCCGTACAGATAGTGACGCCATATTTTCAAGGCAAATATTACGGCTGCAAGTTCAAGATTGTGTACTGGATAATTTCGCTCATGGGGTTTTAGTTGACGAGAGGCGTAAGCAATTACCTTACCCTCTTGCATTAAAATACAACCTAGACCGATCCCAGAGGCATCGGTATATACGTGATAGTTCAAACCTTCTTTAGGTAGAACAAGAACTGGAGCGATAGAAAGAGCATCCTTTAGAGTTTGAAATGCTTCCTCGCACTCTGGACTCCAAATGAACGGAACGACCTTTTGCGTCAGTTTAGTCAATGGCAAAGCAATCTGGGAAAAGCCCTTAACGAACTTCCTATAGTATCCTGCTAATCCCAGGAAACTTTTAATGTCGGTGACAGACTTAGGTTGAGCCCAGTCCTGAATAGCTCTTACCTTACTTTGATCTACACAGATACCTTAGGCATCGACTACATGTCCCAAGAATGCAATGGAATGGAGCCAGAATTCGCATTTGGAGAACTTGGCATAAAGTTGATGCTCACGCAATGTTTCCAACACTAACCTCAGATGTTCTTCATGATCTTTCAGAGTTTTAGAATAAATGAGGATATCATCGATGAAGACGATCACAAACTTGTCCAGATACGGCTTTAGCACGCGCTGCATCAAGTCCATAAAGATTGATGGTGCATTGGTGAGTCTGAATGACATCACCAAAAACTCAAAGTGGCCATAACGAGTACGGAAAGCAATCTTCCCTACATCGTCTTCCTTTACTCTCAGCTGGTGGTATCCAAACCTTAAATTGATCTTGGAAAATATCACAGCTCCGAATAACTGGTCGAACAAATCATCAATTCTAGGAAGTGGGTAATTGTTCTTTATGGTGACCTTATTCAATTCACGATTATCGATACACATACACATAGATCCATCCTTCTTTTTCACAAATAACATTGGCGCTCCCCAAGGAGACATACTTGGCCTAATGAAACCTTTATTCAGGAGTTCCTTTAACTGCTCGTTGAGTTTTTGAAGTTCCTTAGGTGCCATTCTATATGGTGCTTTGGATATTGGCTGGGTACCAGGGATCAATTCAATAGAGAATTTTACTTCTCTGAAAGGAGGTACACCAGGCAAATCTTTTGGAAATACATCAGCGAATTCTTTGACTACCTTACAATCAGCAAGAGAGATATTTTCTTTTGTTTCGCCCATCATGGTGACTAAGTAGGCACTACAACCCTTGACAATCAGTTGTTCGACTCTAATGGCATTTATTAAAGATAACAGCGCGCTAGTTTTTCCTACAAATGTTTCAGGCTTGCCCTGAGAATGGAGAGTGACTCTCTTTTTATGGCAGTTTATCACAGCATTATTGTCACTGAGCCAATTCATCCCAATGATGATATCAAAGTTAGCTATCGGCAGGATGATTAGCTTGGCCTGAAATTCCTGAACATTTATTAGAACTTTAGTATTGCAAAATTTATGGGCACTTAGTTGGATTCCCGATGGAAGTCCAACACTCAACTTTTTTGCTAGGTTGCATGCGTGAAGTTTAAGGTTATTAACAAATCGTTCAAAGATAAATGAGTGACTGGCACCAGTATTGAACAATACGCTACAAGGTTGGTTATTGAAATAAAGTGTGCCTAAATTTTACACAGTTTCCATTAACAACTTGGAAAGAATACAAAAATACAATTTTAACAGGAGAGGTTTAGGAATGTGTACTTAAAACCACATTGTTATCTTCGGTGGCTTCAATAGGAGTTAAGGCATACACTCGTGCAGGTCCAAGCAGGATGATTATTAGATTGTCGTCGTTGATAGTTCTGAGAATTGGGGACTGGTGGTTGCATGTGAATAACTTCAAAAGCAGGGGATGGTATTATAGCCAGATTTGGTTCCCTCCGGTTCAGTGGGGTTGCTTGGAACATTTGTTTCTTATTGTAAGGCTTCATTTGAACTCCATCTATCATTTCCGTGTGGTCGCATTGATAGTACTGGTGGCCTGTACGCCCACAATTAAAACACCTCTGGCCAAAGTGGTAACACTTGCCATACGGATGTGGCATAGTACAGTTTTGAGCTTGTTCGGCAGTAGGTGCTACTTCCAGCTGATATACTTTTGCGAGGTTGGATTTGTGTCTCTTGAAATTTCCTCGTGGGTTCAGAGTTGTTTGCGCTTTTTGCTTATGATCCTCTTAAGATTGATGATGCTCTATCACTTTGGTCATTTCCACCAGTTTGAAGAAGTTAGTCAGACAGAGCGGCACTATTTGATTCTTCAACGAACTTCAGAGTTCACAAAGAAAGCGGTGGCACTTAGCTGACTCAGAATGGGTGACTTCTGGTGCGAAATGAATCAATCTGCGGAACTATCTTTAGTATTTAGCGACTGAATGACTTCCTTGAGTCAACCTCGTGATTGTATCAGCAATAATATTTTGTGCGGATGGGGGAATGAATTCAGTCTTGAAGGCCTCGATGAACTCATCCCAGGGGATGTCTTCTAACTTGTAGTCAACGAACTTGGTGTTTCGGATCTCTTCCCACCAATATTCTGCTTCCGCATGAAACAGACGGGTGGCGAAATGGACAGCTTCTGAGTTCGGGACCTTAAGACTAACGAGATCCCTTTCCACAGCCTTCAGTCAGTCGGCTGCATCCATTGGGGACAGGTTCCCACCAAAGGTTGGAGGTCTTAACCTCAGAAAATTAAGAAGGACATTATCCGCCGAATGATATGAAGAAGAAGTAACTTATGGGGCATGAACTGTCGGAGCAGCGACAGTGACTGGAGTTACATGATCATTCAGTAATTTCTGCATAACGAGTGCCTGTTGAGCTTGGTTTTCCAACAGAGTTGCCACCATAGCTCGCAGATGAGCCACCTCATCGTTAGAACTACTAGAGGTAACAGTGTTCTTGATAGAAGTAATGGTAGGTGGTGATTCGGAATCCATTCTAGTTAATTAAGAAAAGGAGACAAACTCAGAATTTACTCTAAGGAAGAGAAATCAAAATCTTTCATTAATTATAGAAATAAGGGGTTATAATGCCAAAACTATAAATCTAATGAAGGTGCTTGAAAATGAAATAACATTTGTCATAACTATCATTCAAACATTATCAGTATACTCTGCCCTAAAGGCTACACAAAAGTCCTCAAAAGTGACTTCCCGATGCTTCCTGCTACGTTTCATCTCAAGCCTTGCCATGGTCTCATACCACCAAATTTCGGTGTAGTCCACCATCAGGTCTGTCATAATATCTACATAAAGTGACTCAGGATACTCTATGTGTATCATAATGGACTCCGCTCGGCTTAACCATTCTTGTGCGTATATGGGAAAGTTGAGCTCTCGATATACAGCTTGCTGTAGAAGCTTCTCCAAGACCAAAATTCCTTTTGCTGACACCCCTTCAATCTGCCAGTTACTTTCCTGCCTCCATTTAAAGCTACAGCTCCAAACTCTCCTGAAAGCACGCTGATAATAGTCTATATCGGACTCTTCAGAATCCATTTGACTCTGGGGACAAAATTTTATTACATTTGTGTTAGACTCCAGATGACTAATTTATTAGGATGGGAGTATTCTCCTCCTACATTTTGCATAGAGTTACTGACACTACTATGTTATGGATGTCACTTATATTGATACTTGTATTTCAAAAGAACGATCCATTAGGTAGAAAGGAATCATAGATCCCATTCTGACATCTTATGGTGTTCTCTGATACCAACTGTGGGGCCCCCATACTGACAACAAGGAAGTAAGGTGCTCCAACTATGGCAAATCCCCAACTTAAGTAAAGTTAGGTAAACCCAACCTGCCTTAAGCCAATGACTTATCACCAAGTGCTATAACATTCATCAATATATAGATATCAAAGTGGCAAAAGCAATAAATAATAGAGTAACATCCATAATCATACACAGTAGAAAAGAGAATATAATAGAGTAACTTATCACAATGCAGAAATGAAATACATCCAGAATTAATTATTACAAACTTAAGTTTAAAGGGAATGAAAAATATCTCTCAATCTCACTGAAATAAAAAGGCAATATCTAACTAAATAGCAGCAGCACAGTCCTCCTCCTGAACCTGCTCCTCCTCCGCGACACTGCCCATGAACACGTCTGAATCTGACATTTGTCGGTATCACAAATGGCAGGGCCCTAGCCAACAAAATAAAAGGGTTACAATTAGACAATTGTCTAAGTACATTTTAGGCTATTTTAATGAACTGAACATTTAAAGATATCAAATTTTTTACTTAACTACACATGCAAGCAGTAAAGGTGCAACAAGCTATGAAAGAAATGGGTAACTATAAACTATCCATTTATAGCCAGCATACAATGCAAAAATAAACATGGTGAGGCTAAAAGCTAAAAGACACAGTAATTATAATACTATTCTAAACTTAACATGCGTATGATCATGTTAACATATGCTGAGTATATAAAAGAAACACAAGTACTGAAAATGTGCAATTCTAGCATCCTAAACATGCCAATATATATAAGTAAGCCATATGAGTATATATACAACATGCTAGTTAGGAATAGGAAAAGAACATAAAGGCCACGGAGACATGTGCCAAAAGCAAGCAATCTATGAAATATGAAGCCACTGAGACATGTGGCAATGCGAGCAATTATGAGAAATAAGGCCACTAAAGCATGTGGAAAAGCAAATCAGAAAATAATACAATCCAGCTAAAGTAGCAATAAGCCTAAGACATAGTACTGCCATACCAGCCAATAGGCCATACAGGGCCTCCAATATCAATCAATCAATCCCCAGCCTAGCCATCAAAATATGCTAGGTCTAAGTCCAGTCTATACAATACTACTACTGAAGAGGCAGACTAAGCTATGACATATTCTACCAATTGCAAATAAGACAAAACTGAATAATATGCAATTCAAATACTAACTTAGGATGTATCATCCATATCCTAAGTTTTCCTATTATGCTCAAGGAATAAGGCTCAATATCCAAGGTAAGCAAAGCAATCTAGTCAAAGTAAGCAAGGGACTCAATCTAGACTATGTGATATCTAATGTTATCTAATCACCCAATCTAACTATTCTAAGAAGGTACAAGTTTAGGATCTCCAATATCCAGCTATCGAGTAGAATCTCAGATTTACGTCCTTAAAATTAATATTATAACTTAACAAGTTCTAATCCAAAATCATGTGATGACTATAGGATTTAATTAAGTAAATTAACGACCTAATTTATTAATATTTTACTCTCTTACCCAAATCTTTATTAAATAAATCAATATTTAAGGATTTAGAACTTAACCCTATGTTGAGTTCAAATCCTAAATCCAAGGTAATATTCTATCTAGGATCTAGGGTTCACACTCATTACCCAATTTGAAGGTAAAGAATCCTATAAGCTGAAAGATTCAGGAACTAAGAACTTAGTGAAAGGCTATTCGACTGATTATAAGATAAAATAATCATTTAAGAACTTGAGAATCTAAGATCTATATTTAATCTTTAAGATAATTTCATTATATTATTGGTTGAATCATCCTATACCCACATGGAAGGTTTCAAAAGATTGAACAATCAATCATTAAAGAATTTTAATAGAAGATGGTTTAATTTCAAATTGAAGATCTAAGTAGATCTTAAGATCTAAAGATCTGAGGTTTGATTACTTTAGATCTCTAAATTAGAGTTTTATTTTAAGAGCTTCCATTTGTGATTCTTTCGGAATCTAAGCTCATAGTTAGACTATAAGGAGCTTATTAAGGTTCAAATTGACAAATCTATGCATTAGTTTAACATTAAACTCATATTGACCTTTTGAGGGCTACTTAAGATCTAAGGATATAATGTTTGATTACTTAAGACCCTAAGCTAAATTTTAACTTAGACTTTACCAATTACATTTATTTTAAGTTTAACTCTTAGGTTAACCTTACTGAACTTATTAAGGTGATATTTAATCATCTCAATTATTAGATTTAATGATTAATGCCAAATGACTTTTATTGGATCACTTAAGATCTAAGTATCTTAATTAGAGATTAAGTGGAGATTTCTTGAATTAATGATCACATTAACATTATTATTAGTCTAAGGTTCAGAGAACATTTCTAATTTACCTTAGCATAGTTTACTGAAATTTCCAAGCTCTAAGGAGCATTTAAAATGACCAAAATGCCCCTCTTAAGGGTAAAATTAGGATTTTAGTGTTTAGTTACCCAAGTTAGATCTAATTTATTTTAATGAGCTTCATATTGATTAGTGAGGTGAGAAACACACTTATATTAGGTTTTGATGACCTAATTAATCATAATTAGCACTAATCACTTATTTAAACTAGTTAGGGTGATTAGTGAACATAGGCATTCTTAGGGCAATCCAACCTTATACTTAGGTTAATATAGACCTAATAGGACATTAGGAACAACCCTCATCCAAATCAGAGGCTTAATTAGGATTAAATTTACTAATCCTTATTTAAGGTGATTAAGGAGTGATTAAGAAAAATAATTATCCAAAATTAAATTTAAGGGTTTGATATTATTCCTTAGGGTACAAGGAGCAATCAGAGCACTTAATCTCATAAACTGGATACTTAAATAATTTTATATGATTTAATTAATGACAGCAAAAAGTTTGGCAAATAAATTTTAATCCAACCATTGGATCTGAGATTTTAGTTTATATTTAGATTCCTTAAATTTTTCTGATTCAAATGGTATATTGGATCATACCATTTGGATCAGTATAGCCAATGTTATTCAATTAATTTAATCTGAATGTTTATTTAAATTAAAACTATATGATTTAATTAATTTAATTCACAATCATTAAAAATGTCATCCAATAAATATTAATTAGGCGCGGCTCAAAATCAGAACCGTGCGGGTCGGAAGCCGGCCCGGCCCAGGACCTACGACTTCGTCTTCTTCCTCTCGACGGGTCCCGAGCTCGCCGAACTTCGGCATTGAAATTCTCAGCGCACAGTCGACAACGGCGGCTCGGCTTGATCCCTACACATTCCCTGAGTCAAGACGCATCGATTGGACCAAGAATCCCCATCTGGATCCCTCTGGATCGATGGGGTGCTGCTCGACCGAGACGCCTTCGATACGGGCATCTCAGGCTGACTGTGAGGGGAATATTCCCCTCACAAAGACCTCGATTCGACTGGGGTTCCATCCTTACACGTTCAGGGAGTCAAGACGTATTGAACCCCCAACCTATCCTAACCTGAGGCGCAGCCAATCGCTGGGTCCTTACTCGGACTCAACCATTGGCTCTGCTGCTAGCTCAGCCGATTGATACGATCGACTCGAGCTAGCTTAGCCCCATGCGACAATCACACTAGGTTTCCTAGGTTGCTAAGGTTCACTAGGTGACATCCAGGGCTCATCCAGAGGACAGAAACAAAACTGAGCTGAAGAATTAATGGGGGAAAGGTTGTACCTCAAGTCGGGCTACAGGCTTAGTCGAGGGAAATTGAGGTGCTCCTGAGCTTCCCGGAGGATGGACGAAGGTGCACAGGGGGTCTGAACACCAGACAGGCCCTCTATCAATGGTTCAAGCTTCTGGAATTTCTGGAATTTGCCGGGGAAGACAGGACTCCAGCAGAGCTTCAGCCATGAGATTTGGAATTCACAATGAGCAAAGGGACTCACTGTGAAATTTCTGAGGTATTTATAGGCTTTAGGGATGGACACCAGAGCATGGGCTGGGAAGAAATGGCTCGGCCCGAGGGGTTCCCTCAATTTCCCAATTTGGGGTGAATCGGGCCTCAGGCTTGGCTGGGAGTGCTTAGGAGGCTAGGGCAAGGTCGCAACGGTCTTCCTGACATGGCACAGGAGTGGCAGACCGGCTGGAGGATGTGGCAGTACGGGGAAGATTCAGCTGTCGGGTGCGAGCTGGGGAGGAAGACGATCCACAGTAGCTGGGGTTGCCAGGGCCGTCTGATGGATCATTGGTTGACGTTGAGCCGTTGGATCCAATCAGGGGATCTAACGGTTGACCAGTATTTACGGAGGATTGCTTAGATGTCGTCGGATCAGGATCTCGAAACCGCAGAATGGTCGAGATGAGATGGTGTTTGCTTTAAAGTGCGGCCGTTGGATCAGATCCGCGGAACGGACGGCCCGGATGGCGCCAGCGGTTTGGAAAAGCCGACCGTTGGAAGAAGGATAATTTACAATTAAGGATTGTTTAAAATCCTAAAATGAAATTGAAACAATTTAAATTAAATCCAAAAAGTGCCTAAATGACCTCCAAAAATTCCCAAAATTTCAGCCTTAGCTAATTTTGGGGTGGGGAATCCAAAAATGAAATCAGATTTTGATTTGAAGATCAAATTATTTTAGGTATTTTCTAGGGTTCAAAAATACCCAAAAATACCAAATTTTCCATTTAAGCTCCAAATGATTCCAAACTTCTAGGTTTAGGTTTAGATGACCCAATGAGTCCAATGGAATCAAATTCAAATGTTGGTTTAGCTTAGTTAATCCAAATTAAGCTTGGATAACAACAAGGGTTGTTACAGGATCATCTAAGTTCCTACATTAATATGTCATAATAATTCTTTCCTACCTCAAGATGTAACATTCTTTAAGGCTTTTAAACATTTTAAAGCAATCCTAAAGTAAGATCCTTATGATCTCACTCTTCTATCACTTATGTTAAAGGTTCAGGGCTTACTTATTATCTTAGATAAAAGTGATCAGATCAAATGATTAGATCCATCTGATCACATCCTATTCTATAATCATGGGATGAAATTAAAGGTATTCAAATTAGGTCATTTAATAGATCATTACAATTTTTATTATATGTCTTATGCTAATAGTCTTATATATGAGAAAATCAAAGATTTAAAGCTTAGATTCAGATGATTCAATCATATAGATTTATCGTTATCCTTAATACTTCTAATCAATGATTTAAGATCAATACCAAATCAGATGTATTATTGGAATAAAGTCAATTATATTATCATACAATCAAGTCATTTGATTAAGTACTTAAAGGTTTAGATCTTAATCGAATAGGCTAGAGTTTAACCCCTACCTTCACCAAATTAAGATCAATTGTTTATTTATAGATCCAATGTCAAATTAGTACATTATTGATGTATTATCGGTGGCAATCTCAGATTTAGATCAAGTATTAATAATTTGATCAACTTCTTAAGATTTCTTAAGGTTATTTAAGAATTTCAACTACTTAATTCAAGGTTGTTAAATAGATCAATTGTTGGTTAACATGAATTGAGATAATTATAAACACACCATTGTTTTAAGGCATACTAATAGAAAAATTCAGAGATATAGAAGGTAATTAGTGCTAATCAAACCTTAATTCACCAAAAGGATTAGCACCTAATTACAAATCTAACCATTAGAATTTCATACAACTTAGCAAATATACTCCCTATAATCATGTGAGCAATCAAAGACTAAACTTACTAAGATCCAATGACTAGAAACCCTAATTTTCACTAATCATGTAGTTACAAGATTATGGCATAATTAAAAATACATTAATCAAAAAATTAAACCACCTAGCACATACATTCTACAAGGCATAGGGAACACAATGGCACCTAAATCATGCAATTTGGCTAAGTATACATGATAATCCACTCTAATTAAATTCTACAATAATTAGGCTAATCCAAAAAATCCAAGCATTAAAAGTGAAATATTATATTATATTCTGATTTCTGATAATTTTTTGATCAATTTGGTATATAATAACATAAGGTTTGTACTAGTGGATTTATAATTATCACATTATTTTAATTTGCATTTTTTCAATTAAATTTCCCTATGATTTGATTAATTGATTTATTTTCCTTAAGGAAAATAATTCCAATTAATCGGATTTAATTAGAATGGGTTCGGCTCGATTACAAAAGGCGCAGGTTGGCCCCCGAGAGGTCCTGGACTGTCGCACCGCGCGGGTCATGGGTCGGCCCAATCCGCACAGTGGCTTCGTCCCCGCCCCTTTGTCCTAACGGATTGGCCGATTAGGGAAAAACTAATCGGTCAATTCCCGTGCATCCAGACCATTGCACGAATGGCAGAAGGTCGCTACAAAATCACCATGGCCAGACGCACCGATAGAAAGCCAAAGCCCTAGGTGAGGTGGTTTGGATCGGCCGGACCCTACTCAATCGAAAACTTCCTTAAGGAGCTACTTTGGGGAGATAATTCTCCCCACAGAGACCATGCCAGACCTGAGGCTCGATCCCTACACCTTCAAAGAGGTGAGACGGATCGAAGCCCCCTGGTTTGAGGGTCTGAGGAAGGTTGGAACCCTGGGACCCTACTCAATCCCAACCTAATTTATGGTTTTAGCCCAATCCATCGATTCGATCGATTAGGGTTAGCTCAGGGCATAGACATGATCACATTAAGTTCAATTCAACAATACACAGCTAAATAAATCAAAAGGATGGGGTTTGAGCCTAATTAGCTCAGACCAAGCAAACTAGAGTACCTGGTTTGATGGATGGGCTGGATCGGTCGACAGGGAGGAAGGCAAAGGTTGTAGAGCTCCAGACAAACACACTTAGGATTCATGAACACCAGGAATTACCTTTATCAGTAGTATGCACACTAGGGATGCCTAGGGAATCTTGAGAAGGTCAGCAATGGTAGAAGAGGCATAGAGCAATTCTATCTCAATTAGGCAGCAAGGGATCAAGAGAGGAATACGGAGGCTATTTATAGCCTTGGCAGAGGGTTTGGAAGCTTCTAGAGGGCTGGCTCAGGCTGGGGAGGCCTGAGAGATCGGGCCATAGCTGAGCTCTCAATGTTTAAAAATGAGCTCAGTTGGGCCACGAGGCCCGATCGGAGCTCAATACCAATATGGGAGAGGTCCTAACGACTTACTGAGGTGGACACAAGAGTGGGGGACAGATCTGACAGCTGGCTGTACGGGAGAGATTCCCTGTTGGGCACGAGTGAGAGGAAGATGAAGGTCCACAATAGCGAGACCTTCGGACACTATCTGATCGATCAATCAGATGGCGGAACGATTCGGATCGCTCGGATCCTAACCGCCGATCATGGAAGTGATTCGGACTATTAGATCGATCAGGCAGATCCAATGGTAGATCAGCAGTTCTGCGAATCTTACATCCCATGCGTAGGATCTACAAAGGGAACGGTGGGATGGAATGGGATTCCACTGTCGCGCGACCCGGGCTCGACAGCGGATCGCCCGCGGTCCACATAGCAATTCTCAATGGGTAAATTGGTTTAGGCTAAATTTGCAAAATTATATTGTTAGAAACCCGAAAATGCAAATAGACCATTTTAATTTAAATTGAATTATGGTCTAAATGATCTCTGAATTTTACCAAACTGTCACCCCTAGCTAATTTAGGGGTAAAGATTTCAAAAATGTAATCAAATTTTAATTCTTAGATCAAAATATTTTAGGTCTTATTTAAGGCATCTAGACTGATCAAAAATGTTAACTGTACTTAGAGAAGTTCAATTAACTTTAAGATTTCAAAATAAGCTGAACTTGGTATTCTAAATGTAATGTGATCAAAATTAATGTCTGACTAAACTGAGAATTAATAGGGTAACAACCTAGGGCTGTTACAGACTCCCTCACTTAAGAATGATGTCGTCCTCGACATCATCTCATGAGAGAAGACAACAATACATAAATCTTAAGAACAAAATCATAAGTTCAGAATTTAATGGGTACTTGGATTCTCAAAAAGATTGGGATACTTACTTCGCATATCAGCCTCTTTCTCCCAAGTAGATTCTTCTAGAGAACGATTCCTCCACTGAACCTTTACCATTAGAATTAAGCAATTTCTCAAGTGTTTTTGATCCTAAGCTATGATCTTAATTGGCTCTTTTGAATAAGAAAGATCCGGCTAAAGGGATACCGCTAGAAATTGAACTAGATGGGACGGACTACGAAGACATCTTCGTAGAGAGGAGATGTGGAACACATTATGGACTGCATACAAATCTTCTGGAAGCTTCAATCTATAAGCTGCAGAACCATTTATCTCTAGAATTTCAATGGGTCCGATGTAGCAGGGACTTAGATTCCCAGCTACACCAAAATGATACATACCTTTCATCGAACTGACTTTAAGGTAAGCAAAATTTCCAACATCGAATTCGAGAGTACAATGATGAGCATTATGATACTTACTCTGGCGATCTTGAGCTGCTTTAATTCTCTACTGGATTAGCTGAACTTTATGATTAGTTTCTTCAACTAATTCTGAGCCATATAACTGAACGTTGCCAGTTTCAAAGCCATGCTAAGGGAGTACTGTAATTCCTATCATACAAGGCTTTATATGAAGCCATGCTAATACTTACCTGAAAACTGTTATTTTATACAAATTCTACCAGAGGAATATGATCTTCCAAGATGCCTCCGAACTCCAGAATACGAAGACGAAGAAGATCTTCTAGAGTTTGGTTTACTCTTTCAGTCTAACCATCTGTCTGAGGGTGAAAAGTGGTACTCATGGCTAGGGTAGTCCCCAAGTCTTGATGCACTGCTTGCCAAAATTTAGAAGTGAAATGGCTATCTCGATCAGATATGATAGACCTTGGAATTCCATAGACTCTGATGATTTCCTTAATATACAGCTTCGCCAATTTCTCTACGAAATCTATTTGACGCATAGGAATAAAATGTGCTGATTTGGTCAGTCGATCGACAATGACCCAGATTGAATCGGTACCAAATTTAGATTTTAGCAAACCCATAACAAAATCCATAGACATATAAAACCACTTCCATTCAGGAATTGCCAAAGGATGAATAAGTCCTCCGCACTTCTGATGTTATGCTTTAATTAAACTGCAGGGTTGACACTTTGCTACAAAATGCTTTTCTTCATTCTAGGCCACCAGAATGATTTCTTCAAATCTTGGTACATCTTAGTGCTACCAGGATGCACTTGATAACCCGAATTATGGTCTTCTACTAAAATTACTTGCTACATCAATTTATGAATCCATAATGGATCTCCTTGAAAGACTACATTACCTCGCAACTGAAGGTCGAAACAATGACCACTTTCAATTTTCATGTTGAACTTCAAATCGCGATAAAATGTTGGTTTAACATTACTCATGGATATTAGCATGCTTAACAAGGCACCACGCACTGGCTTGATATCGAGCTTTCTAAATTCTTCTTCTAGAGAACTTGACGCTATCATGGATGAAAGTGTAGCATGACGACTGAGCGCATCAGCCACAATATTTGCTTTCCCGAGATGGTATTGAATACTTAAATCATAATTACTTATTAGTTCAAGCCATCTTTGATGATGGCAGTTGAGCTCACACTGGGTGAAGATCTACTTTAAGCTCTGATGATCAGTGAATATAGAACACTGAATACCATACAAATAATGACACCAAATATTTAAGGCAAAAACTACATCATCTAATTCTAGATCATGGATAAGATAATTATTCTCATGCGGTTTTAACTAACGAGACGCATTTGCAATCACTTTTCCTTCTTGCATCAGTACACATCCCAAGCCCATCCCGGATGCATAGATATAGACTTGGTTGTTGAGACCTTCCTTAGGTAAGGTCAGAACTAGGGCAGAAGAAATAGCATCTTTTAATTCTTGGAATGCATTCTCACATTCTAAACTCCAGACAAAATGTATTGCTTTTTGCGTCAACATCATGAGAGGAGACACAATCTGTGATAAGCCTTTAACATAATTTCTATAGTAACCAGCAAAGCCCAGAAAACTTTTGATATTAGTCACGGACTTTGGCTATGACCAATCCTGAATTCCACTTACTTTATTCTGATTAACCTTGATTCCATGTGCATTAATGACATGACCCAAGAAAGCGACAAAGTTATGCCAGAATTCTCTCTTATATCACTTAGCATATAATTCATGACCTCGCAGCTCTTCTAATACTAACCGTAAGTGATTTTTGTGCTTGGCTTTGCTTTTTGAATAAATTAGGATATCATCGATAAAGGCGATGACGAATTTATCTAAATACACTTTCGATACGCGCTGCATTAAATCCATAAAAATGGACGACGCATTTGTTAAGCCGAAAGACATTACCAAAAATTCATAGTGTCCATAGCAAGTTCTAAACATGGTTTTCTAAACATCTGAATCTTTAACTCACTGCTGGTGGTATCCTGATCGCAAGTCGATTTTTGAGAAAACTTTAGCTCTAGATAGTTGATCAAACAGATCATCAATACGCGGCAAGAGATACTTATTCTGGATGGTTACTTTATTCAATTCCTTATAAACGATGCACATTAGCATTGATCCATCTTTCTTTTTCACGTACAAAACTGGCGCTCCCCAAGGAGATGAACTTTGTTGGATAAGACCTTTCTTGAGCAACTCTTGAAGTTATTTGTTCAATTCTTGAAGCTTCTTAGGTGTTATACATTATGGAACCTTTGACAGCAGTTGAGTTCTATGGATTAACTCAATTGCAAACTCTACTTCTCTAACTGGAGAAAGACCAGGTTTGTCTTCAAGAAATACGTCAGGAAATTCATGAACTATTTGATTCTCTGAAATAGGAATGACTTCTTTCTTATCTCCTAACATCATTACAAGATACGCATCACAACCTTTCTTAACTAATCTTTCTGCTTTCATCGCATTAATCAACGATGCTTGAATACTGAATCTTCCTATAAAGGATTGGGACTGACTGCCAAAAGAAATGTTCTTCTTTTGGCAATTTATGGACGCACCATATTTGCTTAGCCAGTTCATACCCAAAATTATATTGATATTTGCAATTGGCAACAAGATTAATTTGGGCCCATATTTTTGTTCTCCAATAGGAATATCAATGTTACAGAATTGCTGGGATTGCATGAGGGCTCTGGAAGGTAACCCAATGCTCAATGAATTTACTAATCGATAGGTTGACAGATTAAGAGTTTTAACCCAGCATTCTGATACGAGGAATGACTTGCTCCCCTATCAATAAGAATATTGCAAGATTTATTATTTATCATTAAGGTGCCTATGATTATAATAGTTATAATGAGAATTGATATTCAACCATTCAAAAATACTGAAATAGAAAAGGCTGAATACTGAAACAGCAAGAACTGAATAAAATTTATGTACCTGAAACAACATCATTATCTTCAGGAGCTACGGCAGGAGTTAGCATGTAAACTCTCGCAGGAGCTGATGGATCCTTGCCCTGAGGCCGTTGACCTAGTGATTATAGGCCAGCTTTTGCATAAGAGCAGATGTGTTCTTGTTGGCTACAGGCACTAGAGCTGGCATTACTACTAAAACTGGAGCCCGACTATTCAATGGTTGTGGATTGAAACACTTTATTGCAATGAGAGTGATCGATGAGAACTCTGTTAATAGTTATTTTAGAGTCACACTAGTAGTACCGATGACCATCTCGGCCACAGATGAAACATACGTTGCCAAAGTGATATCATTTATTGTATGTATGAGCATGCTTGCACTCAGGAGTTTCAGACTAGGACTATTTTGCTTCAAGATTGAAGACTTTAGCCACCTTGCGATGATAAAAGTGTTCACTTCTTGGCTGCACAAATGCAGCCTTACACTTACGATCAATTTGTCCTTGAAATCCTTCTTGGAGGTGAGCTGCCTCGATCAATTCTGCAAAATTCTTGATTTGACGGGACACCAAATGAGCTTTTATGGAGTCCCTCAAACCCTTCAGGAAGCGATGGCATCCGACTGCTTCTATTCTCACCAAGTCTAGAACAAATTGTGCTAGCCTTTAGAACTATTGTTCATAGTTGAACACAGACCTATTCCTTTGCGTATGGTGGAGATACTCATCTTCTAGAATGGCTTAAGCTGATGTGGAGATGAATGCTTCATGAAATATTTCTAGGAACATATCCCATGGGATATCTTCTAGCTCATACTCGAAAAACTTATTGTTCCTCTCATTTTCCCACCAGTATTCTCCTTCCTCTTGAAATAGGTGAGTGACTAAGCGAATAGCTTCCGAGTTTAGACATTTTATGCTAGCCAAATTCATCTCAACCATTTTCAACCAAGTAACAATGTCCATGGGGTTGAGAGCCCCGCTGAAGGTAGGTGTCCTTAATCGCAGGAAACTATGAAGAAGCCCATCTTCTAAGAAGTGAGAGGAAGATGGAGCTCCTACTTGAGGAAGAGATTGCTGGAAAATGCTTAGTATAAGGGCATAAGTCTCTTGCGCTTATTGTGCATTACTCTCGATCAGCACCTTCATCAGATTTTCCATAGGATTCATTTCATCAGGTACGCCCCTTCATCAGATTTTCCATAGGATTCATTTCATCAGGTACGCCCAAGGGCGAGAACATGTTCTTAATTAGTGTGGGAGCAAAAAGAGATCCAGGATTAATGGCTGTAAGTGCAAGTATAAACTCAGCGAATAATAAAATTTCATTATCGTTTAACTCATTATTTTCTCAAAAAAGAAGATACATGGATCCCCAAAATATATAACTGAGATGAAAGAAATGGCATAATAAAATCTTTGCAATCCTAGTTACAATATTCTACCCAAAATGCAGCACAAAAGTCATCATAAGTGACTATGTGGCTCCTCCAAGCTAATCTTCTATAAACCCAAAACCACCAATGACTCACTGATCCCCTCAGTAGGATCTCCACGATCTCAAGACGATACTCCTCGGGATAGGCCATCTCTCAAAGTGCGGTAGTAATATGGTCTAACCACTCTCTGGCGAGTGTTGAAAGACTGGTACCTCCAAAGGATGGATGGACAAGGATCTTGTCCAGCACTTCAACTCCACGAGATGATATCCCATCAACGATCCTAATTTAGATCTGGCCATCTTGAATGTCATCTATTCAGTAGTCTTCAAACCTCTTAAGGTAGAACCAAAATGCTGACTGCATGTATTCCATTCCTAAAAGTAACCCAACTTATAAATACTTAATTCATATCATTATTATTATCTTTGAATTTCGTTCAAATCCTAGGATGTCTAATTTATGTTTAATAGTTTGCTCTTTCAATGTTGTTATTATGTGTGTTCAATTCCTAGAATGTCCATATTCTAGACATACTCAAATTTTATTTTATGAGATAACTTAATGGACTTTTGGATGTTGCTCTTCCTACACTTAGTAACTTATGATCTTTACCAGATACAGAGAACTAATCATAGAGTAGATATGAACAAGCTCATTATCTGACACTTATGATACTTCTCTGATACTAACTATAGCACCCTGTCACGTTGTCGTGTGCAAAACCAAACTAAATTCGGTGGTGGAGTGGTGCGCCACAAGAGAAAGCATAATCCATCTTTCTGAATAGGTTGAAACTAAGCCACACAGAAGGATGCTGACTCAACCCAAGAATAGGGTTGAGAGTCAATACTTAAGATAAGAGTAAAATACTTATCCTAAGTGTTAGACTAACACATTCATTGGATTATCAAGTGAGTAAGGAATCCAATATATATGTTCACAAATATCAGTATTTCTAGTATGCTGATCACATCATAATACTAGTGGGCAAGTGCAAAAGCAGGTTAAGAAGAGGAGGGAGATGGAAGAGAATCATCAAGTTCCACCGGCCGCTCTTACTCAGAAAAATTGTTGGGGAGGATTACGCTCAACAAACTAATTTGGGTAAGGCTATGGCCACCATTATGCAGTTTTGCAAGAAGGAAATTGCTTGGCAATGGGAGTTCCAATCAAAATTCCAAGAAGCTCTTGGAATGATGTTCCAATATTGGAGCTTGCATGGAGGGCCAGATGGCTTCTTGCTGCCATAACCACCTGTCGGCGACCCTGTCTCGGACACCTGTTGGCCGTGTGACTATTTGTAACAACCCTAGGTTGTTACCCTGTTAAGTTCTAGCATAATTGAGCATTCATTTTGATCCCATTACTTTTAGAATATCAAATTAAGCCAATCCTAAAAAATTGAAGTCAATTGGATTTTCCTCAGTCTAGATTGCATTTTTGATCAGTCTAGATGCCCAAGATTAGACCTAAAATATTTTAATCTTAGAATTAAAATATGATTGTGTTTTTGAATTCCTCACCCCCAAATTAGCTAGGGGTGAAAGTTTGGTGCAATTTGGAAATCATTTGGGCCATAATTCACATTTAACTAAAATGGGTTAATTGCATTTTGGGGTTCCTGACAATCTTTAATTACAAATCTACCCTAAACCCATTCGGCCGCCTTCAAAATAGCGGGCGCCATCTGAGACGTCCATTTCTTGGATAAGATCCAGCAATCAGCACCTTAGATTGAGATCTGATCCATCCCGACCGTTCTGCGGTTCATAGATGGAATCGGACGATATCTAGCCACTCTCCGTAAGTGGCCATGATCATCCGTCAGATCCACGGATCAAATCCAACGGACGATCTCCTCTCCACAATTGGCCATTAGCGATCTGATGATCAAAACCATCCTGCTTCAACGAATGACCCATCAGATGGCCCATAGTGCACCCACCTCAACAGGCCGTTGGGAACCTTCCTTCAATGGCATATCGGTCCTAGTCGGGCCTCGTGACCCGACCGAGCTCAATTAGGAAACTGAGAGCTCAGTCATGACCCAACCTCTCGAGTCCCTCCAACCCAAGCATAATCTCTCTGGAAGCTTCCCCATTCTCACCTAATGCTATAAATACTCTCATAACTCTTCCTTGATGCCCTTTGCTACTTAATTTAGTCCAATTTCTCCTCTACCCCCAAATCACTATTGTGGATTTGCAGGGTTCTCCCATGCATTCCTGACATGCGTACCACTGATAGAAGAGTCTCCTGGCATTCAGGAACTCTTAAAGAGCTCTCAGGAAGCTCATCACGCCCAGCATTGACCCCTGCATCGTCTACAAGTCCCACGTCAAAAACTAGGTACCTCCGTTTGCAAGTCTTGAGCCAATGAGGCTCGAGCTCATCTCCATTTGACTCATATTGCTGTGTATTATTGAATCGAACCTAATGCTATCGTAAATGAGCCGTGATCTAGCCCTGTTTGATCGAAATGATCGATCAGACTAAGTCCGTAAGGGAGTCTCGCAGTCGAGTAAGGTCCCGGTGTTCCTACCCACCTCAAGCCCTTAGACCGCGGGGCTTCGATCTGTCTCACCTCCCTGATGGTGTGGGGATCGAGCCCTGGGTCTGGCGTGGCCTCTATGGGGAGGATTTTCTCCTAACAGTAGCTCCATTAAGGGAGCTCTCGGGTGAGTAAGGTCTGGCCGATCCAGACCCTATCACAGGGACTCTTAGTCTCAATCGATGCGCCTTGGCTAGGGGATCGATTCTCGATCAACCCGTGGCCATGGCGTGGTCCCTAGGCCACGCATTTGGCTGATTAGGGTTACCCTAATCGGTGAGGTGTCGAGGCTGGTGAGGGGAGGAAGATGAACTGTGCAGGTCAAGCCGACCCGTGACCTGCGCGGTTTGACAGTAACGGGCCCCTAGGCTGAGCCGGCCCGCGTGTTTTGGGGAACGGGCCGAACCCATTTTAAATTAATATTCGATTAATTGGAATTATTTTCCTTAAGTAAAATAATCGAATTAATCCAATCATAGAAAATTATTTAAATAAAAATACATAATGTATTAATAAAGTAACTTTTAATCCATCAGTCCAAACTCTGTGATATTATATATAAAATTAATCAAAAAATCATTAGGGATCTAAAAATAAAATAACATTGAATGTCTAATGGTTAGATTGTCCATTTTTGCCTAATTATTACAGATCTTGATTAGTGTTGTTTAGCATAGATACTTATCCAAATTAAATGATTAGGGTGTCATTAGTTTCCTTATGATTAGTAGAATGAATGTGCTAAGTAGTTAATTTTCTTTATTTCTGTATTTCAATTTATGCCCTAATCTTATCAAATCATGATTATTAAAAACTAGGGTTTATAATCATTGGATCTTAGAAAACTTAGTCTATGATTAATTATATGGTTAAATAGAAGTTATGTGCCAAATTGTATGAAATTCTGATGGTTAGATTTGTAATTAGGTGCAAATCCTTTTGAATTGGTTTAAGATTTGATTAGCACTAATTAATTTCTGTTTTTATGAATTTCTCTATTAATATGCTTCATAATAGTGAGGTAGTTGTATTGAAACCATGTATGCAAATTGATGATGTAAAAATTGAATAAACCTAAAATGGAGAACTTAATCATTCTCAATAAGCTTAAGAAGTCTTAAGACTTTGATCATGCTATTAAGACTTGATCTAGGTCTGAGATTGCCACCAATAATACATTCCTAATTCACTGATTTGACATTTGATCTATAAATAAAAACTTGATCATAATTAGATATGAGTAGGGTTTAATCCTGATCTATTTATTTAAGGTCCAAACTATTAATCCTTAAATTGAATGACTTGATTATAAGATAATGCATTTGACGTTATTCCAATAATGCATCTGAATTGGTATTGATCTTAAGTTATTGAATTAGACATGTTAAGGAAAAAGGTCAAACCATGTGATTGAATAATCTGAATCTAAGCTTTGGATCCTTAATTTTCTCTTAAAATAAGACTATTATCATAAGAATATTAATAGAATTATATTAATTTAATAACTGATCTAACTCTAATAATATCCTTTATTTAAATCACATAATCTTAGAATAAGAGATGATCAGATGACTTGATCATCTAGTCTGATCACTCTAAATCTAAAAGTTAAATAAAACATACAATGTAGTATTAGTAATAAGAGTGTGAGATCCCAAGAATCTCCCTATTTAGCTTATATCTAAAATACTTTAAAAGACCTTAATTGATGATACCTTGAGGTAGGAAGGACCTTTGTAAACTTATTGAGGTAGATTCCTAGATAATCCCTTTACCTTATAAGTTGATCTCACTACCTTATGGTAGAATTCACGTGAGCCACTTAAAGTGAATCCCTTACCTTGTGGTAGAGTCTATTTTAAGTGATCTTTAATCACATCTTGGGAGCCTTGTATAGGATCCACCCATTTAGCATAAGGATTGATAGCATTGATAAATCCTTATTAAATAAATAGAATTGCTGAACCTTGATTATTGGATGGTATAGTAGGGTATATCCATAGTGCTGGGTTATCTCAGTAGTATTCAGGATTGGTTGGTTCATCTTGGTATAGATTATTTCTGTGTTCTATCCTATGAGTTTTGTTGGACATAGTCTCACTTAGATTAAATCATTCAGTCCTAAGGGTTTTATGATTAAGGAAATTAGATCATTAGCTTGTTTGAATAAAAATCACCATCGGGTGATGCCTCCTATTAGAGATCCCTCCCATAGGTGTGCTTCAAGCAAATTATGTGATCCTAATCACCTTCTTTAGAACACTAAGTGTGCTTGTGATTCGATTACTTTAATAGCTTAGCTTGAGATACAAGTCACCATCGGGTGATGCCTCTTATCGAAGATCGCTTTGTTAAGGTGGCTTAATCAAACTAAGAGTTAAAAGACTACCCTTATTGGAAACATGCTTTATATATGTATACCATATCCCCATCTGATGATCTATAACTAAAATATCAACTTTAACCAATTTGCATTCTAGAAGCTAGGAGTCAAAATCCTTTTAGCAGGATTCTGCACAATAGAGACTTTGAATTCATTATCGGTATTCAAGCACTTATGGATTTTGGATTTAACTCATGTAGAATAGAAGCATGAACATGAGCATAAGCATGATAAATAACTTCAGTGGTGATGTATGAATATCAGTGATGATTTATGAGTACTAGAATATTGCATATATTGACTGGGGAATTTCAGGTTGCATCTACATCATAGTAAACTATGTTCCCAACTGGATGTATGTACACATTGGACCATACGACTCATAACCATTCAGTGATAATTCTGTTACATATCTATGGCATACCGTGTTGTGCCATATTTGGATGCATTATCCCAGTGATATATAGTACAGTATTGGGCATTTTTACCTTGTCTTTTGAGCATTTAATGTTTTAACTTACTTTCAGAATCCAGCTTTCAGCTCATTTTTACCTTGTTTAGCCTTTTCATTTTTTAGTGATTTAGTATCTTACTTCTTTCTACAGTTTTGTTTACTTTACTGTCTATTTGTATTTACTTTATTATTGCTTAGTTTAGTTGTGATGTGCTAGACTTCTTATCTAATACGGGGTACTTTTGGGATCATGCAATTTGCTAGATCCCGAGCAGCTTGTTGAGACAGGGCAGGAGGAGTTGCAGGAGATCCAGGGGGAGTACGTGGAGCCTTAATGGATCTGCCTTCTACCTTTCACTTTAACATTTCTGCCTTTAGTGCTTCAGATAGACTTTACTTTCGCATCATTTAAATCAATTTGTAATAATTCTGGATATGTTTTACTTTTTTTTTTCTGAGATGAATGCTTACTACTGTTCTGTGATGAATGTATCCAGGATGTTTTGCTTTAGCTTCCGCACTCTATTATTCTATCATTATACTTAGTATTGTGATGTGATCACCATACTAGAAATGCTGATATATTGATAACATATATTGGATTCATATTTACCTCTCTAAATCCAATGTACGTGTTAGTTTAATACTTAAGATAAGTATTTTACTCTTATCTTAAGTATTGACTCTTGATCCTACACTTGCGTTCGAGTCAGTAGCCTTCAGTGTGGCTCAATCTTAGCATATTTGGGAAGATGTTGTTGTTTGTTCCTCCTTGAGTAGTGCATCATTCTACCACCAATCTATTGTACCGTTTGTATGCGGAGACGAGGTGGGGCGCTACAGTTGGTATCAGAGAAGTATCATAAAGTGTCAGATAAAGGAGTTTGTTCCTGTCTACTTTATGATTTATTCTCTATATCAGGTCAAGATCACAAGTTACTAAGTGTAATGAAAAGCAAACATCCAAATGTTCATTAAGTTATCTCAGAAAGGAAAAGGTTGACTATGTCTAGGCTGATGACACCCTAGGAATTTAACGCACATAATAATTTGATTAAAATTATGTATTTTTAAATACCAAAAAGAACATCTTAGGATTTGAACGAACTTTGAAAGTAATGATAAAATATGAATGAAATACTTATAAGCTGAGTTATTTTATGAATGAAATACTCACAGTCAATATTTTGGTTCTACCTTAGGAGGTTTGACGACTACTGGATAGATGACCTCCGAGATGGCCAGATCTACGGAAGGGTCGTCGATGGAGTGTCACCTCGAGGAGTTGAGGTGCTAGATAAAATCCTTATCAACTCATCCTTTAGAGGCACTAGAATTTCAGCACTCACTAGAGAATAGTTGGACCACATTACTACTGCACTTCAAGAGATGGCCTGTCCTGAGGAGTACCATCTAGAGATGGTAGAGATCATATTGAGGGGATCAGCGAGTCGTTGGTGGTATTGAGTTTATAGGAGATTAGCTCGAAGGAGCCACATAGTCACACATCATGACTTATGCACTGCCTTTTGGGTGGAGCATTGTAACTAGGATTTAGAGATTTTATTATGTCATTTTCTTAGTCACATATTTTATGGATCCATGTATCTTCTCTTTTGAGAAAGAAATGAATGAATGAAAGTATGGTAAAATTTTATGTTTCTGAGATCATACTTGCATTTTATAGCCATGAATCCTGGCTCTCCATCTACTCCTGCTCCAATCAAAAATATGGTCTCATCATCTGGCAGATCTGAAGAATCCAACCCAATGGCCAGTTTAATGAAGGCCCTAATAGATAGCAATGCGCAACAGGTGCAAGAGACACGTGCCCTGATTCTCTTTATAAGATAACAATATGCACCCCTATCAGGATTCTCATCGTAATCACACTATACGGGTGATGCAATCCTGCACAGTTTCCTTCGCCTTAGAACTCCCACTTTTAATGGAGCGCTGAACCCCATGGATATAGTAAACTGGCTGAAGCTGGCCGAGAAGAACCTAGCCATTATCATGTGTCCTAACTCTGAAGCTATCCATTTAGTAACTCATCTATTTTAAGAAGAAGCTTAATACTGGTGGGAAAATGAGAGAAATAATAAATTTGTCGATTTCAAAATAGAAGACATTCCCTGGGACATGTTTTTAGAAGCATTCCGAGAAACGTTCATACCAGCATCATCTCAAGCAATCCTGGAGGATGAGCTCCTCCATCTCACTCGAGGCAATAATTCAGTGTTCGACTACAAATAGGAATTTCTGAGATTATCACGCTTCATTCTGGACCAAGTAAGAACAGAAGCGTCCGGATGCCATCATTTCTTGAAGGGTCTGAGAGACTCTATTAAAGCCCACTTGGTATCCTGTTAGATCAAGACTCTGACTGAATTGATCAAGGCTGCCCATCTACAAGAGGGATTCCAATGTCAACTGGACCAGAAAAGAAAAGCAATAGTTATGCAGCCAATGAAGGAATGCTTTGGTTATCATAAGATGGCAATAGTCTATAACATGGAAAACAAACAATCCCAACTTTAGAAATACGAGTGCAAACAATTTCATCCATATGGAAAATGCTACCACTTTGGTGGTGTATGTTTTAGTTGTGGTCGAAGTGGCCACCATTATTTTGACTGCGATGCCAAAAAACACAATCAATGGAATACTCATCAATCACTCCCATCATAAGCAAGCATTCCATGTTCAATCAAGGAACAGTTGAGAGCCTGCTCTTGCTATAATGTCAGCTCCTACTTCAAACTCTAAGGCAATCGTACTGGCACAAAAGTTGAACCATGATTGTTAGGGTCAAAGGCCTCTGAACAAATGACCCTCCGCACCTGCAAGGGTATATATGTTAACCCCTGCCTCTGCTCCTGAGGACAACGATGTGGTTTCAAGTACGCCTTAAATCAATTCTTATTCAGTCATTTTTATTTTGTTATTCAATATTATCTATTTTAATAGTAAAGTCCTTATCATAACTATTATTAATAGAAACCTTAATGATAGAGTACAAATCTTGTAACATCCTTTTTGATACTGGAGCGAGTCATTTCTTTGTATTGGAAAATTAGGCTAAAACTCTTAAACTACCATCCTACTGCCTAGCAAACTCACTAAGCATCGGGTTACCTTCCGGAGCCCGTATGCAATCCCAACAATTTTGCAAGTTAGATATCCCCATTGGTAAGCAAAAATATGAAGCCAAACTGATCATTCTGCCAATCGTAAACTTTGATATAATCCTAGGCATGAACTGGCTAAGCCAGCATGGTGCTTTAATTTATTGCCAAAAGAAGAAGATCACCTTGGGCAGCGGAACTCTGTCGCAATCTTTTATCGGCAAATTTTGTACACAAGCATCGTTAATCAACGCAATGAAGGCAAAAAAAATAGTGAAGAAGGTCTGCGATGCATACTTCGTAATAATGTTGGGAGTAAAGAAGGAAGTTATGCCTCTGTCAGAGAATCGAATTGTTCGTGACTTTCCCGATGTCTTTCCTGAAGACCTACCTAGTCTGCCTCCAGTTAGAGAAGTATAGTTCACAATTGAAATAATTCTAGGAACCCAACCATTGTCTAAAGTTCCATATCGCATGGCACCTAAGGAGCTTCAAGAATTGAATAAGCAACTTCAAGAACTGTTGAATAAATGTCTTATTCATCCAAGTTCATCTCCTTGGGGAGCGCTAGTTTTATTCGTGAAAAAGAAAGATGGATCGATGAGAATGTGCATCGATTATAGAAAACTAAATAAAATAACTATGAAGAACAAGTACCCTTTGCCTCGTATCGATGACTTATTCGATCAGTTATCTGGAGCTAAAGTTTTCTCAAAGATAGACTTGCGATCGGGCTATCACTAATTGCGAGTTAAAGTCTCAGATGTTGAGAAGACAGCATTTAGAACCTGCTATGGACATTATGAATTTTTGGTAATATCCTTTGGCTTAAAAAATCATTGTCCATTTTTATGGATTTAATGCAGCGCGTGTTAAGAGCATATTTGGATAAATTCATCATCGTCTTCATTGATGATATTCTGATTTATTCAAGAAGCAAAATGGATCACGAGAACCATCTGCGATTAGTATTGGAGGAGCTTCGAAGTCATGAATTGTATGCTAAGTATTCCAAATGTGACCTTTGGCTAGACTCAATTGCTTTTCTGGGTCATGTTGTAGATTCTCAAGGGATCAAAGTCAATCAAAATAAAGTAAGCGCAGTTCAAGATTGGTCACAACCAAAATCTGTGACCGATATCAAAAATTTCTTGGGACTAGTAGGTTACTATAGAAAATTTGTCAAAGGCTTCTCACAAATCGTGTCTCCTCTCATAAAGTTGACACAGAAAGCAGTACTGTTTATCTAGAATATAGAGTGTGAGAAAGCATTTCAATCATTAAAAGATGCACTTTCCCTTGCACCAGTTGAAGCCTTACCTAAAGAAGGCCTTAACTACCAAGTCTATACCAATGTATTGGGCATAGGTTTGTGATGTGTACTGATGCAGGAAGGAAGAGTTATAGCATATTCATCTCGTCAGCTAAAACTGCATGAAAAGAACTATCCTGTCCATGATCTTGAATTAGCAGTTGTAGTTTTTGCTTTGAAAATCTGGCATCATTACCTTTATGGCATCTAGTGTTCCATATTCATCGATCATCAGAGATTAAAGTACATCTTCACCCAGCATGAATTAAACTACCGACAGCGAAAATGGCTCGAGTTAATAAGCGATTACAATGTAAGCATTCAGCATCATCCAGGAAAAGCAAATGTTGTAGCAAATGCACTCAGTCACCATGTTACTCTATCTTCCATGATATCATCAAGTTCACTAAAGGAAGAATTCCAAATGCTCAAAATTTGGCCAGTGCGTGGTGCTACGATGAGCACTCTGATATCTATGAGTTCAGTTGAACCCACATTTCATCACGGTGTCTCATTCTCCCAAACCAAGGAGAAAGACTATCTGAAGTTTAAAGTGGACATCAAAAGTGGTCGTCGCTTTGATCTCCAGCTTTGAGGTAATGTAATATATCAAGGAGACCGACTGTGGATTCCCAAATCCATGCATTAAGAGATTTTGGTAGAAGGTCATAATTCAGGTTACCAAGTACATCCTAGTAGCACCAAGATGTATCAAGATCTGAAGAAATCATTCTGGTGGCCCGGAATGAAGAAAAGTGTGGCTGAGTTTGTAGCAAAGTGTCATGCTTGTAACTTAGTTAAAGCTAAACACCAAAAGCCTGGAGGACTTCTCCATCCTCTAGAAATTCTTGAATGGAAGTGGTTCGATATTTCTATGGATTTTGTTATGGGTTTACCCAAATCAAGATCCAATGCCGATTCAATCTGGGTCATTGCTGATTGACTGACCAAATCAGCACATATTATTCCTATGCATCAAACCGATTCCATAGAGAAATTGGCGAATTTGTATATCAAGGAAATTATCATACTCCATGGAATTCCAAGATCTACCGTATATGATCGAGATAGTCGTTTCACTTCTAAGTTCTGGCAAGCAGTGCATTTGGGGACTACTCTAGCCATGAGTACCGCTTTTCACCCTCAGATCGATGGTCAAATGGAAAAAGTCAATCAAGTATTGGAGGATCTTCTTTATCTCTATATTCTGGATTTCGGAGGCTTCTAGGAAGATCACATCCCTCTCGTATAGTTTGCATACAACAATAGTTTTTAGACGAGTATCAGCATGGCTCCATATAAAGCTCTGTATGGTAGGAAATGTAGTACTCCTTTAGCATGGTCTGAAACTGGCAGTGTCCAACTATATGGCTCAAAATTAATGGAAGAAATTAATCGTAAAATCCAACTGATACAACAAAGAATCAAAGCAACTCAAGATCGCCAAAGTAAGTATTATGATGCTCATCACCGTACTCTGGAATTCGATTTTGGAAATTTTGTGTATCTTAAAGTTAGTCCGATGAAAGGTGTATATCATTTTGATGTAGCTGGGAAGCTAAGTCCCCTCTACGTCGGATCTTTTGAAATCCTAGAGAAAATTGGTTCTGCAGCTTATTGATAGCTGCTTCCTAAATATTTCTCTGCAGTCCATAATGTGTTTTACATCTCCTCTCTACAGATATGTCTTCATAATCCATCCCATCTAATCCAACTTCTAGCGCTATCTCTCCAGCAAGATCTTTTATATGCGGAGGAGCCAATTAAAATCTTAGCTCATGATCAAATAGCTGAGAATTTGCTCAATCCCAATAGTAAAGGTTCAGTGGAGGAATTGCTCTTTAGAATAATCTACTTGGGAGAAAGAGGTCGATATGCAAAGAAAGTATCCCAGTCTCTTTGAAAATCCACGTATCTGTTAATTATCTAAAGTTAATTTATATTCTTAAGATTTATGCATCTTTGTCTTCTCTCTTAAGTTGATGTTGAGGATGACATCATTCCTAACTAGGGGAGTTTGTAACAACCCTAGGTTGTTATCCTGTTAAGTTCTAGCATAATTGAGCATTCACTTTGATCCTATTACTTTTAGAACATCAAATTAAGCCTATCCTAAAAAATTGATATCAATTGGATTCCCCTAAGTCTAGATTGCATTTTTGATTAGTCAAGATGCCCTAAATTAGACCTAAAATATTTTGATCTCAAAATTAAAATTTGATTGCATTTTTGAATTCCTCACCTCCTAATTAGCTACCAGTGAAAGTTTGGTGCAATTTGGAAATCATTTGGGCTATAATTCACATTTAATTAAAATGGGTTAATTACATTTTGGGGTTCTTGACAATATTTAATTGCAAATCTACCCTAAACCTAGTCGGTTGCCTTCAAAATAGCGGGCGCCATCTGAGCCGTCCATTTCTCGGATCAGATCCAGCAGTCAGCACCTTAGATTGAGATCTGATCCATCCCGGCCATTCTGCGGTTCATAGTGGAATCGGACGGTATCTAGCCACTCTCCTCAAGTAGCCTTGATCATCTGTCAGATCCACGGATCAATCCAACAGACAATCTCCTCTCCGCGATTGGTTGTTAGTGGTCTGATGATCATGATCATCTCGCTTCAATGAACGACCCATCAGATGGCCCACAGCGCACCCACTTTGTGGATCATCCTCTTCACCTCGCCCGCGTCTGACTGAAGAAATCTTGCAGTTTCTCGACAGCTTGGCCTATCCCCCACTACTCGTTCCACCTCAGCAGGCCGTTGGGGACCTTCCCTCAATGGCATATCGGTCCTAGTCGAGCATCGTGACCCGGTCGAGCTCAATTAGGAAACTGAGAGCTCGGTCATGACCTAACCTCTCAGGTCCCTCCAACCCAAGCGTATGCTCTCTAGAAGCTTCCCCGTTCTCACCTAAGGCTATAAATACCCTCAGAACTCTTCCTAGATTCCCTTTGCTGCTTAATTGAGTCCAGTTTCTCCTTTGCCCCCAAATCGCCATTATTGATCTACAGGGTTCTCCCAGGCATTCCCGACGTGTGTACCACTGATAGAAGAGTCTCCAGGCATTTAAAAACTCTTAAAGTGCTCTCAGGAAGCTCAACACGCCTGGCATTGGCCCATGCATCATCTGCAAGTCCCCCGTCAAAAACTAGTTACCTTTGTTTGCAAGTCTTGAGCCAATGAGGCTCGAGCTCATGTTCATTTGACTCATATTGCTGTGTATTGTTGAATCAAACCTAATGCTATCCTAATTGAGCCGTGAGCTAGCCCCGATCGATCAAAATGATGGATCGGGCTAAGTTCGTAAAAGAATCTCGGGACCGAGTAAGGTCCCAGCATTCCAGCCCACCTCAGGCACTTAGACCACGGGGCTTCGATCCATCTCACCTCCCTGATGGTGTGGGGAGGATTGTCTCCCCACAGTAGTTCCATTGAGGGAGCTCTCGAGTGAGTAAGGTCTGGCCGATCCAGACCCTATCACAGGGGCTCATAGTCTCAGTCGACGCACCTTGGCTAGGGGATCGATTCTCGATCAACCCGAGGCCATGGCGTAGTCCCTAGGCCACAGATTTGGCAGATTAGGGTTACCCTAATCGGTGAGGTGTCGGGGATAGCGAGGGGAGGAAGACAAACTGTGCAGGTCGGGCCGACCCGTGACCTACGCGGTTTGACAGTAATGGGCCCCCGGGCTGAGCCGACCCACATGTTCTGGTGAACGGGCCGAACCGTTTTAAATTAATATTCGATTAATTGGAATTATTTTCCTTATGGAAAATAATCTAATTAATCTAATCATAGGAAATTATTTAAATAAAGATATAGAATGTATTAATGAAATAACTTTTAATCCACTAGTCCAAATCCTATGATATTATATATCAAATTAATTAGAAAATCATCAGGGTTCTAAATATAAAATAATATTGAACATCTAATGGTTAGATTGTCCATTTTTGCCTAATTATTATAGATTTTGATTAGGGTTGATTAGCATAAATACTTATCCAAATTGTATGATTAGGGTGCCATTAGTTTTTTTATGATTAGTATAATGAATGTGCTAAGTAGTTAATTTATTTATTTCTGTTTTTCAACTTATGCCCTAATCTTGTCAAATCATGATTACCAAAAATTAGGATTTGTAATCATTGGATCTAAGCAAACTTAGTCTCTGATTAATTGTATGATTAAATAGAAGTTATATGCCATGTTGTATGATATTTTGATGGTTAGATTTGTAATTAGGTGCTAATCTTTTTGAATTAGTTTAGGGTTTGATTAGCACTAATTACTTTCTGTTCTTATAAATTTCTCTATTTATATGCTTCATAATAGTGAGGTAGTTGTATTGAAACCATTTATGCAAATTGATGATGTATAAATTGAATAAACCTAAAATGGAGAACTTAATCATTCTCATTAAGCTTAAGAAGTCTTAAGACTTTGATCATGCTATTAAGAATTGATTTAGGTCTGAGATTGCCACCAATAATACATCTATAATTCACTAATTTAACATTTGATCTATAAATAGACACTTTATCATATTTAGATATGAGTATGGGTTAAATACTAATCTATTTAATTAAGGTCCAAACTCTTAATCCTTAAATTGAATGATTTTGATTATAAGATAATACATTTGATATTTTTCTAATAATATATCTAAATTGGTATTGATCTTATGTCATTGAATTAGACATGTTAAGGAAAAGATCAAACCATGTAATTGAATAATCTGAATCTAAGCTTTGGATCCTTGATTTTCTCCTAAAATAAGACTATTAGCATAAGAAGATTAATAGAATTCCATGAATTTAATAACTGATCTAACGCTAATAATATCCTTTATTTAAATCCCATAATCTTAGAATAAGAGATGATCAGATGACTTAATCATCTAGTCTGATCACTCTAAATCTAAAAGTTAAATAAAATATATAATGTAGTATTAGTGATAAGAGTGTGAGATCCCAAGAATCTCCCTATTTAGCTTATATCTAAAATACTTTAAAAGACCTTAATTGATGATACCTTGAGGTAGGAAGGACCTTTGTGAACTTATTAAGGTAGATTCCTAGATGATCCCTTTACCTTATAAGTTGATCTCACTACCTTATGGTAGAATTCACCTAAGCCACTTAAAGTGAATCCCTTACTTTGTGGTAGAGTCTATTTTAAGTGATATTTAATCACACCTTGGGAGCCTTGTGTAGGATCCACCCATTTAGCATAAGGATTGATAGCATTGATAAATCCTTATTGAATAAATAGAATTGCTGAACCATGATTATTGGATGGTATAGTAGGGCATATCCATAGTGCTGGCTTATCTCAGTAGTATTCAGGATTGGTTGGTTCATCTTGGTATAGATTATGTCTGTGTTCTATCCTACGAGTTTCATCAGACATAGTCTTACTTAGACTAAATCATTGTCCTAAGGGTGTTATGATTAGGGAAATTAGATCATTAGCTTGTTTGAATAAAAATCACCATCGGGTGATGCCTTCTATCAAAGATCCCTCCCATAGGTGTGCTTCAAGCAAACTATGTGATCCTAATCACCTTCTTTAGAACACTAAGTGTGCTTATAATTCGATTACTTTAATAGCTTAGCTTGAGATACAAGTCGCCATCGGGTGATGCCTCTTATCGAAGATCGCTTTGTTAAGGTGGCTTAATCAAACTAAGAGTTAAAAGACTACCCTTATTGGAAACATGCTTTATATATGTATACCATCTCCCCATCTGATGATCTATAACTAAAATATCAACTTTAACCAATTTGTGTTCTCGAAGCTAGGAGTCGAAATCCTTTTAGTAGGATTCTGCACAATAGAGACTTTGAATTCATTATCGGTATTCAAGCACTTATGGATTTTGGATTTAACTCATGTAGAATAGAAGCACGAACATGAGCATGAGCATGATGAATAACTTCAGTGGTGATGCATGAGTATCAGTGATGATTTATGAGTGCTAGAATATTGCATACATTGACTGGGGAATTTTAGGTTGCATCTGCATCACAGTAAACTGTGTTCTCAACTGGATGTATGTACACATTGGACCATAGAACTCATAACATTTCTGTGATAATTTTGTTACATATCTATGGCATACCGTATTGAGGCATATTTGGATGTATTATCAGAGTAACATATAGTACAACATTGGGCATTTTTACCTTGGTTTCTGAGCATTTGATGTTTTAACTTACTTTCAGAATATAGCTTTCAGTTCATTTTTACCTTGTTTAGCCTTTTCATTTTTTAGTGATTCAGTGTCTTACTTCTTTTCTACAGTTTTGTTTACTGTCTGTTTGTAATTACTTTAGTACTGCTTAGTTTAGTTGCGATGTGTTAGACTTCTTATCTAATGCGGGGTACTTTTGAGGTCAGGCAATTTGCTAGATCCTGAGCAGCTTGTTGAGACAGGACAGGAGGAGTTGCAGGAGATCTAGGAGGAGTATGTGGAGCCTTAATGGATCTACCTTCTACCTTTCACTTTAATGTTTTTAGCTTTAGTGCTTCAGATAGACTTTACTTTCGCATCATTTAAATCAATTTGTAATAATTCTGGATATATTTTACTTTTTTTTTTCTGAGACAAATGTTTACTACTATTCTATGATGAATGTATCCTGGATGTTTTGCTTTAGCTTCCGCACTCTGTTAGTCTACCATTATACTTAATATTGTGATGCGATCAGCATACTAGAAATGTTGATATATTGATAATATATATTGGATTCATATTTATCTCTCTAAATCTTACGTACATGTTAGTCTAATACTTAAGATAATTATTTTACTCTTATCTTAAGTATTGACTCTTGATTCTACTCTTGGGTTTGAGTAAGCAGCCTTCAGTGTGGCTTAATCTTAACATATTTGGGAATATTTTATTGTTTGTTCCACCCCGAGTAGCACATCATTCCACAGCCAATCTATTGTACCGTTTGCACGCGGCGACGGGGCGGGGCGCTACACTATTCCTACCAGGAGATGGATGAGGAGGAGGCGGAAGAAAGCGAGGTAGATGACTAAATTTGGTTGTATCTTTTCATATTTGTATTTCTAGTTTGTGCACTTTTCTTTTATGTATTTTTATTTTTGTTTAAGGAAATAAATTATGAATTATCATAGTTCCAAATTCTTTCTAAGATTACAAATGGTATATTTTTTCTGAATTCTTCAAGATATTGAAAGTTACAAGAATTTCAATAAAGAAATTGATTATCAACTAAAGTTAGCTTAACAAAAAAATGACTATACTCATTGACATCATTAAATCCTCCAAATAAGGGAATGATTTCAAGTTGAATCTAGTCTTCAAAAATTTAAATCAATATTAAGGACAAAGTGTGGGAGAAGGCATAGAAATCAAAACTTGTGATGAATATTGAGTGAGTAAAAGAGTGTGCTAAGCTCCTGTAGGATTTCATGTTCACAAGATTTTAGAAATAGGATGAAGAAAAATATCTCTCCCTAAAGAATAAAAAAAAAAAGAACGCAAAAATAGGAATGAAAAAAAATATCTTTCCCAAGGAAAAAAATAAAATATGATAATGCAAAATGTCTCTACTAAATTTTTTAAATATCTTTGTAATTCATAAGAAGAATCACATATGATACAAAACTCTCAGATACTCACTACCATCCTAGTTTAGTAATTCTAAGAAACCTCCCCCATTACCTAGCACCAAGCGTTACAAACTTGGTTCATGACCAAAATTAGAAAATTTTAAATGATGCCAAATGTTCTTGACATTCAGTTAATCATGATCTTTGAAATGCATCAAACTCACATTGACATTACTTATAGACGCTCATACCTTAGAAATAGAAAAAAATCTTTTTTGAGCTAACTCGAGGACAAGCAAAAGTTTAAGTGTGGGGGTGTGATAAATCTATAATTTATATCCTAAAATAAAGGAAAAAGCTCATTCATTTCCTTATTTTAAACAGCCCTCTTGATCAAATTCTGCCTATTTTTCAGAAAAAATACAAGCTCAGCAATTTTTGGACAATTCTGAAATATTTTTGTAAATTCTGAAAGAAAACTGCTGCAGCGCGCCACAGCTACTTGCATACAGAAGACTCTTTAGAAGGACATTACTGAATTCTAGAGTGTTTTGACTATGGTGCGCCACAGCGCGCCCTAGCACGCTGCAGCGGGTGAGTTTGTGAAACTCAATCGCTCTAGCGCACTACAGTGACAGAGCTTGCAGAACTCAACCGCTACAATGAGCCACAGCGGGAGAATTTGCAGAACTCAACCGCTACAGCGCGCCACAGTGGGAGAGCTTGCAGAACTCAACTGCTACAGCATGCCACGGTGGGAGAGCTTGCAGAACTCAACCGCTACAGTGCGCCAAAGCGGGAGAGCTTGTGAAACTCAACCTCTACAGTGCGCCACAGCGGGAGAGCTTGCGGAACTCAACCGCTATAGCGTGCCACTGCGGGAGACCTTGCGGAACTCAATCGCTGCAGTGCACCACAGTGGGAGAGCTTGCGGAACTCAATCGCTACAGCATGCTGCAATGAAAGAGTTTACGAAACTCAATCGCTACAGCGCACTGCAGCGGGCAGGTTCCAGGACTTAAATCTGCCACAGCGCGCTGCAGCAAATGAGTTATGAGACTCAATCTCTACAGTGCGCTGCAGTGGCGCACCGAATTTTTGTTTATTCAGGGCATTTATTGCGGTTGGGACAAGACCCCCAACCTGCTCCTTATCTCTCAGCCATTATTTCTTCTGCAGCAGAATAGTTCTTAAAAGGTAAAATGAATTTTTGAAGTGATGTGGAGATTAAAGAATATAAAAGAGATTATCTTATCATGCCTCAAGTGGGATAGGCACTCATTGCTGCAGTATTTTGGAGGGAAGATGCAGAATTTGAAGGGCAAAGAAGAGGATTGACCTCTCTATAAATGCAGCTCTTCTTCACTTAAGAAGGGTTCCCAATTTTCATCCAATAAGTTAAGTTTTTAGGGGGTTGTATAGAGGAAGAAGGAGACCTCTCCAAGGGAAGTGGAAATAAGCATTACTAGAGGAGAAAGAACTGGAGGCTGCACTAGGGAGCTAAAGGAGATGAGAAGAGGAAGAAGAAGAGAAATCCTGAGAACCTCATTAAAGACTGTTCCTAGTAAACTCTAATCTTGCTTTTACTTTTCTTTTAGTAGATCATGAAAGAGTCTTCACCCTTGTATGTTTTTCTTCTTTTCTCCACTATAATGGAAGGCTAAACTCCCTTGGGGTGGGTTGGGCTAAGCCCATTGTAAAATGTAAAGGACTCAATGAATGATGTACAACTTCCTCAAGCATTGATCTAATGAAATCTATATTTGAATGACTCAATGAAATCATCTTAAGAACAAGTTGTGTAACAAATGAAAATCTTATGTTATGGAAATATAACTATAAATACTATTAAACAAAATGAAAGTCTTGTGCTCCATAGCTCATTGCTTAGTTAAGAGCGAGATATGTACAACAGACAAAGCTCTATGCTTTGGAAGATCTAATATCATTCTGCAGGGATATTTAGACTCATATCTTATAGGAGATGTTGATAGCAGGTGAAGTACTATAGGCTATGTTTATACATTGAGTAGTGTAGCAGTGAGTTGGATCTCCAGGCTACAGAACATTGTATCACTATCAATAATGGAAGCCAAGTACGTTGCCATCACGGAGGTAAGTAAGGAGATGATTTGGTTGAAAGGATTCATGGATGAATCAGGCATGGAGCAGAGGGATGTGATGCTCTATAGTGATAGTATGAGTGCCATTCACTTAGCCAAGAATGTCGCTTTTCATTCCAGGACAAAGCATATTCAACTCCATTACCATTTCATCTGAACACTATTGGAAGAAGGGCAGCTTGGATTGGAGAAGATCCATACTTCTAAGAATTCTTACTAAAGCAGTAATAGTGGAGAAACTGAAGCTAACTGCAGCTTCAGTTGGCCTCGGTACGTGAGGGGAGAGCGGTAGTGAGCCACACCACAATCCTTAACAGACACTGAAGAAGACAGTGAAGGTTCAATGGAGGAAACTAAGGAAGGTTGTATGTAAGTCTTCAAGTGGGAGATTGTTGTATTGTGGAGACTTAACTGTCCAAAAATAGCATAGGTGCTGTAGCACACTAGAGCACACTACAACAGAAGCAACCCCAAAGCTGAGGCACCACAGTGCACCTCAGCATCCAGCATTCGAAATGCGGGCGCTATAGCGCGCCACAGAGCAAATCAAATGCGAATGCCACTGTGCGCTACAACGCAAATCAAATGAGGGTGCTCTAGCACGATGCAGCGAGCCACAGTGCGCTGCAGCAAATGCAAGTTTGAAACACAGTTGCCACAGTGCGCTACAACAAATGCAAGTTCAAAATTAAATCGCTACAGCGCACAACAGCTGGCTTTTTTGAAAGTCAACCGCTACAAAACACTATAGCAGACGATGGATTTCTGCTTTGTTTCAAGCCTCTATTTGAAGAAATCTAAGGGGTATTTTGAACTTTTTGGGTTTGAAATGGAGCTGACTACTTAAGCTTAAGTAGTGGAAGGAAACCTAATGCTTATCCCATCAGCTTTGGAGACTTGGAGGCTGTGGAGAAGAAGAACCCTAGCTAAACCCTAGAGAGCTACTGAGCAAGAAAGGCTTATTGTTTAAAGAAGAAACTTCAGGAGGTAGCAACTTCTTCCCTTCTCTATTTGAAGAGTAGAGCTACAGCTATGTATGCTGAGGTGTTTTAGATGTTGTAACTCTATAAATCTTGAACTCTTTTCATAGTGAATTTTCTCTTTGGTGTGGCTCCGTGGTTTTTTATAATCTTTGGGTTTTCCATGTATATGCTTGTGTATGGATGATTTGTATGTGCTGCGATTTTCTTGCTGTGATTTTGTGATTTCTAAGCTAGATTGGTAACCGTTGATGCACCCCGATCCTCAAAGTCTTTGAACTTTGGTTTGTTGTTGCCATTACAAATGCCATTCCGCTTTAGGTATCTTGTGCATTTAACCAACAGTGGCTTTGTCCCCGCCCCTTCGTCCCGACAAATTAGCCAATTAAGGAAAACCTAATCGGTCAATTCTCAGTGCATCTAGACCATGGCACAAACGGCGGAAGATCACTACATGATCACCATGGCCAAACGCATTGATAGAGACCCAAAGCTCCCAAGTGAGGTGGTTCGGATCAGCTAGACCCTACTCACTCGAAAGCTTCATTAAGGAGCTATTGTGAGGAGACAATTCTCCCCATATAGACCATGACAGACACTGGGCTCAATCCTACACCTTCAGGGAGGTGAGACGTATTGAAGCCCTTTGGTCTGAGGGTCTGAGGAGGGCTAGAATGCTGGGACCCTACTTGGTCCCAGGCCAATTTACAATTTCAGCCTAATCGATTGATTTTATTGATCAGGGTTAACTCGGGGCATAGACACGATCACATTAAGTTTAATTTGACAATATGCAGCTAAACGAATCAAAAGGAGGGGAGTCTAAGCCTAATTGGCTCAGACCGAGCAAACTGGAGTGCCTAGTTCGATGGACGGTCTCGATCGGTCGATAGAGAGAAAGTTAGAGGCTGCAGAGCTTCAGATGAACGCACTTAGGATTCCTGAATGCTAGGAAATTTTTCTATCAGCAGTACGCACACCAGGGATGCCTAGGGAAGCTCAGGAAGGCTAGCAATGGTGGAAGAGGTAGAGAGCAATTCTAGCTCAATTAGGCAATAAGGGATCAAGGGAGGATTGCTGAGGCTATTTATAGCCTTGGTGGAGGGTTAGGAAGCTGTTAGAGGGCTAGCTCGGGCTGGGGAGGCCCAAGAGATTAGGCCAAGGCCAAGCCCTCAATTTTCCAAAATGAGCTCAGTCGGGGCGCAAGGCCCGATCAGGGCTCAATACCAATACGACTGAGGTCCTAATGACCTACTGAGGTGGGCACAGGAGTGGGGGACAGATCCGATAGCAGGCAGTACAGAAGGGATTCCCTGTCGGGCACGAGCAAGAGGAAGATGAAGGTCCACAGTATCGAACCTTTGAATACCGTCTGATCGATCAATCATATGGTGGAATGGCTTGGATCGCTCAGATCCTAACGGCTGATCACAGAAGCGATCTGGGCCGTTAGATCAGTCGGGCTAATCTAATGGCAGATCCGCAGTTCCACAGATCTTAGTCCCAGCATAAGATCTACGGAGGGAACGGCGGTATGGAATGAGATTCTGCTGTCGTGCGACCCAGGCTCCACAGTGGATCGCCCGCGGTCCATACAGTAACTCCCAACGGGTAAATTGGTTGATGGTAGATTTGCAAAATTAAATTGTTGTAAACCCTAAAATGTAATTAGACCATTTTAATTTAAATTAAATTATAATCTAAATGATCTCCAAACTTTACCAAACTTTCACTTCTAGCTAATTTGAGGGTGAGGAATTCAAAAATGCAATCAGATTTTAATTTTGAGATTAAAATATTTTAGGTCTTATTTAGGTCATCTAGACTGACCAAAAATGTTAATTGGACTTAGAGAAGTCCAATTGACTTCAAGATTTTAGAATAAGCTTAACTTGGTATTCTGAATGAAATGGGATCAAAATTAATGTTTGACTAGATTGAGAATTAACAGAGTAACAACCTAGGGTTGTTATACTAACCCAATATCAAGTCATTATAATGGGCATATAACAACCCCGATTATTGTTACTTATTTTTAGGTTTTCAAATTAGGATAAAACCATCGCCATTAGTCTCCAAATGATGTTTGGAGCAATCCCTAAAAATTGGGTATGATTTGGAAGTTGTTTGATTTTATCAAATAATTTAATGCATTTAAATAATCCAAAACTTAAGTATATTAAATTAACCTCCAATTAAAAATTTGACATCATTTTTTAGTTTCTCCCCCCCCCCCCCCTGAATTAGCTCGGGGTCAATTTTTAGGATTTTTCAAAGCTCATTTGATAGCATAATGTTAATTAGGTTAAGAGATGAAATTATTAATTATTTAAATTAATTAAGCCTTACTTTTTATTAACCCTAAGGTGCGGTCACTAAATTAATCGAGCAATGCCCAATTCCATTCATTCGATTACACTGCTGAGGTGGATCTAACGGTTGAGCACTAAAGGCTCGATTTAGTTGTTGGATCGGTCTTTAGATCCAATGGCCAGATCTTCACCCATGGTTAATCGAACCACGAGATCAAATCTTAGGCATTGAATACATTCACATTTACCCTCTCTAAAATGTGAAGTCCTAATATAAACGCTATCTTTCTTATTCAAATTTTCCATAAGGCATTCCCCATAAAATTTTATGAAAATCCTTATTTATGCACAATGATCTTGAATGAATGTTTAATGAAAGAGGCTCAAAGCTAAGCTAACATTTAAAAATTTCAATAATTGTAAACTATATATTATCCTTTTATTATCTAAACTTTGATAATCTACTTAATGATTAGAGCTAATTGAGCTCCAAATTGACTTATAGATTTTGATCTTTAAGTCAATTTTGATAAAAAAAGTAGAAGGAAGATAAGTTTGGAAAATAATATATTCATGTAATTAAAGTTCATCCTATACTAGTCCTAAACTAATCAAATTAAATAGATTTATGATTAAAGTTTAAGGAAATTAGTAAGAAAGAATAGTGTTTATAGATTGCTAAGCTAATGAAAGTATTAACTAAAGGATATTATATTAGCTTTATCTAACTTATAAACTAAAATTGTATCAACTCAATTAAATCATGAAATTTTCTAAGATTAATTGATATTGAATATTTGAATGTAAGGAAGGAATTAGATTTTATCTTACAAGTAATAATTCATTTGTAGTTGTAGGAGTTTAGAAATCTATAGCTTATATAAAGTAAAATACGAAACTATTGTTCTCAATTTAAATCAATAAAAAACTAATTGAAAGATTTAAGATATTTGGGATATGTGCTAATTATCTAAAAGAGTATTTGAGCACTAGTCTTATTATGGGTTCTTATAAAGAACTTTAACTTAGCAATTGTAAGTTTTGAACTAATTTGGATGCAAAAGAGTTCAAAGGATTCTAAGTTAAATCTTACATACTACAAATGGAGAAGTAAAACATTTAGAACACAAAAATTAAATTTCAATTATAAAAATTTTGACATAGTCTCCTTTGTATTTGCTCAAAGTAAACACATACAACATCAATATATAAGTCAATCTGTTACATGGGATTGGCTATTTCTAGTTCTAATAATTTTAATAATTATAAAGAACATCAATCTATAAGTCACTCCATTACATGGGATTGGCTATTTCCAGTTCTAATAAGTTCAACAATTATAAAGACCATCAATTTATAAGTTAATCCATTACATGGGATTGGCAATTTCTAGTTCTATTAACTTTATGTGAGAAAATCAAATGAAGCAATTTGCTAACCTAAGATTCACTCATCCTAAATCGAACATCTATGAAAATAATAAGAGATGCAGTAATTAATATAGCAATATATAGGGACAGCATCATTCGACTTAATATGCAATAAGTAATGGCATTTGGTTCAGCATTTCTTTTGATATTAGTTTATAACTTATCCTGCAAAGAATAACAGTATTTCGTTTAGCATTTATATATAAAAGAAACAATAATCACTTAAACTGAATTCATATAGAAAAGGCAGCATATGATTTCATTTACAAGATATGGCAGCACTTAATCACATTTGATTTTATTCTAGAATAAAAAGGCAGCATTTGACCACATCTAATCCTATATAAAAAGATAGCGAAATTTGATCATATTTGATCCTAAATAAAAAGATGGCAGCATTTGATCATATTTGATCCTATATAAAAATATGGCAGCATTTGATCATATTTGATCCTATATAAAAAGATGGCAGCATTTAATCTTATATAATACATGGCAGCATTTAGATCTCACAAACAAATGGCAACATGTGATTCTAATAAAAGAAATGACAACATTTATTCTCATATTCCATTAATCTCACATTCTTATAATGGCAACATATGATTTCATCTAAAAGAAATAGCAGCATTTGATTTACCATAAATGAATGACAGCATTTGATTTACATTAAATGAATGACAGCATTTGATTTACCTTAAATGAATGATAGCATTTGATTTACTTTAAATGAATGACAGTATTTGATTTACCTTAAGTGAATGACAGCATTTGATTTACCTTAAACGAATGACAACATTTGATTTACTTTAAATGAATGACAGTATTTGATTTACCTTAAATAAATGACAGCATTTGATTTACCTTAAATGAATTATAGTATTCGTTTCAAATTAAATAACTCATTTAAGAAACTTAATAATGCCAAAAATAATTACAAAATCATCATTAACAAAAATTGAATCTTTAGCATGCAATGTAAGGTATACTCAAACCTAGCTCTCAACTATAGGACTTCATGAGGCACCTCACAAACAACCTTCTATTGTGATTATGCAAAAGTTGATGGATATGATACAATGGTTAAAATAATTCGATTGTTTATAACAGTCCGGGCACAAAAAGTTGTAAAAAAAATAAGAATGCATTTGACTATCTCAGTTATAGAGTAAGCTCTTGGATATCAAAGAAAATCTTCAACACCTTAGAAATGTGTATTGAAATCAAATTAGCGAACTTACATAGAAAATTTGCCCAAATAATCAATTGTTTATTTCTAATGGACCAAATCAGTCTCAAATGTTTATTGTTTACAATTTAGTGCCTAGATAATACAAAGCCCAAAAGTTCATTGTTGGACTAATAGGACAGATTGATTAAATTAGTTGAATTGAAATAAATGGCAAACAAATTTAAGAAATTATTAACTTATCAGTCAGGAACATAAAATGATGATCGTGAAAAAAAAAATTATATCGTAGAAAATCTAAAAATCCCAAAGGAACTTTTCTAGATAAAAGCTAAAACAATACTTATTTAGTGAAACAATATAAAGTTTCTAGTCTTGACTATCCAAATTTATCAAGCATCATACAATAAAATGATCTATACAAATACATCTGAGCATAATTAGGTAGATAAGTACCAGATGGTATTTCAGGAAATGCTTGATTCTGAAGAAAGGCTTTCATGTTTAGGATCTCTATAGAAAAACCAACTTAAGCAAGAAAGAAATAAAACAATGAACATCATATAAAGAATCTATATTAAATGGATCCAGACTTAAATGTTAAAGAAACTGTAGAAACAAAAACCATATATACATTAGCTAAGAAAGTTAAGCTTGATATATGTAGTTAAGATTATAATGAATTTATTGATCCATTCAATAAACTTTGAAGCCATTCTAGTGTCATCAAATCCTTAACAGGAAATGCAAACAAAACATTAAGATCGATCAGCATCAACAGATTCGAATCAACTTACCAATAACTCAATTACAAATAATGGTAGACTAATATAGTTGTTGAAGGAATTTCTGAAATAAAGAGGATAAATGAATGTTCATACCTTACACCTTTGTTTTTGGGGAGTTAGGGTTAGGGAACTAGTTCCCCCTCTATCGGCGATAGGTTTCTTCTCCACTTTTACTCGCAGCTAGCCTTGCAATCCAATGAAATCTAACACTATGTCGATTAAGAATCAACTCTGCTTCTCTCCGATCCCGTCCCTCCTTCGCCTCTAGCAATTCCCCTTGACCTCTCATTTGGGAAAAATGAATGTCAACCCCCAGAATGAGGGGATTCGATCCAAAGATAAGGCAGTGGGAGGCCAACGGAAGAAAAGGATGAACTCAGCGTACGCTCTGTATTCCACTCACGAGCGCAGGTAGAGAACGTATTGTGAGCTCATCTCTATCATTGGATCGTCATAATCGTGCCTTCAAATGGGTGAACGATGCTGATCAAGATCCTCAGAGCCGTTTGATTACACTTAATCGGCATTAATAGTAGATGACTAAACCTCTACCGTCGATCGTTTAATTAATAAATGGACAGCTTTGATTATACAGATAAGTAGCATCGTGTTCTAATTAAAACAACAAATTTCCGCATTATGCAACTTATAACCATTTGAGATTTATTAATTAAAGATATACTTGATTATTTTAAATGAAATTTTAAAGTGTTAAATTATCCTATATATTTAATCAAGCTTAAATATTTAAGCGTACACAGAAAAATTCCAAATTTTTACCCTTACCTGATTGAGTGGTGATAAACTTAAAAATGCAATCAAATTTTTTATCGAAGGTATATTTAATTTACTTAATTTTTTGGGTATTTAAATTATTATTAAAATACTGACAAAAAATTTGATGACTTCCAAATACTTCCAAAATACTACCCATAGCTAATTTGGGTGTGATGAGTCCAATGGTGGATTCCATTTTTTATTCTGAAGTCTAAATAATTTAAGTATTTTCAGAATTATCAGAAAACTAGGAAATATTGGAAATTATCAAACGGTCTCCAAATTGCACAAAATTTGAGGTGGAGACTCATAACACTTTTATAAGAGTAATAGAAAAGGTTTGGAGTCAATTAGGTCACTAATTAATGGGTAACAACATCCAAGTTATTACAGACTCCCCTCCTTAAAAAGAGTGTCACCCATGACACACAACTATTATAATACATAAATGTAAATACTAGTAGGAAGTCTTACTAAAACTTAATTAAAAATAAGAAAATTATGATTACCTGATTAATGAAAGAACTCTGAGAATTTCTTTCTCTTATCCTCCTCTTTCTCCCAAGTGGCTTCTTTATCAGAATAATTTTGCCACTGGATCTTAATCATAGGAATACTACGATTTCTTAATTGCTTAAGATCTCTTCCCATAATTGCTATAAGCTTTACAATGAATGTCAGATTTGGTTGCAGTTTCATTGCTAGTATTTGAACATGCTGGCAAGGATCTAGCAAGAACGTCCTTAGTGATGATATGTCAAACACGTATGTACAGCCCAGAAGTCTTCTGGCAACTCTAATATGTATGCTGATGTTCTAATTCTCTCAATCACTTCAAAAGGTCCTAATTATCTTGGACTCAGCTTTCCAGAAATACTAAATCTTTGCACACCTTTTATCAGACTAACTTTAAGATAAGCTCTATCACCCACTTGAAATTCTAACTGATGAGGACGGGCATCATGATATTTCTTCTACCTATCCTGAGTTGTCATCATATTACGTTTAATTAGTTGAACTTTCTTAGTGGTATCTTCAATTAATTCAGAACCATAAAGTTGTGAAACTCTTTCTTCGATCCAAGCAATAGGAGTTGTACACCTCCTCCCATAAAGAGCTTCATAAGGAGCCATACCTATACTGGACTGATAGCTATTATTGTAGGTAAACTCAACTAATGCTAGGTGATCTTCCCATGATCCACCAAAGTCAATAACATAAAGTCACAAGAAATCTTCCAAGATCTAATAAACACATTCAGTCTGACCATCTATCTGGGGATGAAAAGCAGTATTCAATGCTAAATTCATCCCCAAGTCTTGCTGAACAGTGGGCCAAAATCTAGATGTGAATCTATTGTCTTTGTCAAAAACTATATAGTTCAGTGTACCATGAAGGTGGATGATCTCTTTAAGATAAAGCTTAGTTAACTTTTCAATATGATCGATCTGACGAATAGCTAGAAAATGAGCTGATTTAGTGAGTCTATCAACAATCACCCAAATAGAGTCAGAACCGGATCTACTCTTAGACAAACCTACAATGAATTCCATGGAGATATTGGACCGCTTCCATTCAGGAATGTATAAGGGTTTAAGAAGTCCACTAGGCTTCTGGTGTTCGGCCTTAACTAAGGAATAGGGATAGCACTTGGAAATGAAAATGGCTATATCCCATTTCATGCTGGACCACCAAAATAATTGCTTGAGATCCTGATACATTTTACAACTACTAAGGTGCACAGTATAGCCAAAGTTATGAGCTTCAGACAATTCTTGTAAGTGTAAGCTTTTAGAAATCCATAAACTAGACTTTTGGAAAATCACACCTTCGGCATCAAGACGTAATTTAGATCTCTTGCCATTACTAATATCCGAAACTAATTGAGAATAAGAAGAATCTTCCTTCTGAGCTTTAATTATCCTTGATCGAAGAGATGACTCAGACTAAAAAGTACATAACAAATTGCATAAATCAGCAAATCTGATCGATTCTAAATTCAATCTTTCAAAGTCCTTGACCAATGAATCATTACAACAGAATGAAGACAAATTTGCCTTACGACTTAGGGCATCAGCTACTAGATTAGCTTTACCTTGATGATAAATTATTTCTAAGTCATAATCACAAATCAGTTCTAACCACCTACGCTGATGGCAATTAAGTTCTTTTTGAGTAAAGATGTTCTTAAAACTCTAATGATCAGTGAACATTTTACACTTAACTCCATAAAGGTTGCGTCTCCAAATTTTAAGAATGAAAACTACACCTGTAAGTTCTAAATCATGCACAGGATAGTTTCTCTCATTTGGCTTTAATTACCTTGAAGCATAGCTATAACATGTCGATCTTGCATTAGGACATATCCCAGTCCTACTTTAGAGGCATCAGTATAAACCTGAAAATCTTTGCCATCTTGAGGTAACATTAAGACTGGTGCAGAAGTTAACAGTTGTTTCAACTTCTGGAATGCTTCTTTACAAGCTAGGTTCCATGAAGGGAACTTCTTTACAAGTTAACTGAGTTAATGAAGATGCTATTAGGGAAAATCCATGAACAAATCTCCTGTAATATCCTGTAAGTCCTAGAAAACTACAAATTTTAGTTATAGATTTAGGTTGAACCCATTCTTGTACAGCTTGGATCTTCTTTTGGTCAACTATAATGCCTTCAGCATCTATTACATGGCCTAGGAATGCCATTGAGTTGAGCCAAAATTCATATATTAAAAACTTAGAATACAACTTTACTCTCTTAAAAGAATCAGGACAGCACGGAGATGATCCTTGTGATCAGCAACTGACTTGGAATAAATCAAAATATCGTCAATGAAGACTATTACAAACTGGTCAAGGTAAGGCTTCAGAATGCGCTGCATTAGGTCCATGAAAATAAAATGGGCACTTATCAGTCCAAAAGACATGACAAGAAACTCATAGTGCCCATAACAGGTCCTAAATACAGTCTTAGGAATATCTTTATCCTCAACTCATATCTGATAATACCCTATTCTCAAGTCAATTTTAGAAAAGACTTTTGATCCAGCTAATTGATCAAACAAATCATCAATTCTTGGAAGAGGATACTTATTCTTCATCGTTACCTTATTGAGTTCGCGATAATCTATACACAATCGCTTGGATCCATCATTCTTCTTAACAAAAAGGACAGGAGCTCCCCAATGTGACATGCTAGGACGCACAAAGCCTTTTTCTAATAATTCTTACAATGTTCACGAAGTTCTTAAAGTTCTTTTGGTGCCATCCTATTTGGAGCTTTGGATTTGAGTTGAGTTCCTATAATTAGCTCTATAGAGAACTCTAACTCTCTTATTAGAGGTAGTCCAGGCAATTCATCTAGAAATACATCTAGGAACTCTTTCAGAATAGGAGTATCCTTTAGATTATTTTTTCCTTTCTCTTCACCCATTAAAATTACCAACACAGTAAGGCAACTTTTATTAATTAGGTGCTTGGCTTCACGTGCATTCACTAATCATGCCATTAGGCCAAGCTTGCCTATGAAGACATTTGGTTTCCTTCCTACCTGAAGAGAGACTTTCTTTCTATAACAATCTATTATTGCATTGCATTTCTTCAGCCAATCCATTCCTAATATTATGTCAAAGTTGGTAATTGGCATAATAATGAGTTTGGAAAGAAATAATTGATTGCTGATTGGGATGTCTACCAAACAGAAACTTTTGCTAACATTTTAGCACCTGATGGCATTTGCACTCGCAAGGAATCTTCTAAGCTGAAATATTAAAAATTCAAGGAAGAAGTACAATCCTCTGATATGAAAGAGTGACTATCATTCGTATCAAAAAGTGTATTATATATTTGATTCTTGATTATTAATGTTCCTATAATAGGAAAGAAGGGAAAAATTTTGACCACTATGCATAGAATTAAAAGCAAGTAGAATTTGAAAATAAATATACTGAAAATGAAAAGCAATAATCAATGGCTTTAAATATATATAATGTACCAGTTACAACATCACTCTCTTCTTTCATAATAGAAGCAAAATAAGCACAAACTCTTGGACTGACTGAGATTGAACAACAGCCTTGCCCTTATTGGCAAGACTACCTTGTCCTTGCTTTTGAGTATGAGAAGATGACCTCTCCTGATCTTTTACATTTCCACTTGAAGGAGGAGGCATTAGTGCAGAATGAGGTTCTTTGGAATTGTAGGGAGTAGGATTCTGGACTGTTTGTTGATGGTTAATATTCATTCTATCAACTGTTCAGTTAGCATGACAATCTTGGTATTTGTGATTAGTTCTTCCACAAATGTAACACCTATTCCCAGTATGGTAATATTTGCCATATGGGTGCGACCTGTTACATTTCATTGATTGACCTCCTTTTTGACTTTTATATAGAACCAAATGAAAGACCTTCGGACCTTGTGAACGGTTCATCTTAAAAGACTCATGCCTAGAAGGTAGAGGATGAGGTTATTTGTGTGTCTCAAATTGAGCTTGGTGATGCTCAATCATCTTCGCCCCCTCTAACAAGTTTAGAAAGTTATCATGATGTAAAGACATCAAGTGGATTTTAATAGGTTTATTAAGACCTTTCAAAAATCTACTACATATAGCTGCTGCAGTACGGACTAGATCAGGTGCAAAGCGGGAGTATTTTCTAAACTCCATTTCACAATCATGTACTGAATGATTACCTTGCTTTAATTGCATAAAATTGTCTTATATTATTATTTGAGCAGAAGGGGGATAAATTCAGTATGGAAGACTAGCTCAAATTCTTCCCAGGGAATGTCTTCCATATCTATATTTGGATAGCGGGCCTTTAGCTCGCTGTCCCACCAAAATTCTACCTCCTCTTTAAATAAGTGGGAGGCTAAGCAAATACATTCGCTTTCTGGACACTTAATACTTGCTAAGAGCTTCTCAATTGCTTTGAACCAATAGGCCGCCTCCATAAGAGAAGTAGAGCCATTAAAATTCAGAGGGTTCAGCCTAAGGAAGGCCATCAAAAAGGGATCCACCACAATACCTGAAGTGTGTGGATTAGAAATTACAACTGCCTTAGGAGTTGGGGCAGAAGCTTCTGGTACAATAGGGAAAGGAGGAAGTGGAGTTGGGAAGTTTGGGGAGGTATAGGAGATGAAAAAAGGGAAGCTGGAGATGGGTGAGAGGGGTTGCTAGTAGAAGCCATCCACTCTGCTGCTCTTGTTTGAGCTTCAATCATGATTTTAAACATTCCTAACATTTGACGCATCTCTTCATTAAGAGATGGAACAACAGGTTCAGCATCCTTAATAATAGAAGAAGGAGGATTTTCTTGACTTGGATTCATTTTGTTAAATAATGAAAATAATAAAACTCAGATTCATGCAAAAAAAGGACTTTTCATTAATATTCAAAATTTGAGATACATTAAGAAAAGTACATAAAATAGTAGAGAAAGAGCAACTACAATGTATAAACTACTATGAAAGTTATTAAAAAAAAAACTAATTATTCATTTACAAAATTTATTATAAAACATAAATTCAAAGTCAGTATAAAGGGGTGCATGATGAAGTTGTCTACTGGCTTGAATAAGGATGCTGTGGGCATGAACCCACCAACCTTGGGCATAGCTATCGAAGAATTCATCTAACATTAGGTGGCATATGTGATCAGGGCACTCTATGGTCGTTAAGGTATTGGAGACCCATAAAAGCCACTCTCTTCCTAATTGAGGGATGCAGTCTCCCCTGAACACATAATAATTTAATATTTTATCAAACACTTCACCTCCAGCATTAGACACTTCCAAGTAGAGACGTCCATACCTCTAACCAAAGCTGTAGTCATCATCCTAATACTAATAGAACTCTCTAGTGTATTGTCTTAAATCTGACTCTGGATTCTCCATCTGAGAGTCAGTTAATTTAGATTTAAATAGAATATAAATTCCTTAAAAGTTTGCAATACTTAAAAAGAGTATATAAATTTAGAAGGAAATAGAAGCTATTAGTCATATATGACTATGAAAGGAATTAGAAATGTATTTTAGCTCAAACTCTAGATTATTTCATCTTAGAACTAATTAATTCAATTCAATAAGATTTAAATTAATTATTGAATTCGAAATTTATTCACTTTCCTAAGGTGTCAATCTATAAGTATTTTTACCTTTCTGTGTTATTGTCTTGGATGAGTAGATATATCTTTTAACTTAAAATTCTCAGCCTTGGTTGGATAGGAGATTAATTCAAATATTGGAATGTTACCTTAGCACCCAATACTCAATTAGAAGAAAATAAATCAAGTATAGATGCAAAGTGGTCAAGTCATTTTGTGAGTAGTTGTTAAGTTAAAATAAGGTTGCTAATGAATGCAATAGAAGATACATGATAAGGAGATACATGTAAATATAACATCTCAAGTATTTACAATACAAACAATTAGAATAATCCACTCATTCATCCCTAGCAGTTACAAAATAATAAACACAACACAAGCATTTAAGAGTAGGTAAAAGTAACTTAAGTAAACTCAAGCAGTTTATAATTTAATTATTACGAGCTTCTTAAAAGTAAGAGTAAAAGAAAGTAAGTAGGTCACTCTCTCACTTGTAATAAAATGCAAGTAAACATCTTTATTTAAGCAAAAGCAAAAAATCTTTATAAGCTCTTTAAGCACTTGAACCTGCTTTACCTGAATCAAATAGCTCTTGATATATCATATTTTGGTATTTAAATATGTTAGGGCAAAGCCAAAAAAAAAGTATAATTAGACTAAACATCTAAGCACATTTTAATATTGGCTACATTTTTAAGTTAATAAGATATCAGAAATATAATTTATAATTTAAATTAAGTAGTGGAGCTATAAAAGCTATCAAGTATGGAAAGAGGAATTAAGCATAACTGTAAGGAGACATTATAAAATAAGTGGAGTCAAAAAACACTCACTTGTATATAAGCCTAGCTTATATCCAAAGTTGGTAAAGGAAAGCATCCTAAAAGGTTAGAAACTACTATGTGCATTAAAGTAAATGAAATGAAAGTAGTACATGTCAATGAAATTTATACTAAGTAAGCAAATGAAATACAGCGAAGCATTAAATAAAATTAAGCAACTTACACTGTATTTTAAATGAACTGTAAGTGAGCAAAACACAATACTGGAAATAGAGTGTAAAGCATAGAAAATAAAGAAGTATCTTAGACTCTTGATCTAAGACAAACATAACCTAGGACTATGAAAAGTAAGCATAACTAAATAGTTATCTAGAGATCTTACAATTAATAAGATTATAAAAGAACCCTTATATTATTAGTTGAAGTTACATTTCGAAGCTATCTCATTCTACGGGAGTACTCAACAGAATGGGATAAGGAGTTAAGCATGTTTGCCTTACTAGATACAATGGGGGTCGAACATACACATTTACCCTCTCTAAAATGTAAAGTCCTAATATAAGCGCTATCTTTCTTGTTTAAATTTGTTATAAGGAATTCCCCTTTAAGTTTTATGAAAATCTTTATTTATGTATAATGATCTTGAATGAATGTCAAGGAAAGAGGCTCAAAGCTAAGCTAACATTTAATAAATTTTAATAATTATAAACTATGTGATATCCTTTTATTATCTAAACTTTAAAAATCTACTTAATGATTGGAGCTAATTTAGCTCCAAATTGACTTATAAATTTTTATCTTTAAGTCAATTTTGACAAAAAAAAAAGTAGAAGGAAGATAAGTTTAGAAAATAGTATTTTCATGTAATTGAGGTTCATCCTATACTAGTCCTAAACTAATCAAATCAAATAAATTTATGATTAAAGTTTAAGGAAACTAGTAAGAAAGAATAGTGTTTATAGATTGCTAAGCTAATGAAAATACTAATTAAATGATATTATATTAGCTTTATCTAGTTAACTTATAACTAAAATTGTATCAACTCAATTGAATCATGAAATTTTCTAAGATTAATTGATATTGAATATTTGAATGTAAGGAAGGAATTAGATTTTATCCTAGAAGTAATAATTCATCTGTAGTTGTAGGAGTTTAGAAATCTATAGCTTGTAAAAATAAAAATAGGAAACTATTATTCTCAATTTAAATCAATTGAGAACTAATTAAAAGATTTAAGACTTTTGGGATATGTGCTAATTATCTAAAAGTTTATTTGAGCACTAGTCTTATTATGGGTTCTTATAAAGAACTTTAACTTAGCAAGTATAAGTTTTGAACTAATTTGAATGCAAAAGAGTTCAAGGGATTCTAAGTTTAAATCTTACATACTATAAATGGAGAAGCAAAATATTTAGAACACAAAAATAAAATTTCAATTCTAAAAATTTCGGCATGGTCTCCTTTGTATTTGCTCAAAATAAACATATACAACTTTAATATATAAGTCAATCCGTTACATGGGATTGGCTATTTCCAGTTCTAATATTTTCAATAATTGTAAGGAATGTCAATCTATAAGTCAATCCCTTACATGGGATTGGCTATTTCTAGTTTTAATAATTTCATTAATTATAAAGAACATTAATTTATAAGTCAATCTATTACATGGGAATGGCTATTTCCAATTTTAATAATTTCATGTGAGAAAATCAAATGAAGAAAATTGCTAACCTAAGATTCACACATCCAAAATCAAACATCTATGAAAATAATAAGAGATGCAGTAATTAATTTAGCAATATATAGGGGCAGCATCATTTGACTTAATATGCAATAAGTAATGGCATTTAGTTCAACATTTCTTTTGATAATAGTTTATAACTTAACCTGCAAATAATAACAATATTTAGTTTAGCATTTATATAAAAAAGAAACAATAATCACTTAAGCTGAATTCTAGCACAGCATTTATTTCTTACAATGCATTTAATAATAGAAGTTAATTCAATTCAAATAATGTAAAGGACAGTGTTAGATCTCACATGATCCATTAATTCTTTCATTTATATAATTGGCCACATATTGTTTTAATAAAAGGAGTGATAGCATTTGATCCCATACGATCTTATTGATCTCACCTTAGAATAAAAGATAATATTTGATCACATTTGATCTTACTTTAGAATAAAAGGCAGCATATGATTTTATTTACAAGATATGGCAGCACTTGATCATATTTGATTTCATTTTCGAATAACCTTTTCATGGATTTCAGGCCAGCGCAGTAGAAAAAGAAAGGCAGCATTTGACCACATTTAATCCTATATAAAAAGATGGCACATTTGATCATATTTGATACTATATAAAAAGATGGCAGCATTAGATCATATTTGATCCTATATAAAAATATGGCAGCATTTGATCATATTTGATCCTATATAAAAAGTTAGTAGCATTGAATCTTATATGATACATGGCAGCATTTGAATCTCACATACTAAATGGCAACATGTGATTCTAATAAAAGAAATGACCACATTTATTCTCATATTCCATTAATCTCACATTCTTATAATGGCAACATATGATTTCATCTAAAAGAAATAGAAACATTTGATTTACCTTAAATGAATGATAACATTTGATTTACATTAAATGAATGATAGCATTTAAATTACCTTAAATGAATGATAGCATTTGATTTACTTTAAATGAATGACAGTATTTGATTTACCGTAAATGAATGACAACATTTGATGTACCTTAAATGAATGACAGCATTTGATTTACTTTAAATGAATGACAGTATTTGATTTACCTTAGATGAATGACAGCATTTGATTTACCTTAAATGAATGACAACATTCGTTTCAAATTAAATAACTCATTTAAGAAACTTAATAATGCCAAAAATAATTACGAAATCATCATTAAAAAAAATTGAACCTTTAGCATGCAATGTAAGGTATACTCAAACTCAGCTCTCAACTATAGGACTTCATGAGGCACCACACAAACAACCTTCTGTTGTGATTATGCAAAAGTTGATGGATATTATACAATGGTTTAATAATTCGATTGTTTACAACAATCCGGGCACAAAAAGTTGTAAAAAACATGAGAATGCATTTGGACTATCTCAGTTATAGAGTAAGCTCTTGGATATCAAAGAAAATCTTCAGCACCTTAGAAATGTGTATTGAAATCAAATTATCAAACTTACATAGAAAATTTGCCCAAATAATCAATTGTTTATTTCTAATGGACCAAATCAGTCTCAAATGTTCTTTGTTTACAATTTAGTGCCTAGATAATACAAAGCCCAAAAGTACACTGTTGGACTAATAGGACAGATTGATTAAATTAGTTGAATTGAAATAAATGGCAAACAAATTTAAGAAATTATTAACTTATCAGTCAGGAACGTAAAATGATGATCGTGAAAAAAAAATTATATCGTAGAAAATCTAAAAATCCCAAAGGAACTTTTCTAGATAGAAGCTGAAACAATACTTATTTAGTGAAACAGTATAAAGTTTCTAGTCTTGACTATCCAAATTTATCAAGCATCATACAATAAAATGATCTATACAAATACATCCTAGAATAACTAGGTAGATAAGTACCAGTTGGTATTTAAGGAAATGCTTTATTCTGAAGAAAGGCTTTCATGTTTAGAATCTCTATAGAAAAACCAACTTAAGCAAGAAAGATAATAAACAATGAACATCATATAAAGAATCTATATTAAATGGATCCAGACTTAAATGTTAAAGAAATTGTAGAAACAAAAACCATATATCCATTAGAAAAGAAAGTTAAGCTTGATCAATGCAAAAAGAAAAAAAACAACTTTCATTTGAAATTGAAAAGATTAAACTTTACTTGCAAGAAATGTATTAAAGAATTAAGGATTTATTACGAGAACTTCTAATTTACAAACAAAAATACTGGGTGGAAGGTTTTGCTATACTTCTCAATCTTCTTAATTAATTCCATACTCTTCTTAAGAAGATCGAATGAACACTACTCAGTTCTAATGGAAATTCACAGCTTATCAATAATTAGCCATAAACAAAGAAAGGTGAAGGAGACGATATACAGCAATGTGTTTTAACCTTACAAAAATTCTCTATATTTGATTATGCCCAATCCTATCTGATTGATGAAAATCTAATATAGAATATCATGAAAGAATGCGTATTGAATAAAGTTGTAGTTGAAACATTTATCACTGTGAAACTTCAAGCTTATCATTAATGAAATCGACGTGAAGAGTAAAAATAGGGAGTTAAAACAAAGAAATCATATGCAGTTAAGATTACAATGAATTTATTGATCCATTCAATAAACTTTGGAGCCATTCTGGTGTCATTAAATCCTTAACATGAAATGACAAATGAAACATTGAGATCGATCAACATCAACTGATTCGAATCAACTTACCAATAACTCAATTACAAATAATGGTAGACTAATAGAGTTATTGAAGGAATTTTTGAAATAAAGAAGATAAATGAATGTTCATACCTTACACCTTCATTTTCGGGGAGTTAGGGTTAGGGCACTAGTTCCTCTTCTATCGGCGATAGGTTTCTTCTCCACTTTTCTTCGCAGCTAGCCTTGCAGTCCAATGAAATCTAACACTATGCCGATTAAGAATCAACTCTGCTTCTATCCGATCAGATCCCTCCTTCGCCTCCAGTAGTTCTCCTTCACCTCTCTTTTGGGAAAAATGAATGCCAACCCTTAGAACGAGGGAAATCGATCCAAAGATAAGGCAGAGGGAGGCCAACGGGAGAAAAGGAAAAATTCAGTGTACGCTCTATGTTCCACTCGCGAGCCCAGGTAGAGAATGTACTGTGAGCTCGTCTCCGTCGTTGGATCATCGCGATTATGCCTTCAGATGGGCGAACGATGCTGATCAAGATCCTTAGAGTCATCTGATTACACTTAATCGACGTTAACAGCATATGACTAAACCTCTGCTGTCGATCGTTTAATTAATAAATGGACGGCTTTGATTATACAGATAAGTTGCGTCGTGTTCTAATCAGAACAGCAGATTTTCGCATTATGCAACTTATAACTGTTTGAGATTTATTAATTAAAGATATACTTAATTATTTTAAATGTAATTTTAAAGTGTTAAATTATCCTATATATTTAATCAAACTTAAATATTTAAATGTACACAGAAAAATTCTAAACTTTTACCCTTACCTGATTGAGTGGTGATAAACTCAAAATGCAATCGGATTTTTGATTTGAGGTATATTTAATTTATCTAATTTTCTAGGTATTTAAAATATTATTAAAATATTGACAAAAAATTTGACAACTTCCAAACACTTCCAAAATACCACCCTTAGCTAATTTGAGTGTGGTAAAGTCTAATGATGGACTTTATTTTTTATTATGAAATCTAAATAATTTAGGTATTATCAAAATTGTTAAAAAACTAAGAAATATTAGAAATTATCAAACGGTCTCCAAATTGCATGAAATTTGAGGTAGAGACTCCTAACATTTTTATAAGAGTAATGAAAAAAGTTTGGAGTCAATTAAGTCACTAATTGATAGATAACAACATCCGGATTATTACAACTGTGATGTTGTGAATTCAATTTATTACTTTTAACGTGCATCATAAAAGGTTTACTACCCCTCTTCATTCTCCTCATCCAATCACGGCATCTGAATTATTTAAGTAAAACAAATTTAAAATACATATAATTAACTTTCAATTTATACCTTAAATAAGAAACAAACATTAGGTATTTGTTTGGGTGGGGTGACTGGTTGCATTTATAAGACTTTGCTATAAAATGAATTATAGAGCATGATGTAGTTCCAATGCTAAAATAAAATCAAATGTGTTCTTTGCTGTTGATCATACCTTTAAATTTGATATCGCTACTATGGTTGTATGAATTAAGCTTATTAAATGTTGTCATTTATTTGATTTAAAATAAAAGGGATATTTTCTTATCTTGGTTTCGGCTTTGTGGTGTGTTTATGTTTTGTTGCTTAGTAGGAGTGAGGTGGTTGTATTTGAGAATGAATAATCTATTAGTAAAATTATTATAAAATAATGAGAAACTAGTAATTTAATGATGAGTTGTCTTTATTTTATTTTTTTTCTAAATATATGTGCAATTTATGTTCCAAAATTAGATATATTTGTTTATGGGCAATATATTTATTGTTAGTTTATTTGAACTTTTATTTCAATTTAATTTCACATTTATATAAAGTATAAATAGAAAATAAAATGCTAGCATTCAAACTAATGCTCTTAAGAGATTTATACAATATTTTTAAAATATAAAATCTTGAGGAGACAAATATTTAATTTCATTATATTTTTAATTTTAATTTTGAAGTTATAGTTTGATTATGCCCCCACTGAATTTAATTTTTTGTTCAGCGCTTGCTTTTGTCATCAGGATGAATATGTGCATCGTCTCCCTATTTCTCTACTATAGTGTCACTTTCATCAGGTAGTAAGGGACCAAAATTATCTCATTAGATCAAATGATTTGATTAGTTTCTTCATAATTTGTTACTCTATTGATGAATCGTTATGCTATATGGGAGAGAGAATAGTTTTTAGTGAACGAGAGGCTCTCGTTTGCGAATAACAGCCTCTCCTTCGGAGTCTCTTTGTCTCCTATTTGTCTCCATTCAGCTTATATGGAGTCCCTTCATCTCCTATGTTTAATATTAGGTCTCTGGAGCGAGCCCTAATCGAGCAATGGCCGGAGACCCTTCAAGCTCTCCTCTTTGGATGAGAGCAAGCTGAAACTTGAGGAGGTGCTCATAGTACACCTCTCCGATATCTCTCATCTCCCCAAAGTCGAGCTCCCCATGAGGATCAAAATCGCCTTCTTTCTTTGTGTCTCAACACTCGCATCCATCCTCCAAGGAAGAACAACAATGCTGCACGATGTGGTTCGTCGGAGGTTAGTCAAATTCCTTTTTCAATTATTTTTTCGTTAAAAATTGGTTATTTAGAAATGTGTATGTCTCTTTTCCCCTCATTTGTTTTTATTTTTCAGTTAATCAAATCAAAAATTGGGATATAATGAGGTTTGCCCTGCGTACTCTCACTCTTGATATTAATCAAATTTCAATTCGTTTAACCAAGGTTTGCATTTTTTTTGCAAATTTTGTATGTCTCTTTTCCCCTCATTTTTTGTTATTTTTCAGTTAATCAGATCATAAATTGGGATACAATTAGGTTTGCCCTATCGTGCTCTCGCTTTTAATATTGATCAAGTTTCGATTCGTTTAATCAAAGTTTGCATTTTTTTTTTTGCGATTTCCCCTCAATCTTTTTTTAATTTTCAATTAATCAAATCAAAAGTTGAGTCACAATGAGGTTTGCCATGTCGCACTCTCACTCTTGATAATGATCAAATTTCGATTCGTTTAATCAAGGCTTGCATTTTTTTTACGAATGTTGATTTATTCTATTTCTTATGATGACTATTGAAGAATTTTCATTGAGAATTAACCAATTGTAATTTTGTATGTTCGTCATAAGTTGAAGTTTGCTCATGTAAATTTATTTATAACGCATTTGATGAATTTATTTTTTATTTAATTATTGTTTGATACTTATTTTTGCTTATTGATTAATGTTGATTATGCTGAATAAAAAGAGTTTTCTCGATTTGAAAGTTAAGAAAAGAAAAGCTTATGCTTGATTATTTTGTATTTATAACTGAAACAAATGATTTATATAATTGATCTGCAATAATATAAAAAGTATACTGCTTTATGCTTAATGAGAATATATATGATTTAGTATTCTTTTATATAATTTCAATTTTATTAATACATGTATTTTTATTATTAACGTAAAAGATAGTGATGAATTATATATTGGATGTGATTTGAAGATGCTTTCTTTTTTCAATACTAAAGAAGATATGGATGACTAGGGCTAAGTTTCTATCATTTGAGTGAATTGTTATATATATATAAAAAAATTTGATGGGCATGTAATTATTTTTTTTTTTTTTTTCTCTATTTTTATGTGTGTTGAGTTATTTGTTAAAAAGATTTATATGTCAATTTAAATACAACTTATTTTATGTTAATCTATTTCAACGATCTTCTGTTATTTTTTTCTTTTTTCTGTGTAATTTTTAGCATTAGAGCTTTTAATGATCTTTATAATTTTTTCCTGTGCATTGCACGGGATTCATGCTTATATATATATATATATATGCTATATCTTTGGATCAATCTCAATTATTGAATCTATATATCATATTTGATGTCAAATCGATTGGTACTTATCTAAAATAGCGCCAGCCATCTGATATAACCTGATTCGACAACCAAAATTAACCAAACTTGTGTGTAATCGTGCTACCCACCTGGACCCTTAGGTGGCAGGGATGGTTCGATTCATAAATTCAATCTCCATTCTCCATTAGCCATAGTGAAATATTGGCCATTGATGGCGTGGAATTCTAAGCTCCTCCATTATATCCTAAAGGGTGTATTTAATAATAGGATATAGACTAGCCATACTTAGAATAAATTGAAATTAAAAAATCTTTAAATGTGATAAAAATAGTTTTTCTTCCTTTGAGTGACCAAGGCACATATCCATCACCATGTAGCCTGTCCTTTAAGAAATCGAACTTATAATTCTATTACAATTAAATTCGAGCATCCTATAACATCATGGATGATCTAATACGGAGTAGCCATTCTCTCGTTATGGTGGACACTCTGAGCTTGCTAAAGATTGAACTTATTACGTATTCATTTATGAGATTTTCTATTATTGTAGTTTGTGCTATGAGAATAGTTCCCGGCAATCTTCTATAATAATGGCATCCTCTTAGTATTGATTGAACAAGTGAGTATACCACTATAATTCGGTCTTAGCCTAATTCATTTGTTTATAAAGTTTATGTAATTACCCATGTTAGGTTGGTAACAACCAATCTAACATTGGATGCATCTTTCCATAGTATTATAATGGCAATTAGGTAAAATAACAGTTAAATACATCTAGAGCCATTCAAGTGTAAGAAATAGCATTCATTCAATTTAAAGTAAAACAATATTCAGAATTTATTAAATGACTTTCATTATACAAAAATAAATAACCCTTGAAGGGGCAGTTAGAATCCGTTAATTTGCCGCGTCATGTCTTTAAATTATATCAGCTTATTCCAGTTGTATCTGATCTGGCATTATAAAAATAATGTCTTAGTGCACATTCTAAATACAAAGGATATTAAAAATATACTTTAAGTAAAAATAGAATGCAAAAATGATATTAATTTGCAAAAAAATATAATTTATAGCAAAAAGATAATCATAACTCTTACAAAATAAATATTCTCTTATCACATGCCAAATTTCAAACGGAAAAATAATAATCGCATAAAAGTTCATATTTATATTTATGTCTATGATATTATAAAATAATGATAGTAGTTCTGATGGGTAAAGCCAAAACCATGAGGCTGGGTTCATAAGCATTTAAGCATAAACCTTCACCTAAGCCCCCTTAAAGGCTCTAGATGGCAATAAATATATATTTAAGCATAACCTTCACCTGGGCCCTCCCAAAGGCTCTAGATGGCACCCTTATAGCTCCCGAGGACTAGCCCTGTCCCTAACCTATTCATGCTCCATTTCGAAACCCTTCTTGCAACATTCACAAGATACATAAACATCATTCAATTTCTCTTACATCGTTAGTAGTAAGAATAATGTATCAAGTAGCAATACAAAATAGGCTCAAAGAGATACTTAAGCAGTAAATAATAATAAAAAATATAAAAATAATATCCAGTGTACCTTTCATATTTGACTTAAGAAGATGATTCACTCACAAACTTGATGTATCCTTAGAATTTAGTGTTCTTAGACTCTATATTATCCTTGAACAGCAACTAATTGTAAACTGTATAAAAATTTAGATTTCATTATGTGTAATTTACTAAAATTCCCCTTATGTCAAAATCTTTGTTTGGACCCATATGACTCATTTCTTATCCAAATTTAGTGCACTTACTATCTATCTTTATGTTAGACAGTAAGGAATCATTTTATAGTAAGAAATCCCAATTTGGAGCCCTTAATCAAAAAGTAGCTTTTTGGACCCTTAAGTTTTGCCCAAAATTTAAGTTAAATATCCTTAACCCTTAAAATACCTTTTGAAATTATTAAAATTAGTAATAGAACTTGAGATAATTTATAAAACATCTCAATTTTAGGTTTGAAAATCCCTAAGGTTAATATACCTTACTTAGCTAAAATTTATCTCTAACCTCCCTAATTAAATAAAATCAGCAAGTGTGAAAAAATTCAATCAATTCTTATAAATTTTCTAAGTCTTATCATTAGGAATCCTCACTTCGCTTTAGGATCCATTCCTTAAGAATAAAATTATATATTATGTTAGATTTTATTTATTAAATAACAGGGTTATTCAATGAATGAATCCTTGGTTTTATTAGTTTCTAGATTTTATAACTTATTTAGATTATTTTATCTTTCAACATTAAATTTAGGATAGGAGATCATCCTATTAAGTCTTATTTACTTAATAGAATTTACCTTAATTATTAGTTCACATTTAGATTTAACCTAGATCTTAAGTCTTACCCATGGGATTATGTGATTAAGCCCAATCTCGTGGTGTTTAATCCATAATCTCTAGCTTGGTGGATTTTGAACAAGCTTTTAGTTTAGAACATCTATACTCATAAACTAGGTCATGATGAATTCTTATAGTCGATATTGATTTAATCATATTAGATCCTAGCTAGTCCTAATATTTTGTAGTCTATAAGAACAGACTTCTAAGTTACACACGATAGTAGGAATTGGAGATCCTGAACTTGTGTAACTTGGAATAATTAGAACATTTAAATTAGATAATAAATGATATCACCATATTTAGTATAGTCCCTTGCTTACTACTTAATTTTGTTCTATACATTTCTTGAACTTTGTGCTTATTTTTCTTTGAATATGTTATATAAGAAAAATATTGTTGCATAAAAAATAAAACCTTAGAATATTAGGAAAATATTTATATTTGAGTTCAGTATACGGTAGATTATGGTGCACATTACTCTAATGGACAGGGGTAAGGAGAGATCAGGATGCTTAACATTACTCATTGAGGAGAGTGTGCTGAGCTTGGGACCCATTCAGTCTTGCAGACGTGCTTGACTCCTCAGCTATTTTTGAAATTGTCCACAGAAACAAAAGTAAAATAACTAAAAAATATTTGCATAGTATTATCATCTCTTCAGTCATATTGTACTTTATTATGATATTATGTCCTCCCTAGCCCATAAAGGCTATGGGAATATATTGGGCCAGATTGGCCAATTCTTTCTAATATAGCAGTTTGTACATTCTTTACAATTTTTTAGCTTACTGTTTATTATGTTGTTGATGCATTTTAATTTGGTTAGCTGTATTTTTCCTATGTTACCGTCTTACTTGAGTAGATGCATATATAGGATGCTAGACTTTACTGCTTATTATATATACCATTTTTAGATTTATATTGCATATGTCATATGATCATCAATATGTTTAGGTTAGATTTTTTTTTCAATATTTTTACATATTGTATTACATATGTATGCCCTACTTTGTTTAGTTTACTTGAGGTGTGATTTTGCCTCAATTCTTGCTTAATTATAAATATTATATTTATGATTTATCCTTATCCTATTGTATGCTTACTTACTCCCATACTAGATAGATGTTTCATTTGGTTTAAAGTAAAATGGTGATATTAACAAATGCTTACTAAATTACTTACCTAAAATATACTTAGACAATTTGTCTAATAAGATTTTTCTTTTATTGGATGGGGCCCTAGCATTGTGAAATCGACAATGTTAGATCTTGTTCAGTTTGAGGAGCCAGTGCCTGAGGAGGAGCCTTATTTAGAGGAGGTGCAGCAACCTGGTGCAGAAGACCTCTGGTTGCCTTTTTTTTCATTGTGATGACAAGTGATACTATCATTTTCAATCTTGTAAACTTTAATTAAATGATGTAATAATACAGGTACTCGTGACTGTTGCATGAAAAATGAAAACTTAGAATATTATGAAAACATTTACATTTGGGTTCAGTTTATGGTAGATTATGGTACACATTTACTCCAATGGACAGAGGTAAGGTGAGATCAAGATGCTTAACATCACTCATTGAGGAGAGTGCATTAAGCTTAGGACCCGTTCAGTCTTGTAGACGTGCTTGACTCCTCAGCTGTTTCTAAAATTGTTCACAGAAATAAAAGTAAATTAACTAAAAGATGTTTGCATAGTATTATCTACCTCTTCAGTCATACAGTATTATATAGTGATATGTTTGCCCTAGCCCTTAAAGGCTATAGGAATGGACATATATATATTGGGCCAGATTGGCCAATTCTTCTTATATAATAGTTATACATTCATTTACAATTTTTTAGCTTACTGTTTATTATGTTATTGATGCATATTATTTCAGTCAACTGTAGTGATATTATTTTACCTGCTCACTTATATAGATATATGTATAGGATGCTAGACTTTACTGCTCATATTATATGTATTATTTTCAAATTTATGTTTCAAATTAGCATGTGTTATATGATCATCAGCATGTTAGCTTTAGACTTTTATTTCAATACTTTTAACTACTGTATTATACATATATACTCATTCCTTATTTTGTTGTTGGAGGTATGCTTTTGCCTCACTTATTGTTCAGTTATAGATGCTATATTTATAACTTGTCTTGTTTCCCTTGTATGCTTACTTGCTCCCATGCTAAATAGATGTTTTATTTGGTATACAGTAAAATGATGATATTAATAAATGCTTAATAAATTACTTGCCTAAAATGTACTTAAACATTTTGTCTAATAAGATTTTTCTTTATTAATTGGGGCCCTGGTATTGTGAAATTGACAATATAAGATATTGAGCATCTTGAGGATCCTGTACCTGAGGAGGAGCCTTACTTAGAGGAGGTGCAGCAGCTTGGACCAGCAGATATTTAGTTATCTTTTATATCTATTGTGATGATGAGAGTATTTTTATTTTATTTCGTTAACTTTAATTGAAATTATGTAATTATATAGGTACTGTGATTGTGATTTTCTTTCTGCACTTTATTATTTTCTGAGTTATCCTATTTTACTTCATGTATGATGTATGATGAATGGATATAACTTTTACTTTATATGCTTATACACTCTATATGTATGTTAGACTTAGTGACTAATTCTATTATTTATATTGTGCACATCCTTCCCTCAGCAGTGGATTATGGATCCTACCTAATCCAATGTTGAGTGAGAGATTTGCACGAGTGACACGCCGCTCCTTAGCCTAATCATTGTGTGCTTAGGGAGCAGGGGCGCCATAATATTACTCCAATTGACAGGGGTAAGGAGAGATCAAAATGCTTAACATCACTCATTAAGGAGAGTGTGTTAAGCTTGGAACCCGTTCAGTCTTGCAGACGTGCTTGACTCCTCAGTTGTTTCTGAAATTATCTACAAAAATAAAAGTAAAATAACTAAAAGATATTTGCATAGTATTATCTGCCTCTTTAGTCATATTATACTATATTGTGATATTTTGTCCACCCTAGCTCATAAAGGCTATGAGAATATATTTGGCCGGATTGGCCAATTCTTTCTGATATAGCAGTTTGTACATTCTTTATAATTTTTTAGCTTACTGTTTATTATATTGTTGATGCATTTTATTTCGATTAGCTATATTTTTCCTATATTACCCGCTTACTTGAGTAGATACATATATATGATGCTAAACTTTACTGCTTATTATATGTACTATTTTCAGATTTATATTTTAAATTAGCATATGTCATATGATCATCATATGACATATTTAGGTTAGACTTTTCTTTTCGGTATTTTTACTTGCTGTATTACATATGTATGCCCTACCTTATTTAGTTTACTTAAGGTGTGCTTTTGCCTCAATTCTTGCTTAGTTATAAATATTATATTTATAACTTATCCTCATCTCATTGTATGCTTACTTGCTCCCATGCTAGATAGATATTTTATTTGGTTTAAAGTAAAATGGTGATATTAACGAATGCTTAATAAATTACTTGCCTAAAATGTACTTATACAATTTGTCTAATAAGATTTTTCTTTTATTGGATGGGGCCCTGGCATTGTGAAACTGATAATATCAGATCTTGTTCAGTTTGAGGAGCTAGTGCCTGAGGAGGAGCCTTATTTAGATGAGGTTCAGCAGCCTGGTGCAGAAGACCTCTAGTTGTCTTTTTCTTCATTGTGTGGACAAGTAATATTATTATTTTCAGTCTTTTAAACTTTAATTAAATGATATAATAATACAGGTACTCGTGATTGTGTTTACTTTCTGCACATTATTATTTTCTGAGCTATTTCATTTTATTTCATGGTTGATGTATAATGAATGGATGTAATCCTATTTTCTTATTGCTTCCGCACTCTGTATGAATATATAGATTTAATGATTGATTTTCATAAATATTCTGTGCACCTCCTTCCCCTATTATTGGATTATGGACCTTATCTAATCCAATGATAAGTGAGGGATATGCCAGAGTGACACTCCACTCCTTAGCCTAATGATTGCGGGCCTAGGGAGCGGGGCGCCATAGCTCCTGAGGGTGACTTTTTTACACTGGCAATTGATGACTGCTTAATGACAAGATAGCCAGTCCATACCCAAAATGATATCAAAATTTAATTGGAAGAACTAACAAACTGGCTTTAAATGTTCCACCATTAGTTGAGATTTCGTATATGCAATACTCTCTAGTGCTCATGGGCACTAGATGGTAACCCCACATTTAATCTTTCTGTTAAAAACTCAATTCATGGGCTTGGAGCTAGAGAACTAATCAAAAGATTAAATGTGGGGTCGCTCCAAGCCCATGAACTGAGTTTTGTGGATGACTCCCCACCATTGCTCAGCTTCAGCCTTGAATAGGCTCTTAGCTAATATCACCACATCTCTGACCGGGCATTTTATATCCTCCAGCTTATTTATTATCTCTTGAATCTAATCTTCAACCTCTATCAGCCAAGCTGACCCGTCGTAGTGCGGTGGGTTCAGCTTCAAGAAGGCTTGCAAGGCTCTGCCAATTCTGTGCCCTTGGTTAGGAAGAGACTCATGAGTTTTGTGTTGATTGGCTAATATTTGAGCTATCAACTCCAAGATCTTATCGGTCTTGTTCTCCGATGGACCTGAAGGCAAAGGGGCCTTCACCGGCATCTCCATTGGCAACTCAGGAGAGTACTCTTCCAAATTCATCTATAAGGAAGATGATTGCGATAAATAAAGATTTGATTATATTGTTTAATATTTTATGCAAAAAAAAATTAACAAAAATAAAGATACAATCAATTTCTCCTGTTACATATAATTTTGCTCTTAAGAAAATATTATTCTAAATAAATTTCTTAAGGCTTTTAACCCAAAGCTTCCTATACTTATTGGTTGTTTTTATCTTCTTAGAAGTTGAAGCTGCATCCCCCGTTTGGTGGGTCTCATGATGCACCTTCTTTTCCACATTTGAAATGCGTCCTTCATGCTCTTCTTCTTTCTTTAGAGTAAATTTTGCCAATTTAGGAAGTACCAACCTCATTATCTCCTTTAATTCTTGCATCTCTTTTTGGAGGTTAGTGATCTTCTCGTAAGAGACACACATGAACCTTGTCAGCTTTTCACCGCGTGCCTCTTCCTTGTCCTCCAATTCTCGAATCCGATCTTCAATAGTAGGGGAGCTGAAATTAGGTTCATGAAAGTTCATTTGTCAAGATCCTTCTTGGCTTAAGTCAGTTTCCGAGTGTTCCGCCGAATGATTAGGGGAATTCATCTATTAAATATCCAAATTTATAATTTGTTGAATAATGATCTTATTATGTCACTAGTTTTTCTACAAAATGTTGTTCTAATAATAACCTCATCGTGTTACTAGTTTTCTATAAGATGTTTTGTACTTACCACAATATTACTATGTCACTAGTTTTTATCAAGTATTTCATTCCAGTGTATTTATATTTTAAATTGAATGATTTTCTAATTATAGCTTTTATATCAAATACTATTTTACTCCATTATTTACAATCCTGCTCTGATACTAACTGTGATGACCCATGTTAGATTGGTAACAATCAATCTAAATTAGATGTATCTTTCCGCAGGATCATATTGGCAGTTAGGTAAAATAGCAGTTAAATACATCCAGAGCTATTCAAGTGTAAGAAATAGCATTCATTCAATTTAAAGTAAAACAATATCTAGAATTTATTACATTACTTTCATTATACAAAAATAAATATCCCTTGAAGGGGCAATTAGAATCCGTTAATTTGTCGCGCCATGTCCTTAAACTATATCAGCTTTCTCTAGCTGTATCTGATCTGGCATTATAAAAATAATGTCTTAGTACACATTCTAAATATAAAGAATATTAAAAATATACTTTAAGTAAAAGCGAAAGGCAAAAATGATATTAATTTGTAGGAAAATATAGTTTATAGCAAAAAGATAATCATAACTCCTGCAAAATAAATATTCTGTTGTCATATGCCAAATTTCAAATAGAAAAGCAATGATCGTATAAAAGTTCATGTTTATGTCTATGTCTATGATATTATGAAGCAATGATAGCAGTTCTGATGGGCAAAGTCAGAACCATGAGGCTGAGTTCATATGCATTTAAGCATAAACCTTCACCTAGGCCCCCTCTTAAAAGCTCCAGATGCAATAAACATGCATTTAAGCATATCCTTCACCTAGGCCCCCTCAAAGGCTCCAAATGGCACCCTTATAGCTCCCGAGATCTATCCCCGTCCCTAACCTATTCATGTTCCGTTTTGGAACCTTTCTTGCAACATTCACAAGATACATAAATAACATTCAATTCTCTTACATCATTAGTAGTAAGAATAACGCATCAAGTAGCAATACAAAGTAAGCTCAAAACGGTGCTTAAGCAGCAAATGATAGTAAAAAACATAAAAATAATATCCAATATACCTTTTGTGTTTGACTTAAGAAGACGATTCACTCACAAACTTGATATATCTGCAAAAGTTATAATTGGAATTCTATTAAACTTTGAAAGTGATGTTTTTCATGAATCCTATTTGCTTGATGTACTACCTATCTTTTCATTTTCATATCATTCCCAAATCTTGATTTAAATCTCATAATTTAGAAGGTACGTTACAATAATTTTACTTAAGAGTTCTAAAGTTGTGACTTAGAGAATTTAACGCATTAATAATATTATGTCGTAGTTTTTCAATATCATAATTTTATTTTTAGCAATACAAATCACATTTAACTCATCCAAATTCCAATATGATGCTCTAAGATAATACCAAATGAACATTTTCCAAACATAGAGTATTATAAATAATTAAGATAAATAAAATGAGTTTTATAAATACATTTTTTTTTACAGTCCAGCTTAAAACCCTAAGATAATATTTCAATTGATCGGAACATAATTTGTTTTACTAAAAATTTAGTTCATTAGTAAATTCTAAAAAAATTCATGATTAATCTCAATATAAAAAGAAATGCCCAATTTCAATATACCAAAATACCAAATTTTTAATCCTAAATCATTATTATTATTATTATTATTATTATTATTATTATTATTATTATTATTATTATTATTACTATTATATATATATATATATATATATATAAAAGAATCGACAGAAGAGACCTTACCTTACGTTCGAGCGCAAATTCGAGTGTACACAGAGGATCGGGCGATCGGAATCAAGCAGAAGAGGGTTCGGCGTAGCGGAGGGAGGACTGGACCGTGCGCGCTGGGAGGTCGACTGCACTCGTGTCAAGCTTCCGTCGTCGGCAGCAAGGATCGAGTCGCCGATGGTTGCTCGCCTGCTGTGCGCTTTCGTCGGCTCAGGTACGCACTTCTTCAGTCGGGTGGAAACGTCGAGCGGAAAAGAGAGGGAGAGGCGAGAGGAGTAGTGAAGGAATCGAGCGGTCTTCTGGCGCTTAAATAAGAGGTGCGTATGTAACGCCCACCTGCCGCGTTGCGCTGAAACGCGCGGGAGGCGTCCGGTGGGTTTGGAAATGGCATAATTATGGAGCCAAGCGGTTCTAAAAGAAACTAACAAGTGTACGTATGTTTCCAAATTTCTATCCTAATCGAATTGTCAACCTTAATTGCCGACGTTTTTTCTGAGATTTTCGTTTTCTGTTTTGATCTTTCGCGTTTAATGGCAATTTTAAACTTCCTATTTCAGCTTAAATGGATTTGAAAGCTTTCTATGTTAAAGATTAAACTGAAAAATCGAATTTTAGCGGGAGTTTTAACGGGAAACTGAAATTTGCGGAAGAATTTAACGAATCTAAATATTACAAGAATTTAATGTTTACCTTATAAATGACCTAGGGTCATTACAATTTATGTTAGATCAGTTTCTACGCATCTTATAATTATTCTTCTACTTTTATTCTATTATAGTATGTTCTATTTTTGTTTAGTGTTTATTAGTTCCTCTAAGATGTTTGGTTTACTATTCATATATTTCTTGCGTGTCCTCTTTTGATGATTTTCTAATTATTTTTGGATTCTAGTATGTATAGATTGTGGATCTTTATAACTATTATTCTAAGGTCTCACCGATCATACTCTAATACCATAAGAGTGCATATGACAGAAAGTAAAAGACATTCATTCCACATTTCTATTTAATCACTCACAAAAAATAAATCGATCACAAAAATAAAATGCTGAAATGGTTGAGGAGCAGACTAATTGTCATATTTATTATTATTATTATTATTATCATGTTAGTACTCTATATAATAACATAATCTCTTATAAATTTATTTTGTGCTACTAAAATTTTTATAATTTTGCATTTTAGTCTCTATGCACTTACATACATTTTTCATAAGTTTATGTTATGAAGGCTATATAATGTAATATGAGGATATTATTTTTTCTGTTCAAATAACCCTCAATATGATCCATTGGAGAGAGTTACAGCTAATAACTTCAATTTATATTATACTAAAACCACATGTAATCCTTCTATCCACACTTAGGATAACAAAGGAAAGAAACCCCTCATAGCTTTTCCTATTTTATAGTTCCCACATAGTTTTTTTTTTCAATTTGAGTGGAATATTTTCTAAGAATTAAGATCATTTTGCTCTGATTTCACACAAAATATTTAATATTATTAAAATGAATAATGCTGTCCACACCCGCTGACGTGGCACCTAAAAAAGCTCGTCCAATGGTGTGAGCAGCATTGTATTATATTTTTATTAAATATTTATTTTATTAGATGTTTATCTCCCGCTGACGTGGCACACAATGCTGCTCACAACTCATTGAACCGATTTTCTTGGGTGCTATATAAACGGGTCTAAAAGTATTTTCCTATTAAAATAAAGAAAATGTACCCATATAATTGCATTTATTATTTGAGCGGCCACATGTATAAAATGAAAAATAATAGGAATGAAGCAACCAATACATGGCATCTTGGCAAAATGAGATGAAGAGATAAGCGAGGAAATGACTACCCACAAAGTTTTTGCGAGAGCTATCGATTTTTGGCATGATTCGGGATCACGATTTGATTTCGACTCGATGAATTCATGTTCAGGTCGACTTGGATAAAGTTCAGGTCGGGTTCGGGTTTAGAAATTGAACTCATTTAAATATTTGAGTTGGGTTCGAGTTTACCCAAATTTAACTTGTTTAACCCATTGACCTGCCTTTAGCCCATTTATAAAGTTTATCGGAACTTTGAAATAAGAAGATTCACTAAACAGATTTAATATGAGAGATTGGGTTATTCAGGATATGCAGACCCGAATTCGGATACATTACGTGTCACTCAACTCCAAAAGCAAAACCTAAACCTTTTCAAGTCATAAAAGTTAAGTTCGGGTTATGCATATTAGGAGCAATGGTGTTCGAGCTTGCAAAGCTAACACAGTTTCACAAGTAGGTCATATTCAAGTTGGTGTATTTTGAATTGGGTCAACTTTAGGTTGAACCCAAACCCAGCCCATTGACTCATTCTAATAAGTCTAGCCACAAGATATTTCAGCATATAAATTTTAAATATAATATTTTAAAACACATCTAGCTAACTTCTTACTTGTATCTATTTAAGTTTATTATGATATTAAATTGACCCAAAAAGTAAAGTCATAAGAGAAATTTGCTTTTTTAGTTATTAACAAATTATATGAAAATAATAGTACATCAATTATCAAACTCAAACTATATTAGTTGTAAGAAGAAATTTTGTTGAAAGTTATCTTAAGCTAATTAAGCAAAGCTATGCAAACATACTTTATTTAGATGCTTAAAATATTTGAGCTCAATTTGGTCAAATTTGAAGAATCTCTAAATTCATATGCTATCTATCTCAAGCATAATGCTATTATAGTTTCATGTAATTAACTAATCAACACTACTATACTTATTAGTTAAATAATAAGTATCATTATTCTACAATACTATTAATATAATTACTAATTAATTAACATATAAAATTAATAATCAAAGCACGAACAGAATAAACAGACTACTGAAACTTGTACGATTTATCAGTTACATGAAAAATAAGTTTTGAAGTAGTCAGTATATATAATAACAATTTAAGTATTTACAAAATTTATTGAATATTGCATTTTAAAAAGTATAATTACAAATTTATTTATTAATATTTCAGTAATGAAAGCAGCAGATTCCCCACAAAAAAAGACCAGTCACTCTCTTCAGATTCAGATTGAGAAACTGCTCCATACATACATCGCTAAATATTTTAGGCTAGAAAAGATTTGAAGGTGACTTTGAATGTGATAAGCAATTAAGAGAGAATTACATACATAGCGCATGAAATTTGTGCATTTACAGAATGGCACCCTCCCTCCCTCCCATAAACTGAACTAACGAGAATGCGTATTTTACAAAGGCGAAAAATATGGGCGGGGCTCTTTCTAAATGTGCAAGTTTCAAGTGGTGTATGCATGAACTGCTAAGAATTATTCACAGCTGCCGAAGAAGCAGTCCTTGTACCATATTATAATACGGTGGGGCAGCAATTTTCAACCTTTTTCTATGGTCTTTTCGGCATTATTATTGGATATTCCCAACCTTTTTCGTCGTCTTTTAGCCTGAATCCGCCTCACGCACTCTGAGATCACCACACTGAGCCTCGGAAGTGGTTTGCTGTAAGAGGATGCATTCAATCCCGCCTTCTTCAAAGCCTGCAAAATCTGCCTCTGAGCCCTCTGAAAGTGGACAGGGCACAGAGATGGGACTGCAGCTCTAAGCACTGGTTTGGCACAGATCTGAGAGCTGTTCAGTGTACTGCACAATATAAACATAAAATAACAGTTTATAAATAGTAGTCTCGATTTTAATGAAGCAACTCCAGTCATCAAATCCAGTAAATACAAATGTTTCTCCTGTCCTAAAAGGTCGCAAGTACAAACTAAAAAAGATTTCTGCTATGGCACACAATATATAGCTCAATAATTAATGCATGGCAGAATGCATAATCAAAATTTTAAATAGAAATTTGATATAATATACAGTCAAATAATATTATCTAAATTTTGCTTTATTTCTTTTGATCAAATTTGAGAAATGTATTGAGCTGTGAGAAATGTAACGAGTCACCACAATGGTTGTATGAAAGTTGAATAAGACACTAAATCTCTCTTCTAAACGAAGAAATTATAAATGCTCCAGAAGATACATATGATCACGTAGGAGAGGAAGGTGTGAACACACATTTTGAAAGAGAAAACTGTTGCTGAAAATCCCAATATTATAGAGATACATTGCCTTTATGTCACACTTTCATCATCTAAAGATTGGCAACTTGAAGCATATTTCAAACGTTTGTTCTAATTAAGGGCAAATGGTGCAGATTAGGTGCTTGACGATGAAAGCACTGTAAATGTTATATTGATTGTTCATTTACTCGGACTATTTTTAAGCCCAAGCATCATCATTCCAGCCCATTTCATGTCAGTTAAACGGACTATGCCTCATTACCAGTGATTTCCAAATATTTAGTCGCTCTTAAAAGCTTAAGAAACTACAAGTATTCTATTTTAAGCGATGCCTTTCCGGTGATCATAACATATTCTCTAACGTAGACATGACTTTTTACTTGAGCAATCCTTAATAAAGTGCAAGAAAACCATTACACATAGCAATTAAGTTATTCTCACTAAAATCTTCAGAAAGAGGTTGATCATCTACCACGTACAATCCATCTTCTAAGCTAAGGAAGTCTTATGAATACCTAAATACAGTTGATAGCTATTAGCGCTTCTTCAACAAATATTGAAACAGAACCTTTGTTCTTCCAATACCCCAACCATTCATGTTATACCTTTGAATATTAAGTAATATTGAAAGACGGGTCAACTATTTCTAGAAGAAAAATGACAATTTAAAACCATGCAAGTATTTATGTATACAAAAGAAAGTAAAGTAGATGATGATAAAAAAAACAATCACTGTGGCAGGGAAGAGGGCGTAGATGGAGAAGGAAAAGAAGATGAAGATGATAAAGAAAACCAAGACACTATGCAAGACTTGCCACCTAGGGTTATCACACACAAGGTACCTCAAAATCATGTGCTCAAATCTTTAGATGCTACAGCACCAGGAAAAAACCACTTGAACAAGAGGACCCATGAGTCATTGATTTAATAAAGATGTAAAGATAGTATATGAGATCCCTCATATAGATTCATAAAGACCAAAGTATTCTTAATCAACAAATGACTAATAACACCGAAAATAATAGAGTTAAACAATGACTAGAAAGCGACAGTTCAAACTTCACCATGACTTCTTATATCCAAAAAATTACTTTTTCATCCAGCTAGCATTGACACTGGCACCCTTCCACGCTTCTGTCAATGCTGTTCTCTGCCGGTGCCAACTTCAACATTCATGTCCAACAAGCTCTCCCCTCTGCTCACAAAATGCTTATGGGTTTATGAGTTTAAAGGTTTAGATTTATGTTTGAAACTTAAGTATTACACTACGATAGGTGCTAAAGCATGTGCTATTGACAAGTATGGCTGAACCAGTCAAGCATGTTCATTAGTCAACCGGATTACAACAAAGTCATTTAAGCTTTTAAGAAGTGGTTAAAAACAAATCACGCCTTGGGCTGGTACTCAAATGAATTGAATGTACCACCCGTTCGGGTGAAGGCTTCAAAAGGTTATGAATTGGAACTGTAGATTATCAGGTGCAATTGACATCAACTTCTCACAGCCACACAACTTACTTTTAAGCCATTTCATAAAACACCAATAATGCAGCAGAGACAAATTTTATGCAAAGGGCACAAAAGACTAACAGTAACACCCAAGTTTAAAAGAAATATCTTTGTTTCCTTAAGGATAGTTTGTAAAAATGGAATTGAGTGTTCAAAACAGCTGTAGCTGTTTTATAAGCAGTAGCACACCTGTTGTGAAAAAACTAGCCGTTTACAGCTTTTGTGATTGTCAATTGAAGATTCATTTGTGAAACTGATGTGCAAAAAAACCTACCACAATAACCAAAAAAGTAAAAGCGAGCACAATGCAGGTTCGCAAGTGTGGGCCCAAAATAGAGCTTGTCTACATGGGGTCACTAGGGTGGTGTTGTCAATCGAGTTGTAAATGGAAAACTGGAGGCTTGTCAACTAGAAATTGCTATTGTAAGGGGTCGTCATAGGTTGTCAGCGTGCTTGTTGGCAGGGGACTAGATGTTGGTAAAGCGGTGATTTAGAGCTCAAGCAAGGTTTGGGGAATGGTGTGTTGCAATGTTGCCTGGGTTTAAACAGTATTGTCGATATTAAAATCACAAAAAACACAGGATAAAGAGGTGATGTTGCTTCTTATAACTAAAATTTGATAGTGATACTTCAATCAAAAAGTAAGAAAGTGACTCAAAATAATTCTAAGAAAATGAGACATTTTTATAATATGAAACAGCTAAAATAATATATGCCAAATAGAGAATATAATTGACAACCATTCTATCATTAAACCAATAGCTAGATGAGATCTTGACATATTGCAACACAAACTCGCACTAAAAAGCAACTGCCTCTCACTTGGATGACATGACAGTTGATGCAACATTGACATTCCTTTATGAACTTGCAGGCACATTCCTTGACATTGACTTAATCAAGGTTGTACTACATAAGGGGTCGTTAATATTATGAAATTGGCAATCACATTCACATCCCCAGAAATAACTTTGCAACAACTAAAAGAGCAACAAAAACCACTAAATGGCTAGCTAGTTTCCATGTGTCTCAGTGATATTTTCTCTCACAAAATTAATATTAAGTACAGATACTACAAATTCACATATTAATAAATATTCAAATTAATTCACTGTTTTAGTGTTACAATAATGTCCAACATCCCATTTGTTCTGATGTGAAAATTTGTTCTATAATGATGACCTAATCTTAATAATACAGTGGGGATTGTGGCACATTGTTGTAATAGCTACAATTTAGTTAACGATTATGAATGTTCGTTCAGCAAACCTAGAAACATCTCTTGATGATCCCAAATAGAGAACATTGCTCAAGTATAATTAAATGATAGCTCATAATTTTACTCAAACATACTACAATATTTGAACTACCGTTCGAAAATCGCCGTGACATCATTCAACAATCCGCTCAGTTTAGATCTTGACATATGCACTGTAATTAATCATAGTGCCTAGAGCATATAAATGAAATAGCTAAAATAACCTATGCCAAATAGAGCATACAATTGACAACCATCCTATCATTATACAATAGCTAGTTGAAGATCTTGACATTTTGCAACACAAACTCTGACTAAAAAGCAACTGCTTTTCACTTAGATGATATGACAGTTGATGCAATATTGATTATGACCTTGCAGGTGCATTCCTTGACCTCGACTTAATCAAGATTGCTACAGAAGGGATCATTAGTATTATGAAATTGACAATCACATTCACATCACAGAGATAACTATGCAACAACCAAAATGGCAACAAAAACAACTAAATTTCTAGCTAGTTTCCATTTGTCTCAATGATATATTCTTTCACCAAATTAGTATAAAGTATAGAGTCACAAATTAAACAATATTCTAATTAATACACTATTTTAGTATTACAATAATGTCCAAAAATAGTCTTGAAGATTTTAGATACTCTTAAGGATTGTTTGGTTGCATGTTATTTAATGCTACACTAATATACAACATCCCATTTGTTGTGATGTGAAAATTTGTTATGTAGCAATGAACTAATCTTATTAATAAAGTGGGGATTGTGACACGTGGTTGTGACAGCTGCTATTTAGCTAATGATTATGAAAGTACGTGCAACAAACCAAGAGACATCTGTTAAGATGCGGAGACCATTCAGATCATCATGAAGGTGCTAATGGAGCTCCAGTGAGCTTCCCAGAGGTTCCGAGACGATATGGAACGAAGTTGGGAAAGCCACCACCATCCGCATGAAAGTCTATTAGTCCTCTTCAATATATTGGGAAAGCTACACTAATATATGCTTTCTGGTTCACCACGATCAGTTAGACGTTAAGATTGCGTTTCTTCACAAAGAGCAGGAAAAGTTGTAAATGCAACAACTAAAGGGGTACAAAGCTCAAGAGAAAGGAAAAGATGAGCTAGTGTGCAAGATAAAGAAGTGCCTCTACGGCTTGAAACAAGCGTCTAGGCAATGGTACAGGAGATTCGACATGTTCATATCTGAAACTATACGAGATGCCAAGCGGATCACTGTTGTTAAATAAAACAGTGTAAGTCCTCCTGTATCATCTGTTGTTGTATATGAATGATATGTTGATCGCAGGATCGAACATGGAGGAGATAAAGATGCTGAAGGAGTAGATGTCAAGAGAATTTGACATGAAGGACTTGGGGCCGTCCAAGCATATTCTTGGATAAGAATCAACAGGAAGAGAAGCGCGAGAACTCTAAAGCTATTTCAGAAGAACTATGTTGAAAAGGTGCTGAAAATATTCAACATGAGCGAGGCAAAGTTAGTGAGCACTCCTCTAGCAAGTCACTTTAGTTTATCAGAGGATCAGATGTCGAAGTTTGAAGAGGAGAAAGAACACATGCTGAAAGTTCCCTATGCTTCAGCAGTTGGAAGATTGATGTACGCGATGATCTACACGAAACTGGGCATTGCACATGCAATGGTAATAGTCAGCAATTTCATGGGAAACCTAGAAAAGCACCATTGAGCACGGTCAAGTGAATTTTGAGATATCTGAAAGGTATAGCGGGCAAAACACTTTGCTTTGGTAGGTCTGACATTTTTCTACAGGGATATGTAGTTTCAGACCTTGCAAGAGATGTTGATAGTCGGAGGAGCACTACGGATATGTGTTCACATTAGGAAGTGCAGCGGTGAGCTGGATCTCCAGGATACAGAACATTGTTGCTTTATCTACCACGAACGCGAAGTACGTCGCCATCACTGAGGCGAGTAAGGAGATGATCTGATTGAAGTTTATGGCGGAATTGGGCAAGGAGCAGAAAAATGTAAAGCTCTACAGCAATAGTAAGAGCGCTATTCATCTAGCAAAAAATGCGGCATTTCATGCCAGGACGTAACATATATAGCTTCGATACCATATTATCAGGACACTGTTGGAAGAAGGACAACTTGGATTGGAGAAGATTCAAACACTTCTAAGAATCTCGCTGACATGCTTACGAAAGCAATAATAGTGGAGAAACTGAAGTTATGCACTGCTTCAGTTGGCCTCAGCACATGATAAGGGAGTGGAGGTGAGCCACACCACATTCTTGACAGAGATTGAAGAAGACAATGAAGGATCAAGGTTAGAAGAGGGATGATTCCAATAGGTCTCCAAGTGGAATATTCTTGGGATGGGGAAACCATTCAGATCATCATGGACGTGCTAATGGAACTCCGGTAAGCTTCCTAGAGGTTCCGAGGCGATACGGAACGAAGTTGGGAAAGCTCAGCTGCAACAGGCGTCACAGCGCACCGTAGCGCGTCATGGCGCCCAATGCCTGAGACCAATGCAATGTAGCGCACCCCGGCGCCAGTCTGTCTGAAACTGATGTGCCATGGCACCTAGCACCCGAGACCAAGGCGTTGTAGCGCGCCCCGGCGCCAATCTGCACGAGACTGGCACGTCGTAGCGCGCCATGGCGCCAGCTGCCCGAGACCAGGGCACTATAGTTCGCTTTGGCGCCTGCCTACCTGAGACCTAGGCGTTACGATGCGTCATAGTACTAGGCGAAAAATTGCTCTGGTTCAAGTGTCGCCCTAAGCAATTTGGGATGTATTTTGGACCATTTGGGGTCCGAATGTGATTGGAATATATAAGAAAATATCTTGGAGATATTTCCAATGTAAGCTAGTAGCTGTGCAAGGGCTTTTGCATGTTGGAGAAAATCTTAAAGGTGGTGGCTGCAGCTTTTCTTTTTCATCATAAAGTAAGAGCTGGTGTTCCCTGCTAGAGAAGAAATAGATCAGGAAGCTGTATAAGCAGTAGATATTTCTTGTTCTTATGAAAGTTCTTTGTAACTCTAATCCTTTTGATTCATAGTAGAATTTCTGTGTGGAGTGGCTCCGTGGTTTTTCCCATATTTGAATTTTCCATGTAAAAATTCCTATGTTTGGATGCTTATGGTTGTGCATGTGTATGTGATGTGATCTATATTTTGTTGTGCTTGTGAATTTGTTAATTGTTTGGTAACCGTCAACGCAACCCCGGTCCTTGAGCACAAAATCACTTCCGTTGCGGTGCTCGTGCTTCTCACAACATCTCTTGATGATCCCAAATAGAGAGAACATTGCTCAAACATAATTAAATAATAGTTCATAATTTTACTCAAACAAACTACAATATTAGAACTATGAAAATCATCATGACATCATCCAACAATCCGCTCAATTAAGATCTTGACATAAAACACTATAATTAATCACACTACCTAGGATTGTGATATGTCCTAAGGTTAACAAAAAAGAAGGGAGAAGATTGAGTCATATTTCACTTTGGTTACTCCACACTAACTTTCCCCAAACCTAGAACTTCTTGGCCCATTCTTTTCACAATTTTGAAAAAGGATACATAAGAAATATATCTTTAAGGGTTCATACAAATCTCAAGATTTTGGGCTTATGTTTGTACTCTCTTTGAGATTCATGAATCAAAATGCAAATATCTAGATCGTTTGATATGATCCACCATTATGTCTTGATAGGTCTCTCAACAGTAGTCATATATACTAATGAATCTTCTTAAAGATTACCCCTTGATGTTGCTAGCTTTACAAAAATCCCTTCATAATAAATAAGATAATTCATTGATGATACTCGATAATAATATGAACGTGTATTTCATCATGATGTACAAGTCTTCTAAAGATAGCTTGGTCACATCTTTCTAACTTGGTGGTAGTCTTAAATGGACCAATCCTGCTTACACAAGGAAACCAACTCCACCTCTTCAAATCCCATAAGATGGAATTCTTCTTCAAAGACCTTAAATTTGGTTCAATTAATAGTGTTTCACTCGATTATTCGACTTAATGAGTGCAAATTTCTTTAGCATCAATTAATTGAAGTGTGCTTTCTCTTAGCTGATGTACTCAAGCATTTCAAAATAACTTTCAATTTACTCAATCCACCATCAACTTTCTCAATATTAAGTGTGTCATCATACATTGGCAAATTAATTTTTTGCTATGCTTGTTGCCTCAAGTTCCTTCTTCTTGATGACTCAACCATGCTCATTTATTTTGCATCAATTGACACTAGGATTGGTGTGCCCTTTTGCCATCTCAATGAAGGTATAGTTGGTTGTTGATTCTACATCTTTAGTTGCATCTTCATCATGACCATCAATTTAACCATTTATTTAATAAGTGTATCACACTCTTAATGAATTCTCTAATAGAATTTCCACCTAGTGACACCATCTAAGACCCATCTCATTGTCTTCACCTTTGTCCAATAACAGGGTTTGACTCTCCCCAATCTCTAAAACCTTCTTTAGCCAGTGCAGTAAACAATGTTTATGTTCTGATACCAACTAAATATGTGCCACAATCCCAACCGATAGATAGTGGTTATTAGTCAATAGCTATGAACGTTTGTTTACTGCCAAAACCTTTCACTCAACTATACAATTGAGGGTTTAGTCGATTTAGTGGCAATTATTTAAGAAATATTACTCAAAAAACATTTTTTGAGATTGGAAAACAAATAATAAACAGGCAAGTAAAGATAAAACTGAAAAAAATTTTATTAATGACAATGAAATATCACAAGAAATAGTATGGCAAATTGATAAATCTAAGATTTATAGTAATTTAAGTCAATATAAACAAACACTATTTATTAGAACTTGTATCATTTGATGTGTTTTTATTATTTTCAAGACAAGGAAGAGCTAAATTTAAAAATTCAAATCTGGAATAAAAATCTGAAAAACAGGAAGAATCTCGCTATGGCGCGCCACAACGCAGCGTGGTAGCAATCAAACCGAGAGTGTACGCTACCGCACGTCGTAGCGGACCTGAGAGAGACTGCCACGCTACCGTGCGCCATAGTAGATCTTTAACCAAAAATCAGACGCTATCACGCGCTACAGCAGATGTAAGATATGGCCCAGCATTTCACATAATCCAATATTCAAAAGTGTTGCGCTACCGCGCGCTGCAGCGATCCCAAAGCCGTAACACTAAAGCTACCGTGCGCCACAGCGGAATTAAAATATCATCCGGTACTTCATATTATAGTCAAATATTCGAAAGTCTTGCACTATCCCGCGCTACAGCGGTCCAAAGACCAAAACTTTGGCGCTACCACACGCTGCAACGTCCTCAAAACTGAGACTCTGGCTCTACTGAAGTGAAGCCAAGAGAAACGGTAAGTGTAATTAATTCTGATAAAATAAAAATGAACTGCTTAGGAGATAGCTTATCACAAGAAACTGTGAAAAGGGAAACTAAAATAACTAGTGCTAGAACATAGAAGACAACATAATAGCAATCAAAAAACTAGATGCCGGAAGAATGAATATTCTATGTGTCATTGGAGAGGAAGTCCTTTTAGATCCTAGTGTGATCTTGAAGTTTCCGTCAATGTCAATCATTCTAGAATTAGCAAATTTAGCTCCATGACCCCTTAAGGAGTTGTAAGGAATGTCTTGGTTGGGTTAGGAAGTTTCATAATCCCTACTAATTTTATCATTTGTGAATAGGACAGATGGAATGAAAATTTCTCTATCATCTTTGGGAGACCATTCCTTGCCAGCACAAAAGCTATTATTGATATAGAGAGGGGTATGATGACTGTGAGAGTAAATGGTGCGGCAGAAGAAATAGATATGAAGCCCATCATCTTCAAATAAAAATTTATAAAGGTTGAGTTGTAAAAGAAGAATGTAATTAAAACTCCTGATCCAAAACTCGAAATTCATTGTGAAAATTTTATGAAAATTTTAGTGATGCAGATTCTGAAAGAACTGACTGCACCTCGGTTGGAGGTGGTAGTGTTAAGGAGAAAAAATTGAAAAAAAAAAATAAGACGGGAAAAAGAAAGAAAAATATAATAATTGAAATTGCAGTTCCTGATAATAATTCCAAGTGCTTGAGTTTGAGCACAACAACTAAAAATATTGTTGGTGCTCACCCAGAACCTCAAAAAATCTGGAGAGAAATTCCTCCAAGAGATGCAATTTAAAGAATGCTTAAATCTGTCGAGCTGATGACATTAAACCAAACGCTTTTGGGAGGCAACCCAATCTTTTTTGAATATTGATTTTGTTATGTTTAGTGTACTAATTTGTTTAGTTAAAACCTAGTTGGTAGAAATAGAAGAGTTGAAAAATTTTAACTTCATGAAATTCTTTTATTCGCAGGCGCTACAGTGCACCGCAGTGCATCTCAGTGCTGTAGCGTGCCTGACATTATAGCGTGCTGCAACAAAATTTGAAGCTGTAGCGCGCTGTAGCATCCTCTAATCCCAAAAAGCTGGCGCTATCGCGCGCTGCAGTGTATGACATAAATACTTATAGCTGGGGCCTTTTTGACTGGGAGGGAACCAAGCAGTCAAAATCGCTACAGTGTGCCTTTAAATGCTGGAACATGAAAAGGTGCTGAAAAGAATCTCAAATTTATCTTTACAAGGACTGATTTTAGCTCACTTATGGCATGTCTTAATGGTGTCATTTGACCAACAATTAGAGTGAGTAGAATTCAGTTTTAATGAGAATTGCTGTAAAATCCTGGGGTGTATAAATAGAGGGGGGAAGTAGTTCTTCACACTCAATACCTTAGAATTTTTCCTGCTTCTAAATCTCTTGAACCAAAAACCCTTCTTTCTTTAATGGTTTCCCAAAAGAAGAGCGTTGCTAGCAAGGGTCCAGCTGCCTCAATATCAGGAGGCAGTTTCGATAACAAGAGGTTCGAGGCAGAACAAAGATTTGTCCAGATAACTTCGAAGCGATAGCTCATCCTAGAGAGGGGATTCACTCTCCTTTATCCTATGAGCCACAATGACGTAGCACACCGAGGGTGGGAAAGCTTGGTCAGCTTACAACCAACTCTTACCCAACCATTGTACAGGAAGTTTTCGCCAATGCAATCAATGCCAAGGGGCGAAAAATTTTGTACAAGGGAAGGCAGTAAATTTCGGGCTCGAGCAGATCGAGCTATTTTGCGAACTCAGGGCGGTAGAAGAATGTGCCTACCAAGCATGTCTAAATGCTGAATTCGAACCATCAGCCATCACAAGCGCCCACACCTCGTATGATGCTAACTGGAGAGGGAACCTTGCCAACATTCCACGAGCCCTCGTAAAGGACTCGTGCAATGCGTGACACGTTCTTATTTCCAGCAAAATAATGCCATCTAGGCATTTAAGTGAGATGACCCGGTCAAGAGCAATGTTGATCTATGCAATCGAGCGACCCGAAGATTCTTGAACACCTATGGCACGCCTTGACCGGGCCTTGCGCATCCTTAGTTTTTTGATCTTTAATTTCTGAGATTTGCCTTGTCCAAGAGGTCAAGGTAATCTCTAGTGACCCAGTGATTCCTCCCCGTGTTCCTCTGACCCGTTACAACTTACATTCACGTTACCAAGAAGGGAAGAAGAGCAAGAGAAGAAGATAAGGGAAGGAAGGAGATGCATTTTCATCTTTCTCAGGGATAATGTCAAGACTGAAAAATCTACAAAAAGGAATTTCTAAAATGAGGGTATATCAAACACAAATGGAGAAGTGTCTGGAGGAAGGAGGAAGACAGGCAGTACTACAAGGCCGCCTTGTCTAAACAACACCAGTTCCAACATGACTTCCCCTCGGCTCTTGGAACAATGTTTTCAAACTGGAGCTTGCATGGTGGACCAGGAGAATCTGTCCTCCCACAACCCCCAGAGTTTGAACTTCCTCCGAACTCACAATGGCCCGAAGATGATGAAAATGAAGATGATGAAGAAGAAGAAGATGATGATGTTGACGAATGAACAGGTTGCCAATTTCCCATTTTGTTATTTTCTTAGTTTTTTTTTCTTTGTACTTTTGTTTTGTTTTTGATAAATCTTAGTAAAAATCATTTCCCCATTTGCTTGTGCTGCTGCAATTTCGACTCTATTGCTCAAATTTTTTAAAATTTCTTATGGCACAAATATTTAACTGCTATGGTATGTTGAAATTTTCCAAAAATTTGAAGTATTTAACAAAATGTGAATTCTGAAATTATTGATTCTAAAGTGTTTATGCTGACATAAGAGTATCCTCTAATCACTATAATACCCTCAACTCAAAAATCTGTGTTGCTAAAACACAAGTGTGTGGGTGGAAAATTGAGGAGCTTTATTGAAAGGAGCAAGAAGTGGTGACACCAAGAGTGTGCTAGGTTTATGTGGAACTTACTGAATGCAATGAATAACAAGAAAAGAGATGAAGAAAAATTCTCTCCTTTGAGAATAAAGATAAAAAAAATGAAGGGATGAATAAAAGTATCTCTCCCAAAAGAAAACTGAGAAAAATAGAATAAAAAAAAATATCTCTCCTAGAAAATGACATTCATTGTAATTCACAAGAAGAAACACATATAGCACCAAACAAATTCTAAAATCACTGAATCTTGCTTCCTCTCGATCAAAGAAGACCTAGAAATCCTCCAATGTACATTTGAGTCTTGCACCATTCATCAAGAGGGAGGATAACAGAATAGTGAAAAGAGGGGAAAATACTGGCTAAGTACAATTTAGAAATCATATTTCACTTATCACAATGTTAAGTAACATTCTAGAAGAAGAAAAATTCTATTACCATCCTTAAAATTGTGCAAATAAAAATTTTTAAGAGAAATCAACTTTTATGCTTACTCGAGGACGAGCAAAAAACTAAGTGTGGGGGTTTGATAAATCTAAGATTTATTGTAATTTAAGTCAATAAAAATAAACACTTTTTATTAGAACTTATATGCTTTGATGTGTTTTTGCTGTTTTCAAGACAAGGAAAAGCTAAATTCAAATATGGAATAAAAATATGAAAAACTGGAAGAATCTCGCTATGGCACGTAACAACGCACTGTGGCAGTAATCCAACTGAGAGTATAACGCTACCGTGCGCCGTAGCGAAGCTGAGGCATAGATTGCCACGCTACCGCTCGCCATAGCAAACCTTTAACCAAAAGTCAGACGCTATCGCGCGCTACAACGGATGTAAGATATGGCCCTGCATTTTCACATAATTCAATATTCGAAAGTATAGCACTACCGCGCGCTGCAACGGTCCAAAGACCGAAACGCTGGCGCTACCGCGCGCTACAGCAGTCCCAAAGCTGAAACGCTGGCACTACCGCGAGCCACAGCAGATTAAAATATCATCCGATGCTTCATATTATAGCCAAAAATTTGAAAGTCTCACGCTATCGCGCGCTGCAGTGGTCCAAAGACCGAAACTCTGGTGCTATCACGCGCTGCAACGCCCTCAAAACCAAGACTGGCACTATTGCGCCATAGAGCCCTCAAAACAGAGACTATGGCGTTACCGCACACCGTAGCGCCCGCCGTAAATTTTGTTCAGCAAGAGCATTCAAAATAGCATAAGAATATCCAAAAGTCATAATTGTTCCTCTTCCCACTGCAAAGATTAATTGCAAATGTAATTAAAACTTCCCTTCCCAAGAAGGGATCAGAATAATTATTAATAGGATTTCAACTCTCAAGAATGAAAAGGGGTGGCAGATTAAATGCTAAGAATTAATTGAAGAAGTCTATAAAAGCACAAATTTAAGGCTGAAAAGGGGTTCCATATTTTGATATTCAAGGATTCAACATATTTGAGGCTGCTAAGCATAAGGAGAGTCCCCCTGCCCAAGGAAGTAGAAGGCTTGCATTGAAGGAGAAGGATCAAGTACAGGAAGCAGAAAAGAGAAGGAGGTTTGAAATAGAGAGAAGATCTAGTAAACGCGACAGCAGTTCCTAGTATTGTATCTCCATCTCTCTCAATTTTTTTTCTATAAGAGCCATGCAAAGGCTCCCAGTTCTTATGTGCTATCCTTGTATTTCTTTTCTAATTGAAGCCTAAACCCTCCTTTGGGAGGGTTGGGCACATGTATGTAATGAGTTAAGGGATAAAAATATGTTTGTACTCAAGAATTATTAATCAATATTTTCTTTAGTCATCTCTTTTGATTATTGATGTGAAGAATGCGTGGATGAATATTATGTCATGAATATATTTTATGTGAATGTTTTAAACTCTGAAACCATAAAGCTAGTGATTCTATTAGAACTAAAGATGTGCATGTCGAGCATCCTCGCCGCAAATGCCAGTGACAGCATTTGTCGTGCGATGATGACTAATGCAAATCCTTAGGTATAGCTCACCATTAGCTTATGCGCAGAAAATGCGCATGATTGCCTAGAGCCTAGTGACAAGCTCTATGAGCGTCGTAGCATAGTTTCTTTAGCTGAGCTAAGAAGTTGATGCGTGTGAACCAAAAGCCACATATTGAGCCCCATAGCTTGTGCTAAGTTTATGTGAGGATTAAGATGCATTGTGTGCCAGTCGGTAATGTGACATAGCCCACTTAGCCCAATAACTCTCTTCCTTAGCTAAACTTAAAACTGATGCACATGAGATATCGGTGGAATCAAGCTTATGTGACACCTAACTAAAACTATGAATTTATTAACTTAAACATAAGTATCAAATTCAATTATTAACGGCCACACAAGAGTCTATGCGCCGAGATTGAACCTTCTTGTGTTCATCTCTGAGCATTAGGCAAAACGTAGTCCAATTTGGGGGACACCCTAAAGAAGACTATATTTCTTGATTATAATTAAAACATCTAAATAATTTGACACTAAAAATTGATTAAAAAGAGTACTTACACAAAACCCTTAACGAATTGCATGCTAAACCCAACTCTCCTTACTTTCTGACAAGTAGTTTCTAATCAAAGAAATTCTGATTATTAAAATTAGAACCAACATCAACAACTAAAGCATTGTTCAAACATCAGTGAAATCAAATACATTTTAGTAATAAAACACACCATTCTCAGTGGACGATAAATCTGGGGACTTCACAATCCCTTATTACTTGGACTTCACAATCCCTTATTACTTGTGCACTTGCGTGTGAGCGCAGACATGTATTTTCAGTCTGTCATAGATCTAACATAAAATGACATTTTTCACATATAGTTACAAAAGAGAAACATAAATAGCCAAAGAAAAAATAAGCCTAACAAAAGGGACCTACTTATAATGTTTAAATTTAAAACAAAAACATAAAATGCAAGTCATGGGGAATATGTGGCACTAAGAGAATAATGGCTCATATAAATCCATGTGCATTTTTTGCAACTATGATGAGTTCATAGCAAAATTAAAGGATGCCACATGCCATCATCATTTTCCAAAGTGATTTGAGGAACATCCTTGTGGGACTTAAGGCTTGATTAACTATTTCATGCTGCTAAAAAATGATACCCTTAATTAGCTGAGATCAACTTGGTGTTGGTGCTAAGCAAGTTTTTTCAACTTGCACCTTGACAGCCTCTCAACTAACTTCGACCTTTGTTAATCAATCCATGCTCAGATAACTACTACTTTCATGCTTTTCCTCAATTGCTTCTTCGACTCCATCAATGTTTGTCTCTTGTTCTCAGTCGTTTGACTGTGCCCTTGAACTTGAATAATTTCCAAATGATTCCCTCTAATTTGACTTCTTTAAATAGCTAGGCTAAAGATATAGCTAGGCTAAAGAATAGCTAGGCTAAAGAGTAGTATCACAGGATTAGCCTCCGTAATTGCTTGATTAAGCCTCCGTGTTAGTTAGCTACTTTCTTGATACCCTAATCGCTTGCTTTCATAAAACTTCAGCTGACTAGAAGAATATTTTTAAGAAAAGTTGTGGTGTTGATGTTGTAATTGATAACAGTGTGGTGTTGATGTTGAAAATTCATCATGAGGGCAAAACGATAAAGTAATGACAATATCATGTATGAAAATGAGGGAACATGCACTAATCAGAATGAGTTTGTAAATTCCTCATAAACATTGGCATTACCATGAAAATTAGCAATAAGTACATACATTTCCCAAGGCAATATTAGAGACCCATGAAGTTCATGTTCATACCTCAGTATCCAATAACATAATCAAAACAATCGTGTGGTTGTTGTGGAAGTATAGTAGATGCTGAAAGAAAGGAAATTGAGGAGCGTATAAATGCACACTATACTCATTCTGAACTCTTCAAGAAACAACTTGTCAGCCATTAGATGTACATTGTGACAAACTCTCATGAGAAGATTGATGACATAGAAGACCTAACACTAGAAACTACATTTATATTGGTCAATGAACATGTTAGAAAGATGAATAATGTCATGTTTACGCACTTTTATGCTTTCCATTTATGCAGTAGGCTTGAATCTTAAGTTTTCTCTTAACCTCATTCTCATCCACAAGGTTCTAACAATCTGAATTAATTTAGACATTAATTATTTTTTCTATTGAGTGACTATTCTTTGATTCAATTATTATAGGATTTTAATTGTTGACGCCATTTATTATATAAAAGTATATGAAATGCATTTAATCATTCAAATTTTAGCCAAAACAAATTGCCCATAATAGTCATGCATAATCCTTTAAGGTGCTTTAATCTTTACACGCTAGTGTTCGACATCCTATGTATGACAAATTCTATACAAGTAGACAGCATGCAGCATATGTACCGACAAGTCATTCAACTAGATTGTCCAATTGTTTTTGACTTCATTTAAAGGCATTCATTTAAATGTGTGATATCCTTGTAAATTGTGGGTTGATCATGGATACATGATACATGGAAGAGGTAGAATAATTAAATATTTATTATGAATTATGGCACATGCTAATACTTGGTGACAATTTAGACATTAAGTATTTGAACAATGTTCTAGATGTTATCAATTCATTATCCGTTGACGTATTCTTCAATCAATAATTTGTTTACGTAACTCTGAATTGAGAGGGTTCATTGTAGATAGTACTCCAATAAACTTTTTAAAAGAGAAACATTGAATTCCCACACTAGAGGACGCTCTTGTTAATTTCAAAAAGCATACATAAAAAGATAAAGCCACTATTATGAATTTGCCTCTCGGCATACCTTTATGCATGAGGAACTATCTAATTATAGGCACACACAACTGCAAAATATTTTTGTGAGAAGTCTTCATGTAGAAGAAAAGGATTCAAATGTTAACACATCCATTAATCTTAATTAGAGTTCATGAAAATATTATGATAGCTTATGCTGTATTAAACAACTTCATCAGATAATCTATAGTCATGATGTGTGCGTTAATGTCTTAGCAAATTAAACACGATCAAGATATTACTGAAGTTGAAGCAGACAACAACAATCCTAACTTGCAAGCATTGATAGACAAGTGTGTTTGGAGTAATAATCCATGAACCATTGCATTCAGCATTTGGAATGCATGTGTAAGTATAAATTTTACAATTAAAGCAAATAATTAATTGCTTCATTATCCATTAATCTCTAAAACTGTTTCATTGAATTTCAGCATGTTACAAAGGGGGATATGAACCGATTGAAAATGAATCTTAAAAATTGTGCTTTAATAATTTAGCAACATATCAGAGTTGTAATAAAAAGATATTTATGATTTCTTTTTGACTTTTTAATTATGTAATCAGGTCAATAAATCTTAATAAAATGACTTTCATACTTATGCCAAATTTAGGGCATATTTTAATTAAGTATTAAATTTATGATTAATTCATTCGTCCCTAGAAATAGCTAATACAAATAGTCAATATTAACTAACATTCTATGTTAACAGCAAATACTAATTAAAGCATAAATATTACAATATTTAAATTAAGCGTACTACATTTAAATACCATTATTAAGCATTTTTAGAGGTTTCCATTCAATTAAATATATATTGATATTAAATTAAATCCAAAATTACATTTAAATTCCCAGCCAAATAATATGCCAAATTTTACCATAATTTACTAAATCTTGTGCCAAATAATTTTCATGATTTAATAATCTTAGATTTTGCTAAATTCAGATTATACTTTTGCTAAATCCTATAGCTTGCAAAAACATCCCTAAATACTTCTCTTTTCATTTTCTTACATTTTTAATACTTCTTTCTGAGCATAAGAACTTTGAAATTTTTTTAGATTAGTTTAGGGGTAACTTTTTCAGAATGTGCTCATGACCCTAATTTTTATTTTGATGCAAAGCATGCATACATGAGATAACATGAGAATTATTTTATTATGTGGCAGCTTAGCTTTTACAAAGGGAAGCCCTCACTTAGCTTATGCATGAGATTAGATACTTAGGTGGGAGTACAAGGCCTAAGCAGAGTAGCTATAACCTGACACAATAATAGCTTAGCTTAAGCTAAGCCCCATCCAGAGACCAATTATGATACGACAAGCTTCAACTTCATTAGCCAAGCAAACTCTCAGTTCAATTATTCAACCAATCAAAAGCCCATTGAGTCTAAGAAAACTCAACTAAGCTGCTAAGACGCATAAGAAGCCCTTCAATGGATCCGGTAAAGCTCAATGAAAAAAATTCACAATACACAATCATATTTAGATTTCAGGTGCAGGCGACAGACAAACAATTCCATAGGCAAATCTGGAAATCTATCAACGATAAACAAAGACGACAAGCAATTTTCATCTACTAAAGAACATATACAGAAACATTATCTTCTGGCTGCCTAATTGCCATCACATTCACATACAAATACCAATTGCATTAAACGCAGTAGAAATAAAAAGAGTTCTTTACATAATCAAACCAAATGCAGAAAAAACCCACAATTAACAACAAACTTACCAGCAAAGGGCAAGAAAATCGAAAGAAAAATACATTGGAAACAGTAAATTAAAAAAGTAAAACCTACACACATAGAATTAAAAAAGAATGAATAAATCAAGACACGGTGACTCCAAAAGAAAGAAAGAAACAAAAAAGAAATAATAAACACGGCAAAACACATTTATCATACCTCTTAATAACATAGTTGCAAGCCTTATAGAGCGTCTGCTTGGTATCAAATAGAATATGAGGATGGCAATAGCTTGACAGCGGCATCGCCTTCGTCTTACACCCAATGTACGCACACCGTTTCCTGTCACCCTTGGAAGAGCTGCCATTTTCCCCTTCCGCATGCCCTAATCGCGCTTCCCCGTCAATAACCCCAGGAGCAGTGGCAGCAATGGGATTCTCTTCCACGGGACTCTTCCCAAACTCCCAATAAAAATCCCTATGTTTAACCCTGATCTCCTCCATAAGCGCCCAATATTGCCTCCGATAGCACCGATTGAGCTGCTTTAATCGCCGAGAACGGCGTTGGAGGACCTCCTCTCGTGAAAGATATTCGGCGCAAGAGAGAGCCTCGTCCTCCTCCACTCCATCGATCGGCATGGCGGTGGATCCAGCGTCATGACCGCTGGCAACGGCCAGTGAGGCGAGGTCAGGTTCGGGTTTAGGGTTAGGGTTTACAATCGATTCTGCATTAGGATTTGAAGGTGAAAGAGGGGAGACAACGGTTTCTCTCTTCATCACCTTCGATGGAGGTTTGCTGCCGCTCGCACAGCCCATGGCACTATATGTCCTTTTGTTTTTAAAAGAGAAAGAACGAGCACTCTCAAATCCATCGTGCATTCGTAAATATCCGTTCGTTTTTTTTTTTTAAAGAACTTTGTGGTTAATTAATGATGCTCACTAGTTCTGTTGGGCTCTTATATTTAAAATTTTAATAAATTAAGATATTATTTACATGATAAAATTTAAAAATTTTGAAGAGTTGTTTATATGAAAAAAAAAAAAAAAAAATTGAGTGTAAAATAATTTGGTTATATTTAAATTTGATTAAATTATAATTATATTACTTTACTTTTATTTATTAGTTTTAAAGAAAATTTAATATTTTTTATTTGAAATGAAATAATTTGTGATTTTAGTCCGTAACGGGAATAAAATTATACCAATTTTTTAGGATTTCTATGGAATGAAATTCTATTTCATTCAAAGTACTCTTCACATTCGCTGCAAAGAAATCAATTTCGTTCAACGAGCTCGTTGTAGTCATTGCATTCAAAATCGACTTCCTTCGACAAGCTTTACGGGTTCAATGCGAAGCCGTGGCCACCATTGTTGTGTTAAAAAAAAACTGTTGCCAGCTGTCGCGTTTAGGAAGAAGACGTGCAGTATTAAATTTTTCATCTGTTTTACTTTATGCCAAACATCGGTAACTTCAATTTACCTGAAAATTTTTATTTTATAATGCTTTTATCTCATACCAAACAGCCTATAATTGTAAAGCTATTTGATTACAGTATAATCTGATTACAGTGTGATGAGATTACTTTATTATTGTTTGATAGTTTTTCAAGAAATTTATGATTTTTCTGATTGGAATGAAGTAATCTGAGAATATAATATAACTAAAAATACTAAAAGTAAAACTACACTGTCTAACTAAATACTAAAAGCTATAATTGATCTGATATATTTGAATAATTACTAATAGTTAGAACTGAATTAAACTAAAAAGAGAAAAAAATACATATGCAATAATTTATTTTATCTTATTATACTTCATCTGCGGGCACGCACCAAACGATTGAGGAGTCAAGCATTTTTGCAAGACTAAGTATGAGCTCCCCAAACTTTACACAACTCTCTCCAATGAGTACGTGTAAACATCCTTATTTTTCCTTATAGTTTGCCCATTGGCCGTAATGTTTATGCACAATCAATCCAATTTGATGAACCCATATAATGAATGTTTTTCTAATTACTAAATTTTTATTTTTATGCACAAATCATATGTGATATGTAATAAGGATTTTTGCTCAAAGCAATGCAACAAAAAATATTATTTAAAAAAAATTAACTAAAACTGTTATATTCATTATTATCTAGTACCTTGATGAAACTCTTTCAAAAAATGAACAAATTTTAGATCATCCATCATCCTAATATCTTGTATATTCTTAGACTGATTGATTTTTTGATGCAGAGCACCCACGTAATCATTGTTGACGCACCAAATCATAAATTAAGCTTAATATTTTCATGATTATATATTGTATTTTCCATTATAGTTACATAGGCTTATTCATGGATTCCATTGAAATGGGACTATAGATTAGCTCATTTATCATATTTTTGTCATGAGTGTTATTTGAATGAAAAGACACTATAATCATTCATGAGAGAGTTGGTTTAAGATTTTTTAGTATTTTATATGAAAGAACACTTTAGTCCTTCATGAGTGAGTTTGTTGATAGTTTTATTAGTCATTTGTAGGAAAAGACACTTTAACTTTTCATGAAATGATAAGTTTATAATTTTGATGGTTATTTGACAAGTATTGTATGGCTATAAATAAGCTAATATCTTATATATCATGGCATTGAATATTGAATGAAAATATATTTTTCTACTTATTGTATTCATTAGTATTTTCATTCTTAAGAGAATGAAATCTTGAGTGTGAGTATTTCAAACCTTAGAGAATGACATCTAAGGAAGGAAGAAGATCATGCGATGAAGGATTGTTTATAGAGGTTGACTTCAAATAATCCCGCTTCACCACCGGTTGCCTTAACTTTGACATATGTTAGATCAACCATAGCTTTTATTTATATCTATACTTTTATATGGCAAAAAATTTTGTGTTATCATAACTATAGCTCGAATCATCTCAATCTCATTTTTTATTAATTTTTCATTTGTATGCAAAATTTTCCTTAATTTATTGATACTCAATCGTGATTGTTATTTTTATTAGTGTAAAAATTATCATACACTTTGCATACACATTTATTTTGTCCTACATCATATTGGTATCAGAGAAAGTTTATCCTCAACTTTTTATGCCAATTGATGGCAAAATCATGCATACAATAAAGCATAAATTTCATTCACGTCACTTTTCGATTTGATTTATACCCTGCCGTATTTTGATCATAACTTATTCAATTTATATTCGAATTTTATGTTTGAGCACTCCATTTTGGGTAGAACAACAAGATCTATAACTTTGTAGCATACTATTTTACTTGATTCAGCTATTTACACATTCAAAACCTCTCAAAATCGAGAGCTCCTATATATATATATTATATCGGCTCATAGTGGACATCGATACCAAGGCCAAACTTCTGAACGAAGAACTGATGACCTCCTCAAAGTCTTACTTGAGAAAATAGAAAATCTCACTCTCACAATGCATGATTTTTGAACTAGAATTGAAGCGCTAGAGCTGAAAGCCAATGAAATATCACCAACTAGACTATAACGCAATCATCTCTTAAGTAATATTGATGATTATCAAGATCTAGATAGTATACATCCCAAAAAACTATCTATAATAACCCAAGTTATTACTATAACTAATTAGGATTAATCTAAATCCTGATTTTAATCTTAATGTACTACTTAAGTTATTAGGAGTTCACTACCGGGACCTAGTCCAAATCAAATGTCAAATAGATCAAATCCTGATTTTGGAAATTTCAGAAACTTTGAAAATTGACCTAATTATTTTAATCTTAGATCAAAAATAAGACTTTACCATTACACTCATTGCCCCCAAATTAGATAAGAGTGATATTTTAGTGGCAATCGGAAGTTGTCGAAAATCTGTCGAATATTTTAATAATATTTAATTAATTAGAAAATTGAGATATTTAAATTGACCTCAAAATCAAAGTCTGGCTTTGCCATTGCGCTCGTCAACCCCAAATTAACTAGGAGTGATATTTTGGACGCGTTTCGAAGTCGTCGAATTTTATCGAATATTTTAATGTTATTAAATACCCCGAAAAATAAAAAAATTAAGTACTCGTTGGAACCGAAATACGACTTCATCGTTGTATTCCTCACCTCAAATTAGCTAGGGGTGAATTTTTTGAATTTTTTGAAGCATGTTTATAAAATCTGACTTTTAAAGCAATAAAGTAATTAAATAAAGGAATTAAAAATCTCCAATTTTGTCTTCTTCCTCCTTCTTCCCTGGCTGGGTCTCGCAGCTTTCACTTCACCTGCTACATTTAATTTTTTTTTCTCCAGCCCCTGCCATGCTCAGCCTCCCCTTTCCTCTCCACCTCCTGCCATTCCCTTATCTCCATAGTTGAGATAGGACAACTCATGCTCATCCCATCCAAAGCCATGCCTTCCCTTCTCCTTAAAAGAGCCTCAGCCATCCTCCTTTCCTCCATTTGCTCAGCTGAAGCTCTCTCCCTAATGTTATTAAATACCCCGAAAAATAAAAAAATTAAGTACTCGTTGGAACCGAAATCTGACTTCGTCGTTGCATTCCTCACCCTCAAATTAACTATGGATGAATTTTTAGAATTTTTTGAAGCATATTTATAAAATCTGACTTTTAAAGCAATAAAGTAATTAAATAGGGGAATTAAAAATCTCCAATTTTGTCTTCTTCCTCCTTCTTCCCTGGCTGGGTCTTGCGGCTTTCACTTCACCTGCTACATTTAAATTTTTTTTCTCCAGCCCCTGCCATGCTCAGCCTCCCCTTTCCTCTCCACCTCCTGCCATTCCCTTATCTCCATAGTTGAGATAGGACAACTCATGCTCATCCCATCCAAAGCCATGCCTTCCCTTCTCCTTAAAAGAGCCTCAGCCATCCTCCTTTCCTCCATTTGCTCAGCTGAAGCTCTCTCCCTCCCCCCCCCCCCCCCCCCCCCATTCTCCATTTTTTCTATGCTAAATTTTGAAGAGAAGCTCTTTAGCCTCTCAAGCTCTCAGGTTCCTAAGGATCCCTAGAAAGAACTTTCATTTGCATGTCTAAGGTAACTCCCTTTCTCCCATTGAATGGATTCAATGGCTACTTATTTTGCTCTTATGCTTATTTTGCATCCTTAAAAATCTGTGATTGAGATATATAGTCCATTAAAGCTCCTTGAGATAAAAAATTTTAGGAGAGAAAATGAGCTATGTTTTTCTTTGTTTCTGCATACCCTAATCTTTAGCTTCATTATTTACATAGTTAAAATATTTGTTTCGGGCCGATTTTGTATCAAAGGAAAGGTATCAAAAATACCTTTCCATCGGTATATGGAACCACACATGAGGTGCCCAAAATTAAGAGTATTTGAGTGTGAAAGGAGACCCGTTACGATTTTCGCATAGGCGAAATCACTGTCGGGCGCTACAGCGCCGCAGCGCCCGAGTTTCTAGTTGAAATCCACCGTGGTGCATCGCATTGCACCGTAGCGGCATATAAATTTGATGAAAGTAAATTTAATGCACTGCAACACTGAAATCCACCGCAGCGCACCATCGCGATGAAATCCATCGCAACGCATCGTAGTGTTTGGCTTTCGGCCAGAAGGCGCTACAGCTCGTCGTAGCGCCCAGAACTGTCCAGAATTACCCAGATTTGTGATTTTTTGCATTCTAATAGTTTTAGTAAAATTAAGCATTGTATAAAGTTGTAGATAATTTTTTAATATGGAAAAATTATATTTTGACCCCTTTCATGAAAATAGAGCCATAACTTTGAAATGACTATAACTTGATCGTTATATATCAAAATTTTGTGTTGTTAGATTCTATGGAATCCTTGGATAGTAAATATTAATAAACCAAATGAATTTTTTAACTTTACTAGGTAAAATTACCAAAATGATTTTATTGGTTAAAATTCTTAAATGGGACCCTTATGATTTAATATTTGTCCAAATTTGATGTACATATTATCTATCTTCATGTTAGACAGTAAGGATTTATTTGGCATAAATAAAATCTAATTTAAAACCCTTTATTAAAAAGTAGTATTTTAGACCCTTTAGTAAGAGCAGAATGATCATTTTGCTCAAAATTTAGGTTTAGTACTCTTAACCTCTAAAATATCATTTAAATCATTAAAATCAATAATAAAACCGATTTGGAATCAATTTATAACCCTTAATCTCATAATCATGTAATTTGATAGAAACCCCATTAAAGGCTTGAAAATTTCTAAGTAAAACTAATACCCCCTAGCTTAGCCAAATACATCTTTAACTTCCCTTAAGTGAATTAGATCGGCAAATGAAGATATATTGCAATAATTATCATCAAAATTTCCTAAGTTATTTCATTAGGAGTTCATCAGGATCTATACTTCACTTTAAAATCTTTTCCTTAAGATAAGAATGGATACTAGGTTAAATTTTATTCATTGAATAAAGTGAGTTATTCAATGAATAGAGCCTTAGTTTTATTAGTTTTCAGATTTTCATGCTTTATTTCTGATTATTTTATCTTTCAACTTTAGATTAAGATCATGAGAATCATTCTATTAAGCTTGATTATGCTTAATAGAATTTTTCTTGATTATTAGTTCACATTTAGACTTAAACCTTAGTCCTTAAGACTTACCATTTGGATTATGTGATTAAACCCAATTCAGTGGTGTTTAATTCATAATCTATAGCCTTAGTAGATCTTGCTTAAATCTTAGCTTAGAGCATCTAATTTCATCAAATAGCATGTGTTAATTACTTATTTAACTTATAAGAGATATTGATTGAATTAAGTTAGAACCCGATCAGATTTAATTTTGTTTAACTCATAAGGACGTGCTTCTAAGTTATACTTGATCGTAGGAATTGAAAATCCTGAACTTGTGTAACTTAGAGTACTTAAAATAGATTAAAGTAGATAATAATGGATATCACATGTGTATAATAGAGTCCCTTGCTTACCATTAAATTATTAATGCTTTTGCATTCCTTGTACTTTGTGCCTTTACCTTAAACATGTCATATAAGAACATTGATGCATGAAATGAAAACTTATAATAATTAGGACAATATTTGCATAGGGTTCAGTTACTTGTTGATCGTGTGTATTTTACCCTACTAGACAAGGGTAAGGAGAAATAAGAATTACTTAACATTACTCATTGAGGAGTATTATATTATGTTGGAACCCGAATAGCCTTGCAGATATGCTTGACTTCTCAGCTACTTTTAGATATATCCATAAAAGTAAAGTAAAATAACTAAAATTTACTGCATTTGAGATTACTACCTCTTTTGTTAAGTTTTTATTCTATTAGTTTGGCCTAGCCTCAGATGATGCTAGGAATATACATATGCTCATTACAACAGGCTAGATTAGTCCTCTTCTAATATGACAGTCATTGCATACTTGTTTACTATTTATTATTTACCATTTACCATTTAATATTGTACTTTATTTCAGCCAACTTTACTTTACCTACTTACTTGCCTATAAGATGCTAGATTTCTTATTGCTTATTATACTTATCACAGATTGATTTCTTGCATTTAGACTTGCATATTTCATATGATCATCAGTATGTTTAGTATTAGTATTGTCTTTTAGTACTTTTCTTATTATATTTATATATGTATACCTAACCTTATCTTAGCTTACTTTTGAGGTATGTTCTTTTGCCTCATTTTTGTTAGTTATAAATACTTCTATTTATAACTCATCACCTCCTTTGTATTCTTGTTGCTCCTATGCTAGCTTATTTTGTTTAGTTTAAGTAAATTGTGACATTCATAAATTCATAAAATAATTCAACATAAAATATACTTAGACAATATGTCTAATAAGGTTTTCCTTTTCTTGGCTAGGGCCCTGTGTAACAACCCAAGTTGTTACCTTAGCCAATTAGGACTATTCCAAGTCCTGATTTTGATCTTAGTGCACTAATTAAGTCATTAGTAGTTCTCCACAAGTACCTAGTCCAAATTCGAGGTCAAATGGATCAAACTCGATTTTGGAAATTTTAGGAACCCAGGAAATTGAGCTAATTAATTTGACCTCAGATCAAAAATCATACTTCGCCATTGTGCTCGTCACCCCCAAAATTGCTAAAAGTGATGTTTTGGACGCGTTTGGAAGTCATCAGATTTTATAGAATTTTTTAATATAATTAAATACCCCAAAAAATAGAAAATTCAATACTCATCAGAATCGAAATCTGACTTCACCATTGCGTTCCTCACCCCCAAATTATCTAGGAGTGAATTTTTAGAATTTTTCGGAGCTCATTTATAAAATTGAATTTTAGAGATTAATTAATTAATTAAATTTATTTAAGATCCATTTTTAATTTTTTCTCCTTCTTTTCCTACGCATGGACCCCACTTATTGCTGCATTCGGAGCTCCCCTCCTTCTCCATTATGGCGCACAAAAGTCTCCCCCTCGCTCTCCATTTCTTCAAGCCATCTCTCCCATGCCTGTGATGGGATGAGTCAATCTCATCCCATCCTAAAGGCCATGCTCTCTTCTCCTTTAAATAGAGCTCAGCCCCTCCACTTCCTCCCTTTACTCTCAGATTAAAATCTCTTCTCTTCCTCCCAAGCTGTCCTCCTTCCTCCATTATTGTGCTATTGAAGAAGCCCTCAAGCTCCTAAGTTCCTGCAGAAAACATAGCTCTCTTCATCCATCTTTTTCCATTTGAAAGCTAAGGTACCTCCCTTTCCCTCATTGAATGGATTCAATGGCTACTTCATTTTGCTCTTATGCTTATTTTGCATTCTTAGAAATCTATGATTGAGTATGGAATCCATTAAAGTTCATTAAGGTATTAAATTTTATTGTAAATGAAATGCTCTATTTTTCCTCCTTTCTGTATACTTGAACCTTTAACTCCATTGTTTGCATAGTTAAAATAATTGTTTTGTGCCGATTTTAGTATCAATGGAAAAGTCTCGAAAATACCTTTCCATCGGAATATGACACCACATGTGAAGTGCTCTAGGCTGAGAGTATTTTAACCCGAAATATGAACGGTTACGGTTTTTACACATGCGAAATTACAGTCGTGCACTACAGCGCACCGTAGTGCTCAAGTCACTGGCTGAAATCCGCCGCAGCGCGCCACAGTGCGCTGCAGCGACATATAAATTTGATGAAATTAAATTAAATGCACTGCAGCACTAAAATTCACAGCAGCACGCCACAGCGCCGAAAAGCGCTGCAGCGTGCCGTAGCGCGTTCCAGCGCATCGTAGCGCCTGGCTCTCAGCTAGGGAGCGCTACGGCATGCTGTAGCATCTAGCTCTCAGGAACCTTGGTGCCATAGTGCGCCTTAGTGCCTGAAAGCACTGCCGCGTGCCCCAGTGCTTGAAAGCACTGCCGCGTGCCCCAGTGCCTGAAAGCTCTACTGCGTGTCACAGCGCTGCGACCGCTGCAGCGCGGCGTAGCACCCAGAACTGTTCGGAACTGCCCAAAACTGTCCGGAATGGTCGAAACTTTATTTTTTGCATTATAATGACCCTATGACCCTATTGGGGCCAAAATAGATCAAATTTGAGCCTAGTTTTAGTAAAATTAAGTATTGTATAAAATTGTAAGTGATTTTTGAATATAGAAAATTTAGGTTTTGACCCCATTTCATAAAAATAGAACTCTAACATTGAAATGACCATAACTTGATCATTAAATATTCGAATTCAGTGTTATTAGACTCTATGAAATCCTTGGATAATAAACAACCATAAACTAACTAAATTTTTAGATTTTACTAAGTGAAATTACTAAAATGCCCTTATAAGTTAAAATCCTTAAATTGAACCCATAGGCTTTAATAATTGTCCAAATGTGAAGTACTTACTGTCTATCTTCATATTAGACAGCAAGGAATCATTTGACATTAACAAAATCTATTTTGGAGCCTTTAACCAAAAAGTAGCATTTTTGACTCTTAGTAGGGGCAAAATGGTCATTTTGCCTAAAATTTAGGTTAATTTGGAACTAATTTAGAACCTTTAACCTCATAATTGAGTAACTTGATAGAATCCCCATTAAATGCTTGAAATTTTCCTAAGTAAAATCTATAAGTTTCTATCCTAGTTTCAATTTCACATCCCTAACTTCCTTATAATAACTACCATTAACTCTATAAATTGTCTAATTCTCTTAGCAGGAGCTTCTTTAGAAACTTCAACTTTCACCATAGGACCTTTTTCCTTAAGATTAGGAATAGATCCTAAGTTAGATTTCATTCATTAAATAAAGTGAGTTATTCAATGAATGAAACCTTAGTTTTATTAGTCTCTAAATTTTATAACTTGATTCTAATTATTTTATCTTTTAATTTTAGATTAAGAATATGAGAATCATTCTATTAAGTTTGATTTTTGCTTAATAAGATTTTGTCTTAATCTTAGTTCACACATAGAATTAATACCTTAGTCCTTAAGCTATACTTTTGGATTATGTGATTAACTCTAAACTCGTGGTATTAAAATCATAATCCTTAGTTTAATAGATCTTAATCAAATATTTGCTTAAAATGTCTAAATTCATTAATTAAGATGTGATGATTTATTTTTTAACTTGTAGTCAAATCTGATTGAATTTAATTAGAACCTGATCAGTTCTAATTATTTTTAACCTTATAAGGCCATGCTTCTAAGTTATATAACTTTGAATAGTTAGAATGGTTTAAGTAGACAACAACTGAAGTCACTAGGTGTAGTAGAGTCCCTTGCTTACTATTGACTTACTTGTTACTTTTACATTCCTTGTACTGTGTGCCTTACCTTGAATATGTCATATAAGAACATTGATGCATAAAATGAAAACTTAGAATAATTAGGACAACATTTGCATAGGGTTCAGTTACTTGTTGATCTTGCACATTTTACCCTACTAGACAGGAGTAAAGAGAAATAAGGATTACTTAACATTACTTATTGAGGAATATTATGTTAGGTTAGAACCCGCTTAGTCTTGTTGACGTGCTTGACTTCTCGGCTACTTCTGGATATGTACACAGAAGTAAAGTAAATAATTAAAATATTTCTACATGTGTACATTACTGCCTCTTAAGTTTAATTTCTATTATGTTATTCCAGCCTAGCCTTAGATGACGCTAGTAATATTTTGTCACCTTAGCCTCCTTGTTGACGCTAAGAATCCTTTTGTTATAAATATGCTAGATTATCCCTCTTCTGATATGGCAGTCATTACAAACCTGTTTAATATTTAATATTTACTATTTACCAATTACTGTTGTATTTACTTCAGTCAGCTTTATTTTACATGCTTAATTGCTTATAGGAAGTTACTTTTTGTTACTGCTTACTATACATATTACAATATTTATTTTTAATCTGTATATGTCAAGTGATTATAAGCATGTTTAAGATGAGTCTTTTCCTTTAGTATTTTCTTTACTTTACTTATACTAATATGCCTAACTTTGTTATAACTTTGACATTGAGGTATATTCTTTTACCTTACATGTTGCTTAGTTTTAAATGCCTTTATTTATAGCTTTTTACTTCATTTGTATGCTTATTGCACCCTTATACTTTGCTTGTTTTTTTGTCTAAGTAAAATGATGATATCATAAAATTCATGAAATATGAAAGCCTAAAATGTACTTAGACAATATGTCTAACCCGAATTTTCTATCCTTTGGTTGGGGCCCTATAATTGTGAAACCGATAATGGTAGACTCCAAGTTATTCGAGGTAGTCGAGCCTTCTGAAGGTCAGATTCAGGAGGAGGAGTGTGCTATCGCTGGAGATCATTAGCTTAGCTTCTCTTTTTTTTTTGTGAGGATGAGAGATTTATCATTTTCATTAAGACTTATTTAATATTATAATAATTCAAATATTTATAAATATTTTTTTTTACTGTACTATTTTATTCTGAGCTACATACTTCTTACTTGTATCATGGTGGATTGAATGTAGCATATTTTATTATCTTGCTTCCGCACTCTAATGAATGTATATATTTAATGAATGATTTCGTTGCATTATTCAAGGCACATTATTCCCTTATTAGTGGATTGAGGAATCACACCTTAATCTAATAATAAGTGAGGGATTTGCCAGCATGGCACACTGCTCCTTAGCTTTGATTGTTGGAGATCAAGGGGCGGGGCACCACACCATAGCATTGTGAAATCAATAATATCAGGATCTAATCATTTTGAGGAGCTTGTGCCTGTGGAGTAGCCATTCTTAGAAGAAGAGCAGGTTGGAGCTGAAGAATAGTAGATTATTTCTCTTTTATTCTTATGAGGATGAGAGCTTAATTTCTCTTTAAAACTTATTTAAATATTATAATAATACATGTACCCTGGATTGTGTTTTATTTACTATGCTATTTATTCTGAGTTGCATGTTTACTCTTCCATTACTTGTATTGTGGTGAAATGGATGTATATTCTACTTTCTTTTTGCTTCCTCACTCTGAGTTTGTGTTTACTTAATGATTGGTTCCTATATAAGCATTCTGGCATATCCATCCCTTGTTAGTGGATTATGGATTACACTTAATCCAATGATAAGTGGGGGATCTACTAGAGTGGCACACTTCTCATGGACCTAATCTTATGGGTTAGGGGGTGGGGCGCCACTGTTGGTATCAGAGAGCTCCATAAGGTTTCAAATTGTAAATTGTATTCCTCTCTACCTAATGAATGATTCTTCTAACTAATCAGTCACTAATTAAAACATTAGAGTTACATCCAAGTTACTATAATATTATGCTCAGAATAAAAAGGCATAAGAATGAAAAATATTTACATAAGTAAGATGAAATGCTCAAACACAAGAAACATATATTAAGGAAACTGAACTAATAAACTTTAATTTAACATGTGGAATTATTAGATACTCGAAGATGTCATTCTGGTGGTAATATAGGCAATTTGAGGCTATATGTGAGTATGTCTTCCAATTTGGTCAAAGGTACGGGAGATACGTTGAAGAAGTGTCAGAACAAGGAGTTTGAGTACTAGATCTAATGCTCAAACATGGCATCTTTAGAGGCTTCAACCTTCCTGTTTTAGCTAAGGAGTGGCTGAAGCGTGTGAGCTTCATTATGGAAGCGATAGAATGTCCCAACAACATTCGAGTTTCCATAGTATCCCTCCTCCTTCAAGACCACGCCGAAGAGTGGTGGGCTGTCACCTAATTGGCACTCACCCATAGGTGCGAAGGAAAGCAGTGTGAGGCTACCTTCAAAGATTTCTGTCTTGCTTTCACCGCAAAGTATATTAGATAGATGTTTTATTATTTCCCTTTCATGTTCTCTATTGTATCTTCCTATTTTATGTATTCCAAATTTAAATGATTAATGCAAGAGCTAGTATGTTTTATTTCCTCAAAATTCTAAAAAGATGTTATTTTCTAAATTTATATTTAAAAAATGAATCCTGGACAAAGCTCCACCCCAGCTGCATCTGATAGCTCATTGATGAATCCATAATTTATATCCTAAATAAGAGAAAAGTCTCTTTCATTTTTGATATTGAAACTGCTTCTTTGATCAAATTTTGCCATTTTTTCAGGAAAAATACCTCTCCGGCAGTTTCTGAACAATTCTGGAAAGTTTCTAAAATTTATGGAAGAAAACCGCTGCAGCGCGCTTTGGCGCGCTGCAGCGGGTGTACTTGTGGGACTCTAGCACTACAGCGCGCCACAACGAGAGAATTTGTGGGACTATGGTGCTGTAGCACACCACAGCGGGAGAACTTACGGGACTTTAGCGCTACAGCGTGCCACAGCGGGAGAACTTACGTTACTCTGGCGCTACAGCGCACCACAGCTGGAAAACTTGCAGGATTCTGGCGCTACAGCATGCCACAGTGGGAGAACTTGCGAGACTTTGGCACTGTAGCGCATCACAGTGGGAGAACTTGCGGGACTCTGGTGCTACAGTGCGCCACAACGGGAGAACTTGCGGGACTCTGGCACTACAGCACGCCACAGCGAGAGAACTTGCGGGACTCTGGCGCTGTAGCGTGCCACACCAGGAGAACTTGCGGGAATCTCGCACTACAGCAAGCCACAGCAGGAGAACTTACGCGACTCTGGCGCTACAGCGCGCCACAGCGGGAGAACTTGCGATATTCTAGCGCTGCAGCGTGCCACAGTGAAAGAACTTGCGGGATTCTGGCACTACAGCGCGCTATAGCAGACCATCCGATATAAAGCCCATAACGCCACAATACGTCGCCACTGCATGCTACAGCGTGCCGCAGCGCACTACAGTGCACCGCAACAACGCGCCAAAATTTTGTATGGACAGGGCATTTATTATTGTTGGGACATGTCCCCCAACCTGCTCCTTGTATCCCAGCCATCATTCCTTCTGCAGCATATTTAATTTTAATGGAGAAATGATAACTTGAAGTGATGTGAAGATTATAGAATGGAAAGTAGATGTCACTTCACCTCTCAAGTTGCATTTGAAATGATCACAGCAGATTTTTAAGAGAGAAATGCAGAAGTTAAAAGAAATGAAGAGGAATACAGCCCCTCTATAAATACATCTCTTCTTGACTTAAGAAGGGTTCCCAACTTGGCTCACTAACATCCTAAGTAAGGAGAGGGCTGCATAGAAGAGAAGAAGAACTCTTCAAGGGTAAAAGAACTCCTATTACTAAAGAGAAGAAGGAAGAAAGGCAGCACTACGGACCTAGGAGAAGCAACCAAGACAAAAAGAAGAGAAAATCCGGAGAACTTTATCAAGGAATGTTCCTAGTACTCTCTAACTCTTATTTTTTTTTGTTTTTCTTAGTTGATTATGAAAGGGTCTTTATCCATGTATGTGTTCTTCTTTATCAATAGTATAATGGAGAGCTAAACTTTCCTTGGGGAGTGTTGGGGCAATCCTATATAAATTGAAAGAGACTTTTGTGAATGAAAATTTCCTCAAGCTTTAATGAAATTTGTGAACTAATAACTTGTTAAAGAAATTAAAAGGACTATTGTGGACTTGAATGTGGACCAAATGATAAAGGAATTAAATAACTTTAAGATTAAAAAGTCTTGTGCTCCATAGCTCACCCTTAGTTTTGATGCTAGAATCATGAGTGCATATGAGCTTAGAACTATGTGAGAAAGTTCTTGAGCCTAGTGCACCTTGAACCATGCCCAACTCAAGAGTTGAAGCATGTGAGCTAAGACCCACTAAAGAAGCTCCATTGCTCAGCATATGTGAAGGGAGGGAATGAATTCTTTGAGAGCTCATGAACGAGGTAACATAGTCATTAAGCCAAATGAAATCACTCTCTCATCTGAACTGTGCATGATGCACGTGATGCTCTTAGTGGAATCAATGCTTGTAAGATCTTAAATAAAGAACAACTCTCATATCTATAATCTATGAATGAGAGGAAAACCAATAATATAAGATCTTATAAGGGTCTTTATGCAGAAATAGAACTGACTGTGTGTTCATTTTGTGCACGAGATTTGAACTTATAAATCTTAGAGTTAAACTCTAAGGAGGACAATGTGCACTTGATTTAAACATTAAGTAAAGAGAAAGGAATTGCTTGAGGGACCAGCATACATAAGTCTTCTAATATATCTTGTGGAGAGACCCAACTCTCCTCTTCTTTATATCATAGTTATCTTCTACTGATACTTATTATGTTTGTTTACGAACCATTTACACAAAATATGCATAGTTTAAACATTATTGATTGTAGATATACCTTAGTAATAAAACACCAAATTCCTAGAGGACGATAAATCTCGGAACTCACATTCCAAATTATTATTTCAGATCACGTACACTTGCGTGTAAGCCTAGACGTGTAATTTACAATCTGTCAAGTTTTTGGCACCGTTGCCGAGGAATTGATACTTGTTTCGTATTAAGGAGAATCTATTAGTAATTAGTAATTTAAGCAAATCCTTGCATATAATTTTAATTATTGATTTTATAATTATAAGTGTTAACCATTTACTTTTTTGATTTTTACTGAATCATTGAATAATTATTGCTATATTTGTTCTTAATAGCTTAATTTCTATCTTGCATGAATAGAAGAATTTACACTAATTATCTTTTTGATCCAGAAATTGAGAGAACCAATTTACAAGCTAGAAGAGAACAAAATATTATGCTAAGTCAACAAGCCATTATGGAAAATTTTAATGAAAAACTTGGAGAGCCTTTAGGAGAGCCGAGGGGAAGAGCACTGAGAGACTATGCACTACTCACTATTAGGGGAATCCCCCATGCTATTGTAAGGCCTAACATTGAAGCTAACAACTTTGAGATAAAATCTTTCACATTGAGTATGGTTCAAAACAACAAGTTAGGTGGATTAGCTATTGAAGATCATAACTCACATATTTCAACATTCCTTGAAATTTGTGCACCTTCAGATTTAACTGTATCTCTGAAGATGCAGTTAAACTAAGGCTCTTTCCATTCTCATTAAGGGATAGAGCCAAAAGTTGGCTCAGCTCTCTTCCGAGCGATTCCATCTGCACTTGGGATGATCTAGCTAAGAAATTCTTAGTGAAGTACTTCCCTCCTGCGAAAATCGCTCGGCTGAAAATTGAGATAACCAACTTCACTCAATTAGAAGGGGAGACACTCTATGATGGATGAGATCATTTTAAGGAGTGCTTAAGGAAATGCCCACATCATGGGTTTCCTTTATGGATGCAAGTTCAAACCTTTTACAATGGTTTGAACGCTCCAACAAGGACTCTCATTGATGTGGCCGTCAGAGGCTCAATTAGCAACAAAACCTAAGAAGAGGCTTATGACTTCTTAGAGGAAATGGCAAACAATGCTTACCAATGGTCTTCTAAAAGGCTTAAGAAGGAATCAACTAAAATAAAAGAATCAAATCAAATAACAGCACCGCAACACGAAATCCACGCCTTAAATAAACGCATAGAGAAGATGAATGTTAATGTTCAAGAAATTTAATATGAGTTGTGCAGGGGAAGACACATTAGCGAAGACTGCAACCTGAATAATCCTTTTGTGCAATCGAACACAGAACCAGTTAACTATTTAAGAAATAACAAAACTGTGAACAACCCATACTTCAATACTTATAACCCGGGGTGGAAAAACCACCCAAATTTCTCGTGGAGTAACAACAATGATAATGAAAATCATAATGGGGGGAGCTCATCTAATCAACAGGTCTTTAATAATGGAAATAATCATATTCATCATCCTTCAAATTTGGAAGGAGCCTTTAACTCGTTTAAGGCAGAAACAATTCAATTTATGCACCGCATTGAAGCTACAATCACCCGCCATAATGCCTCCATCCAAGGAATAGAAGCATCCCAAAGAAACATTGAGACTCAACTAGGGCAGATCTCCAAGCAACTGACCATTCGGCAGTAAGGAGCTCTACCAAGTTCTACTGAAGTAAATCCAAGGGAGTTAGTAAGTGTGATTCATTCTCGAAGGGATGTATGGAGGAGAGAAAACTGAGAATTTTAGTGTTGTCAAAGAAGAGCTAGAGGCTTGAGAAGGGGTGAGAAGAACCGAATGTGAGAAGCTCACAGCATCAAAATGTGATGACCTTGGAAGGTTGTGCATTCCTTACGTAATAAGGAATGAAGTACTTTTAGATCTTTTATGTGATATTGGTGCTTCAATCAATATTATGCCCCACCATATATATGAACATCTGAAGGTATGAGGAATGGAGTACACCTCCATGATTTTAGAATTTGCAAATCTTGAATCCCTGACCCTCTAAGAATTATTATGGATGTTGCTGTACGATTGGGGAACTTCAATGTTCCAACTAATTTTGTTGTGTGTGAGTGGGACAGATGGAACAAAAATTCTACTATTATATTTGGGCAACCCTTTCTAATGAGCACCAAGGTTATTATAGACGTTGGCCATGGGATGATGAGTGTTAAGATTAAAGGGAGATCGGAGCTGATTGATCTTAAACCCGCCTGTTTTAAACAAAGAATGATGGAGGATGAGGTGAGGAGAAAAAATAGAGAATAAAGAATTAAGATTGATCATGTTTTTGAAAATCAAACTCTAGGAGAGAGAACTTATGAAAATATCTCTAAGACTTCATCGGAGAAGGAGAGTAAGGAGGGTGTGAGAAGAAAAAACACTAGAAGGGGAAAAAAAAAAAAGAAGATTCCCCAAAATTTCAAGCTTGGAAAGGATGATCCCATGAAGGGAAACTTCGAGGACGAAGGTTCAAGCACACTAAAAGGGTGTGCTCACCCAAGTACCTCAAGGATTTGGAAAGAAAAACCTCCTGACCCCACAGTTTGATCTTTAAGAGTCTAGCTAAAGACATTAAACTAAGCGCTTCTTGGGAGGCAACCCAAGTTAAGAAAAAAAAAAAATTTATGGCGCTACAGCGCGCCCTAACACGCTACAACGAATGAGTTCATGAAACTCAATCGCTACAGTGCACTGCAGCGGTTCAGTTGCAAAGCTCAAACTTTTATAGCGCGCTGCAGTGATAGAGTTTCTGAAGCTCGACTGCCACAGCGCGCTGTTCAAGCTGTGGCAGTTTTGACCGCCTAGGATTCCATGCAGTCAAAAATGTGTATGCTATTAAAGCTGCCCCCTCTTCACTTGGATTGTCACATTTATGGCATGGGTAAGACCCCCTTGATCATAATTTTCTTGCCTTTGATTGCTTTGGCTATTTAAGGAGAGGTAAGGGGGGGGGGGTGATTCTTTGCACCTCCTATTTTTTCTTTGCTTCAAAATTTTTGCTCTCTTTTTAAACCTCCATCATGTCTTCCGGAAAGAAGTATATCCCAAGGAGGGAGACTGAGGCATCCACATCTGGTGGAACCTTCAACAAAAAGAGGTTCTCCTCCGCTGAAGCTGAGCACCGCTTCTTCTCCAATACCTCTCAGCGGAAGTTAATCCTCAAAAAATGTTTTGGGCATTACTTGCCCATTCCGAATGAGCAAGTCGATCCTAAGGGATGGAGGGAGATGGTGACCAAAAAATCTCCCTCCTACCCGACTATTGTCCAGGAAGTGTACGCCAATGCCATAAATACGGTCCGGTCGGACGATTTTCGTATGGGGTAGAGGAGTAACCTTTGGGATTTCTTAAATTGAGCAATTCTATAGGTTATGGGAGGTAAATGCTTGTTCTTACTTAGAACTCTTATAATCTCACTTTGATCCATCTGATCTTGTTACGGAGCTCATCCATGCAAACTCAAACTGGGAGGGAAGCCTAGCCAACATTCCTCATTCTGAATTGACGGACATGAGTAGTGCATGGCTGGTTTTCTTTTCCAGTTTTGTCATGCCTTTGGGTCACTTGACTGAAGTGACCCGTGCCAGAGCGCTCCTCATGTGCTTATTGGTTAGGAAATTATGAATTATCATAGTTCCAAAATCTTTCTATGAATTGCAAATGATAAATTTTTCTAAATTTTTTAAGTTTATGGAAGTTAAAAATATCATTATAGAAATTGATTATCAACCAACATTTGCTTAACAAAAAGTCATTAAATGCATGAACAGCATTAAATTATCTAAGCAAGGTTATGATTTTAGGTTGAAGTCTAATCTCCAAAAATTTAAAATGCTAAGGACTAAGTGTGGGGGAAAGCTTTGGAATAAAAACTAGTGAATAAAGTGAGTAAACTAAGGAGTGTGCTAGGCTCATGTAGGACTTCATGATCACAAAGATTGGAAATTAGGATGAAGAAAAATATCTCTCCCTAAAAAAAAAGAAAATAAAAGCAGAGATGAAGAAAAATATCTCTCCCAAAGGAAAGAAATGAAATAGAATGATGAAAAATATCTCTCCTAAAATTTAAATATCTTTGTGATCGTAAAAATGAGCACATATGACACAAGCAACTCTTGATTACTCACTACAATCATAGTTCAGCATTTCTAAGGAACCCTCCCGATTACTTAGCACCAAGCATAAATACTTATAATTGGAGATTAGTTGATTAACCTCGATTCATAATCAAGATTAGAGAAATTTAAAATGATGCTAATTGCTCTTGTTATTTCAGTTAAGCACAAGCTTTGAATTGCAAATCAAACTCTTATTGCTATTACTTGTTGACTCTCATATATTAGAAACAGAAAAAACATCTTTTGAGGTTACTTGAGGACAAGCAAGAGTTTAAGTGTGGGGGTGTGATGAATCCATAATTTATATATTAAATAAATGAAAAATCTCTTTCATTTTTGATATTGAAACTGCTTCCTTGATCAAATTCTACCTAATTTTCAGGAAAAATGCCTCTCCTACAATTTTTGGACAATTCTGGGAAGTTTCTAAAACTTCTGGAAGAAAACTGCTGCAGCACGCTATAGTGCATTGCAGTGCGCTTTGGCGCGCCACAGCAGGAGAACTTGCGGGACTCTGGCACTACAGCGCGCGACAGCAAGAGAACTTGCGGGACTCTGGCGCTATAGCGGGAGAGCTTATGGGATTCTGGCGCTGTAGCGCCACAACGAGAGAACTCGCAGGACTCTGGCGCTGCAGCGTGCCACAACCAGAGAACTTGCGGGACTCTGGTGCTACAGCGCGCCACAGTGAGAGAACTTGCGTGACTCTAGCGGTACAACGCACCACAGTGGGAGAAATTGTGGGATTCTGGTGCTACAGCACTCCATAATAGGAGAACTTGCAGGACCCTGACGCTATAGTGCGCTATAGCGAACCATCTGAGAAAAAGCCCAGAACGCTACAGCGCATCACCGTGGACTACTTTACGAAAATAGACCGCTGTAGCGCGCCATAGCACGCCATAGCATGCCACAGCGCCCCACAACGTGCTACAGCATGCTGCAGCGGTGCGCCAAAATTTTGTCTGGACAGGGCACTTACTATGGCTGGGACATGACCCCCAACCTGCTCCTTGTCTCCCAGCCATCATTCCTTCTGCAACAGATTTAATTTTAATGGAGAAATGATATCTTGATGTGATGTGGAGATTAAAGAATGGAAAAGTAGAGGTCATGTCACCCCTCAAGTTGCATTTGAAATTATCACAACAAATTTTTAAGAGGGAAATGCAAGAGTTAAGAGAAATGGAGAGGAATGCATCCCCTCTATAAATACATCTCTTCTTGACTTAAGAAGGGTTCCCAACTTGGCTCACTAACATCCTAAGTAAGGAGAGGGCATCATAGAAGAGAAGGAAAACTCTTCAAGGGTGGAAGAACTCCTATTGCTAAAGAGAAGAAGGAAGAAAGGCAGCACTATGGACCTAGGAGAAGCAACCAAGACAAGAAGAAGAGAAAATTCGGAGAACTTTATCAAGGAACATTCCTAGTACTCTCTAACTCTTGTTTTTTTTTTTTCTTAGTTGATCATGAAAGGGTATTTATCCATGTATGTGTTCTTCTTTATCTCTAGTGTAATAGAGAGCTAAACTTCTATTGGGGAGGGTTGGGGCAATCCTACATGAATTGAAAGAGACTTTTGTGTATGAAGATTTCTTCAAGCTTTAATGAAATTTGTAAACTAATGACTTGTTAAAGAAATTAAAAGGACTATTGTGGACTTGAATGTGGACCAAATGATAAAGGAACTAAATAACTTCAAGACTAAAAATTCTTGTGCTCCATAGCTCACACTTAGTTTTGATGCTGGAATCATGAATGCATAAGAGCTTAGAACTATGTGAGAAAATTCTTGAGCCTAGTGCACTTTCAACCAGGCCCAACTCAAGAGTTGAAGCGTGTGAGCTAAGACCCACTAAAGAAGCTCTGTTGCTCAGCATACATGAAGGGAGGGAATGAATTCTTTGAGAGCTCATGAATGAGATGACATAATCATTGAGCCCAAATGAAATTACTCTCTTATCTGAACTGCGCATGATACACGTGATGCTCTTAGTGGAATCAATGCTTGTAATATCTTAAATAAAGAACAACTCTCATATATATAATCTAGGAATGAAAGGAAAACCAATAATCTAAAATCTTATAAGGGTCACGAGATTTGAACTTGTAAATCTTGGAGTTAAACTCTAAGGAGGACAATGTGCACTTGATTTAAACATTAAGTAAAGAGAAAGGAATTGCTTGAGGGACCATCATACATAAGTCTTCTAACATATCTTATGGGAGAGACCCAACTCTCCTCTTCTTTTTATCATAGTTATCTTCTAATGAGACTTATTGTGCTTGTTTAGGAACCATTTACACAAAACATGCATAGTTTAAACATTATTGAATGTAAATATACCTTAGTAATAAAACACCCAATTCCTTAAGGATGATAAATCTCGGAACTCACATTCCAAATTATTACTTCAGACCACGTACACTTATGTGCAAGCGCAGACGTATAATTTACAGTCTGTCACTCATCCTCTGAACTAAATGCACTACTTGAAGCAGTCAAAATGATGGTAGATTCCCACAATAAGCAAGCGAAGCAAATAGCAGAATCCCAAGAAAAATAAGTTGAGAGAATGGAATGGTTACTGATGGCCCACATGAATCAAGGTCGCCCTAATCATGAAACAACCCCTACACCTTACTACTCATTTTACCACCATGTGCAGTCCTCCTATGGACTGTTACACTGTTTCCTTTATCAGAGACCCCCTACCTTTAATGGGAGTCTATCCATAATCAACACTGCCAGTTGGATAAAAATGGTGGAAAAGAACCTAGCAAGTATTAAGTGCCCGGATACTGAAGTAATCTGTCTTACCACCCACCTCCTCTAAGATGAAGATGAGTATTGGTGGGATACCACCTGTAACACTCAGTTTGCCAATGTGGAGCTTGAAGTCATTACATGGGATAAATTCATTGAAGCATTCCAAGCCTGATACATCCCCTTGTTCGCCAAATACAACTTGGGGGACATGTTCTTAAAGCTGCAGTAGGGAAACCGTTATGTATCCGCATATGCAGCTAAGTTCTGGCACCTTGCAAGGTTTGACACTAACCTAGTTCCCACAGAATTAGATCGCTGCCACCAATTATAAAGCAGTATGCGGGCTTCCATCAGAAGCCAAGTTGTTTCTCTCTGTCTATCAAATTTCACTGAACTCCTAGAGTCCACCAAAGTGGTGGAGCAGGACTCAGCAATAGAAGGACCCAAAAGGAGTTTTGGTTCAACCTCCTTCCAATATGAACACCCTAAGCGAGCTTGGGTGTATCAGCTCAAAGCAGAAACTCCACTCGCCGACCTCTTCAATGGCTGCATGAGGCCTCATCCCTATGATCGATGCTACCATGGGGGCCGCGCCTTTACACCTACGGGAGGTCAGACCACAGTTATCTTGTGCCACCAAAAAAACCATTGATGGTAACTAAATCGATCACTCCAAGCGTCGACAAGTCTTTGACCTATTCAGATATACCCCCCAGCCTACAGCAGTGCTACCTCCTTCTACAGCTCAATGGTGCGTGACAGCCATTGTCCCTAGGCCACCCCCACGATAGACCTAAAACAACAGACCTGCTGGCCCTGCTCGTATTTATACCCTTACTCCAATTGAGGATAATCATGTGGTGTCAGGTACACACTTTTGAACCTCTCTAATTTTATAATTACTACTTTCTTAATGTAGTTAGTAATTGTTGCATTTGTAAATAAGTTCAATTTGTGTAAATGACAAACCGCAATAAACTATTTGATACTGGAGCTAGTCACTCACTTGTTTCTGAAAATTGGGCAAAGTCACTCAACCTACCTCTATGTCGCCTAGCCAATCCTTTAAGCATTGAGTTACCTTATGGAGCCCAAATGCCAGCTTGTTAATTCTGTAAAATACCAATTCACATTGAGGATAAAGAATTCAAAGCCAAGCTAGCAGTCCTTCCTATAGACAACTTCGATGTGATTTTAGCCATGAACTGGTTGAGCCAACATAATGCCACTATCAACTGCATGAAGAATAAAATCACCTTAAAGGTATGGCCATGATGTAGTTGGCATGACTACAGTTACTTCTAAGCGAATCCACAATGACTGTTACTTCTAAGCGAATCCAACTAGGTCAATGTAAGTTTTTGTGACATTATAAACAGTGACTGACGTTCCAACAAATGACTACATGAATGGTCAGTCTTGAAACACCATCTATTGTCTTAGTAAAGTGAAGTGAGTATAGGAATTATTCTTGCTTCAACGGCGGAATCTTTACTTCCATGCCTGATGTCAAAAAAGAGGACTTTGCATCCTTTGCCACACGGTGGCGGGTAAATGAATTGTTCTTGCTTCAAACTTTTCATAGTTAATGAATGTCTCCCACTGCCCACTGTATCTCGATACTCACCTAGAAGCTCTCATATTAAATATTGAATTAAATAGACTACGAGAGCAAAGGCTGGCACTTATCTTTTGACCAGGACATGTAGCATATTGAAGACTTAAGATCGCCAAGGGATATAAAAATTCAATTCTATTTTTTTTTTGTTTCTAGATCACCAACCTCAACTATCGCCCTCTGGATTATAGGGTAGGTGAAAGACTAACCACACACTCAACCAAGGCATATCTAAGGAGCTAAAGCTCTTTTAACCACGAAACCTTCGCTAGTCTAGACTTTCATTAATATGAATTTATGGCCAATAAAGAGTGTTTCTAGTCATTATCAAGAGAAGACCATTCCGGGTTCAATAGCCGGTATAAAACTACCTTCTTTAATGTAATTGTGAGCCGATAGGTGATGGATTTGTACTTTGAGGCTCTTGGATACAAAAAAAGAGGGTTTTATTTTCAATCTAAAGTGAATGCATAAAAAGGCTATCTTTAATTTACAAATGGTAGGGTATTTCCTTGACTACATCAATCAAAAGAAGTGAAATCAACCCTACGGGGATCATTCTTCAACTAGAGAAAAGCTCTAGATCCTACCCTACCGGATGGCCTTCTGAGCATTGAATATCTTCATTAATTCGACTAGCATCCCACTCTTAAAGAGAATTAGTTTATGCTCTTGAAGAATGGCATTCTCTAATGTTTGAAGTTATAGTTCTTCTTTTCTTTTTGAAAAGTATAAGATAAGGCTCTTGGAGAATAAATTCTTAAGGAGCTGCTCCCTAACCCACCCCTTTTTGAGCAAGGGTCCCTGGTGTTCTCAAAAAAAGAACTGCAAAGCAAATTCTTCATTATTCTGTGTTAGGTGAAGCATTAAGGGAAACCTGAAGCTAAGAGTCCCAAGCTAGTCAGATGAATTTCCCTTCTTTGAAGCTAGCTTGCTTGGTTTGGTATCCGAATTTATATTATAATAGAGTAACGTAACTTGATGTGCTATCTTAGATAGCTGGGAAAGGAGGGGTTACATCATGCTTGCATTATTGGGTCTTGCACTCTATCACACGATGGGTAAGAATTGCATATCCTATATGCGAGTGAAGTACAAGGTTGAGATTGTTGACACAAAGAATTTGTGTGAAGCATACATCTAAAACTGATGTCCCCAATCCAATTAAGCCCAACATATTGGCACGAGAACACTAAATGTCTTCAACAACTTTTTATGGTGGATGAATTCTACTGCTACAAACTTGATTATTGCTTTTAGAAAGCGTAAGGAGCGATAGAGCCTCTCGGGGTACACACAACTAGTGGTAGATCAGCAGGTCAAATGGTTAAGTTGAACGTGTATATCTCCGTTTGATTCTTTCTTAGATCCATATGGAAAGGCAAATGGCCAGAAAAGACTAGAGAATATCGCCTTAAGAATGTCTCCGTCCGTATGTATATTTCTCTTAGCAAGGGCTCACAGCGCAGGTTCTTATGTCACCATTGAAGAACATGCCGTAGGCCCTTACTCAAAGTATTGGACAATGACCTGCCAGTTGTGAACCCGCTCTGTAAAAATGCCTTCACCCAAAACTTGGTCAGGCCATGACATAGTTGGCGTGACTCACCTACCATAGGTGGATTCACTTTGAAGCTCTTCGTATATTTTTGCTGCGCAACCTCACTATCTCTGAAGACTCCTACCCGGAGGCTACGAAGTAGTCAGAATCTAGATCCTACCTGGAGGGTAGCCTTCTACAATCCAAATCTATTCTTCGCCTAATCAGTCTCATTGATATCTAACTCATTTGGAGATTCGCTTAGCAACTCAAAGTCTCCTCTGAAGATTTCATTCTTTATTGAAACCCGGATGATTCATATCGTGCGTGCATCTTCAAGTTCCATTGTCTCCAAGAGCTTATTGCCTATGTATCAATATTAAGTTTTGTGCATAGGTGGCAGAGCTGTAGGAGACCTCACGCTGTAGCTTTCATATACGAACGAAACGAAAGCCTCTAAGATAAAAAAACAGAGCTTCGTATGAGTATTATAAGCTAAGAATTTGCTCCTCAGCAAAGTATGAACACTGATTTCTTTCTTTTTCAAAGAAATCGCTGTAGGATTCACTTGGAATGGAGCTCCTCCATCGGTCAGGCTTATGTTAGAACAGAGCAAAAGACCATCTCGGCCTTCTTTATTTACATTTACATCCCGAACGCCGCATGCGTACATGCCTTAGAATGATTCAAAACATAATAAAATAAGATAATAAAGCAAGTCGGCATGAATGAAAAAGCCATAATAGCATAGCATAAAAGTTGTTGGGTAAACCACCCACCGAATCTTTTTCTTCTCTAAATCAAAGGGGAAAGGTGGGATAGGTGAGGATTCGTCTGAGTATGGGTCTCACTTCTTTTCAATTTGAAAGAAAACTCTCGCTTTTCTTTTGAGAAAAATAAAATGATTGTCTTCTATCAAAAAAATGAGACCAAGCCCCCTTCTTTAAAAGTGGGAGGGTGAAGTGAAGGAGAGTTTCAAGACAACCAGTTCAAAGTAGTTAATGATGGAATATATTAGGCATTCTAATCTCTTGGGTTCACTCGGATCTTTGGCAACCATTGTAGAAGGTGTGATGTACATACACCCTCTTGAAATGGGTGCAACACTTCAAGGACCGTGCCATCGTCACGTAGCATAAAAGATTTCAGGCATTCGGGGTAGCATATGCAATAGTGGTACTGCATCAATAAGAGTTATTCAAGTCAAGGAAAAGAAAGTGCCTATCGGCTATTCCTTAAAAAAGTATGCGAACGTCTCACAAAAGCATACTAAAGAGAAATTTTATTCACTTAGCAGCTAAACTAGATAGAACGTAGGCAGCCTCTGGGGGCCTACCGCTCCGCCATTTTTTGCTCACAATTACATAGATCTGCTTCGCAGAGATGAGTTGATTTCAAAGCAAATACCGCATAGCATATTCGACTAGTGTCTCACTCTTTTTAATAGTAAGCTCACTCTTGAAGAGCCTACTGGGCCGCCTACAATCGACTAGCATCTCACTCTTTGTAATAGTAAGCTCACTCTTACGCTACGTGTCCTTCATACAAATCCTACCCTCCGGGTAGCCTTCGACTAAATAGTCTCATCTCTCTTATAGCCTTTAATTGAACAAAAACAAGAAAAGTAAAGGTGCGAAGTATTCGCTGCGCGGCCTTCGTAGCTTGACCTTATCAAAGAAGCTAGAATGTATTACTCATCAATCAAAATAATATATTGAATGCCTCATCCAAATTTAATCTCTTTAGGATAACTAGGCCTATTAATTGCCTGTGATGCTGCTTCAGTTCATGATAACAGCTTAATACGAAAAAATCTACTATATGATGTATAAGCTGAAGACTTATATCTGAGTGCCGCCTGAAGACCTGAACTGAAAACTTTAACTAAATCGGAAGACAAACCAACACTCTAAAGAACAAGCATAGAGATCTAACTCAAGATAAGGTTCAATTGGAAGTTATATCATTATTTCATGAAGCAGTGATATGATTTGACCTCATATCACATATGGAAAGAAGAAAAGGCATGGCTTTATCCCTACCTCAGGTAGCCTATCTCGAACAATTGTCTTGCTTGGATAAAGAATAGAATAAGAATGGATTCCATTCTAGGGAGCCTAGGTAGAATAAAAGGTGGTAAGAAACGGATCAAAGGATGTGTGCTTTACTTTCTTGAAAGCGGGCTACAGGTATGCTGGGCTCAGGCTGCTCCAGAGTTGAGATAAATAAAAGAAAAGGGGGACTTAATTTGTTCTAGGACAGGCGGCTCCTTTTGCTCTGGAGTGGATGGAGTTTGCAGTAGTGCTTGATATGTCTTTGTCTCTGACAGATAGATGAATTGAATAGAAAAGGCTGACCCTTGCCGCTTGCATCCGCCCTCTTACTTCATACTTATACGGGTCTTTTCAGATAAAGCAATGAGAATCCAAACCAAAGCAACCTTTGTTTTGTACGCTTGAAGATTTAGAAGAAAGAGATATGGGGCATGAAGGGAAGGCTGCGAAAAGGCCCTCATTGAGAATGCGGTTGGTGAGATGTGAAGCGAACAGAGTGAATAAGTTTTCACGATTCTTCGTAAATACAATAAAATAATACAATCAATTGAAAGCTCAGAGGGTTAGTTCTAGAAGATTTGAACCTCAGTGTATGGTGAGCTCTATGTTATCACTCTATATGGGGTACTATTCAAAACACGTGCAAGAAGAGGTTTATTCAAGTATCTATAGATCTAAGAAAGGCAGCCCCAACCACAGGACTTTCATGAGATGCCACATCAGCATGTGAGATCACATAATACATATCAAGGAATACACATCATGGAGAGGCTATTGTAATGGACTAGATATCTATTGATTGAATAAAAAGAAAAAGTGTAACTACTATAGGAGGAGACGGGTGGTAGTGTTTCATAAGATATTCCCTTTTTTTTCTTCTATATAAAGATCGAGCGAATACTGGACAATTTCTCTGAACAAGAATAAGATTTTAATGCACGAGAGAGTTGTTAAGGTCACCAAACTCTGAACTCTACAAAAATGATTCATTCCGCTACGTGGCTTATAAACAGATTAGTCATTTCCTTTTTAAAAAGGTCCAGAGCTTCATTCGTGGTTTTCAACAACATTAGTGATAAAGTGATAAGAAAGGGTAAGGTTCTTGGATATGATAGAGTGAGCCAATAGGCAAATCTATAAATATATACTACTATTTGAGACGCCAGTTGATGTTATGTAAGAGTGAGCCATCTTAAAGACGAATGGAATGTAGTCTTCGTTAAGGTTTTGTTTTCTATTCAGTTTCCATTGCTTCCTCTGGACCCAGTAGTGACCCAGGTTCTTTGCTGAACCTATGATATGGGTTTCCCTACCAAGCTTCCCAACCTCAACAAGGAGCAGATAAGAATAATAGAGCTCCCCCCCTCAAACTCTAAGGCTCTTGGAGACTATACTGACCGGGCTTGCAAACTAGGGTTTCAAAATACCTTCCTTCATTCGACTATCATAGAACTCTGACATAGCCGAACTCTACAATCAAAATCTCTTATTCGCCTTATCAGGAAAATCTATTACATACGTTTAATTTTTGTCTCACAAATGGGTGGCCTCCAGTTTGCTAGGTGTGCTATGCGCCCTAGGGTGGTAGCAATTTCTAATTGAGAATGAACATCTCCAAAGGTCAATCTACTTTGCATGGCTAGAATAGTTAAGATGCTAGTCAAACTCCATGGGAAAATGGTTCCGCTATGCGGCCTCTCCAAAGGGATAATGTAGTTTAGTAGGTTTTGACCATAGGTTGGTAGCAATTTTGAATTTGAGAACGACTTATGAAGGAAAACTAGTTTAGTAGGTTTTGACCCATGGTTGTTAGGAAAAAGTAATGGAGCTGTGCAGCTTAAGGACCTGGTCAAATGCAACACTCTTACTATTACTATTACTCTCGTCCCTCCATTTGGCTTTCGTCTGCTTCGCCTCCTTTGTTTGAACTGAACGTTTATGCTCAAACTTTGCTTCGCTCTTTTGAATGTCAAAACCAAAATAAGAAAGGTAATCTTCTCTGTATCATTTTTTGCTTTGTTGTGGAGCTGAGGTTGAAAGGAGCTTTGGTTTGGAAAAGCCCCCAACTAGTTTTGACCGACCAATTGCCCTTGCTTGGGTAAAGTGACAAGCTTCTATGAGGTTTAGCCTTTAGATATAGATAGGAAAGCATCAAGCAATCAAAGGCTAGATTTTGTATCCCATGCACATATCCCTTTTTCTCGATATCATTTTCTATCATCAATAGATATATAATATCATTCACTTATTGCTCTAATCTGGGATCTTTGTTGTACGGTACTCTCGTACCTTCTTGGCTCCGTAGAAGTTTCTGTATTGAATATCTTAGATATATATCCACTGTGAGGTGGAATGATTCTCAGGATGTATCTGGGATTCCTCTGCCATCTTGTTGATGAGAGCATTGATATTGATGGGTCAGAATGGATCTTCAGGCATGGAAATGGCTTAAGAAGCAAGAACTCGAACTGCTTCGCAGCCTCGTGCCTTCTCGAACAAAATTAAATCTCATGGAATCTTTCATATCATATATCTAACTGTTTCGCAGCCTTCAACAAGATCAAATTGACTTCTTCTTCTTATTTTATTGAGTAACGGCTCTTCTCATACTGAGGTTGTGCCGCTGCTCGGTAATTTATCTTCCAATGTTCGGGAGCGGTGAGAATGTTTGAGCTTTTGACCTTTAAGTTGAAGATAAGAGAAAGAAAGCTGGCTGCTATGCTTATGGGAAGACCTTCTTAATCATACAGTAGCATGCCCTCCAGAATGTGGCAATCTTTCTTGCTCATCTGTCTTCCCCATGTTATGAGCATAATGCGCAATACCTCTCCAAGATGCATATCATGTATAGATACGATATAGTTGGGGTAGACAGTAAAGATGACTGCTCCATAAGCTAACGAGAGCGACTTAGAAAGAGAAAGGAGATTCTGACTACTTTGTAGCCTTCAGGTAGGATCTAGCATAAAAAAGGGCTATTTGAATAAGGAACTGATAAGCTAACGCACTATTGTTTTTCTACCTACTAGCAATGCAACTACTCCTCAGAAAGTGAACTAGTTTTTGGAAAAAAACAAAAAACAAAGGCTTCAAACAGATTAATTGTCGACGCCTATACTTTCTTGATTTCAGAAAAAAGAATTGCGTAGAAGCTTAAGAGAAAGAAAAGAAATTCAAATTCTCAACCATAGGAAATGCGCTCCGATTTAAGTTTTCCATTTGTCAACATCATCCAAGAGCTAAGAGGGCAGCTGTAACAACCCGGGTTGTTACTTAGGTCAATTAGGACTAAAACAAGTCCTAATTGTGATTTCAGTGCACTTTATAAGTTATTAGGAACTCATCACAAAGACTTAGTTCAAATCAGGAATCAAATGGATCAAATCCTGATCTTAGAAAGTTCTAAAAATCTTAGAAATTGACCTCAAATCGAAAATTCAACTTCGCTATTGCGCTCATCATCCCCAAAATAGCTATGGGTGAAATTTCGGATTCATTTTGAAGTCGTTGATTTTTGGTGAATATTTTAATATCATTTAAATATTCCAAAAATTTGAATAATTAAATACTCATCAAATCAAAAATCCGATTGCGCCGTTGCGTTCCTCACCCTTTAATTAGTTAGAGATGATTTATCTGAATTTTTCTGAGTGCATATAATTATTTAAATTGAATTAATAAAATCAATGAAGTTAATTTAATAATATTATTTATATTATTAATCTAACGGCCATCGTTAGATAAGCAGCTAAGGTCGTTCCCTAATTTGCTCCTACCGTTAATTGTAATGAATCATCCGATCCGTTCGATCGAAAGATCGGATGGTCGAATGATCATCCCCTTCGTCAGCGCGAGCGGTGCCCTCCACGTGTCCCGCGAGCGAGCACGGGACGTCCTCCCTGCCGTGTGGCTCTCTCCGTTGCTGAAGAGCTTAGATTATAGCTCTGAGACCTTCACTCAGCCCCATTTTTGAAACATGTATGCGTTCGTGAGCGAGCACGCACCTAAGGCATTTCGGTGAAGTCCTAATCCCTCAGCCGTGGTCACCGAAGTACCTTCCTAACCCTGATTTATATCTTTAATCTTTGCTTAAGCACTCAATATTGTTCTTGCAATACTTGTCCAATAATCTTTCTGTATTCGATCGACCTCTCTGGAGCTCGATCGGGTTGAGTTCGCCCTCACCCTAGCCACCAATCGATCCGTTTGCAGGAAGACGAAGAGTCTCCTGTGGATCTTGGGTCGGATACATGCGACCCGCCCGACTGGATCGACCGGCCGCGGGTCTCGTTCGACCCGCCAGTGATTAAATCGTGGGTCCCACGACGCTGAAGTCGAACCTCCATCTTCTCTGCTGCGGTATGTGGACCCCACCTCGAAGCGCTGTCGGCCACTCAGGCCGTCACATGAGCAATCCCACATACCGCTTTGCTGATGTGGTGCCCCCTCGTCGCAACCTATTCTGTCAAATGGATTGTGGGTCCCGCCGCCTCAGAATAAAAAAAAAAAATCCTGGTGATAAAGGAATTAGATTAAATGATGTATATATATATATATATATATATATATATATATATACATATATATAAATAAACAGAAAAGCTGAATAATTAATTTATTAAAATATTATGTTAAATTAAGCATAATCAATAGACAATTAATAATTATTTAATTAATTTTCTATTAAGGTAAATTAATAAAATGCAAAATTTTAGACATCCTTAACTATTCAACCACATGTTCAAATATATAGTAAATGTATATGCCATTTTATTCAAGAAAATTAGAAGAATATTATGGTACTGTCCAATTTCCCGTAGGACTTATATTTTGTTTAGAGACATTTAGGATCCTCATAATTTGCCCCAAATGCCACAAATCTTCAAACCACCATAACTTTATACACACTCACCCAAATATATCTAATATGGGTCTTAAAGTAATCAAGAGAAACTATAGATTACTCTGATAATATTAATTTCTCTGTTTGGGTTATATTTTGCCTAATCACTTTAGGACTATACTAATTACTTTAATTCCATAAAATCTTCAATTGACCATAACTTGGTTAATTGAGCTTCAAATAAGGTGTTTCAATATACAATTTTAATCAAGAAAACCTAATAATCAGTAAATTACAAAAATATTTAGAATTTGATGGTCAGATCTCTTAATCAACCCTAATCACCTTAAAACTTAATTAATGAAGATTAGCAAATTTAATTATCCAAATTTGGTGATTTTAATTTCTGATAACTCCTAGATTAGAATAGAACCTAGTGATATGATTGGTTTAGTGATTTTGTGATTAATTTTGCTAATCACTCACTAATTACCTAAACTATAATTAGGTCATAACTTAACCAAATTGAATCTGAATTGGGTTTACTCTCAATTAAAGTAATTAGTGGGTTATAAGAAAGCTATAGCCACTAACTTTACTGAATTTTGACTTCAAATGGAAATGTTAGGTTTTTGGCATAATCTTAAGAACCCTAAATTACATAAATATACCATAAACTTGATTTTCCCATAACTTAATCATTAGACCTCAAAATTTAGTGTTCTTGGACTCTATGAAATCCTTAAATAGAAAGCTTTAATATATTGACAAAAAATTTAGATTTTATTAAGTAAAATTATTATTTTGCACTTACGAGTCAATTTCTTTAAATTTAGCTAATAGGGCTTCTTAATTACCCAAAGTAGGTGTACCTAATGTCTATCCTCATATTAAACAGTAAGTAATCAATTGCCATTGAAAGTTTCTAATTTAGAACCCTTAATCAAATAGTCGCTTTTTAGACCCTAAAATGAGGGCAAAATAGTTTTTTGCCCAAATTTAGGTTTAATCACTTTTAAACCTTAGAATCATAATCAAATCACTAAAAATAGCAAATAAAGTGATTTATAAGTTAATTCATATGATTTTAGGCTTTAATCAAATTTTTCATGAAAAACCCTAATTTTCTACCTTAAGAAAATCCTAAGTAAAATATTAGTTGTATGACGTGAGATTTATCTTTCATCATACCCTTCTTTGAACCTTCTAATTCATCTCTTAAGTTCTAATAATATTAGTTAAGATTTGTATCAGAGTGTTAATCTTAGTGCTTAAGAGCTCTTTCCTTAAAAATTAGGAATAGATCTTATGTTAGAGTTCATCTATTAAGTAAAATGGGTTACTTCATAGGTGAAGCTTTGGTTTAATAATTTATAGATTTTCATAGTTCCTTAATAATTATTTGATCTTTTAACTTTATACTTAAGAATAGAGATCCATCCTATTGAGTTTGACTTCACTCAGTAGGATTTGCCTTAACGTTAATTCGTAAGATTGGGTTGTAAGCCCTAGTCACGATTAAACCTTAATATTTGGAGTTTAATTCTTAATCCTTTCATCTTAATTTGGATAATCAAGATGGTTTGGGTTGCTTAAATTATTAAAATAAGTCGATTAATTATCTGTTCAAATTATATAGTTGACAATAATTTATTTATAAATAGGACCTAGCTAGTCCTAATTATTTTCAATCCATAAGGCCGTGAATCAAAGTTACATATAGCATAAGAATTGATGATTCTGATCTGGTGTAACTTAGAATAGATAGAATAAATAATTAGACAATAATGGATATCACTTGTGTCTTAGTAGAGTTTCTTACTCACTTTGAACATTGATGCTTTGCTTTCCTTGAAATTGAGCTTATTACCTTGAACATATGTATTAGGATTATTGATGAGTATCTCATGTTAAATTTGATTTACATAAATAGCATTGGCATTTGTTCTTATTAGTGTTTTGGTTTTGATGATTTTGGTTAAGTATAGTGTAGCCTAATTAGTATACTTTTTTAGTTCCGTGCCTTTGCTTTAGTACATACCAAACCTAGGCATATCACTGGCTAGGATGGTATCTGTCTGTCTATTACAAGTTTAATCAAGCCTAAGCCTATGATAGGCTAGGATGGTATCTGTTAGATTCAATATTCAATTCCTTATTATGGAAATATTAGTTTAGGTGCACTTTTACTCTTTAGCTTTATTCCTCTACCCTAGCTCATAGGCTAAGTGAGATTATTGTACAATTTTAGTTTGAGTGGCTTGTGTAGCCATAGAAATTTTTAGTTTTATGGTTATTATTTCAGATCATTTTGTGATATTTTAGCATTATTATTTTATAGCATTCCAGCTTACTTATATGTCAGATTTCTCAACTTTTATATTTTCATATGTGCTAGGCTGCTAGTTTCATTCATTATAGGATGCTAGCACTATATGTTGATCATATTTAGGATGCTAAAATTGCCATATCTTATTTTATATAGGATGCTAGATGTATTTTGACTTGTTTTCAATTCTACTTCATGATTCATTTGAATTGTATAAATTAGTATGTGTTATATTGATCATAAGCATAATTAGGACAAGTTTCCATACATTTATTAGTATGTTATCTCTTTATTTTAATACCTAACCTTATTACAGCAAAACTTTGGAGGTATGTGCTTACCTTCATCTTGTTTAAGTTTTAAACCTATGGTTTATAGTTTTCTATTCTTTTCATATGCTTTCTTGCTCCTATTTATTATTGTTTAGCTATTAAATTTATGGTTATATCTAAATTGACATAATATGAAATCAGCCTAAAATGTACTTAGGCATTTTGTCTATTTTAGAATTTTTTTTTATTTGGCTGGGGCCCTATCATTATGAAATCGATAATGATAGATTCAGAATTATTTGAAGTTGTGGAGCCATTCGAGAAGTTGCCTTTGGAGGAGGATCGTGCTATTGAAGACTCTTAGCCTTTTTGTTCTCTTTTCATTCTGCTTGTGAAGCTGAGCATCTTTATGTTTTATTTTTGCTAAACTGCTTAAATATGTTGTAATAAGATAGGTTAAACTTTACTTTTTGTTGCTTTACTTTTTTTGAGTTGAATGTTTGGATTCTCATATTATAATGGATGGATGTTTACTATTTTGCTTCCACACTCTATTTTCATAAATATTTTATTTAGTGATTTATACTTGAAATGACAAAGTCCTTGATTATAATAGAGTAGGATGAGTATCTATCTAATTATAAGTAAGGATATTGTCATTTGGTGATCACCTCACTGTAATCATGTTAACTTAAAGTTAACAGGACAACGGCGAGGCGGGGTCACCACAGTAGCGCCACCGCTGGTTCTTGAGCAACCCTTGCTCACTTCATTGCTATCGACTGGTAAACTCTATAGGCATCTAACATAGTGCACTAACCTATCACTTTGCTCATTTCCCCATCGTTTGTACTAGACATCTTGGCTATTGCATCATGCAAGGCAAGATTAGGCTTTCACTGTCTTCAGAGATGGCTCTCTTCTTTAGAGCCTTTCTAACTCAGCAGAAAGGTTACGAAGAAAGCTACAAATTTTAGGCAGAGCAGAGCCTATCTGACCTCTTACTTTAACTTTGAAACTAAATGTAAATGAGTTGACAGAGAAATAGAATCTGAGTTTAGGCGATTACCTACCCAATTCTAATTTGATTTAGGCAAGAGCCTAATCGCTATGCACCTATTCTATTGTTCTCTCGCTAACCCGACAGGGATGACAAGCTTTCTTACCGAAATAATCAGAACTACGTGTTGTTAGCTAGAGAATGAGAAACACTCAAACAACGTACTATCAATAGAATAAAGGCTTTGCTTTTGCTTTCATCAAATCACTTTTTTTTAATTGAAGTAATTTTTTAAACCAGTGGCTCTTGGAGAAAGTTTCCATATGAATCAAGGCCACCCTCCGGGTAGGATCTAGTCGAATGATATGAAAGAGGTTTCACTGTAAGGAGAAGCTGGAGGGATATGAAAGAGTGAGACAAGATGTGGCTCCCTGCACCCTTAATTCCGCCAAAGGATTAGGTTAAGGGTGGGGTGTCACTCTGGCTAACCCCTCACTTATCATTGGATTAGGATAGACTCCACAATCCACCTGATTAGGGAAGGATTAACACAGAATCAACCTAACAGTCACTATATAAGTAAACAAACAGAGTGCGGAAGTGATTTAAGGAAATATAAACCATCCAAGTATCACAGTATACATAGGAAAAATAGAACTCAGAATATAAGCATACAATCCAAATACACAGTTAATGGTACCTGTATTATTACATCATTTAAAATATTTAAATAAAAGTAGAATGTAAACTACTCATCCTCACTTGAAGTATAAAGGAACTAGACGACAGCTTCTTCCACGGGCTCCCCTTCTGGGTAAGGCTCCACACCTAACTCCTCTCATCTAACTGAAAGGAGTCTGCCATTATCGGTTTCACAATGTAGGGCCCCAGCCAAAGAAAAGAAAAATCTGGTTAGACAATTGTCTACGTACATTTTAAGCTGATTATTATGAAGGTTATGTAATATCACCATTTTATTACTTCTAAGCAGTAATGTATATTAAGGAGCAGTGAGCAATATAAAAGAAAGGAAAAGCTATAAATCATCATTTATAACTTAAGCAAAGAAAAGAAAAGATGCTGAGACATGCCTCGCATACAAACTAAACAAGGAAGGGCGTATAAATATATATAACTATCATGTGCTGTAAGAAAAGTTCTACATCCTGAACATGCAGGTGATCAACAGAAAATATGCTAATTTAAAATAAGTAACTCAGCAGTGGTACATATAAATAGCAGCAATATTCTAACATCCTAAATATATATAAAAGCAGTACAAAGAAATAGCTGACGGAATAGAATACTGAAAAGTAAACGACAACAACTGCATATAAAGCCACACGTGCATCGACTGCCATACAGAAAAGAGCTACTCAAGCCCACCGAATACCAAAGAAGCTTAGCACTATCACGGCTAAGTCATAAAACTGTGTACCCCTAGCGACATAAGGAGGCTAAGCAAATAAGCACACAAAGTAAGCGAAGGGTCTTAGCACCAGTATGGTTAAGGCTCAACTGTATGCCCCTAACGACATAAGGAGGCTAGTAAACTAAGCATACAAGGCAACCTTAACGCCAGTACGGCTAAGGCACCAACGATGTACCCCTAGCGACATAAGGAGGCTAGTAAACTAGACACACAACAAAAACAGATCCTTCCCCTAGCGATATAAGGAGGTTAGGCAATAAGGACATAACTGAGAGGCAGCTCATAAAATCATTATCTTTTCATAAATCACTATAATATTTTCACAAGGAATCTAAGGAGTCTCCATATTTTCCTAACAGTTTATTTATGCATCAAAAATCTTGTATGATATGCTCAATGAAATATGACACAAAAATTAAGGAATGCGTAGCAACAAAATATCAAATAGAAGCAAGGGACTCTATTAAATATAGTAATATCATTTGTTTTCTACTTAACCTGCTAACTATTCCAAGTTATACAAGTTCAGGATCACCATTTTTCTACTATTGAGTGTAACTCAGAAATTCGTCCTTATAAGTTAAAAAGGATTGGAACTGATCAGGTTCCAATCTAGTTCAATCAGATAGACGACTACGATTTAAATAAATAAATCATACGTCCTAATTTTTGTGAATTTAGACATTCTAACTAAGATCTGATCAAGATCTTCTAAACCTATAGATTATGAATTAAATACTATGAGAATTAGGTTTAATCACATAATCCAAGAAGGATAAGACTTAAGTTATAAGTCTTATTCTATAAATGATCTACTAGTCATGGTAAATTCTATTAAATAATCAAACTTAATATGATGAATCTCCTATCTTAAATCCAAAGTTAAAAGACAAAATAATCAGGACGAGTTGTAAAATAAAAGAAAGTCTAGAAACTAATAAAACCAAGATTTCACCCATTGGATAACCCAATTTACCCAATAGATGAACTCTAACCTATGATCTAGTCCTAGTCTCAGGAAAGGTTCTTAAAGTGTAGTGTTAAGACTTAGAGAGATTACTGGAATCTAACTTAATAGTTGATTCCACTCACTTAAATGTCATTAATACGATTATAACATTAGTTTTAATGTTTTGGAATGTTAATTAGAGGTTAAGGGTGCTTAATCAAATCTTAGGATAAAATGACTATTTTGCCCCTACTTTAAAGGTCTAAAAGTCAACTTTTAACTTAAGGGTCCAAACTGAAGTTTCTCTCTTCCATATGATTTCTTACTGTCTAACTTGAAGATAGATAGTAAGTACGTCCAATTCGGATGAGAAACGAGTTCTATAGGCTCAAACTAAGGTTTTTGGTCTAAGGGTATTTCAGTAATTTTCATACTACTGAAACCTAAATTTTTATACAGCTTATTGTTGGTGGCTGTTCAAGGATTCCGTAGAGTCCAAAAACACTGAAATCCGAGTTCGAATGGTACCGTTATGATTGTTTTAAGATTTTAAATCAATTGAACTAAGTAAAATTTCGATTTAAATAAATTTACTGTTCATATCTATAGTTAGGTAATTTTACTGTGTCGATTACTTGATTAACCATTTGTCATTACTCTATCTTAAATCATCGTTAATTATTGCTTAATCAGATGTGTAATGTATTAATTATTTGTCTATTTCATATATATATTATCTATATGTATATTTCTAATCCTAGTGTCCTTCCACTTTTTCATCTATCCCCCGCTTATAGACATATTTATATAAGGTTTGGCTATATTGACTATATATATATATATATATATATATATACACACGTTTTGGGGATTGTAGGGCTACGCTAATCACGTCAAGTTCCCAAGTACATGTGTAAACAAATATGAATATATACTTATCCGGTCTAAATATCATTGTTAGGCATCATACTATAAGTATAATTAGGCCCTAACTTGGTTATTAATCAATCTAACTAATTTAATCCATTTAATATCATTAATATCCCCATTTAGTTTTACAGTTCGTATTTAAGTAGGGTCATATTTATCATTATTATCAACCCACTAAATGCAAAAACGGTCACTTTCTTTCAGTGTTCACTAAAACAGAAAGATTAAATGTGCTATTATTTGTGCAAAACTGAATACAAAATAAGATGATTGAATATGCAAAAAAAAAATTTAATGCTACCTCGATGAGTTTATACATGGGGAGTTTGCGCTATATTTCCATATTATCCAATAAAAATATATTTTGGATATATCATTTTGGCCTTGATTATTCTTCCTTTGCCGTGCTCAAAATTATGCTCTTATTTTTTCAAATGAAAGAAAACTATGGGAGAAATTCCAATGCATTGTATGTGAATTTTATCTATTATCTCTTATACATAATTATGTTTGAGGGCATTCCATTGTTCCTGATATGGCCATCTCTCATACTCCAAAAACAAGTTAAAAAAAAAAAAAACTATTAAGAAGTTGTTCTAATTACTACCCATATTAACATCAGTACTTAACTTTTTAATGTCATGTCCAAGCTCATAATTTTATCCCAACTTTAATATTACCAATTAATCTTATCTATAGATTCTTCCGGTATTTTTCCTTTATTCATATTCTCTCTCCACAAAGAAACAAATTTGACTCTTTAGCTTTAAAATGTCCTCCTTTTGTTGACGATACCACAAGGCAAAAAAAATTTTCACCCTAAAAAAAAAATAAATACTATGCATTTGCTTATATCAACTTTATTGAACAAGGTCATTATTTTACAGTTATTGCCCACAAGTAAAACAAACTAATCTCATTGAAGATATTGATTCCTTTCCTTAGCTTCTCTCTGATAGCCATACCTTATACCATATAAATGAAGTTTTGCTCACAACAAACAACTAACAGGAGCCTCATCAAAACCAAAAAAAAATCTCTAATAACATCCAAGAATCCTCTAATTTCAAAATACTTATGATCAACAAATAGCAACATAAAATACTCAACAACAATTTACAAACCAACAAAACTTTTTCACATCAGAAAATCAGTAATTATCTCAACAAAATCACAGTTTTCCAAACTCCACCACTAATATATCTCCTCAAAATAGCATCCACTGCTCACTTGATTTATGGATCAGCTATAGGCTATAGCAATCATCAAACCAAAAATCGAAAACAGAATCGACATTTTGCTAATTGAACCAAACCAATCAAATATGTTTGGTTCAGTTTTTTTTTTTTTTGACTATATAATGCACATGCATAAATGTTTCTACTGCTAATGTAAAAGAAACTCCCACCCAACGTTTCATGTACCTTCCCAAAACTCTATATCACCCTTAACAGCATCACCATTACCAAAACTCTGTATGAAGCATAAAAAAATTGAGAAATAATATAAAGGATGATAAAAAAAAAAACGAGAGAGACTAGAGCAAAATACTAAGAAAAAGAAACAAGCTAATCAGTAACTAATTACCAAGATCAAGGCATGCACTTTCAACCATGCTTGAAGGATAATGGGGGTACCTTGCTCGACGGCGGAGTTGGGCGAACCGGCGCCAAGAGGAAGAGGTGGCGGGTGCTTGGAGACGGATCGGCGAAAGCCTCTCGGCTAAAGGACTCGGACGTGGGGATGGAGAGGTGGACGAGGCGGCCAATGCTCTCCCGCAAGGAGGAAGAGGTGGCGGCTCCCACTTGCGACCGCACAAGGGAGGGCTGCGCCTTGCGAGCTTCGGCTATGGAGGAGAGCGCTCGGCTCAGTCTTGCGTCGCTCGATAGCCCGCGAGGAGAAGAGAAGGGTTCAGCCGAGGGAGAGCCGCACGTCTCGCGCCTCTCGACCGGGAGAGTGGAGAAAGTCGGTTGAAGAAATAAGAGGGGCGGAGCTCACTGTGCGCGGCGAGCGGCGGAGACTGTGAGGGTGAGGCGACGCGTGGCGGGAGGTGAGGCGCCGGTCGCTCGAGTGGCTCGTGCGATTTGTGGATTCTAGGGCAAAGGGAGAGGGAGGAGGGAGTCGGGAGAAAACAATAAAAAAAGAAGAGAAGAGAAAAAGGAAATAAAAGGAAAAAAAAAAAAGAAAAAAAAAAGGAAAACGTATTTATTTATATTTCAAAATTAAATCAATTTAAAATTCCCTAATTTTATTTTATTTATTAAATGATTTCCAAAAATCACAAATTGTTCACCCTTAGCTAATTGAGGGGTGGGAAACACAACGGCGAGGTCGGATTTTTGATCTGACGAGTATTTTAATTTCTCAATTTCCGGGGTATTTAAATATTATTAAAATGTTCGTCAAAATTTTGACGACTTCAGATTGACACGAAAACATCACCCCTAGCTAATTTGGGGGCAATGGGCGCAATGACGAAGTCCATTTTTTGATCGGAGTTCAAAATAAATAGGTCAATTTCCGAGGTTCATGAAATTCCCAAAATAAGGATTTGATCTGTTTGACCTCTGGTTTGGACTGGATCTTGGTGGTTGACTTATAATGACTTAATTAGCATTTAGAATCAAGATTAAGACTAAGATTAGTCCTAATTGGCAATGGTAACAACTTGGGTTGTTACACAAGAGTTGAAGTCCGATTTTTTAGGGCGCGAAGCGCACTAGTTGTTGTCTTGCCTAAATAGTTTTTATAAAGGATTCAAGGTCACGTAGCTTCTCTTTTTTTTTATAGGATGAGCGGTAGCTTCTCTTTCATTTAAACTTGCTTCATTGAATTACATGCCCAACTTATTATTTAAGGCTTTCAGGCTAGTCAAACAAAATTGAACGTTCTTCACTTCGAAATTCATTCTTTTGAAAGTATCTTTCTTAACTCAAGGCTTTAGATCCTACCTTATCGGGAAGCCTTTTATTGGATAAATCGGGAGCACACCAGAACAAGAATAGAATCCTAACTTATCGATTAGATCATTTACACCAGAGACCCAAGCAAAGGTTATTTATAAAAACATTCCACTGATTCCAATGAGATGTCACTACTAGTCCACCCTCAATCAACTCCTAATTTTTGGGACCTTCACAAAGTACCATGAAAGGTCCACTACTTAACTTGACCCAGTCTCGGACCATTGTACACTCAACTCAATTCATATAAAACAACTTTGGTTGACATATATCCTGAGGTTTCACTTTACTTAGTCAGAGAGGCCGCGACCACTCCGGATGGGAAATTCGGCTAATAACTACTTCCGTTTACTCTGTCGGTACTAAACTGGAGCACTAAACCAAATGGGCCAAAGAGGTTCCAGGATGCGAAGCAGATTCTTAATCGATAATATATTTGAGATAAATCCTCACTTAACTGATTACATTAACTAAGAAAATGAATCGCATAGCAAAAAACTTAGCACATCTCATTTCATAGACCAGAGATTTCAGGCTCCAAATCCAAAGGCTACGAAGCCGGTAGGGTATGATCTAGTGAGACGTCAGTCAATGGCTCTAAAAGAGATTTGCATATTATAGTAAAGAAGAAAGAAGTTCAATCGATTGAATGAGTTAATGAAGATTTCAAAAGAATTAGATATATATTAGCTCTTTCTTATCCAATGGGGAACTTTTGAATTGGGCTGTCAAGACAGGTAATCCTATCAGTGCAGTACTTTCCTATAGGAGGGCTTCCTTCCGAGCCAGTAGGCTGATTGGTTAATCTACCCCAGCTAATCTAATCCCACCCAGCCGGATTCGAGCGTGATGTGATGTTCATTCGTTGATTTGGAGATATCATCATCTAATAGAATAAATAGGAATAAATATTACTAATATTATGATATTAGGAGCTCATACGAGGGTTGTGCGTCCAAAAAAAAAAGATTAATAGATCCTTAACGCATGTGATGATAACTTCTAAATTCTCTTCTCAACTTAGAATTTCTAAGCTTCTCAGATGTGTTTTATTTCAGTACCTTCCCTTCCTTGACCTTTCCTTTCCTTACCAGATACCTTGACTTCTCCCAATCTGATCCGGGCCTGACTCCTTCCCAAGACAAAACTTTCTACTACTAACGAGAATAGAAAGACCGACCAGTCAGGTTTTTGCATATTAAACTTACTAAGAAAATCAACTTCTTTCTTTGGCTTGAACTCCAGAAGCTTATTCTCTGAACCAAACTGTGGTAACAGAGAAACCCAATTTTCAGTTTTAAACTTCAGAAAAAAAGCAAGAATAACCTTAACAACTCTAGAAATCCATCCGCTACACAGCCTATATCGACATCAATATAAATGAGTCACTATGACTATGGAAACGAGCATCGAATCTCTCTTGGATAGATCCTACCTAGAGGCTACAAAGTAGTCACAATCTCCTTCTACAAACTTCTCATCTCATTCGACTTCATCGGAATTTAAAATGAGATCATCAAAAAATGGTCAAAACCTACAAACCTGGTTTTAGCTTAGGCCGCGGAATTTTCAATTCAATATTCATTTTACAAACAACCATGGAGTTTGACTAGACTCTTAAATATTCTAGCCTTGTAAATTGGTTTGACTTTGCCCTTCCCTGCTCAGACAGAGGCTCAAAAAAGAGTAACAGCACATTTCTGTGGCGACCGGGGATCGAAGTTCGAGAGTCTTTAAAGAACAATTCATCCCAATTGAAAATATATACATTTTTATAATTCAAAAAAGACATAAAATAAAATAATAAAATTCATAGTCCTTTTATACATAGAGCCAAAATATATATGAAAAGTTACAACAGTTTGAATTTTACAAAATATGAAATAAAATATCTATATTCTTCTGCATCTTTAAATTCTTCATCTTTTAATTTGGCAGATCTTCTGAGCTTTTTAATTATCAAAATTTGAAAAATTCATTTTACCAGTCAGGTAGGAGTACGTAAATTGTTCTTATAAGAATAAATCTAGCATCCTATAATATGTATGAATCAAATATGAAAATAACTGAAAGACTGCAAATAAAGTAAGCAATTTCTAAATTCAATTTCTGCCATGCAAAATAGCAGTGAAAATCAACATATATGAAATAAATTTTATCAAAAGCATTTGTAACAATAAGTCGAGTTCGAGACCCCTAAGCCCAAATGAGTAAACCCATAGGCATAAATCTGTAGGAAGCTTATCTTGCCACCCGTCGGTAGCTTACTCAAAAATAGGAACTGATGGTGTGTCTTTCCTCTGGATTTGCCTACTTCTTACAAGAGGCTAAATCCCTCCATATAACTCCCAGGGGCTGCTAGCTGGCCCAATCTGTACAAATTCACAGTGTTGCGTTCCACTCTCCAAAGATATACACCACAATATATATATATATATATATACTTTTTGTTACATGCTTTTTGATATAAATCTTTTGCAGATTAAAATGTGATAAGCAGTGCAATTAATACTCAAATGGAAAATGGCTCAAATAAGAATACTGAAATAAGACTTATAAGTAAATTTACGTACCTAACTTGTTTTGATAAAATCAACCAAATTTAATTTCTTTGATCTGCCAAAATAATGAAATTTCTTAATTTAATGTTTTTATTATGATTATGTTTATAAAATGACTATTTATTTGAATTATTTTTATTATGTTATAAAATTATTATGCCTTATAAGATCAAATTGAGAATTTGACCTTATAAGAGCATTTTAGTAATTTTACCCTTAATAAAATATAAAATTTATATTAGTTTATTGTAGATTATGTCCTAAAGTTTCTATAGAGTTCAAAATTATCAAATTCTGAAATGAATTGGCTGAGTTATAGCTAATCTAATTTATAGGGTTAATATTTAGGGTTTAATATAATTAGTGAGTGATTAGTGAATTTGGTCACAAAATTATCAATCTAATTATATATTAAGGTTCTAATTTACTTTATAAGTTATTTAAAACTGAAATTACTTAATTTGGATTATTATATTTGTTAATATTCACTAATTAAGTTTTAGAGTAATTAAGGTTAATTAGGAGGTCTAACAGTTGGATCCTAAATATTTTTGCAGTTTACTAAAATTTAGGTTCTTCTGATCTAAATAGATATTTGGATTACCTAATTTGGAGCTAAGATGGCTAACTTATGGTTATTTGAAGTTTCTAAAGTTAAAGGCTTAATTAGGGTTAGGTCCTAATTGTGATTAGTTTAATTTTAATCCAAACAGTAAAATTAATACTTTTAAATTATTTCTTAGGTTTTTTTGAGTATTTTATGACCCATATAAAGTTATGGTTAAATGAATTTTAATGTCATTTTTGTAATAATTTAAATACCTAAAATGTCATTATATGAAATAGTAATTCTATAACAGATTAAATTAAATCTTTAAATTCCTTATATTTTTATGATGAATTTGATATATTTGTTTATTAAATTTGGTTAAGTATTTTATGAGTTATGAATTTTTTAAAATTTTAAGATTTTTATTTAATTAAATGTATTATAATAAATTTAATTATTCTGTTTTAATTAATTCATTACTTTTAAATGAAATATTTATTTTCTGATTTTATTTATTTACAAATTTAATATTATATTTTCTGAATAATTAATATCTTATTAGATGTTTAATTAAATGAATTTAATATTTAATTATCAATTTTTCTTTTTATCTATTTATCTATTTATATATGTATATTTATTAATTTCTGTATAATCATTATTATTATTCTGTTTATAAAAATTTTCTGTTATCTATTAGATTTAAATTTTCTGTTTATGAAAATATGCTTATATGTATATATGTATTAATATATGTTTAAATATTATTTAAAGTAATCTAAATATCAATTAACTTAAATTAGTTTTATATTATATTTTTCTGATTATTATTGATTAATATTTTATATTAATATTTTAAATTTTATTTATTATTTATAATTTTTCTGTGTATTTATTTTACTGTAACATATATATATTTATACGTGTATTAGTTTTAATATTATAAGAAATATATATTTTATTTTAAATTTTTCTGTTTTTATATATATTATATTAGTATATATATATATATATTATATCTATAAATATATACTTTAATTATTTTTATATATTCGAATTATCTGTAATTATTATTTTTATAATTAAATATTTTATTTTGCAGGAATTTGACAGCCGGTGGGTCCCTCTCCATCCACGTGGCGCGATTTTATTGGCTGGATCAGGCGAGTGGGTCCCACCGGAGTTGAGTAGTCTGTCAAAGTCTGTCCCGCGAGGCACGTGTCCTCGCGGGATTGGCTTGTCCACTGTACGCGGGGCTCGCGTACTTGAATGTGAGGAAACGGACAAAAAGTCCGTGGAGATGGGTCGGGCCCGGGCCGACTCGGCCCGACCCAAAGTCGAAGGCGGGTCCTTCGTCTTCTCGGCAGCGACGAGGAAAAGCTAGGGCACCCTGTATTTTCGACGTGCGAGGGTTCTCGGTGTTCGTATCTTTGCTTGATCGAGAGCTCTCGCATCGGTCTTTTAATCGAGATCTTAAATTCCTTCTTGCCCTAATTCTAATGCCAGGAAACGGGATGCCCTAAATCCAAGGATGGCTCGACTCGAAGGTTATCGAAGCGAGTAACCGATTTACTCTAATTACTTAGTATTAATCTATCGCATATTTACAATTATCAGAAGTATTGCTAATTGCGAATATGAGTCGCCTAGATTAATCGATAGGGATAGAACTTAATATTGAACTTCTTCTTTCATTCATGCTTATTAGTTCAATTGCAGATTTAAATGACCATAACAACAGTTATATAACGAGAATCAATTGAATGTAGAAGAGAGGAGATTTAGTACCTTATGAATTCAACTGCAAGAAGAAGCTCTATGAAAAGAGCAATAATTTCGACACTTAGATTTCAGGGAATCGATCAGAACTACTAAGGACTGAAGGATAAGAAGTCATAGGAAGGATAAAAGGAGAGGCTTTGCGAGGCATTTGAGCGGTGGGCGAATCTGGCAGCACACGGCGACGGACATCTGGCGAAGGAGGAAGACGCGCGTCATCTGCTTGACATGCGCAGGTCCCCCGCGATTCGTGATAGAGACGATGAGAGAACCGTCCGATTCTTGATCGGACGGTTGATATTGACCGTCAAACTTAACTTCGAAACTGGACAGCATGCTTTAGAAGGAACGGCGCCGGTTTAAATAATAATAAGTATAATATTATTTTAATATTTTAAACCTATATTATTAATTAGATTTAATTAATTAAATATATCTCAAAATTTTTCAATAAATCCCTCCTAGCTAATTGAGGTCTTTTGAACGCAACGGTGCACTCGGATTTTCGATCCGATGAGTATTTAATTACTCGAATTTTCAGGTATTTAAATAAGGTTAAAATATTCATCTAAAAATCAATGACTTCTTAATGCATTCAAAACTTCACCTCTAGCTAATTTGGGAGTGATGAACGCAATGGTGAAGTCAGATTTTCAATCTGAGGTCAAAATTATTTAGATATTAATAAACAATTATAAATGAGATTTTGGTATTTCACAATACTCCTCCTGGGCTTGTTGGGCTAAGGTAAGGCTAAGCTATATGTACTTTGCCTGGGCTCCTCTGATGAACTTTTGGCTTTGCCTCCCTCGCTTCACTCCTCGTACTCGAAGGAACAACCAAATATCCGATACTTCTCTCCTCTGGTGGGTCCCTTGCGCATAGAACATTTATAGCAGTGAAAGGCCCTCCAGCTGCGCCTCTCTTCTCTAGCACTAGCAAGGTTGGTTTGAAGTGAAGAGCCTATGCCATGATTGTAGAAGAATAAAGATAGTATCAGAATCTAATGTACAACGCCCTCGTATTGTACTCTAGAAGAGTACGAGTTTCAAGCCTACTAAAAAAGAGAAAGTAGATTCTAAGACGCTAGTCAAATGTAGCGTACGAAGTAGAAGCCACCTTCCGGGTAGGATCTAGATTCTGGCTACTTCGTAACCTCCGGGTAGGATCTAGTCGAATAGTGAAGTTGATATGCCCCTAATTAATATACTTCTTGACTGAATATACCTTTTCAATGACCTCCCAGTCGGGGAGGAATTATTGGTCTCCGTCGAACGAGGACCAACTAACCTTCTTTTAAGCTTCTAGGGTCTAGGGAGAACCATGCGATCGTGTGTTCTGGTCATCCTTGCTCTGTAATTTGAAAAGCTTTGCTAGGCTTGGAGTCGCTTTTCCTCCAATGCTTCGAGCTCTTCCAAGCGGACCCGTGCATTTTCCTCATTAGTTCAATTTAATTACATGCAATATGGAGCGATGGGTCAAGAAGCAGTATAGCCTCAGTTCCAAATAGAAGTGAGTATGGAGTAGCCTGAGTTGATTTTTTTTGTACGTGGTACGATATGCCCATAGGACTTCTATTAACTTATCATGCCATTCTCAGATTTGTATCTCGGAATGATATATTTTTCTCCAAAAACTGAATCACATTGTCGGATTTCACTTCTCTTAATGGAATTGCTTTTGCCCATTTGGAGAAAGAATAAGAATATGTAGCAGCAGCAGCCAGGATAAAGCGATGCCCCAAAAAAAATAAGAGGGAGGGTCGATCGGGTCGATTACATAAGTTCCCCAGGTTTCAAAATGCCATGATGCTACTGTGCTGTGGGATGTAATGGGTTTGGAGGTCAGTGTAAGACATCTCCATTCCATGGATTTGACATTGGTGATATTTCTTTGCATGATCAATACAATCTGTAATCATATTTGGCCAATAGTATCCCATGCATTTTCTTTTTCGTTCAGACTGATGTGCACCACACAATCCTTCATATATTTCAGTCATAACTATCTTAGCTTCAACTGGACTGAGGCATCGTAACCACATCTGGTCAAAAGGCCACCTGGCAGGGTAGGATATCAACCTTTTAGTTAATGTATATCTCGTTCAGTGTATGTTAAGCCATCGCTTTCTCTTCACTTTAGGTCACTTTCCTTCTTTCAAAGACATGAGAAATAGCTCTCTCCAGTCATATTTTGTGAACATAATATCAGGTCCTCTGATGTTTCTTGTACATCTTTAGAATCCAGGTGCCATAATCTATCGATTTTGCACCGTTATAGTAACTCTCGAGGATTTGCCGTTTCTCGAGCTAGCTTTGCTAGTGCATCAGCCTTGCCTTTCTTTCCGCGTGTGATCTGTTCCACGTCAGAGTCACATCGGAAATTTGTTTGAACAACTTTAATGCTGATAAAGAACCATTTCAGGTTTATTGTCTTGATCTTGAAGTGACCTGCTATCTATTTGAGTATCAGCTGGGAATCGCTGTATACAATAAGCTTTTTGATCTCCATATTAATATTAATTGCGAGTTCTAATCCTGCTATGAAACATGAAAGTTAAGACTTTAGTTCCTACCCGGAAGGTGGCCTCCATTTCATTGTTTGTTTGTGGATAGCGATAGACCATATTAATAGTAAGAGATAACTCCGTGAGGAAAAAACAAGCCTATCCCGGCTTGCACTGTGGGCATTTTAGATGATTCAGACTTTTTCATTGATGCAACGCCATCAAAATCTAACTCCCACTTAGTAGAGTCTCTTTCCGAACATTCTAAGCTAAGGATTTTCTCATCCGGTAGTTCATCGTTTAATGGGGATTGTGCTGGTAATGGGTGAGCGGCTAGAAAAGAAGCTAATGCTTCCTCTTGAATTGCGTTCTGCAGCACGTATGTTATATCAAATTGTTCTAGTTCTATTCTAGTAAGATAATAAAGAAGAAAGCCCATTTGGCTAAACGCCCTGTTAGTGCACGCCTTGTCATAAGAAACTTGAGAGGCCCTTATATCCGTGTTCTCTTATGGGTCTAGCTTATAGTGATGTGACGGAGTTTCTGTGTTGCAAAGTTTTTAGGCACACTTCTTTTACTTTGAAATGGGAGAGTATCTTCTTTCTGCAATGACCAGTTTTTTACTTAGGACTTATATGAGAAAGAGCATTTTCCTGCCGCTGCGCGGCCTCGTTTTTTGCGCGAGTAATGCTCTCATCGCATCGATTCATCTAAGGCTGCCGTGTATAGAATCAGAGCTAGGATCGGTGCTGCCAATGTTGGTGGATTTAATAGATACTTTTTTATGCTTTCAAATGCATGCGATAACGTTAACACTATCCCATAGTAAAGGAGCATTTTCTTAAGCGCCTAGAGAAAAGAAAGGATGAAATCTTCCTGAGAGATTGGAAATGAACCTCCGTATATACTGTCAGCTTCCTTGTAAAGAACGTAGTTGCTTCCAAGTTTTTGGCGGTGGAATTTCTACGATTGCTTTTCTGGATCAATTTCAATACCTCAATGCCGTACAATGAATTCCAGAAATTTTCCTCCAAAAGCGCATTTCAAGGTTCAGGCCATATTTGTGCGAATTCTCTCAAACAGAATTTTGAGGTGGTTACGTTAATATGGTCATTGCGAGATTTACTCAGAACAACCAAATCATCGACATAACACTCTACATTTTTGTGAATGAGATCATCAAAAAAAAGAGTAATGGCATGTTGATAGGTGTCTCCGACATTCTTCAATCCGAAGGGCATTCATTACCTAAGAATAATATCTTTGTTTTTTGTTCGAAAAGATGTATGCTTTTTGTCCTCTAGTGCCATCTTTCTTTGTCTTTGAGCCGCAGGCCCATCCAAGAACATTTCATGGTTAGAGGTGCTAGAAACCATGGATTCTAGATTTGGAAAAGGGAAATCATCTTTAGGGCATGCTTGATTTAGGTCCTTGAAGTTAAAGCAGATACAAATCTTACCATTCTTTATTCTCACTGGGACAATATTTGCAATCCAGTCAGCATCTTTTTATTTCTGCATTAAACATGCTTCGCTTCGATAAGTTTTTAGTTTCCGTAATTACTTCCGCTACGCGACCTATTTCATACTTTAAGCCTCATCCGCGGCTCAGGATTCACTTTTGAATTTAATGAGAGTTTTGTTTGTGAACAACTATCTCTGGAGATAATCCAAGCAAAGTAGTCTCTATACTCTTTGAGTCAAGATTTTAGCAGAATAGAAAGAGAAAGAAATCAGAATGGAAAGAAGCGTGCTGATGAAGAATATCGGCCTAGGATCGTCATTTGTGCTTATATCTCTAATAGTCTGAAGCTCATAGACTGTGGCCATCAGCTTCTTGGGGGCCTCCCTGACATCTATGATTATTTATTAGGAACTCTTTTTCTTTTAACCTGAATTGGCCTAAATTGCATAGCATATTTCACTGGAGGAGTGGGAACACTGCTCGTACCCAAGACCCCATGTAGTGAATTTCCCATTTCAATGAACTATTTGAGCATTATCTCTTCTCCACAGAATAATCCAGTCCAGAATTTAGTGAGCTCGTTGTTTGCTTTGCATCATGGGAACATGCTTTTCGACCATCCTTTTTAAGGTGAATCAAAACTCTTGTGGATTCTTAGTGGGATTGCCTCATCACCATTGGAATCCTTCCATTCTGATTTACTTCTGGTTAACATGGATTTTCCAGGTTCTTACCCAAGCAAGATGCCTTGCTCTTTAGGTTAGGACATAAAAAGTCTTTCACTTTTCTATGCCAGTAGTCAATAAAGATGTCAACGCTTTGACACAGACTTGAGGCATTGGTTTAATTGTTATCTTGTTATCATAAATTTGATAATGAAATTCACCACCCTCACCAGAGATATTGAGGCTAATCTTCTTTATTGTAGATGTGAGCTTGGCTTTGTATCCACTTTTGAAAGTTGAAGCACTCGGTCAGAGGAGAAATTCTTCATCTTCTTCTTCCATATCACTACCCAAGGACTTCTTCCCTAATTTCATTATTTTGTTTCAACGACGGCTGATGCTTGGCCAGGGGTCTAATCTGCATTGCCTGGCTGTTTCGCTGAGCTTTTGCCGGTGTCATATTTGGTAAGAAAATGCTTTGCATCATCATACAATTTAATGTTCATAGATAGCAAATAGCCCCATCAATTTGATGTTCTTTGCCATTTATGTTGTACTTCACGCACTAATGAAGAGTTGAAGGAATCATGCCGCCATATTCATGTAGCCACGGCCTTCCCAACAAAGCTTTTAATGAGGTGTCTTTATAAATTTTGCCTCTTTAGAAAGTGTCCCAAACCTTAATGGTACGACGATAGAGCCTAGCGTACGCCGCCCTTCTTCTTTAACGCTAAGAAAAAGACTTTGTCTTTCTATAGGTCTTGGACATCAAGATCAACCACCTTAAGGTTTCGCTACACAACCTCATCAGACAGACTTTACAGAGGAGCCAGGATACATTGAGCCGATAGGTGAAGCTCGAAGGCTCCAAAGGATATGTAATTGTGAGTCGTATGCTTAGAAGGCCACCCGGAAGGGACTCATCTGACGAGAGACGAATGTCTTCAAGAGTGAGCCTACCTACTAACAGAAAGAATGCAAATTGAATAGATAGTCAAATGCATACTATTTTTTGAGCTGATTAAATAGTATCATCGTTAGTTAGGTGAGGCGTAGCGGTAGGTTGAGAATGAAAGCTATTCAATTGAAGCGAGGTATCCTGCCCCCATTAGGAACTACTGGAGTTAGGGACGTCCTATCCAGCATCGGGTCCACTATTCCTGTTAAGGAAGAGAGTCAGGCCTTTACCTTATTCGGAAATGTAATTCTCTTACTCTTTGATGAAGGGAGCAGTTTATTTATGCTAGAATGAAAGAATCCCCCGGGAAGGGACTTGCCTTTTCTTACCGCATACCGCACGGAAGAATGTGGGAAGTAAGCGCAAGAAGGATAATAGCTTTTTCTTCTAGCAATAAAGCAAATAGGGAGTTTCAGAAGAGAAGAAGAGTAATCCGATGTTCTTATTTAATCAATTGAACGTAGTTGGAGTGCTTGCCTTGACTTTTCTAATAGAAAGAAGAGCGCATTAATCTTTCTTATCTCCTATCGGGAATTGCTACTTATGAATCTTTACTTCGTAACCTCTAGTTGAAGGTTTGATTGATTAGATCAAAGCATTTCTTTCCTAGCAATAGCAAGGCAAGTGGAAACATAGCTATGATTTGTAGCTATAAATCAATTGATTTTGAAAGGCACCTTCATTCAAACAAAGTATGTACGAACTACAACTTCTTCTTTTTACTAGCGGTCAATGATCCCATTTTCAGTATTTAGATAACAAGAAGAGCGATATTAGGCCCCCTAAACCACCAATTTTATGATTCGAATTGGAAAATCTGCTATTTGACTTTTTACAGCATCCCCCTCCCTATTTTAGGGTGTGTCTTTTACAGTTCTAGTAGTTCAATAGAGAGAATATGATCTCAGTATCAGTAAGAGAACTTTTTAAAGTCGTGTTTTTGATGCGACTAGCCGGGCTAATAGCTCTTTCTAGCCGGGAAAGACAGGAGTATGGGGGGAGCACGCAGATCCCAAAAAGGCGTTAGTTCTCCTCTCTTGGCAAAGAGCCTATTTTGTTCATTTGTCCAAAAATGTTTCGGAACAGGAATATAATTGTGAGGCCACCCGGAGGGAATCTTAATATTTCATACATAGCTATAGCATGGTGGAATTGGGTTATTGGTCGGGCTCTATTCGAATTATAGATTTCTGACCACACTCCATAGGGCCCTCTTATCTATTATGATTTAGCGAGCTCGGAAAGAACGAGAAGGAAAGGAGGCAACTGGTTTTCTCTCATGATGTGAATATCGATATATTCTGCGCCTCTGCTCTGCATCTAGCATTGGTAAGAAAAGAAATGAATTCAAGTAAGAAAAACTTTTTTGAAAAAAACAAAACAGAAATTAAATGCGTAATCTCAGCATCAGTTTCAGATCTTTCTTTTAGCTTGGAACTGATAGTAATAGAAACCGATATCGATAGCCGATAACCCTGATTAATAATCTAATTTCTCAATTCCATTTCATTTGACTTCTTATTAGTCAACATTTATATGTTTTGATGCTGATGCAGATCCTATTTTGAACAAGTAGTTTTGTTGGTTGGTGAATTGGTCACGTCACATTTTATTAATGGGTTGGATTGGTCTTCTTTTGGATACATAAAAACACTAGAATTTGCTATGAAACCGCTACGTGGGGAACTGCTCAATCAAGCCATCGACTTAATTCAACTAAAAATTGATCTCATAGATCAATGGGAAGCCATCACCCTAGCTTTGACCCTCGCTCATGGGCTTAGCGGTTAGTCCCATTCTAGTCGTAGAGGTACTTGGACTTGGTTTAGGCGGCTCAGTGAGACAGAGAAGGTTGGTGGCTGCTTACTTGCATAACATTTTTTTGTTTAGATTTATACTTGATTAGCTTCTTATTGGGACAAAAAAGAGGAGAAGACCAGTTCAAAGTGCAGTGGAGGTGCGTATTCTAAGCCGATATAATTGAGCTTGCTAAACTAAATGGGGGGTTTGGGGGGGATAAGAGCGCTACGCTAGAAGAGATTTTTCCTTAGGTGCGGCTCAGTTCAGATTACTTCTTCTGATAAGTCGGCATCCCCCGATCGAAGCCATAGAGTGCAACAGTTATTGCCTTTGCCCCCCTGCCCACATTTCTTCAAATTTTGAAAGAAGAAGTGCTATTTTCTTTAATCAACAGCATTAACTATTAAATATTGAATATTAGATATTTGCTTTGACTTCAGTTGGCTTCTTTTCTTCTATTTGTCTTTGCTCTTGTCTGAACATACGACTCTTCCCTTTACTATTGATCATCAATGGCTTGAAGCTTGCCATTCCCTAATCATTCGCCACAACATCTTCTTTTTCTTTCTTCAAAGAATTTAAAGAAAAGCGCGGGCAAACTCCCAATTCATGTAAGCCTCAATTAAACTCTTTCTGCTAGCGAGCTGGGACATGTTCTCTTTCCCAACCAAGCAGTCTCCTTTTATTGAACTTTGTTCGCTTTTTTCATCTCTTGACGATTAACAATGAATTCTACTCTCATCTCACTCCCTAGCGGGAGCCCTATATTTGACTAGCGTCTCACTCTTTCAGAGCCTTTTGATTTACTTAGTAGCTAAAAGAACAACTGTAGACTGGCTCAAAAACATTGGTCATCTGATCAGTCTCATCGATATCTCTTGCAGATCCCAGAGGCTACAAAGTAGTCAGAATCTAGATCCTACCCTAAGGCTCCGGGTGGGCTTACATTTGAATCTATTCTGCTTTGCAGCCTTTGACTTCTAAGCATACAACTCACAATTACATAGCCCCTTCCCTTCGGTAGCCCTACTGATACGCCCGGTCTCACTTCAAGAGCCTTAGATTAAGGAAAATCCTTAGCCAAGCCCAGCATATTGGGTGAGTTTTCATGAAATATTTTGCTCTAAAAATGAGTGGGATTTTAATTACCTTTACTGCTGTCATTAGTAGTTTACCAGGTCTCTGGAGCCTGGTGAGATTGTTCTTTTTACGAGTGCAACGACTAAGCATACTGTCTATCATTTCAATATTGGCTTGGTGAGGGTGAGCATCCTCATTCCCTTTGGTGAGGTGATATTGATTGCTTTAGTAAGAGAAAAGGGATAGTCCCCTATATAAAATAGAAAAAGGTTTCTCCTTGTCGTTGCGACATTACTATCTGGCAACTTGGCGAGACTAAAAGTGAATGTGAAGTTCGTTACTTTACCTGGGCTATACCATTAGCAATAGAATGGAAAGCTAAAGCGAGGAGCTCTAGCGAAGAAGAAGAAAGATAGAGAAAAAATATAGAGGCAAAAATGTAGGCTCGAGCGAAGCGAAGAAGAGGAGTGAAGATTTATTATGATTAAAGAAACCTTCTTTTCTTCTCTTCCTCCTTGACTCATTACTAGCTACCTGCCCATTGGTAATGGGCATTTCCATCCTTTCTACTAACCAGTAGTCTACTTTGTAGCCTTTTTTTGTTATTTTGACTCAAAGAACGAGCTTATTCTATATGCCTTTGCTTTGTTACTGTAACAATCCCAATAAATGGATAGAAGACTAATCCAACATTTTTAGTCAATTAGTGGCGTACGATGCCTCAGCTGGCCTCCTACTCTTATATTTTTGTGTTGGAATTACCTATTTTGCAATTGCTTAAGATGAATGAGTGGATTATATTAATTGTTTGTATTGTATATACTTGCAATATTTTCATGTATCTCCTTAACATGTATTTTCTATTGAATTTCATTTCAAATTTACTTTAACTTAATATTTGCTCATAAAGAGAGTTGGCCACTTAGCATCTATATTTGATTAGTTTTCTTCTAATTGAGTATTAGGTGCTAAGGTAACATCCCAATGTTGGATTCATCTTCTATCCAATTTTTGGGGTCGTTACAGCTATGTTCCAGTTATTTCACTCACTATTGAGTTCCTTTGAACTCGCTTCGCCGCCTTGAAGTTGAATGTAATGCATAAAAAAAGGCTATCTTATTGGAGAATAATCTTAGGCTAGGTGACTATTGGATTTGAGAATAAGAAGTAGAAGTAGTTCCAAATTAGCTCAGTCAGTCTTGGTCGGAAAGAAGAGTGTCAGCTAAAGGGGGGTTATAGGCAAGCTTTATAAACTAGATAATGGTTTATATGGTTTCACAACCCGATTTACTAACCTACCCGATTTCATAACCTAGGTAATTTGAGTTTCTCTTTAGTCAGTGATTACTATTAAGCAAACCATAGTTGAATCTGTCTTTGCTTTGACCATCAGAAGAAAATAAGATTACTTGGCTTAACTAAAAACTAAAGGCCATGTAGCGGATTGATTCGCTCAGGAACCTCAATTGAGCGAGAGAATAGGATCTAAAAGAGTGAGACGAGAGATGAGCCTTAATAAAGAAGCAAAGGCCACGAAGTGGAGAGTGAGCCTAATAAATGAGATCATTTGTCGAGGCAAGCGATAGAAGTTGCTATCCATCCTACTATACCACCAAAGGGGATCTCTTTAAGCAAAGGCTAAGAGTGCTTCCCCCTCTCTTTCTCTTCATCCCAATGGGATAGAGCCTTGTACCCAGACTGAACTCACTAAGAGTCTGAAGAAAGAATAGCCTTTCTTACTTGAACATCACTCTTTTGTTTTAGGGTAAGCTCCTTTCACCTCTACAGCTCGGTAGCTCTACAACACAACTCGCTCCTGGTCTTTGGTTCATTATTCAAATTTAAATCCATTGCACGGCCTTTTTTGACAAAAGGAGGATGGTAAGTCTTCGTTAGGCAAGTAGGCCTTTCCTTTCCAATTAGTAGCTTATAGCTCTGTCGTTGATCTCTCCTATTCCCGGCCAGCTGTGACTTCTATGTCCAGACAACGACTATCGATTCCTAATGAACCCATAGATTATTCTATCATTTGACCAGATCTTAGACTTACAGATTCTCTTCTAATCTCGAGCAACTAATAAAAGAAGGGACTGGGGTGGTTAAAGCACTGGCGCCCAACCAGTGTTTAGTACCAACTTAGTAAACCCCGGGTGCCTTCCTATGTTGGAATTCCCGCCAATAGAATTTACTGCACCTGCTCATGGTTTCATTTCTTTCTTACATTGTATATTGACTATCTTCATATATTAGTATTTTTCTCCCTACAAGTATCTATCTCTTCTTTTAGATTGAATCTATGATTCTCTCAAATAGTGGATGAAAATCTACACTAGCAACTTTCTCTTTAGCATGACATATGTCAAGAAGAGTAGTACCCCGACCAAAGAAATGTGTGGGCGAACGATCTCAGTTTTTGGCTAGTTCAATGGAACCATAGAAACTAAACGAAATGAAAGCAACGAGTGACAGGAAGAAAATGAGATATTGAATTGAATAGATAGAACTCCACCGAATACAACACATTGAAAGAAAGTAATTGGATCAGACAGATAACGGCACCGAGCATGGGATACACAGGCAGGAGAGCTTCTTTGACCTGATCGGACTGACCAAATGAGCGAGATTTATTTAAATGAAAGTGACAGCGCTGTGCTAACTTGCATACAAGATTAATTATTGATTTGAGACTCTAGTCAAATAAGTAGATATAAGATATTAAGAAAGATTCTCATCCTCTAAGAATAAGAAGGCCGCACAGCGGATTTACTTTCGTATAGGCAATATTGGCTTTCTTGCTTATGTAGCTAAGCCTCGCCTTGCTTACGAGAAAGAGAAAATCAATATTAGAGTAAAGCTCTGCACTAATGACGACCCCTTTCCTTATCCTTATCTTTCTCATCTCCTACTTCAGTCCTTTGCTGGCTTTCATTCCGTCTCTTTCTATTCTTCTTTCGAGAGTGAGTAAGAGGACAACCCACCGGTATACCTAGACTCGAATAGATAGATATGTATGCAGTTTTAGAGTACCCATCCCATCATAGCTGGGATGGGTACTCTAAATCTAAATCAAAGTGTATTTTGCTTGCCAGTGGTCATATGGGCAGAATCAGTGTAAGGCACAAATATTATGTTCTGACTTGTTGGATGAGCCTACAGCTGATATAGATAAGAATTTATGGAATGGATGAGACTCCTTTATCTGAAAAATGATAGAGCAGATGGCACACACTTAGATTTCATGAGATGTCTCTCAGATTATAAATAAAAACGAAGGAAACTTTCCCTAACTCAAGACTTCTCGTTTATAGCTTGATCTTATAAGGAAGGTTCAATATATGTAATTCTATTGTCTCATCTTTCTAGGTTTACTATTCTATAGTAGAGAAAGGACAGACTAGTGTTCCTAGCTCTGCTTCTGGGCCATTCGTCAAAGTCGGATCGATCGTTGGAGGAGATGCATATGCTATGTACTTTCGAGTTTTCAGATGTATTCCTGGAATCTTTTTCTTCCTTAGAGTTTGACTAGAGCTTGATTTATTGATTTTTCTTTATCTAGCTACTCCAGATCCTGATCCTTACTACTTTGCTCTGAAAGAGATGTTAGAATGAAAGTCATTGCTTGAGGAGCTAGAGAAAATCATGCAAAGCAAGGGATGATCCAACGGGAGATGTGAGCCGATATGCAAACTGATTTAGAGACTATATAGTCAAAGGCCACCCTCCGGGTAGGATCTATAGGATCTAGAAGAGAATGGTGTGGGTAGGGATTCAGTTCCTTAGTTTCAGTCGATAACAAAGTTTGGAGTTTTGAACGAAGTGTATGGTGTTAGATAATCTAATGTGATGAGAACGTCCACAAGTTGGCTACGGTGGGCAGGCGATAACAAAGTTAAGAAAATGAAGTAGAGCTTTTGAAGTGAGATAAAGCGGAGAGGCAGGCATTGGAGTTCCCACTTTGTGTTCAACCTGAGACTTCTGAAGGCTTAGGTAGGTAGACTGTAGAAGGCTGCGAAGCAGAAGCAATCTCAAGAATCTCCAGTCGTAGAAGAGAAGATCCCAATATAAGCTCATTGATAGACAAGCGGTATAGTACGAGTGTCAACTACTACTATAATAGTTGTATACATAATTATGCTTAGGGGCAGCAAGCCTAACCTGGTAATGAGCTCAGTAGCCCAGATCTAATTGTGGTGCTTTCCTCTATTTTATTTTACATGAAGCACACCTTCTAAATACTAAATAAATGAGCGTAGCGGACCACAAACCAATAAGATCTCTTATACGAGAGTCAAATAGCTATGCGACTGGGGCTCCTCCTGAGCATGATTCACAGCCACGAATGAGTCTTGACCAAGTATAGAAGTATAGAATATATCTCTAAGATCCATCCCGCCCTTTCATATTTTAGTCTTTTCAGAATTGTCTAATGAAAAGGTCTTCGTCTTCCATCAGGTATGGGAATATGAAGCTTACTCGATATGATACACCAAACTTATATCGATCTGGTGCTCAAATAGCATACACGAAATCTTATCTGATAGAGGTTATTATATACTTAATAGGACTCTTTCTTCTTTGTACGAGAAAGTCAAAGTAAGGGAATAGATTAGTGAGCATATGTTGAGACCTCTAAGGTAGTGTTGGGGCCCATTCACAAAAGAGTGAAAGTGAATAGGGAAAGATTAAGAGCTTTAGCGCTCACAACACTGAAGATGCGGTGTGGTAGTCTAGCTAATGAGATCTCTTTGGGAGTCACTCTTGCTCAACACCCAACCTTTCTAGATGAGAGTACTTACCAACCTGAACAAGGCAACCCATACAGAAAACCCTTCTTTAAAGAAAAGAAAATAACCTGGGAAAGAGAAGACAGAGAGAGAGGCTCATCTCGTATTTCTTACTCATACCAAAAGCCTCTAATAAAGATATTTGTCAGAACATTCATCTTCGCAGCCTTATTCTTGACTTACAATAAGATTCTAGCTAAACAAAAAGAGACAGAATACTTTCTGTTAGTAGGGAAAGGAGACTATTGTAATAAGGAGACTTGGCTTCTGCTAGATCCTACACTACCGGGTGGCCTTCGCCCCAGCAGGGCTCACATAACTCTAGATACGCCTTCGTATCACTATTAAATAACCTCACTACGTCTGCTTATCCTTAGATTAGAAATGACTAAACTAATTTCTAATTTGCTTTACAGCCTAAACTAGTACTACTTTATGATAATATGAGAAAGTCTTTCACTACTGAACTTTAGCTTTATATGAGATAGGAATAGTCAGAGGGTTGAGCATGTGGGGCCCCCCGTACTGACAATAAGAAAGTACGGTGCTCCAACTGTGGCAAATCCCCAACTTAAGTAAAGTTAGGCGAACCCAACTTGCCTTAAGGAAAGGACTTGTCACCAAGTGCTATAACATTCATCAATATCAAAGTGGCGGAAGCAATATAAAATAGAGTAACATCCACAAGCATACATAGTAGGAAAAGAAAATGCAATATAGTAACTCATCACAAAGCAGAAAGTAAAGTACATCCAGAAAGTTTAATTATTACAAACTGAAATGAATAATTGAAAATGAAAGACTCTCATCCTCACTGGAATCAACAAGACAAAACTAGCTAGACAGCAGCTGGAAGGTCCTCCTCATGAACTGGCTTCTCCTCAGCGACACTGCCCTCGAACACGTCTGCATCTGACATTTGTCGGTACCACAAATGCCAGGGCCCTAGCCAACAAAATAAAAAGGTTACAGTTAGACAATTGTCTAAGTACATTTTAGGCTATTTAAATGAACTGAATGTTAAAGGATATCACATTTAATTTAACTACACATGCAAGCAGTAAAGGGTGCAACAAGCTATGAAAGAAATGGAATACTATAAACTATCCATTTATAGCATGCAACATGTATGTGAAGTAACATACAAAACACTAAATAAGCAAGGTAAGGCTAAAAGCAAAAATAACTACAACTACTGAATAAATATGATCCTAACATGATTATAATCGAAGTAAAACATGCTGAGTATAAAAGAACACAAGCACTGAATACAATAAAATTCTAACATCCTAAATATGCCATTCATACATATATCTAAGCCATAAAAGTATACATACAACATGTAGATTGAGATAAAAAGGAAGGCCACTGAGACATGTGGCAAAAGCAAAGCAATATATGAAATATGAAACCACTGAGACATGTGGTAAAGCGAGCAAATACTGAAAATAAGGCCACTGAAGTATGTGGCAAAGCAAATCAGAAACAAAACAATTCAGCTAAAGTAGTAATATGCCTAAGTCCTAGTACTGCCATACCAGCCAATAGGCCATACAGGGCCTCCAATATTAATCAATCAATCCCCAGCCTAGCATCCAAATATGCTAGATTTGAGTCTAGTCTATACAATACTACTACTGAAGAGGCAAACTAAGCTAGGTTATATTTTACTAACTGTAAGCAAAACAAAACTGAATGAAATGAAATTTTAATACTATCTTAGGATGCATCATCCTAAGTTTTTCCTATTATGCTCACGGGCTAAAGTTCAAAATCCAAGGTATGCAAAGCAATCTAGTCAAATAAAGTTCAAAATCCAAGGTATACAAAGCAATTTAGTCAAAGTAAGCAAGAGACTCAATCTAGACTTATGTGATATCTGTTGTTGTCTAATTACCAAATCTAACTACTCTGAGAAGGTACAAGCTTAGAATCTCCAACATCCAGCTATCGAGTAGAATCTCAGATTTACGTCCTTAAAGTCAAATATCAGAACTTAACAAGTTCTAATCCAAAATGATGCGATGAATATATAGTTTAATTAAGCAAATCAATGACCTAATTTTATGAATATTTTACTCTCTTACCCAAATCTTGATCAAATAAATCAAGATTTAAGAATTTAGAACTTAAACCCTATGTTGAGTTCAAGTCCCAAATCCTAGGTGATATTCTAAATAGGATCTAGGTTTCTCACTTAATGCTCAATTTGAATGTAAAGAATCCTATAAGTTGAAAGATTCAGGAACTAAGATCTTGGTGAAAGGCTATTTAACTAATTGTAAGATAAAATAATCAATTAAGAACTTGAGAATCTAAGATCTATATTAAATCCTTAAGATAACTTCATTATCTTATTGATTGAATCATCCTATACCCACATGGAAGGTTTCAAAAGATTAAATAATCAATCATTAAAGAATTTCAATTGGAGGTGGTTTGATTCAAATTGAAGATCTAAGTCTAAGATCTAAGATCTAAAGATCTGAAGTTTGATTACTTTAGACTTCTAATTAGGGTTTTGACTTATGAGTTCCCATTTGGGATTTTCTTTAGAACTAATTTCATGATTAACTATAAGGAGCTTATTAAGGTTAGAATTGATAACTTCAAGTATTAGATTAACATTAAACCCATTTTGACCTTCTTAGATTACTTAAGATCTAAGGGTCTGAGTTTTGATCACTTTAGATCTTAAGCTAAGATTTTACTTAGACCCTTTCTAATTACTTTTTATTTAACACTTAATTCTTAAATTATGCTTACTGAACTTATTAATAAGATAGCTGACCATTTTCATTATTAAATTAAATGAGTTTAAGGTCAAATGATCTTTATAAGGAATGCTTAAGATTTAAGTATCTCTATTAAGGATTAAATGAGGATTTCATGGATTAAGGATCACTTTAACACTATCCTTGTTCTAGGACTTCAGAGAATCTTTCTAATCTATTTTATAATGGTTTACTAAAATTTTCAATACTTAAGAAACATTAAATCACATTTTGGTCAAAATGACCAAAATACCCCTCTTAAGGCTAAAATTGGGATTTTATGGTTTACTTACTCAAATTTGTTCTAATCTATTTTAATATGTTTCATATTTCTTAATGAAGTGGGAAACACCTTTAATTTAGGTTTTGATGACCTAAATGATTTTAATTAGCACTAATCACCTAATTAAGCCACTTAGGATAATTAGTGAAATTAAGGCAATCTAGGGCAATCCAACCTTACACTTAGGTTCTAATGGACTTAATGTGAGGTTAGGAATAATCCTCACCCAAAATAGAGGCTTAATTAGGGTTTAACTCACTAATCCTTGATTAGGGTGATTAAGGAGTGATTAAGAAAATTCATTATCCAAAATTAATTTTAAGGGTCTGGAATTGTTCCTTAGGGTACAAGGAGTAATCAGAGCCCTTAAACTCATAATTTGGATATTTAAAAGATTTTATATGATTTATTCAAGAACAGAAAAGGTTTGGTAAATAATTTTTAATCCAATCATTAGATCTAAGATTTTATTTTATATTTAGATGCCTTGAATTTTTCTGATTCAAATGGTATATTGGATCATACCATTTGGATCTGTATAACTAAAGTTATTTAACTAATTCATTATGTATTTTTATTTAAATTAGAACTTTAGGTTTTGATTTATTAAATTCAAAACTATTAAAAATGTTATTTAATAATTCGATAATAACCGCGGCCCAAAATCAAAAAGGCGCGGGTCGGGGTCGGCCCGACCAAAAATTGTCTTCGTCTTCCTTCCGCACGCATCCGCAGCCCTAATTCCTGAGACGGGCTTCCAGCACCAAATTCACCGCGCTCCGGCCACGCCCTGCCCTGGTTTCAACGGCTACACATTCCCTGACTGTAGACACACCGATCGAGCCAAGAAGCCCTAGCTGGGAGGCGCCGGCTCGCCAAATGACTACTTGGCCGAGACTTCCCCAGCTGGCGCACCTGTGAGGAGTAAATTCTCCTCATAGAGTGCACGGGTCGCCTCGATCTTGATCCCTACAGGTTCAGGGATCAAGGAGGGAGAGATAGGGCGACTCGAGAGGTCTTGAGGTGGTCTGGATTGTTGGAGTGCTACTCCGCAATTTTTGTCGACTAGGCTCGCAACTGGATCGATCAATTCCAATCGAATCAATCGATTGGTCAAACCTACCTATCGATACTCGACTACAATTATTGCCCAGAGGAGTCTAGTATTAGCTAGACAATTTATTCCTACTGGAGACGCCGAATTTGGCGAACCCAGAATTTCGTCTGGCGGTGCGCACAGATGACGAATTCGTCATCTGGGTCACTGCTAGACCATGCTTTCCGCTTGATCGACCGCGGAGGAGTTAAGGTAAGGTCCTACTCAGCATCTAGGGTTTGAGGAGAGGCGAATCGAGCTAGATTCAGCTCAACAGAAAAAAGGAAGAAATCTGCACCTCAGTTTGACGACTCGTAGTGAAGGAGGCAATGCAGCTGGGCTGGATTGTTCCAGAAGGTTGGAGAAGCTCGACAAGGGTGTCTGAACACCAGACCACGCCCTCTATCAACAGACGCAGCTCTAAAAATCTCCTGGAATGGCGGCAGCTCCAATGGACACCAGTAGAGAAAAAGGGGAGGATTCCAGAGAGTTTCAGTGAGCAAACGAGCTCACTGAACTGTGGGATGGCTATTTATAGGCCAAGGGGGCTCTGGGGGGGGAGTCCATAGCTGATGTTCGATAATTAGGCTCGGGCCGAGGAGTTCACTCAGACGCCTTCAATTGGACTGGCCCGACCACCCTACCCATCTCCCTAGGCTCGACCTTTACCGGAAAGATGCTAACGGTCTGCAGACGAGGGATGGGGCAGTGGCAGACAAACCTGACGTGGCGAATTTCTGCGAATTTCCTCTGTCGGGGCTGAGGATCGCGTGGGGACGAAGATGAACAGCGGGGAGCTGTCCTCCGCCGTTGGGTTTGAACGATCTGATGCGGAGATTTGAATGGTCCGTTGGATCTAACTGAAGTGATCCAACGCTCCATCGAAGTTTACTTAAGACGTGGCGTGGAAAGCCGTTGGATCAGATTTCTTGATCGAGCGGTCACGATCAGATCACGGTGTGGACGGATCGCACCGCTGAACGGGCTACGCCAAGATGTGTGCCAGGCATCCTACGGGTCCGAAGCTATGCATCGTTGTCGGGACCCCGCAGCGGATCTGCCGCGGTCCCAACAGCAAATCCCAGCCCTAAATTTTAATTAAATAATTAAATTAATTAATATAATTCAATTTAATAATCATATTAATTCCTATTATTTTTATAAATCCAATTTATGGCTAAATGAGCTCCAAAAATTCCCAAAAATTCACCCTTAGTTAATTTGGGTATGAGGAATTCAAAAATGAAATTAGATTTCAATTTGAGATCAAAATAATTTAGGTATTTTTCAGGGCTTAAAAATAGCCAAAAATACCAAATTCTCCAATTTAGCTCTAATTGATTTCAATCTTCTAGGTTTAGGTTTAAATGACCCATTGAATCCCATGGAATCAAAATCAAAGCTTGGTTTAGCTTAATTAATCTAGTTTTAGCTAGGGTAACAACCTAAGGTTGTTACAGAGCATAACCTACAGTGCAATTTCAAGACTAATTCCAAAACTATAATAAGGCCAATCACACCAATGAAAATACAGATGTTTCATTAGAACTGAACTAAGAACTTCACTCTTTTTTACTAGAAAGAACCGGGTCACCTATTATCTGCCCAAAAAAGGCCTAGGCCTTTTAGGTTGCTCGAAGATGTTTTCGATTAATGATTTCTTGGTGAAAAAGTCAACTTATGGTTTCAAAGACCATGCAAACTGTTTAGGGCGTAGCAAACTGGAGGCTTATAGGAAGAACTAAAATGCTGCTGCCTTGGCTTGGCTAAGCTGCTTGCCTAAAGCTCTCTGGTCTAACCCTTACTCACATAACATAATAGGTTGACTATTCTATTATATAAAAGAAAGAAGATATTATATTATATATAAAGAGAAGATTTAGGCTACAGTACTTTAAGTAACTACCCTCAACTGGGTCAGGCAATAGGTAGGAGCAAGCCTAACCCTAATTTGTCAGTCAATATAGGAAGAACTAATGACCAAGACATGATGTTTCTACTTAGCCGTAAGGGTACCAATATTTCATTGGATGCTGAACCACATCGGGAAAGTACCAAATAAGAAGATCTTTCACTGAATCAATAGATGGAAACATTTCATAATCTAGCTTAATTAGAGAAATAAGAAAGGCTGCAAAGCAGAATCAAGTACTATGATGTTATCTGCTTCGCAGCCTGGAGCGACTTTCAAGTTTATCGAGTAACCTGAGTAGCCAACTCTATTCTTTAAGAAAGTTCAAACTGTGTAAGGGCCCCGGGCTTTTACTAACCTTTCGCCATCTTTTGAGCCAAACACAAGATGTCTCCTGTGAAAAGCAGGGATGATCGTTGGAAGACCTGACCTTGGAAAAAAAAGACCATGTGAAGCTCCAACCACAAAATTATGGCACATATGAAAAGAAAGAGCAGGCACTGTAGCGGCGAAACTAGATTTATGAACTAATCTGATTTACAACATTGGTTTGAGTTCTTAACCTATGCACATCCCCTTATAAAAGATCAAAGAGTAGAGCATTTACATAGGACCGGCTTCTTACAAAATTACCTAAATACTCGATAGTCTTCCAATACTCTTGGTCGGAAGATCTTGATCAAACTTTTCTTAGTTAATGAATGTCTCCCTCTGCACACCGAATCTTGATACTCGCCTAGATGTTCTCATATTTAATATTAAATTTAATGAACTACAAGAGCAAAGGCTGACACTTATCTCTTGACCAGAACGCGTAGTATATTGAGGACTTAAGATCACCAATGGATATAAGAATTAAGTTCTATTTTCTTGTTTCTAGATCACCAACCTCAACTATCGCCCTCTAGATGATAAGGTACATGAAAGACTAACCACACACTCAACCAAGGTATATCTAAGGAGCTAAAGCTCTTTTAATCACATGACCTTCATAAGTCCAAACTTTCATTAATATAAATTTATGGCCAATAAAGAGTGTTTCTAGTCACTATCAAGAAAAGACCATTTTGGGTTCAATAGCTGGTATAAAACTGTTTTCTTTAATGTAATTGTGAGCCGATAGGTGATGGATTGGTACTTTGAGGGTCTTGGAGATGAATTATATAGAGAAAGAAGGTTTTGTTTAAACTATAAATCTCAATCTAAAGCGAATTCATAAAAAGGCTATCTTTGATTTATGAATGATAGGGTAGTTCTTTGAGTACATCAATTGAAAGAAGTGAAATCAACCCTACGGGGATCATTCTTCGACTAGAGAAAATCTCTAGATCCTACCCTACCAGGTGGCCTCTTTCAGAGCGTCGAATATCTTCATTAATTTGACTAGCATCTCACTCTTGAAGAGCATTAGTTTATGCTATTGGAGAATGGCAATCTCTAATGTTTAAAGTTGTAGTCCTTCTTTTCTCATTGAAAAGTCTAAGCTAAGGCTCTTGGAGAATAAATTCTTAAGGAGTTTCTCCCTAATCCGCCCCTTTTTGAGTAAGGGTCCCTGGTGTTCTCAAAAAAAGAATGCTACAAAGCATATTATTCGTTATTCTGTATTAGACAAAGAATTAAGGGAAACTTGAAGCTAAAATTCCCAAGCTAGTCAGATGAATTTCCCTTCTTTGAAGCTAGCTTGCTTGGTTTGGTTTCCAAATTTATATTAGAATAGAGTAACACAACTTGATGTGCTATCTCAGATAGCCGAGGAAAGGGGGGTCACATCATGCTTGTGTTATTGGGTCTTGCAGTTTATCTCAAGAAGAGTAAGCATTGCATATCTTATATGCGAGTGAACTGCGAGGATGAAATTGTTGACACAGGGAATTTGTGTGAAGCATAGATCTCAAAATGATGTCTCCAATCCAACTAAGCCAAGCATATCAGCATGAGAACACTGAATGTCTTCAACAACTTTTTATGGTGGATGACTTCTACTGCTACGAACTTGATTCTTAATTTTAGAAAGTGTCAGGAGCGATAGAGCCTCTCGGGGTACACACAACTAGAGGTAGATCAGCAGGTCATATGGATAAGTTGAACGTGTATATCTCCATCTGATTCTTTCATAGATCCATATGGAAAGGCAAATGATCATAAAAGACTGAAGAATATCGCCATAAGAATGCCTCTGTCTGTATGTATATTGCTCTTAGCAAAGGCTCGTAGCGTAGGTTCTCATGTTACCATTGAAGAATATGTCATAGGCCCTTACTCAAAGTTTTGGACAATGACCTACCAGTTGTGTACCTGGAATCTAAGGTAAACTTGGCTTCGAGATGAGGTTGGTGGCACCAACGAGATCGAGCAGTCAGGGTGAACTAGAGTCACAAGCTCTTACGAATATCTTTTTAGACTGGTCAGGGTGAAGGTCACCCTCTAGGTAGGATCTGTAGGTTTAGGCTACTGCCTCTTCCTAAACTCAGAGCAGGTACGAAGGATCAGAGGTCAAGTACTAGTAAGAGTGAGGCGGGTAGGATTCTGTTTTGAAAAAGGCCACATAGTGGATATAAATTAAAATAAATCAAAGAAATTCATGATGATCTGGATAATCGAGTACTATATTCTTTGACCATGGAAGAAACACATATTGTATTGTGGTATCTTCGGTTCGATGAATTGATCTTTCTGTTCTAGTTATAGGCTCACATATGAAAGAACCTTATATTATCTCAAACCTACTTCTACGCCTTCCCTCGACAGTCTGAGTTCTCAAATAATTGAAGCTTTCTTTCAAGTTTCAAAATGTTATACTAATATATTAGAACCTCCGGGTGTCCTCACTATTTCTTGCTCTTTCTTTTAGTAAGCTAACGGAGTTGTAGCCTTTGGAAACTGAGCCGAAAATCTTCGACTTCCAAGATTGGCACCCGAGGCTACCAGAAGTGCTGTGGGCATACCGAACCACCTACTAGACTCCAACGTGGGCCATGCCCTATTCACTAATGTGTGTTCAGAGCAGAAGCAATCCTCCCACCGGAATGTAAGTGTCAATTCCATTGTTAAGGATGGTCGGCCAGAGATGAGGAAAACATGCCAAAGGCTGGATCGATGTGTTGCGAGACTCGCAGCCCAGTAGCTAGATTTATACTAAAGGCTCTCTTTATTGAGATGAACGTAGTAAACTTACTTTCTCGACCTTTGCTTAGGATGAAGATTCAGTTTCAGTTGAGCTTGAAAAGAAGGCCACCCGGTAGAGTAGGATCTAGAAGTGAGACCAAATCCAGCTTTGTGGAACCGGATAGGACAGTCGCAACAAAGAAAAGAGAGGTATTGATAGAAAAGTATATGTTCAAGCAAAATCAAACAAACAATTATCTTAAAGTAGCTTCAGTACCAAGATGAAAAGGGGGCAGCGAAGCAAAGAAGTTTTGGGATAACATGGCTGGCTGAAGACTCGAGAGAGCCGATAGAGGTTTCTTATTTCAAACCCAGTTGACTAGTTTTTCCCAAGTCTCCAAGAGCCACGTATTCCCCTCGATTACAAATCTAATTATTAATCTGAAACATACTAGTAAAAATGGAATTTGAGAATCACTAGGCTTATTAGGGAAATCCACACAAACTCACTTTAGGCAGATTAAGAGCGGGTTTCATTCAAAAAGGTTGTCTTTAACAATGACTTCTTGTGTAAATTCGATTTTACTAGTTTTGCCCTCGGGGGATGCAAAGCTTGGGCGCACATGGTCGAGCGTCTGACATGTACATGACCTATCCTTGTGGGCATAGTTAGTTTGGTCTCGCACCCTATCACAAGCATATTCAAGAATAGTAAGTTTGAAAAGTACTCTTACTTCTTTTATAGGTCGTTGGGAAACTCCTCTGGGCTCATAAGTCACTCTTATTAAATTTAATTGGAACCCAATGACTGATCTTTCAGTTTTGGTTGATTCCCTATTGTAGTTGTCTCTGGAGTTAATAGTGCTAGTCCTCCTTCCTATTGCCATTGTATGACGAGTTGGATCAATCTAAATTGGGGGTTCATTGACAAGGCAGCGAAGCGAGGGGCAACTTTCTATGAGAGGGTGCCCCTGTTTTTGTTTTATGGTAGTACCATATACCATAGATTAGAGTAAAGCAAGATCCTATTAAAATATAAGAAAATGAAAGAACAAAGAACTGGTCTAAGTCCCAGCCAAAGAGTTGACACTTGTTGCAATATGAACATTTTCCCTTTGACGTCTTTACACAGCTTTCACCTGGTTTCCTCATTGCATCTTTCTCCTTCCCTTCCTTCGGGCACTATCATATTAGATCATAATAAGAGCCAAGAAGATTAGAACCTAATGGCAATCGCTGAATAGAACCCTTTGGACAGAGGAGGAGGAGCTGGGCAAGGCCCTATTTTCTTGTTCAGTCTTCAATCTCTTACTATAACTCTAAACTAAAAGAGAGATTGAAGATGATGTTCCACAAGCAAAAATCAGACTCTGATAATAACTTGTAAGGCTCCTGCCAATGCCAATGCAATGTATATGACTCATCAATCTGAGTCTAATGGAACATTTCATCAATTCATATCCGGTTATTGCTCGTGGGGCCATTCATGTGTCACAATGTATTGTATAGGAATTCTAAAACCAATAAGGTCCTTAGTTTATATAACTTGTAGTCAAGAGTCGGAGTCAAAACTCGCTTTTGTCCCAGCAGTTAGTGTGGGTCGGTGAGTAAAGCACAGGGTGACATATTCTCATAGATCTAATGAATAGAAAAGCATATGTTGCCTATGTGACCAGGAAAGCCATTCACTCACTTAGCACTTAGACGAAAAGAAAAAGGATATGTCAAAGTGAGCCGTCAAGATACTGTGAGCCATAATAAAGAAGCAAAGGCTACGAAGTAGTTCTATATATGAGACGCTAGTCGAATGCAGGCAGCCCGGAGGGTCGGTTCTAGGTTCTGAGATGCTGGTTGAATGTAGGATATGAAGTAGAGGGTAGGATCTAGATTCTGAGACGCTAGTCTCATATATATTCTACTTCATAGCCTCCGTGTAGGTAAAGAGTGACTACTTCTTAGTCTCCAAGAAGGATTTGTAGGATATCAAGCCTTTAGTTCTCTACTCGCCCCTAAACTTTCATGTAATGCATTAATGATTATGTACTACCATTCTATGTGATGATAGGGCGAATTCTTAAAAGAACTAAATCTACACAAATGATTAAGGCTACGAATGGCGGACAACCCCCAATCCTTTGCGGGAAATTGACCTTTTGTAGATTCTCACATCATGTAACAACCCAAGTTATTACCATAGTCAATTAGGACTAATCTCAGTCCTAATCTTGATTCTAAGTGTTAATCAAATCATTATGAGTCATCTACTAAGACCTAGTCCAAATCAGGAGTTAAATGGATCGAATCCTAATTTCTGGAAAATATAGAAACCCTAAAATTTGACATATTTAAATAGATCTCAGATCGAATAATAGACTTTGTCATTGCGCTCATTGCCCCCAAATTAGCTAGGGTGATGTTTTCGTGTCAATCGGAAGTCATCAAAATTTTGACAAATATTTTAATAATATTTAAATACCCCAAAAATTGAGAAATTAAAATATTCGTCGTATCTAAAATCTGACCTCGCCGTTGCGTTCCTTGTCCCTCAATTAGTTAGGAGTGAATATCTGAAAAAAATTATGGAATGCGTTTAATTAATTAATTATTAAATAGGAAAATCAGATTAAATAATTAAATTATTGTAATCCTTCTTAATGGCCTCCGTTAATCCTCCATTCGCGCCATCCCAGTTTAAGAGCACCGTCAGCCTTTCCATCCAGCCCGGATCCGATCCATCGGACCGTCCATTATGGACGGTCCTAATTTCATCCCTTTGGACCACGAGCCCGAGCTCAGCACGTGGCACCCTCCCACTCGCCTGTGGCGGCCGCCGCCCTCAAGCCTCGTAGCCTCCGCCTTAGACCCCCTTTTCAAGGCTGGATCCCTTCACGTCCTTTGGGAGGGATCTCGAGCGCATGGACTCCCAGCTTCGCACCACTCGTCGAGGTACTCATTCCAAACCCATTTCCTTTGCTCCTTTCGATTTTCGATGCTATTGTTCATTATGTATCTATGAGAAGAGTCATAGTAATGCTGTATGTGTATATCCCAATTGAGTGCATTCGATCGAGCAGCCCACAAAAGGCTGCAATTTGCTTGATCCGCCCTAATTCCGATAGGACCGTCTAGGGCTTAGGATTTCTAGAGCTTCAAGCAACCCCAGTTTTCGATCCACCCATTCATGGGAAGAGCTCGTCGAGCTCTTCCTTATGCCATGCGGGCCGCGGCATCCCATTGCTGGGATATCCATCAAACGGCATGCCCTAAGTCCTCGCCTACGCCTCTATCGGGGATGTCGGAGGTCGAAGCCGTCCCGGGTCGGGTCGGGCAGGACCCGACCGCGCCAGCGCACGCACATCATGCGCGGGTGCTGAAGCGGGGGTGGGCCCATAGTCGCGTTGTCGAACGCTCGGACCGACAGGTGGCACCCTGTGCCGCAATCGCAGGGGGTGGGTCCCACACGCGGTCTCGTCTCCGTGTCGTGTGGCCCGCGCATCAAATTCAGCCTGCCGTCAATCAAGCCTGCAGAAATGAGTCAATAATACATATAAAACATATATTAGTATATTGTTAAAAATGTATAGGAATACAGATATGAATATACACATCTATAATCATGATTACCTTATATAATACAATTATATAGATATATATAGTTAATATTAGTATACTCATATATAATCTAATATAATAGTAGGCATAGTTAATAGTAACGGACTAATTATATTAATTAGTCTAATAATAATTTAATAATAAAATTTAACAATAAAATTTAACTAATTATTTTAGTTAATCAATATTTTACAGTAAATTAAATTAATTCAATTATTATGTTAATTATTAGAAACAATATATATATATAATTAATTAATTAACCTGATTTAATTATGAGCATAATTAATATATTGCATTGAGGTAAATTAATTAACTTAATTAAACAATAATTAACAATAAATATAAATAGTAAAATTCAAATTAAATGATAATCTTTCAGCATTAATTAAATTGATCAATTGTTGGAAAATTTATTTAAAAACAGGTAATTAATTTGTGCACGTAGGAGAAAAATAATAATTTAAATAAATTTTAATTCAAAACTTTAAAGTTTAATAACTTTTTGTACAATAATCCAAATATATCAAATATAGGTCTCATTTTACTCAGAAAAATAAAAGGAATCAAATGTGTGTAATTCAAAAATTCGTTTCGGGGTACATATAATGTAGTGACATTTTAGCACTTAATTAAACTATCACAACTTTTAATCTAGTTATCCAAATATATGCAATATGAGTTTTAAAATACTCAGGAGAACAACCCCAATATTATAGAAGTATTAGTTTCCTCATTTGGAGCTTAGTTTGAAAAGTAACATTTAGAATCCTATCCTAAAAATGACCAAAATGCCCATAAATTTCAATTGACCTTAACTTGGTCAATTCAACTCCAAATTCAAATATTCAAATTGCTAACTAGCTTAGAATTTCAATGTCATCTATAAACTGAAATAAAATTTAGGATCTGAATTCTAGAACATTAGAAAATGACCAAAATACCCAAATTTTAATTAGGCCCTAACTTGACCATTTAAAATCCAAAGGGTTTACTTCTTGTCAACACATGCATTATATTATAGGGAAGCTATAGAAATTGAGTTTGCTAAAATTGGACTTAAAATAGAAAAGTTTGATTTTTGTCTCCCGTTGACCGACCAAAATTACTGAATTGCCCTTAGAAATTGAAATAGCTAGAACTTAGTCATTTGACCTCAGAATGTAGTGTTCTTGGACTCTATCGAATCCTTAAATAGCAACAAACAATAAATTGCATAAAAATTTGAATTCCATCAGGTGTAAAGTCACTTTTTGAACCTTTAAGTAAGGGCAAAATAGTTATTTTTCCAAAATTTAGATTAAGCATATTTTACTCTTAAATTAGCTTCTAAATGAGTTAAATCCATGTTAGAACTCTAATAGGGACATTTAAGTAATCAAAATTAATAATTCAATCAACTTAATAAAATTCTCTAATCTTCTCTAAGCCTTTTTCCTTAGGATCCATTTCACCTCACATTAGGACTACTTCTGAGATTAGGATTAGATCATATGTTAGATTTCATTCATTGAAAAATGAGATTTTTCAATGAATGAATCATTGGTTTTACTAGTTTTTAGAGTTTGCACTTTATTTTGATTATTTTGTCTTTCAACCTTAAATCCAGGATAGGAGATTCATTCTATTAAGTTTGATTTGCTTAATAGGATTTATCTTAATCAATAGATCACTTTTAGATTGAAATATAGATCTTAGGTTTTACCTTTGGGATTATGTGATTTAGCCCAATCTCATGGTGTTATATCCATAATCTCTAGGTTGTAGATTTTGATCAATTAATAGCTTAAAACATTTGAACTCATAAACTAGGTCATGTTTATTTTTCATAGTCGACATTAATTAAGCATATTAGGACCTAGCTAGTCCTAATATTTTGTAACCTATAAGGATGTACTTCTAAGTTACACTCGATAGTAGGAATTGGAGATCCCAAACTTGTGTAACTTGGAATAGTTATAATATTTAAATTAGAAAATAAATGATATCACCATGTCTAGTAGAGTCCCTTTCTTACTATTTGACTTTATGCTACACATTCCTTGAATTTTGTGCTTACTTTTCCTTAGATATATATCATATAAGAAAAATGTTGATGCATGAAAATAAAAACTTAGAATACTAGGAAAAGATTTGCATTTGGATTCAGTTTATGGTGAATTTTGGTGCACATTTACTCCAATGGACAGTGGTAAGGTGAGATTAGGATGCTTAACATCACTCATTGAGGAGAGTGTGTTAAGCTTGCTACTCATTTAGTCTTGCAGATGTGCTTGACTCCTCAATTATTTTTGAAATTGTCTACATAAATAAAAGCAAAATAATTAAAAGATGTTTGCATAATATTATCTGCCTCTTCAATCGTACAATATTATTGTGATATGTTTGTCATAGCCCATAAAGGCTATGAGGATGAACATATATATATATATATATATTGGGCCAGATTGGCCAATTCTTCTGATACGGCAATTATACGTTCATTTACAGTTTTTCAGCTTACTGTTTATTATGTTATTGATGCATATTATTTCAGTCAGTTATAGTGGTATTATTTTACCTGCTCACTTGTATAGATATATGTATAGGAAGCTAGACTTTACTACTCATATTATATGTACCCTTTTCAGATTAATGTTTTAAATTAGCATATGTCATATGATCATCAGCATGTATAGATTAGACTTTTCTTTTAGTATTTTTACTTACTGTATTATATATGTATGCCCTACTATGTCTAGTTCACTTGAGGTGTGCTTTTGCCTCAATCCTTGCTTAGTTATAAAAATTTTATTTATAACTTATTCACATTCCCTTGTATGCATACTTGCTCCCATTCTAGATAGATTTTGACTTTATTTAGAGTAAAATGGAGATATTAATAAATGCAAAATAAAATTTACTTGCCTAAAATATATTTTGACATTTTGTTTAATAAGATTTTTCTTTATTGGCTGGGGCCCTAGCATTGTGAAATCGACAGTATCAAATATTAAGCAGTTTGAGGATCCTGTACCTGAGGAGGATCCTTACATAGAGGAGGTGCAACAGCTTGGACTAGAGGATATTTAGCTATTTTTCCTTTACTATGAGGATGAGTGTTATTTATATTTTCAGCATTTCATTAACTTAGATTAAAGTGATGTGATAATATAGGTTCTGTGACTGTATTTACTTTCTGCACTTTATTATTTTTTGAGCTATCTTATTTTACTTCATGTATGATGTATGGTGAATGAATGTAGCCTCTACTTTTCACATGCTTTCGCACTCTGTATATATAAATATAGTGACTGATTCTCTTATTTATGCTGTGCACATCCTTCCTTTAGCAAGTGGATTGTGGATCCTACCTAATCCAATATTGAGTGAGGGATTTGCATGAGTGACACTCTTCTCCTTAGCTTAACCATTGGGGACCTAGGGAGTAGGGACGCCACAGTTACTATCAGAGAATTCCATAAGAGGTCAGATTGGACTTTGCATTCCACTCTACCTAATAGATTATTCTTCTGCCAATCAGTCACTAACTTGATACCAGAGTTACATCCAAAGCACCATAATCATGAGCTCAGAATAATAATAGTATAGAAATAGAAAACCCAGTCACAGTGATAGAACTTAAGTAAATAGGAACTTAGGATGAATGAATGACTAATTACTTTGAATTAAGCATTTGTAGAACTTATAGAATCAAACCAAAGTATAATATGTAGCTAACTAATTCAAAATAAAACCTTCATAAGATGTACATGAGCAAGAACTTGAAATGGTATGACTTAACTTTCATATGGATCCCTATATCAAATCAATAATTAGGTCCTAAATCACTTCTAAGTAGTTACCTTCTGCTTTCTAAAATTTTGTCTCCTTAAGAATAATAACGGCACAACCTACCTTTAAGAGTCATTAAGGCTAATAATAATTCTCTAAAGAGTTTAAAATTGGTTAGAATATTATTGGAGTCTTAGTAGATAATGATCTGAAGTAAAAATGCTAAATTGGAAGACCATCTATCATATTAAGTCACCAAAACCCTTCATGTCCATGACTTCTACTTCACTAATTCCAAAACTCGAGATAAAAACTCAACATAATAAGTTATGAGAAGAGAACCTTGTAATAATACCTATAATCACTTTTCATCTCAGCTTAATAGATGCTACCACTGTACCTCTTTCACAAATCACTTTATAATCAATAAAATCACTCTTATTTTAATTATTTATAGATTCTGACACCTTGTCACTTTTACAACTCAGATTAAACTATGAATTCTGGATCATCTCCCTCTTCTGCAGTCTCTAATAGCTCCTCAACTGAGGCCACCACACTGTTGGAGGAAATAAGAGTCTTGGTCAACACCCAGGCCAAGCTATTCGAGGGGATGGAGAGAATAATAATCGCACTTGCCAATTAGAATCCACTTCTGTCATCAGTAGCCCCACCTAATGATCCATACGATGGCTATACAAAGCCCCATCCTAATGGAAGGTGCTACTATGGCATGGGATGCTGCTATACTTGTAGCCGACATGATCACTACTTCCAACGCTATACATACAATAGGACCATTAACGGTACTTGCATTGATCATTCCAAGTACCCTCAGACTGCAACACCTAGGTCGAAAGAGGAAAACAACCAACACACCTCGACCACTTTCGGCTAGACCTCCACAGAAATAGAGAAGCAACAATGGGTCTGCAAAAGCCTGCACCCTTGCACCACTAGGTGTAGCCCGAGGCAACGATGTTGTTTCAGGCACACATGTTCGACCCCTTAATTATTCTTAGCATTTAAGTTTTATCATCATTCGCTTAGTTACTCTTATTCATAGTCATCTTCTAATTTGCTCATCCCGCGTTAGGGTGCCACATTGTTGATTTAACAATTATTGCTTCCTAGCTTAAGTAGTAAAACATTGAGTTCTAAGTCATACTTTTGTGACTTATAACAATAGTTCCTCTTCTAAGTTGTGACCTACCCAATTAGGTAAATGACTTATCACTCCTTCAGTTAATTGAACTATCAAGTTTATTATTAGGCATGTCATAATTATAACTTGAAGATGCTAGCTTAGCATTTCATTAGATCTCCAACACCCTATTTTGGTTAGAGTGAGTACCTTCCATATCCTTTTGGAGTGGAAAGTCGTCATCATAGGATCTTAGTTGATTAAGTTATAATTCATGACTTGATAGTAGCCTTATAAATTGCATTCTATTCCAACATCCAAATTGGATGAGAGACCCATCATCCTGATTCATTGTGAATCCTTTCATCCATTTTGATATCGAATCATATGTTGTGACTCGATGTATTGGAAGTCCCTCTCCTTTGAAGCTAATTATTCAAATTGGTAATCACCCTAACTAATTTAGTCATTTCTCCCCAGGCAAGGCTAAGTACCTTGCTAATAATAGTAGCCCTGACTGGGATTGACCTTATGATTGGTCTGTCCTAGCCCTTCCTAGTGTGAGCTTACATTATGACTAGATTATTCTAACCTATATTGTAAACTCATAAGTATAGTAAAACCTGCCTTACTAGACTTGGTCTAATGAAGGGGTATTAGCTAGCTTTAGTTATAGAATCCTTTCTAAGTCAAAGAATATTTGTTCTTTGGAAATCTAACCTCTTTTTTGAGTTGTCAAGCACTTCAATTCTAATTTTAGGATTAGAATTCTTAGATACCCTTAGTAACCCTTCTTAATTGAGTCACTTATGGTGGTTTAATGAGATAATCTAGTATCTTCCATGCCATCCTGATTGGATGCTGATGCCCTTCTACATAATATGACCCTCCTTAAGTGATAAGTGTCACTTAACTATAGTATTTGGGCTGTAAAGGATCTTATTCCCATAGGATAAAAAATTCTCCTTCCCAAGTAGCTTAAGTTTGACCCTTAAACATGTGCTTAGGTCATGATGTGACTCAGGCAATGCTGTTCATTCCCTTGGAATGAACTCTCCTTCAAACTAGATTAAGTTTAAGTCCTTAATGATTTGAGCCACATATGTGACTTAGATATTAGCACTTGTTCTAGAACCTTTGACCTGAGTCATAGATTATGACTTATGGTTATAGCATAGGTCCCTACTAGGCTTCCTAACACCTATCCTTAGGGATGAGTGAGCTCCTTGCCATAGCCAAGCCATGGTTCATGACTTGTGTTAATTACCTTCTGATAGACTCTCGAATCTTCGATGTTAGGTCATCATGTATGACATAATATCCTAAATTCTTCTTAACCTTAAGGCTAAGTATCCTAATTAGATATTGATCCTATTTGCCTTAGTAAAACTGATAATAAAAGGTGAGTGCCTCTAATTTAGTTCAAATCCAATTTGAACTAATTCATATGATTAGTTCATCTTAACCCTATTTCCTAAATAGGAACTTATAGAAAATCCACGAGCTTCCTTATTAGACTTAGTCTAACAAGTGGTCCTTTAGCTAGTTTGTCATCCTAACTCACATTAGGATAAGTAGTCAAAGAACTCTAGTTTTTTGGTGCCCAACTCCTTAAATTTTAAAAAGAATCCTAACATTTCTTAATTTTGATCAAGTCTTGTAGTGACTTAGCTATTTTTGCCTTAGGCCCTTAAGTGATGAATATCACTTAAGTATAGAACCATAAGGATCCTTGATCCTTAAAGTTATCCTATGCCTAGTAGGTGATATCACCTGCTAAGTGATAGTCCTATCCTATAGTGCTGAGTCATATATTATGACTTAGTATTTAATCCTTAAAATTTGGAGGTTACGTACAACCTGGTTGGATGTTAACCTTTCTTTCCATTCACTACCATCTGTACTAAGTAATGACTTAGTAGTAACATTCTTTAAACCTAGTTGTGATGTAGGATTCTAACGGTCCAACCTTAGACCTTAAGTTTTGGGTTCTAGATGGTGAAACCTAACAAATTCTCACTATTCTCATTTTTGCTTTATAAAACTCACTCAGGCTTCTTCTTTATACTTAAGTGATGTCGAGGACATCATTTTTTTTAAGTGGGGGAGCCTGTAATAACTCAAGTTGTTATCGTAATCAATTATGACTAATTTCAATCTTAATCTTGATCATAAGTGTTGATCAAATCATTAGGAGTCATCCACTAAGACCTAGTTTAAATCAGGAGTCAAATGGATTGAATCATAATTTCTAGAAAATCCAGAAACCTTAAAATTTGACCTATTTAAATAGACCTCAGATCAAAAAATGAACTTCACCATTGTGCTCATTGCCCCCAAATTAGCTAGGGGTGATGTTTTCATGTCAATCAAAAGTCGTCAAAATTTTGACGAATATTTTAATAATATTTAAATACCCCAAAAATTGGAAAATTAAAATATTCGTCGGATCTAAAATCCGATATCGTCGTTGCGTTCCTTGCCCCTCAATTAGTTAGGTGTGAATATCTGGAAAAAAAGTATGGAATGCATTTAATTAATTAATTATTAAACAGGAAAATCATATTAAATAATTAAATTATTTTAATCCTTCTTAACGGCCTCCGTTAATCCTCCATCCGCACCGTCCCAGTTCAAGAGCACCACCAGCTATCCATCCAGCCCGGATCCGATCCATCATACCGTCCATTATGGATGGTCCTGATTTCATCTCTTTCGGCCACGAGCTCGAGCTTAGCGCGTGGCACCCTCCCACTCGCCTGTCGCGGCCACCGCCCAGAGGCCTCGTAGCCTCCGCCTAAGACCCCCTTTTCAAGGCTGGATCCCTTCACATCCTTCGGGAGGGATCTCGAGCGCATGGACTCCCAGCTTCTCACCACTCGTCGAGGTACTCATCCCAAACCCATATCCTTTGCTCCTTTCGATTTTTGATGCTATTGTTCATTATGTATCTATGAGAAGAGTCGTAGTAATGCTTTATGTGTTATCCCGATTGAGTGCATTCGATCGAGCAGCCCACAAAAAGCTGCAATTCACTTGATCCGCCCTAGTTCCGATAGGACCATCTAGGGCTTAGGATTTCTAGAGCTTCAGGCAACCCCACTTTTCGATCCACCCATTCACGGGAAGAGCTCGTCGAGCTCTTCCTTATGCCATACGGGCAGCGGCCTCCCATCGCTGGGATGTCCGTCAAACGGCATGCCCTAAGTCTTCGCCTGCGTCTCTATCGGGGACGTTGGAGGTCGAAGCCGTCTCGGGTCGGGTCGGGCCGGACACGATCCGCGCTAGCGCACGCAGGTCGCGTGCAGGTGCTGAAGCGGGGGTGGGCCCATCGTCTCGTTGTCGAACGCTCGGACCGACAGGTGGCACCCTCTGCCGCAATCGCAGGGGGTGGGTCCCACATGCAGTCTCGTCTCTGTGTCGTGGGGCCCGCGCGTCAAATTTAGCCGCCGTCAGTCAAACCTGCAGAAATGAGTCAATAATACATATAAAACATATATTAGTATATTGTTAAAAATGTATAGGAATACAGATATGAATATACACATCTATAATCATGATTACCTTATATAATATAGTTATATAGATATATATAGTTAATATTAGTATACTCATATATAATCTAATATAATAGTAGGCATAGTTAATAGTAACTGACTAACTATGTATTAATTAGTCTAACAAATTATGTATTAATTAGTCTAACAGTAATTTAACAATAAAATTTAACTAATTATTTTAGTTAATCAGTATTTTATAGTAGATTAAATTAATTCAATTATTAAGCTAATTATTAGAAATAATATATATATATATATATATATATATATATATAATTAACTAGATTTAATTATGAGTATAATTAATCTATTGCAGCGAGGTAAATTAATTAACTTAATTAAATAATAATTAATAATAAATATAAACAGTAAAACTCAAATTAAATGATAATCTTTCAGCATGAATTAAATTGATCAGTAGTTGGAAAATTTATTTAAAAACAGGTAATTAATTTGTGCAAGTAAGAGAAAAATAATAATTTAAATAAATGTTAATTCAAAACTTTAAAATTTAATAATTTTTTGTACAATGATCTAAACATATCAAATATAGGTCTCATTTTACTCAGAAAAATAAAAAGAATCAATTGGCGTAGTTCAAAAATTTGTTTCGGGGTACATATAACGTAGTGACATTTTAGGACCTAATTGAACACTCACAACTTTTAACCTAATTATCCAAATATAACCAATATGGGTCTTAAAATACTAATGAGAATAGCCCCAACACTATATAAGTATTAATTTTCCCATTTGAAGCTTAGTTTAAAAAACAACAATTAGGACCCTACCCTAAAAATGATCAAAATGCCCATAAACTTCAATTGACCATAACTTAGTCAATTCAACTCTAAATTCAAAATTTCAAAATGCTAACTAACTAGCTTAGAAATTTAATGTCATCAATAAACTGAAATAATATTTAGGATATGAACCCTAGAAGATCAAAAAATGACCAAAATATCTCTAACCTTAGTTAGGCCATAACTTGACCATTTGAAATCCAAATTGAGTTTACTCTCTGTCAACACACTCAGTATATTACAAAAAAGCTATAAAAATTGAGTTTGCTGAAATTGGACTTCAAACAAAAAAGTTTGGTTTTTGTCTCCCGTTGATTGACCAAATCTACCGAATTACTCTTAGAAATTGAATACCTTTAACTTAGTTATTTGACCTTAGAATGTAGTATTCTTTGATTTTATGGATATAATAACCCAAGTTATTACCTTAGTCGATTATGACTAATCTTAGTCTTAAATTCAATCCTAAGTGTTAATTGAATCATTAGGAGTCAACCTCTAAGACCCAGTCCAAATCAGGAGTCAAATGGATCGAATCTTGATTTCTAGTGTAACAACCTAGGTTGTTACCTTAGTCGATTAGGACTAATCCTAGTCTTAAGACTAATCAAAAGTGCTAATTAGGTCAATTGGAGTCAACCTCTAAGACCTAGTCCAAATTAAGAGTCAAATGGATCAAGTCCTGATTTCTAGAGAATCCAGAAACCATAAAATTTGACTTATTTAACTTGACCTCCAATCAAAAAATGGACTTCGCCATTGCGCTCATTGACCCCAAATTAGCTTAGGGTGAAGTTTTCGTGTCAATCGGAAGTCATCAAAAATTCGACGAATATTTTAATAATATTTAATACCCCGCAAATCGAGAAATCAAAATACTCGTCGGATAAAAAAGCTGACTTCGCCGTTGCGTTCCTCACCCCTCAATTAGCTAGAGGTGAGTATTTAGGAATTTTGGGAGTTAATTATTTGGGTAGGATCAATTATTAAATAAATAGATTATTTAAAATTTGAATTAAAGTAATTATTATTTAAATAAATATTATTTTCCCGTGCACTGTCAAAAATATGATGTCGTCCGCTAAATCGTGTGCGCGCCGTCAGCCCCAGCGTCTGATCAGACGGCTGATCCTGGCCGTCTGATCCAGATCAGACGGCGCATGGTCTTCTCCTCCCTCGGCTGCTCCGCAGGCGCTCCACGTGGCGCCGCGCTGCTGGGGGCTGCCAACCGGCGCTCGCGGCGGCCTAAGGAGCTCCGCCTTCGACTCCTTATCTCCCCAAGCCTCGGCATGTTCGCGGAGGTCGAACCGGCGTGTGCCCGGAAGACTCGAAACGCGTCTCTGTAACCCTAATCTCGCCTCGCCGACAGTGCAGGTACCTCCCTACCCTCCTCTCTAGTTCCAATCAGGCATTACTTCGATTATTGATTGTTAATCGGCCGTATGAATCCTTTGCCGGGTTCGATTCGCTCGATCAGCGGTAGATTTAGGGTCGAAGTGTCCACCGAGAACTTAGCACCTAGGGTTTAACCTTGCCGCTGCCATAGTGCGCCATTGCCACCGGCCCGACCTCGGCCAGGAGGGCAAGACCGAGCCCTACCCGGAGCCGTGCGGACTCAGTCCAGCCATCGCCGGAGACGCCGGGAACCCCCAACCCTAGCCGCCCTCTTCGGACGCTCGAGGAAGAAGGCGAAGCGTCGTTGGGCCGTGCGAATTGAGCCCGGCCCGCGCGCACGTCCCGGGCCGGTCGACACGTGTCGACCCCGCGTTGCCTCTGGCCCGCGAGGCGTCAGCCGCGTCAGGCGGGCCCCGCCCGGCGCAGCCGGGCAAATGCGGGAGCGCCGCGTGGCGACCGTGGACCCCGCCGCTCTGTCCTGCGCCTATCCCCGCTTGCCACGTGGCAGTGGTGGGTCCCACCTCCATTATGATCCTGCAGAAAATAAATATAAAATATATATATATATATATTTAATATTAATAATATTATCAGTTATATATATATACACATAATCACATCTTAAACTATAGATATATGCATATGTGTATAGTTATATACATAATCAGAAACTTAGAATAAAATTATATGCATATAAATATTTAGACAAATAAAAACTTTAGAGTATGCCTCTATATAAATATATATGTATATATATATATATATATATATATATAATTATAATTAATAAACTTTAGGATAACTAATGAATTAGCTTAATTAAAAATGATATGATTAATAGTAATAATATTTAATAATAATTAGATGTTATTAAATAGCACAATTAATGAATTAACCTAATCATTAATTAAGTCAAATAGTAAATATAATATATATATATATATATATATATATATATATATATTAGTCTAATCAGAAATTGATTAATAGTAATTAAATATAGATTAAGAATGGTTAAATTAATAATATTAATTAAAAGGTTAATTAATACTCAATTAATAATTAGATATTAATTAATTACATGTTAATTAATAGATTAATAATTTTAGAAATTTTTTATAAAACTTTAGGAATAAACAGTAAAAGCATTTAATTTGAATAAATAAACAGTAAAATAATTCAAATTGTATTTTTGAATAGTAAAACTTAGAAGTTTAATAAATTTTTGTAGGATGATCCAAACATAGCCAATATAGGTCTCAAAATACTCAAAAAATAGTTAGAATCAAATGGCATAATGTAAAAATTGATTTTGGGGTACGCATAATGAGGTAACATTTTAGGATCTCTTTAGGATCCCATAACTTTTGACCCAATTATCAGAACATAGTCAATATGGGTTTTAAAATGCTCAAGAGAGCGGCCCCACCACCGTAATAGTATTAGTTTTCCTATTTGGACATCAGGACAAAAAGTCAACCCTAGGATCCTCGGTGAAAAATGACCAAAATGCCCTTAGAATTAAAATGGCCATAACTTGATCAAATCAACTCCAAATTCAAAAATTCAAAAAAAAAGCTATCTAACCTAGAATTCCAATATCATCATTATACTGAAATAATATTTAGGATCTGAACCCTGGAAATTTAGGTAAATGACTCAATTACCCATAGTCTTATTTTGGTCATAACTTGACCGTTTTTTGTCCAATTTAGGCGTACTTACTGTCTATCTTCAAGTTAGACAGTAAGGAATCAGTTGGAATTAAGAGAATTCAACTCTGACCTTTAAGAGAAAAGTTGACTTTTTGACCCTTAAAGTAAGGGAAAAATGGTCATTTTGTCCTAAGATTGGATTAAGCAGTCATAACCTCTAATTAACATTCCAAAACATTAAAACTAATGTTATAATCATATTAGTAACAATTAAGTGAGTGAAATTAACCCTTAAGTCAGATTCCAATAATTTTTGTTAGGTCTTAAGCACTACACCTTAAGGACCTTTCTTGAGAATAGGACTAGATCATAGGTTAGAGTTCATTCATTGGGTAAATTGGGTTACCCAATAGGTGAAACTTTAGTTTTGTTAGCTTTTAGACTTTTCTTTTATTTTACAATTTGTTCTGATTATTTTGTCTTTAAACCTTAGATTTAAGATAGGAGATTCATCCTATTAAGCTTGATTACTTAATAGGATTTGCCATAACTAGCAGATCACTGTTAGAATGAAACCTAGAACTTAGGTCTTATCCTTTGGATTATGTGATTAAACCTAATTCTCGTAGTGCTTAATCCATAATCTATAGGTTTAGAAGATCTTGATCAAATCTTAGTTAGAACGTCTAAATTCATAAAATTAGGATGTATGATTTATTGATTTAACTCGTAGTCATCTATCTGATTGATCTAGATTAGGACCTGATCAGTTCTAATCCTTTTTAACTTATAAGGAAGAAATTTTGAATTACACTCGATAGTAGAAAAATGGTGATCCTGAACTTGTGTAACTTATAATAGTTATAATGGTCAAGTGTAAAACAAATGATAGCACCATGTTTAGTAGAGTCCCTTACTTACTTTGATATTTTGTTGCTTATGCATTCCTTGATTTTTGTACTATATTTCCTTGAGCATATCATATAAGACATTTGATGCATGAATAAAATATTAGGAAAATATGGAGACTCCTTAGATTCCTCATGTAAATATTAAAGTAATTAATGAGAAGATAATGATTTGATATGTTTGAGCTGTCTCTCAATGTTCTTTTGCTCATACCAATTGTTGCCCTAGCCGTATCATGCTAGGAACTGCCTTAGCTGTACTGGTGCTAGGATCTTTCGGGTATGACTATTGGTGACCTAACCGTATCGTGCTAGGAACCGCCCTAGTCATCTTGTGTTAGGGCCTTTTTCGTTGACTGATGTTGCCTTAGCTGTATCGTGCTAGGAACCGCCTTAGCCATACTGGTGCTAAGATCTTCAGCCCTATTTGGTGAGCTAATGTAGCTCTTTTCTGTATGGCAGATTGTACACGTAAGGTATTATATGTAGTTGTTGTTGTTTACTTTTCAGTATTCTTATTCAGTCAGCTATTTCCTTGTACTGCTTTTATATATATTTAAGATATTAGAACAGTGCTGCTATTTATATGTACCACTGCTGAGTTGTTTATTTTAAATTAGCATATTTTCTGTTGATCACCAGCATGTTTAGGATGTAGAACTTTTCTTACAGCACATGATAGTTATGTATAGTTATACGCCATTCCTTATTTAGTTTGTATGCGAGGCATGCCTCAGCCTCTTTCCTTTTCTTTGCTTAAGTTATAAATGATGGTTTTTAGGTTTCCCTTTTCTTTGGTACTGCTTGCTGCTCCTTTTCATATATATATATATGTTGCTTAGATGTGGTCAAATGGTGATATTACTTAACACTTATAATAATTCATCAGCTTAAAATGTACTTAGATAATTGTCTAACCAGATTTTTCTTTTCTTTGGTTGGGGCCCTACATTGTGAAACCGACAATGGCAGATCCCCTTCAGTTAGATGAGCATGAGTTAGGAGTGGAGCCATACCCAGAGGAGGAGCCCGTGGAAGAAGCTGTCATCTAGTTCCTTTATACTTCAAGTGAGGATGAGTGGTTAACATTATATTCTACTTAAACATTTTAAATGATATAATAATACAGGTACTATTGACTGTGTATTTGAATTGTATGCTTATATATTCTGAGTTCTATTTGATATTTACACTGTGATGCTTGGATGATTTACATTTTCTTAAATCGCTTCTGCACTCTATACGTTTACTTATATAGTGACTGTTAGATTGATTCTGTGTTAATACTTCCCTAATCAGATGGATTGTGGAGTCTATCCTAATCCAATAGTAAGTGAGGGGTTAGCCAAAGTGACACCCCACCCTTAACCTAACCCTTTGGCAAATTAAGGGTGCGGGGCGCCACATTTGGAAAGCCCAGAAACCCTAGAATTGACCTATCATTGGATTGGAAAACAGACATCACCATTGCATTCGTTGACCCCAAATTAGCTAGGAGTGAAGTTTTCATGTCAATCAAAAGTCATCGAAAATTCGACGAATATTTTAATAATATTTAAATAGCCCTCAAATCGAAGAATCAAAATACTCGTTGGATCGAAAATCCAACCTCGTCGTTGCGTTCCTCACCTCTCAAATAGCTAGGAAAAATATATTCAAAATTTTTTGAATTTTGTAAAAAAAAAATTAATAATAATAATAATAATAATTAATTATTAATAGTTTACGGCGCCATTTCCGCGCCGTCAACTTAAGTGGACGGCGTTCCTTCCTCCGTTTAATTGGACGGATCCATCGGGACCGTCTGATCCGCTCGAATCGGACGACGCAGAAGCGGCGTCCCGCTTCGAGGGCTCTGCCCTCGCTCGCTCGCCACGCGGCGTGTCGCTTGGCCAACCGGCGCCCTCCCCGCGCCTCGCCGACTCCGCCTAAGGGTCCATAAGGACCCTCCTGTGCATTCGGGCCAGCCGTTTCGCGTGAACTCCGTCAGAACCCGAAGCCGACGAACATAAGAAAAATGTTGATGCATGAAAATGAAAACTTAGAATATTAGAAAAATATTTGTATTTGGGTTCAGTTTATAGTGGATTATGGTGCACATTTACTCCAATGGACAGTGGTAAGGTGAGATTAGGATGCTTAACATCACTCATTATGGAGAATGTGTTAAGCTTGGGACCTGTTTAGTCTTCCAGACGTGCTTGACTCCTCAGTTGTTTTTGAAATTATCCATAAAAATAAAAGTAAAGTAACTAAAAGTTATTTGCAAAGTATTATCTGCCTCTTCACTTGTATAGATATTGATGTATGTTATTTAGTCAGCTGTAGTGGTATTGTTTTACCTATTCACTTGTATAGATATATGTATAGGATGCTAGACTTTATTGCTCATAATATATGTATCATTTTTAGATTAATATTTTAAATTAGCATATGTCATATGATTATCAGCATGTCTAGATTAGACTTTTATTTTAGTATTTTTACTTACTGTATTACATATGTATGCCCTACCATGTTTAGTTCACTTGAGATGTGCTTTTGCCTCAATCCTTGCTTAGTTATAAAAATTTCATTTATAACTTATTCACATTCCCTTGTATGCTTACTTGATCCCATGCAAGATAGATGTTGACTTTATTTAGAGTAAAATGGTGATATTAATAAATACTAAATAAAATTTACTTGACTAAAATATACTTAAACATTTTGTCTAATAAGATTTATCTTTATTGGCTGGGGCCCTGGCATTGTGAAATCGATAATGACAGATATTGAGCAACTTGAGGATTTTGTACCCGAGGAGGAGCCTTACATAGAGGAGGTGCAATAGATTGGACTAAGATATTTAGCAGTTTTTCCTTTACTGTGAGGATGAGTGTTATTTATATTTTCAGCATTTTATTAACTTGGATAAAGTGATATAATAATACAGATTCTGTGACTGTATTTACTTTTTGCACTTTATTATTTTTTGAGCTATCTTATTTTACTTCATGTATGATGTATGGTGAATGGATGTAGCCTCTACTTTTCATATGCTTCTGCACTCTGTATATATAGATATAGTGATTAATTCTCCTATTTATGCTATGCACATCCTTCCCTTAGCAAGTGGATTGTGGATCCTACCTATTCCAATGTTGAGTGAGGGATTTGCACGAGTGACACTCCGCTCCTTAGCCTAACTATTGGGGACCTAGGGAGCAGGGGCATCACAGTTGGTATCAAAGAATTCCATAAGATGCTAGATTGGAATTTGTATTCCACTCTACCTAATGGATTGTTCTTCTGCAAATCAGTCACTAACTTGATACTAGAGCTACATCCAAAGAACCATAATCATGAGCTCAGAATAATAATAGTATAGAAATAAAAAATTCTCTCACAGTGATAGAACTTAAGTAGATAGGACTTAGGACGAATGAGTGACTAGTTATTATGAACTTAGCATTTGTAGAACTTATAGAATCAACCCTAAGTATAATATGTAGCTAAATAATTCAAACTAAAACCTTCATAAGATGTACAAAAGCAAGAACTTGAAATGGTAGGACTTAACTTTCATATGGATCCCTATATCAAATCAACAAATAGGTCCTAAATCTCTTCTAAGTGGTTACCTTCCGCTTTCTAAAATTTTGTCTCCTTAAGAATAATAATAGTACAACCTACCTTTAAGAGTCATTAAGGCTAATAATAATTCTCTAAGGAGTTTAAAACTGGTTAGAATATTATTAGAGTCTTAATAGATAATGATCTGGAGTAAAAATGCTAAATTGGAAGACCATCTATCGTATTAAGTCACCAAAACCCTTCACTAACATCAATGACTTCTAATTGACTAATTCCATAACTCGAGGTAGAAACTCAACATAATATGTTATGAGAAAGAGAACCTTGTAATAATACCTACAATCACTTTTTATCTCAGTTTAATAGATGACTACCACTGTACCTCTTTCACCAATAACTTTATAATCAATAAAATCAATCTTATTTTAATTCTTCATAGATTCTGACTCTTTGTCACTTTTACAACTCAGATAAAACTATAAATCATGAATCATCCCCCTCTTTTACGGTCTCTGGTAGCTCCTCAACTGAGGCTACCACACTGCTAGAGGCAACAAGAGTCATGGTCAACACCCAGGCCAAGCTATTCGAGGGCTGCCACACTGCTATAATCAATAATTGTACTCGCTAATCAGAATCCTCTCCTATCATCAGTAGCCCCACCTAATGATCCATAAGATGACTGTACAAAGCCCCATCCTAATGGAAGGTGCTACCATGGCATGGGATGCTGCTATACTTGTGGCCGACATGGTCATTACTTCCAATGATGTACATATAATAGGACCATTGACGATAGTTGCATTGACCATTCCAAGTACCCTCAGACTGCAACACCGGGTCGAAAGGGGAAAACAGCCAACACACCTCAACCCCTTTTGGCTAGACCTCTACAGAAACATAGATGCAACAATAGGTCTGCAAAAGCCTGCACCCTTGCACCACTTAGTGTAGCTAGAGGCAATGATGTTGTTTCAGGTACACATGTTTGACCTCTTAATTATTTTCAGCATTTAAGTTTTATCATCATTCGCTTAGTTGCTCTTATTCATGGTCATCTTCTAATTTGCTCATCCTGCGTTAAGGTGCGACATTATTGATTTAACAATTACTACTTCCTAGCTTAAGTAGTAAAACCTTGAGTTCTAAGTCATACTTTCGTGACTTATAACAACAGTTTCTCTTCTAAGTTGTGACCTACCCAATTTGATAAATGACCTGTCACTCTTTCAGTTAATTGAACTATCAAGTCTATTATTAGGCAAGTCATAATTATGACTTGAAGATGCTAGCTTAGCATTTCATTAGATCTCCAACACCCTATTTTTGTTGGAGTGAGTACCTTCCATATCCTCTTAGAGTGGAAAGTCATCATCATAGGATCTTAGTTGATTAAGTCATAATTCATGACTTGATAGTAGCCTTATAAATTACATTCTATTTCAGCATCCAAATTGGATGAGAGACCCATTATCCTGATTCATTGTGAATCCTTTCATCCATTTTGATATCTAATCATATGTTGTGACTCGATGTATTGGATGTCCATCTCCTTTGAAGTTGATTATTGAAATTGGTAATCACCCTAACTAATTTAGTCATTTATCCCCAGGCAAGGCTAAGTGCCTTGCCAATAATAGTAGCCCTGACTGGGATTGACCTTATGATTGGTCTGTCATAGCCCTTCCTAGTGTGAGCTACTTCATGGCTAGATTATTCTAACCTATGTTATAAACTCATAAGTATATTAAAGCCTGCCTCATTAGATTTGGTCTAATGAAGGGGTATTAGCTAAAGAATCCTTTCTAAGTCAAAGAATATTTATTCTTTGGAAATTTAATCTCCATTTTGAGTTGTCAAGCACTTGAATTCTAATTTCAGGATATCTAGAGCATTGATTCCACTAATGAGCATCTCGCACATCATGCGCAGTTTAGATAAGGAAGTGATTTCATTGGGCTCAATGAACTATGTCACGTCATGCATGAGCTCTCAAGAATACACTCCCTCATTTCACGTATGCTGAGCAATGGAGCTCTAATTAATGGGTCTTAGCTAACATGCTTTGACTCCTTGACTGAGCATAAAATATGGTGCAAGATGGCTCAAGAACTTCTCACTTAGTTCTAAGCACCTCTTTCACACATACTTCGTTCTTAACTAAGAAATGAGGCATGGAGCACAAGACTTTAATTTTGTTTATTAGTATTTATAGTTATATTTTCATAACATAAGATTTTGATTTATTACACAACTTATTTTTAAGATGATTTTATTGAGTCATTCAAAATAGATTTTCTTTAGATTAATGCTTGAGGAAGTTCTACATCAATCATTGAGTCCTTTACATTTTACAATAGGCTTAGCCCAACCCTCCCCAAGGGAGTTTAGCCTTCCAATACAGTGGAGAAAAGAAAAAAAAAACATACAAGGATGAAGACTAAACTTGTCCAAATTTCTCTTCTTTTCATGATCCTTTAAAAGAAAAAAAAAACTTTTCTTTTTTTCTCTTCTTTTCATGAAAGGGAAGTTTAGTCCAGATTTTTTTACTTTTACAAGATCTTTTCATGATCCTTTAAAAGAAAAGTAAAAGCAAGATTATGGTTTATTAGGAACAGCCCTTAATAGGGTTCTCCAAATTTCTCTTCTTCTTCCTCTTCTCCTCTCCTTTAGCTCCCTAGTGCAGCCTCCGGTTCTTTCCCCTCTAGTAATGGTTCTTTCCACTTCCCTTGGAGAGGTCTCCTTTCTTCCTTTATGTAGCCCCCCTAAAAACTGAAGTTGTTGGATAAAAATTGGGAATCCTTTTCAAGTGAAGAAGAGCTACATTTATAGAAGGGTCAATCCTCTTTCTTGCCCTTCAAATTTTGCATCTTCCCTCCAAAATTTTGTAGTAATTAGTGGCTATCCCACTTGAGGCATGATAAGACAATCTTATATCCATTCTTTAATCTCCACATCACTTCAAAAATTCATTTTTTCTTTTAAAAACTATTCTGCTGTAGAAGAAATGGTGGCTGTGAGACAAGGAGCAGGTTGGGGGTCTTGTACCAGCCGCAATAAATGCACTGAGCTGGCAAAAATTCAACGTGCCGCTACAGCGCGCTACAGCGCGCTGTAGTGATCGAGTTTTGTAAACTCTCTCACTACAGCATGCTGTAGCCATCGAGTTTCACAAACTCTCCCGTTGTGGCGCGCTTGTAGCAATTAAGTTTTGTAAACTCTCCCGCTGCAGCGCATTGCAGCAGTTGAGTTTCGCAAACTCTCCCGTTGTGGCGTGCTATAGCATTTGAGTTTCATAACTCGCTCGCTGCAGTGCGATGTAGCGATTGTGTTTCAGAGACTCTCCCGCTGCAGCGCGCTGTAGCGATCGAGTTTCGAAAATTCTCCTGCTGCAGCGATCAAGTTTCTGAAACTCTTTCACTACAGCGCACTGGAGCGATTGAGTTACGCAAACTCATGCGCTTGTGGTGCACTGTAGCGATGAGTTTTGCAAACTTCTCGCTGTGGGCGTGTTGTAGCCATTGAGTTGTGCAAACTCACCGGCTGCAGCGCACTAGGGCACGCCATAGCGATAACGCTTCCATAATTCAGTAATGTCCTTGTTAAGAGTCTTCTGTATGGAAGTAGATGTGGCGCATCATAGCGCGCTGCAGCGGTTTCTTCCAGATAGTGCAAAAACGCTCCAAAATTTCCCAGAATTTGCTGGGCTCGCTTTTTACTTGAAAATAAGCAGAATTTGATTTAGAAGGCTGTTTAAAATAAGGAAATGAATGAGTATTTTCCTTTATTTAGGATATAAATTATAGATTCATCATACCTCCACATTTAGATTCTTGCTTGTTCTCGAGTAAGCTCAAAAATTAATTTTTTTCTATTTCTAAGGTATGAGAGTCTATAAGTAATATCAATGTGAGTTTGATTGTAGTTCAAAGATCATGCTTAACTGAAATGATAATAACATTTGGCATCATTTAAAATTTTCTAATTTTGGTTATGAACTAAGGTTGATAAACTAGTCTCCAATTTTAAGTTTGTAACACTTGGTACTAGGTAATGGGGGAGGTTCCTTGGAATTACTAAACTAGAATGTTAGTGAGTAATCAAAAGTTTTGTGCTATATGTGCTCCTTCTTATGAATCATAAAGGTCTTTAAAAATTTTAGGAGAGATATTTTTTATCATCCTATTTCAAATTTTTTTTTCTTGGTAAAAATAATCCCTATTTTTTCTTTCTTTTTCATTCTTTAGAGAGATATTTTTTTCATCCCACTTCCAAATCATGATGAACATAAGGTCCTATAAGAGCCTAGCATACTCTTTCTCTCACTCAATATTCATCACTAGTTATAATTTTTAAGCCTTCCCTCACACTTAGTCCTTATCATCGATTTAAATTTTTGGAGATTATATTCAACCTGGAATCATTCCCTTGTTTAGATGATTTAATGGTGTCAATGAGTTTAGTTATTTTTTGTTAAGCAAACTTTGGTTGATAATCAATTTCTATATTGATATTCTTGTAACTTTCAATATCTTGAAGAATTCAGAAAAAACATACCGTTTGCAATCTTAGAAAGAATTTGGAACTATGATAATCCATTATTTATTTCCTTAAACAAAAATAAAAAACACACAATAGAAAAGTACAAAAACTAGAAATACAAATAAGAAAAAAATACAACCAAGTCATCCTCCTCTCTTTCTTTCGCCTCCTCCTCATCCATCTCTTGGTAGGAATAGTCACATGGCCAACGGGTGTCCGGGATAGGGTTGCCGACAGGTGGTTGTGGCAACAAGGAGCCATCTGGCCCTCCATGCAGGCTCAAATCTTAGAACATAATTCCAAGAGCTTCATGGAATTCCAATTGGAACTCCCCTGCCGGGCAATTTCCTTCTTGCAAAACCACATGTCATTGGCCATAGCCCTACCAAAATCAGTTTGTTGAGCGTAATTCTGCCCCAACAAATTTTCCAAGTAAGTGCGGCCGGTGGAAGTTGAAGCTTCTCCTCCTTCTCCCCTCCTCTTCTTAACCTGCTTCCACACTTGGGAGCGGGCATTTAAATTTGTTAGTTCAAGGGGGGACACTAGGAGGGACGACGGTGTTAGAGTAAAGGATCTTAACCCCTTAGGCCAGACAGATACCCGATATTAATGACTCGAATGCCAGCGCTGTACAGGACCCCTTCAAGGCGTTCCAGAGATGCTCATAAATGATGCCAAGAGAGGCGAATTTCTCCGGGCCATTGGAGCTCACACATGAGCACGCGCCCTTGAATGGGTCACTTCACTAAGGTGAAAACCAGCAACGCATTACTCGAGTTCGTGAGGAGGACTTGAAGAATGTTGGTCAAATTTCCTCTCTAATCTATATTATTGCAATGAGTTCACTAGCGAGAGCAGCCGAGTCATAGCTAGACTCAATGAGGGTCAGGTACGAGCAGTCCTCGACCACCCTCAACCCATAGAATTGCATGATTTACTCATTCTCAAAAACAACTCCCTTTCCCCGAACGAAGATTCTACAAACTGATGCGTTAATAGCATTGGCGTAGACTTCTTGGATAAGGTTCGGGTACGAGACGGCAGAAGTGGTCGCCATTGGCCTCCATCCCCGGGGGTCCACTTTCTTGGATGAGCTGCCCGAAACACTTCTTCAGGATGAGCTTTCTTCGGGAAATGACACAGTGAACCACTTTCTCGGCCTCCTTGGAGGAGAACTTTTTCTTGTTGAAGGCTCCACCAGATGTGGAGGCCTCAGGCTCTCTCCTTGGGATAGATTTCATTCCCTGACGACATGCTGAAGGTTTCAAGGAGAACCTCTTCAAGTTGCGTAAACTCTACCATTGCAAGCACGCTGAAGCGATTGAGTTTTGAATACTCTTCCACTGCAGCACGCTAGAGCGACAGAGTTACAATAACTATATCGCTGCAGCGCGCTATGGGGCGCTGTGGCGTGCCGTAGCACAACAAATAAAAAAATAAAAAAAAACTTTATTATTATTATTATTTTGGGGGGAGGGGGGGCTTGGGTTGCCTCCCAAGAAGCGCTTAGTTTTAAGTTGTTAGTTCGACTCATCTTGATCTTCTTGTTGCTTAGAGAGGTTAGAAGGTATCTTTTTCCAGACTTTTGAGGTGTGTGGATGGGAACTAACATGCAGTGTGTTCGAAACCCTCACCCTCGACATACCCTTCACATACTACACTTTTGGTTATGGAGAAAACTTTCTTTTTTCTATTTCTCCTCCTTGTTTTCCTCTTTCTTACCTTCTCTTTACTCTCATCTTCGGAAAGAAGTGCATGGGTTAGCCGCAGAGTCACTTAGATTTAATTTTGCAAAGTCAAGTGCTTCATGAACTCTTTCCTCCCTAGCCTTGCTATTTATTTATAGTTCCATAGCTTATTGTTTGAAAAGAGTAGGCTTTAGAACTATTAATTCGGATCTACCATGGATCCTTATGCTCATGACCCCCCTACTCACATCTATGATAGCCATCGAGCTCATGAGGAAAGGTCTTCCGAAGATAATAGTGGAATTTGCATTCAACCAATCCCATTCACAAACAACAAAATCAATGGGGATAATGAAGCTTCCTAATCCTACAGGAACATTCTTATAATGCCTAATGGGGTTAATGATTCTAAGTTGGTGAATTCTAGACATATGGAGGTGTACTCCATCCCTCCTACCTTGAGATATTCACAGATATGGTAGAGCATAATATTAACTGAAGCACTAAGATCACACAAGGGATCTAAAAGTACTTTATTCCTTATCACGCAAAGAATGCTTAACCTTCTAGGGTCTTCATATTTAGTAGCAGTGAGCTTTTCACACTCGATTCCTCTCACCCTTTCTCTAGCCTTTAGTTCCCCTTCAACATCATTATAATCCTTAGTTTTGTACCCTCCATATATCCCTTCAGAATGAAATACACTTACCAACTCCCTAGGATTCACTTTAGTAGAACTAGGTAGATCTCCTTGCTGCCGAGTGGTCAACTGCTTGGAGATCTGCCCCAGTTGTACTTCAATATTTTTTAGGGATGCCTCTATCCCTTGGATGGAGGCATCATGGTGGGTAATAATAGCTTCAGTGTGGCATATGAATTGAATTATTTCTGCCTTAAAGGTGTTAAAGGCTCCTTCCAAATTGGAATGGTGATGATTAAGGTTGTTCCCGTTATTAAAGCCTTGTTGACTTGATGAACCCCCATTATTGTTTCCATTATATTGTTGTTACTCTAAGAGAAATTTGGGTGATTTTTCCACCCAGGGTTATAAGTATTAGAGCAAGGGTTATTCATGTTGTTGTTGTTTCTTAAGTAGTTAACTTGTCCAGTGTTCGATTGCATAAAAGGATTATTTAAGTTGCAGTTTCACTAGCGTGCCTTCTCCCGCACAACTCACATTGAGTTTTTTGAACAATATTAACATTCATCTTCTCAATTCGTTCGTTTAATGCATGGATTTCATTTTGCAGGGCCACAATTTGATTTGATTCATTTATTTTAATTGATTCCATTTTAAGCCGTTCAGAATGCCATTGGTATGCATTGATTGCCATTTTTTATAAGAGGTCATAAGCCTTTTCTTGGGTTTGGTTGGAGCATGATGAATCCATAACTTATATCCTAAATAAAGGAAAATGCTCATTCATTTCCTTATTTTAAATAGCCCTCTTGATCAAATTCTGCTTATTTTCATGTACAAAGCGAGCCCAGCAAATTCTGAAAAAATTCTGGAGTATTTTTGCATTATCTATAAGAAAACTGCTGCACCGCGCTATAGTGCCCTACAACGCATCATGGCGTGCCATAGCTACTTGCATACAGAAAACTCTTAATAAGGACATTACTGAATTCAGGAGCATTATCGTTACAGCACGCCACAACGCTCTCTAGCGCACTGCAGCGGGTGAGTCTGCGGAACTCAATTCGTCCCAACTGTTCGATTCTTGCTCTCTAGCGCGCTACAGCGCTCTCTAGCGCACTGTATAGCGATTGAGTCTGCGGAACTCTCAGCTGCATCTGGGAGCGCTTGGATTGGTTCTTGCTCAGCACAGAGGCGCTGGATTTCCTTCCAGGAGCAGTGGTCTACCACCCTTCCTCGGGTAGCCTCGGATCACTGCCCTATCTTTTTGACTGATGCATGTCTCAGGTTTCCAGAGTACCGGCGCACGGTACAAGTTCGAGGATGCTTGGCTGCAGTACCCGGAGGCTTTCTCGCGTGGCTGAGAGGAGTTGGGGGCAGCCATCTCGTGGCTCGCAGTCCTCTATCCTCAACCACAAGATGGCTCGCACACTTTCGGGCGCTTTGGCGGTGGGGATGGGACATGCTCCCGGATCTGAGGAGGAGGAAGATGGAGCTTACGGTGATCTTGACTCAGCTACAGATGGAGGATATGACCACCGTTAGGGGTGGTGACCCGGAGCTTGTTCAGCTGCTCCGGGCCCACCACCCGGAGCTCTCTCAGGTGGAGTTGAGGTTTGCGAGCTGGTGGCAGCAGCGTGCCAAGGCACGGTAAGCTCTCTCAGGGAAAACCAATGCACAACAGTGTTTCAGCGACTTGCAACGCAGCGCCGTAAGTCAAACACCATCCTTGTGCTTCAGGAGGAGTCCGGCGAGTTCACTTCTGACCCGCAGCGGATCCGGCAGGTATTTTTTGATTTCTTCCATGGGAAGTGGGGCACCTCTAGTCTCGTAGAGGACTACCCTAATTTTCTTATTCAGATCGCACTGTTGGTGACACCAGACTCTGCCTCTCTCCAATGTGCGGTCACGGACGCAGAGATTTGGGCAGCATTGAGAGACCTTGGCCCCAATCGTTCCCCCGGATTGATGGGATCACCCCCTCCTTCTTTACCAGCTACCTGGAAGATCACCCACGCTGACACCTTGGTAGCCGTTCACCATTTATTTGATGGTGGGCGGATGCCCACAGCGCTGAAGGGATAATCGAGAAGTCCTCCTTCCGAAGGAGGAGGGGGCCTCCACTCCGAGGCAGTTCCGTCCTATTAGCCTTTGCAACACTGTCTATAAGGTGGTGGCCAAGATCTTGGTCATGCACCTTAAGACAGTGTTTCCCTCTCTGATCTTTCGAGAGCAGGGTGCCTTTGTTCCCGGGAGAGACATCAGCGAGAACTGTCTCACGGTCCAGGAGAGTTCTTACTCATATTTCATACTCCACCTCGACAGCCCGGTCATATGGCCATCAAGGTGGATATGGAGCAGGCTTATTGACCGTATGGAGTGGGGGTGCTTACGCCTTGTTCTGCAGCGTTTTGGTTTCCCCCAGAGATGGACGGGCTGGGCGATGTAGTGCGTCGAGTCCCCCAGGTTTGCTGTCTTTGGTTAATGAGCACCGCCTACCTTGGATAGTAGGGCGGGGGGCTTTCGTTAGGGATTGTCCCCTATCCCCCTACTTAATCATCCTATGCTCTAAGCATTCTCGTTATTGGTCCGTCCCATGAGCAGCGCATTGGCCGGCTGATGGGATCCGTCTGGATTATGGCGGGCCGACTTCTCCACGCTGATGTACGCCGACGACTTGGTCCTATTTGCTTCGGCTTCAGAGGCAGCTGGTTGGGAGGTTCAGCATATTCTGGATTAGTATGGGAGCTGGATAGAACAATATGTTAACTCTCGCAAGTCATATAATGTTTTCAGTCGTCATACACCGCTTTACCGAATGCGCTAGATTTCTCGGCAGCTGGGGTACAAGAGGAGAGATTCCATCAGGTACCTTGGAGTTACTATTACTGGGTGACCACCGAGACGGGCTAATTTCTCAGTAGTTTCTGAGCAGGTCCGCAGTCATCTCCATTATTGGAGTAGCCGACACCTCTCCCTTGTAGGTAGGCTTTGCCTGATCAGGTCTGTGCTTGCAGTGATCCCTTGCTACCAGATGTCTGGGGCTCCCGATTTCAGACTCCTGCCTCTCGGACATTGAGGCTATCCTCCGCAATTTCCTTTGGGAAGGAGCGGGGGGGTAGCAGTCTGCACTATGTGAGCTGCAGGAGGTCTGTCGACCACTCAAGGCCGGAGGTCCTTGGGATTCAGGACCTGCGGATTTGGAGGACTATTCTTGTGGCGCGTCACACCTTCAGTTTTGTAAGTGGGGAGGACCTTCTCTGGGTGAGAGCCATGGAGGCCCGCTAACGCTGCCATGGAGAGGATTTCACAGTCAGATGAGCAGATTCGGTAGTCTGGAGGGTACTTAATTATAGCTGGACTGTGGTGCAGCACCACACTAGTGTTTGAGGAGGGGGCCCGCCAGTGGCAGATTGCAGATTTCTCTGAGAGCCGGACTAGCCAGTTGTACAGACTGGAGCAGGAGGGGCAGCCTTGGTAGTTTGCAAAGCTTTGGTGGGAGATGTCCTTGGGACCTCATGAGGCCGTATTTTTTGTGGACACTCTTCAGGGACGCCATCCTGACTCAGTGCTGGCTCGCTAGGCGTGGGCTTGTTCAGTCTTCTGCCTGTGTCTGGGGCTGTGAGGCAGATGAGGATAGGGAGCACTTTGTGCTCCACTGCAGTTATACTTCAGCGATTATGGAGAGCTTCGTCTCTTGGTGCCTGCTTCTTGCTACCTTGGCTTTCTTGGGATCAGTTTGCAGTGCTTTTTTATCTTCCATTGTATCTCGCAGCCGCTGTTTCAGCTGTCAGTTGGTTTCCTACACTTTGTACTAGTCCCTGGCGGAGCAGGACGAGTTCTTCCCATGGCCGTCAGTTTTCCCACCCTTGTGGGCTGTGCTAGCATGATTCTGTCAGCCTTAGTCAGTGCCGGTCTGCACGACGGGAGCGACTTCTGGGGTTCCACGGCCCCCCAGGGCCTCTCCACCTCCTCGAGATGGTGCCCCCCTGCCCCTTTGGCTGAAGGCCAACATTGACGCATCGTACTTCTTTGGAGAACCCAGTGCTTTTGGGAGTGGTTAGTTGTTCGGGATGCAGAGGGACAATTTTTTGTTAGATGCTGATGATGTTGTTTAGGCTAGTTCCCTGCTCCAGGCTGAGGTCCAGGCAGTGATTATCCTCTGGCAGGCTCTGTTGACCACTGGGACCGACTTTGTGGGGCTCATTATTGAGGGTTGATTGCTTCGGCGCTGTTCTGAAGACTCCGGCATCTCTCTGGGAGAGGACCCTGCGGATCCCGAGGAGTAGACAGACATGCGGACCCCCTCTCATTCTTGCTCGATATCCCACGTGTTTACTTTTCTTTTCTTACTGATCGCGTAGTGCGAATCGGGTAGCCGACTTTTGTGCTTTTTTGCCCGACAGGGTATTTCACTTTTGATAGGAGTGCTTGCTCCCCATGAGACCTGTGGACCTCCTGGTTGATGATACCGTGGAGTTTGATCCCGATTGAGTTTTTGTATTATGATTGATTATTGATATATATATATATATATATATTATATATATATATATATATATATGCATGGGCTACAGCCGATTTCATGGAACTCATCGCTCTAGCGCGCTGCCGCAGGTGAGTTTGTGCAACTCAATCGCTACAGCGCGCCACACGCGTGAGAGTTTGTGAAACTCAATCGCTACAAACACCTACACGCGCGCCACAGCGGGTGAGTTTGCGTAACTCATAGCTATAGCGCGCTGCAGCTGAAGAGTTTTTGAAACTCGATCGCTACAAACGTGCTGTAGCAGGAGAGTTTCTGAAACTCGATCACTCTAGCGCATTGCAGCGAGCGAGTTTATGAAACTCAAATGCTATAGCGCGCCACAAGTGGGAGAGTAGGTGAAACTCAACCGCTATAGTGCGCTGCAGCGGGAGAGTTTACGAAACTCAATTGCTACAGCGCGCCACAGCGGTAGAGTTTGCGAAACTCAAACGCTATAGCACACTGCAGCGGGAGTTTACGAACCTCGACCACTATAGTGCGCTGTAGCGACGTGCCAAATTTTTACCAGCTTAGTGTATTTATTGGGCTGGGACAAGACTCCCAACCTGCTCCTTACTCCCATCCATCATTTCTTCTGCTACATAATAGTTTTTAAAAGAAAAAAATAAATTTTTGAAGTAATGTGGAGATTAAAGAATGGAAAAAGATTATCTTATCATGCCTCAAGTGGGTTAGGCACTCATTGCTGCAAAATTTAGGAGGAGAGATATAGAATTTGAAGGGCAAGGAAGAGGATTGACCCCTCTATAAATGCAGCTCTTCTTCACTTAAGAAGGGTTCCTAATTTTGATCCAACAAGTTCAGTTTTTAGGGGGCTGCATAAAGGAAGAAGGAGACCTCTTCAAGGGAAGTGGAAAGAACCATTGCTAGAGGAGAAAGAATCGGAGGCTGCACTAGGGATCTAAAGGAGAGGAGAAGAGGAAGAAGAAGAGAAATTCGGAGAACCCTATTAAGGGTTGTTCCTAATAAACTCTAATCTTGCTCTTACTTTTCTTTTAGTGGATTATGAAAGGGTCTTCATACTTGTATGTTTTTCTTTATTTCTCTGTTATAATGGAAGGCTAAACTCCCTTAGGAGGGTTGGGTTAAGCCCATTATAAAAGGTAAAGGACTCAATGAATGATGTAGAACTTCCTCAATCATTGACCTAAACAAAATCTGTTTTGAATGACTCAATGAAATTATCTTAAGAACAAGTTGTGTATTAAATGAAAATCTTATGTTATGAAAATAAAACTATAAATACTAATAAACAAAATGAAAGTCTTATGCTCCATGGCTCATTTTTTAGTTAATAGCGGGATATATATGAAAGAGGTGCTTAGAACTAAGTGAGAAGTTCTTGAGCCTTCTTGCACTATATTTTACGCTCAACTAAGGAGTCGAAGCGTGTGAGATAAGACCCATTAAATAGAGTTCCGTTGCTCAGCATACGTGAAAGGAGTGAGTGGATTCTTGAGAGCTCATGAATGACGTGACATAGTTCATAGAGCCCAATGAAATCACTTTCTTATCTGAACTGCGCATGATACGCTAGAATGCTCAATTAGTGGAATTAATGCTCTTGAGATCGGCTAATTAAAACTGTAAATTTTGGCAACCTAGACGTAGGAAAACTAAAGTGCTCTTCTTGCGATCTTATGGGAATCTTTGTGCAGAATTGAACCCTAGGGTGTTTCGTCTCTCGCACAAAATTTGCACTTGAAGGATTTTGAGGATAACTCTAAGGAATACAATGTGCACTTAGCTTAATAAAAAAGGAATGAGATGTGTTTGAGAAGTAATACAACTTGAGGCCCCCATCATTTCACATGGAATAAGCCCAACTATCCTCTCTACTTTAATTAGTTTCTTAGATCTGAATTATTGCCTGGGACAACTAACAAAATCAACTGAATTCATACCGTTAAACATTATTGAAGTTAGATATATCTTAGTAACAAACATCCCATTTCCTAAGGATGATAAATTCGAAACTCACCTTCCAAATTATACTTTTGACCATGTCTCATACCCGAACCTTGTCCAAGAAGTCTACACCAATCCTATTAACACATTGGGGTGTAGAATTTATTTGGGAAAGGGAGTTATTTTTGGGCATGAGAAAATTGTGCAATTCTATGGGTTGAGGGTGGTCGAGGACTGCTCGTACCTAACCCTCATTGAGTCTAGCTATGACCCGCTACTCTCTCTAGTGAACTTATTTGCAATAATGCAGATTGGAGAGGAAATTTGACCAACAATCCTCGAGCCCTCCTCACGGACTCAAGTAATGCATGGCTGGTTTTCATCTCCAGCTTCATCATGTCATTGAGTCACCTTAGTGAAGTGACCCGTTCAAGGGTGCTACTCATGTGTGCGCTCCAAGGGCTCGGAGAAATTTGTCTCTTCGACATCATTTATGAGCACCTCTAGATCGCCTTGAAGGGGTCCAACGCTGCGCTGGCGTTCGGCTCATTAATCTCGGGCATCTGTCTGGCCCAGGGGGTTAAGATCCTTTCCTCTGACACCATCATCCCTCCTAGTGCCCCCCTTAAACTAACAAATTAAAATGCCCTCTCCCAAGTGCGGAAGCAGGTTAAGAAGAGGGGGGAGAAGGAGGAGAAGCTTTAACTTCCACGGGCCGCTCTTACTCAAAAAAATTGTTGGGGCAGAATTATGCTCAACAAACTAATTTGGGTAGGGCTATGGCCACTGACATGCGGTTTTGCAAGAAGGAAATTGCCCAACAGTGGGAATTCCAATCGGAATTCCATGAAGCTCTTGGAATGATGTTCTAAGATTGGAGCTTGCATTGGAGGGCCAGATGGCTCCGTGCTGCCATAACCACCTGTTGGCGTCCCTATCCCGGACACCCGTTGGTTGTATGACTATTCCTACCAGGAGATGGATGAGGAGGAGGCGAAAGAAAGCGAGGAGGGTGACTAAATTTGGTTGAATTTTTTCCTATTTGTATTTCTAGTTTTTGTACTTTTCTTTTGTGTTTTTTTTTTGTTTAAGGAAATAAATTATGGATTATCATAGTTTCAAATTCTTTCTAAGATTGCAAACTATATGTTTTTTCTGAATTCTTCAAGATATTGAAAGTTACAAGAATATTAATGTAGAAATTGATTATCAACCAAAGTTTGCTTAATAAAAAAATGACTAAACTCATTGACACCATTAAATCATTTAAACAAGAGAATGATTCCAGGTTGAATCTAGTCTCCAAAAATTTAAATCGATGCTAAGGACTAGGTGTGGGGGAAGGCTTAGAAATCAAAACTAGTGATGAATATTGAGCGAGCAAAAGAGTGTGCTAGGATACTGTAAGACTTCATGTTCACAAAGATTTGGAAGTGGGATGAAGAAAATATCTCTCCCTAAAGGATGAAGAAAAATATCTCTTTATGTTCACAAAGATTTGGAAGTGGGATGAAGAAAAATATCTCTTCATGTTCACAGTCACAGTGCGCTGCAGCGGGAGAGTTTATGAAACTAAATTGCTATAGCGCGCCACAGCGGGAGAGTTTGCGAAACTCAACCGCTACAGTGTGCTGCAGCGGGAGAGTTTACGAAACTCGATCGCTACAGTGCGCTGCAGTGCACTGTAGCGGCGCGCCAAATTTTTGCCAGCTTAGTGCATTTGTTGCGACTGGGACAAGATCCCCAACCTGCTCCTTATCTCCCAACCATCATTTCTTCTGCAGCAGAATAGTTTTAAAAGGAAAAATAAATTTTTGAAGTGATGTGGAGATTAGAGAATGGAAAAGAGATTATCTTATCATGCCTCAAGTGGAATAAGCACTCATTGCTACAGAATTTTGGAAGGAAGATGCAAAATTTGAAGGGCAAGAAAGAGGATTGACCCCTCTATAAATGCAGCTCTTCTTCACTTAAGAAGGGGTAATAACCCAAGTTGTTACTTAGATCAATTAAAACTAATTTAAGTCCTAATTATGATTATATCATCTCAATTAAGACATCTAAAACTCATCCCTAAGATCTAGTTCAAATCAGGGATCAAATGGATCAAAACCTGATTTCTAGAAAATCCCAAAACTCTAGAAATTGACTTTTTATCTAGACCTCAAATCAAAAATCTGACTTCGCCATTGCGTTCACTACCCTCAAATTAGCTAGGGGTGAAGTTTTGGATGTATTTGGAAGTCGTTGGATTTCGTCAAATATTTTAATATTATTCAAATACCTGAAAAAAAAAATAAAATAATTAAATACTCGTCGAATCAAAAATCTGAATGCGCCATTGCGTTCCTCACCCCTCAATTAGCTAGGGGTGATTTAATAAATATTTTGGGAATATGCCAAATTAAGTAAATGCAATTAATAAAAGGAGTTTAAAAGTTATATATATATATATATATACATATATATATATATATATATATTTATTATTTATTTAAGTTTTAAAAAGGCGAAACGGCGTTACTCGCCGTTCCTCTTTCCTTAAGTCGCGACGTCAAAAGCTACGGCAACTGCAGACCGTTCGATCGGTCGATCGAACGGCCCACGAATCTTCTTCCCCGCCTTCCTACGCGTGGCAAGAGCACGCGGCACGCAGATAGCAATCTCGCCGCTCATGGATTAGCACGAGCTCCATTAAGTCCTCCCTATCGACCCTATCCGTGAGGGTGGGGATGGTTTCGCGGCAAATGGGTATCGCCTGGAGGTTTCGGAGAATCCCCGAGTGTCAATCGTTAGATCAAGGTACTAGATCTCTTCTCCATTTTTATCCAATTGAATTCCATTTTGAATTGCGGTCAATTGTAATTCAAATTCTGTGATTGAATTAATATACGCGACTGAATTAGAATAAATCCAATATTATGTTCTATCCTAAATGATTGATCAAGGCAACTTGTATTTACAATTGCCAATACATTCGATAAGTATTGTGAATGCCGTGAGTCAAATAGGGTTATGTCGATTTGAATGAGTAAAGAGAACCAATTGCGCTTCAATATCCTTCGAGTTGAGCTAACCTTGAGATTTAGGGCATCTTGTTTTCTGGAGTTAGATAAGTAGAAACAGGGAGTTTAGGATCTCGATCGAAAGATCGGAGTGTGACCTCTTGATCGAGCTTGGAATCGAGTCTCGAAATCCCTCGCTCGCCAGGATCATTGATGCCCAAGCATCCTTCCACGCCGTTTGCCGAGAAAATGAAGAATCCGTCTTCATTTTGGGTCGGGATTATCTCGACCCGTAACTGTGAAGATGGGTCACGATTAAGAGGTGGGTCCCACGCGCTTAATAATATGTTAAATTTTTTTAGTTAAATTAAATCATTTAATTTAAATCAATTTAAATAAGAATTTTCATTCTCTCATAAATATAAATTTAATAATCTAAATATAGTAAAATTATATATCACTGGAATCAGAAAAATGAGGAGAACACATTGGCACTATCAACATTGCATTGGATCATTATTTACTTAATGATATTTAGGAACCCTAAGTAAGCCTTAATTGTCACAAATACTCAAACCATCATAACTTTGTAACCCTTAATCCAAACATACCCAACATAGGTCTTAAAATACTCACAAAACCCTAAGGAATATTTTAGTAAGGATAACTTTGCTGTTTGGATTAGTATTTGACTAATGGCATTTAGGACCTAACCCTAAATAACCTAATTTGACCTAGAACTTCAAATGACCATAAGTTGACCATCTTAGCTCCAAATTAGGTGATCCAAATACCAATTTAGATCAGCAAAACCTAATCTACAAAGATCTACAAAAATATTTAGGATCCAACGGTTAGATTTTCTAATCACCCCTAATTACCCTAAAACTTAGTGAATATTAGTAAATTTAATAATCCAAATTGGACAAACTAAGTTTCAAAGAACTCCTAGAACCTATTGGAACCTAATTATAGGGTTGGATTAGTGATTGGGTGATTAATTTACTAATCACTCACTAATTACCCTAAACCCTAATTAAGCCATAACTTAGCCAAATGGAGTCCAAATTGAACCTACCACTAGTCATTAGAATCAGTTAATCAATTGTGACATACAGCCATGAAAATTATTCAATTTGGACACCAAATAACAAAGTTAGGATTTTTGACCTTAGATTAAGAATCCTTAATTCACTTTAAACCCTAGAATTTGTTTTAGCTATAACTCAGCCAATAAACATCAGAATTCAATAAACTTAGGTTCTATGGAAACCTTAGAGTATAACCTTTAATAAACTAACAGAAAAATTATATGTTATTAGGGTAAATTACCAAAATACCCTTATAGGTTAAATTCCTTAAATTGACCCTATAAGGCTTAATACTTAACCAAATTTAGAGCACTCACTATTTAAACTCATATTAGATAGTAAGGAATCATTTCACATCATTAAAATTCAGAATTTAGTGCTAATTCACAAAAATGAGATTTAGACCCTTAAGTAGGGGCAAAACGGTCTTTTTGCCCAAATTTAGGGTTTAATGAAATTAAGACCTAATTTCATCTCTAAATCATATCAAATAGTAATTTAAGTGATTTAAATTATGATTTAGATAATTTTAAGTCTTGAATTAGAAAATTGAAGAAAACCCTAAGTTAAGTTTTAAATAAAACCTAAATAAAATATGAGAGAAATTTCATTTCCTAGATCATCCTTTAGGTCTTATAACCTTAGTTAGGATGTATGTCTGAGTGATACTCTTAGTATCTAAGAGCTTTAATTCTTAAGATTAGGATTAGATCTTAGGTTAGAATTCATCTAATGGATAAAGTGGGTTACTCATTAAGGTGAAACCTTGATTTTATTAGTTTATTAGATTTTTCATAGTTTATTAACTGATTATTTGATCTTTTAACATTAGATTTAGGATTAGAGATCTATTCTATTGAAATTGACTTAATTCAATAGGATTTGCCTTAACCTTTAATCAATAAGATGGGATTAAACCTTAGCCCATTAGGATAACCTTGTGATTAAGAATTAAACCTCATTCTTTGACGTTTGATTCTTAATTCATTAAATCTTTATTTGGCTAATCAAGGTTTATTTGGGAATTATAAATAATAACTTAGGACGATGATTTTTTTATTTAAATCAAGTAGTCATCTTTTGATTTTCATGTAGACTTGGCCAGTCCTAATTATATTCAACATGTAGGTTCGTGATTCTAAGTTATAGACAGTGTAGGAATTGTTGATTCTGAATCTTATGTAACTTAGAGTAGTTAGAACGTTTAAATTAGAAAACCGATGATATCATAAAGTTTGTATGTATTGTTATTTATTTATTTGATTTGAAATGTAATGTTTTTCCTTGCTTTTGAGCCTTTTTACATCATTGGACATACTTAATTACTTGATACGTACTTTAGATAAAACCTTGAATTTTATTCATATTTCATTTGCATAATTTAAAAGAGACATTAATAAACAACATTTTACTTGTGATTTATATTTTACTTAACCTACCACTGAGTATGACTTACTTTAGGACTTATTTTGCCTAGGGAATTTCCCTATGGTACTTACTTTGGCATGGGATGTTTCTCCTATTTGCCCTTTAGATACTTTATGGATTTACTTTAGGATCTGGGGTATTTCTCTAGATGCCTCTTTTAGATGAACTTTACTTTAATCTGGGATGTTTCTCCTAGATTACCAGACGAACTTTACTTTTTGGCAGACTAAGTAAGAATATCTCACAAGTATAATAAATTAATAAACATTACTTACATTTACATTTCAGACATTTTATAGTACCTTACATACTTTCCTTACATTTTAGACTTACTTATCTTACTGTTTCAGTACACTTTTCTTTCTTTCATATTTTTCATTTTTTGCAGTTCCTTTTATTTTAGAACTTTTTGTATGTGAGCTGTTTTACCTATTTGAGAGCATGTTAGGATGCTTAGTCTTATACTTTCAGTACAGTACTTTAACTTATACTATAACTGGCATGGTAGTTTGATCATATTCTTTAGGACTTTTCTTTGTACTTAGTAGTATTATCTTGTGCTTTACTTACCTTATTTTTGCAGCCTGAGTTGAGGTATGTTTCTACCTCAATACTTGTTCTTCCTTTCTTTATGCTTTACCACTAAACTTTGCTCAACTTAAGTTGTGATGTCATTAAAATACATTAAAATTTATTACCTTAAAATGTACTCAGACATTTTGTTTAATAAGATTTTTATTTTTTTGGCTGGGGCCCTACCATTATAAAAACTGATAATGGTAGATTCTGAGCTTTTTGAGAAGATAGAGCCTTCTGAGGAGCAGATCAGGAGGAGGTCCAGCCTACTGAGTAACCTTAGTCTTACTAAATTGCTTTACTTTATATTGTGAGGATGAGAGACTCTTTCTTTTCAGCCTTTTAAACTTAAATGTTTGTAATAATACAGAACTTGTACTTTATTTTCCCGCATTGTATATATTCTAAGCTGGATGTCTTTAATTTATGTATGGATGTTACTTTTCTTCTGACACTCTGATACTCATTAAGTGATTGATTGTTAATCTTTATCTTATTCAGAAAAGCACCTCTTTTTCTTAAGATTGGATTGGAGTCCTAAATTCCAACCTAATATTAAGTATAAGATGTGCTTAGTGATGACCTCTCCTTAAGCCATGTGATTAGAAGAGGAGGCCACCACAAAGGGTTCCCAATTTTCATCCAACAAGTTCAGTTTTTAGAGGGCTACATAGAGGAAGAAGGAGACCTCTCCAAGGGGAAGTGGAAAAAACCATTGCAAGAGGAGAAAAAATTGGGGCTGCACTAGGGAACTAACGGAGAGGAGAAGAGGAAGAGAAGAGAAATCTGAAGAACCTTGTTAAGGGCTGTTCTTAGTAAACTCTAATCTTGCTCTTACTTTTCTTTTAGTGGATCATGAAAGGGTTTTCATCCTTGTATGTTTTTCTTCTTTTCTCCACTGTAATGGAAGTCTAAACTCCCTTGGGGAGGGTTGGGCTAAGCCCATTGTAAAATGTATGGGACTCAATGAATGATGTAGAACTTTCTCAAGCATTGATCTAAGAAAATTTGCTTTGAATGACTCAATGAAATCTTCTTAAGAACAAATTGTGTAACAAATAAATATCTTATGTTATGAAAATATAACTATAAATACTAATAACAAAATGAAAGTCTTGTGCTCTATGGCTCATTTTTTAGTTAAGAGTGGGGTATGTGTGAAAGAGGTGCTTAGAACTAAGTGAGATGTTCTTGAGCCTTCTTATATCATATTTTACACTCAATGAAGGAGTCGAAGCATGTGAGCTAATACCCATTAATTAGAGCTCCGTTGCTCAGCATACGTGAAAGGAGAGAGTGGATTCTTGAGAACTCATGAATGACGTGACATAGTTCATAGAGCCCAATGAAATCACATCCTTATCTGAACTGCGCATGATGCGTGAGATGCTCATTAGTGGAATCAATGCTCTTGAGACTGGCTAAATAAAACTGTAAATTTTGGTAAACTAGACATAGGAAAACTAAAGTGCTCTTCTTGCGATCTCATAGGAATCTTTGTGCAGAAATTGAACCTTAGTGTGTTCATCTCTTGCACAAGATTTGCACTTGAAGGATTTAGAGGAATAATTTATTGAAATACACGTCTGCGCTCGCACACAAGTGTTCGTGGTATGAAGTAATAATTTGGAAGATTAGTTCCGAGATTTATCATCCTTAGGGAATTGAGTGTTTTGTTACTAAGGTATATCTAATTTTAATAATGTTTAAACAGTACAAATTCAAATTGATTTGGTTCTGTTGTCTAGGCAATAATTCAGAATTAAGAAACTAATTGAAGTAGAGAGGAGTTGGGCTTATTTCATGTGAAATGATGGGGGCCTCAAGTTTTATTACTTCTCAAGCACATCCCATTCCTTTTTTATTAACCTTAGTGCACATTGTATTTCTTAGAGATATCCTCTAAATCCTTCAAATGCAAATCTTGTGCGAGAGATGAACACACTAGGGTTCAATTTCTGCACAAATATTCCCATGAGATCGCAAAAAGAGCACTTTAGTTTCCTACGTCTAGGTTGCCAAAATTTATAGTTTTAATTAGTCGATCTTAAGAGCATTGATTCCACTAATGAGCATCTCACTCATCATGCGCAGTTCAGATAAGGAAATGATTTCATTGGGCTCTATGAACTATGTCACGTCATTCATGAGCTCTCAAGAATCCACTCCCTCCTTTCAAGTATGCTGAGCAACAGAGCACTAATTAATAGGTCTTAGCTCACACGCTTTGACTCCTTGGTTGAGCATAAAATATGGTGCAAGAAGGCTCAAGAACTTCTCACTTAGTTCTAAGCACCTCTTTCACACATACCCCACTCTTAACTAAGAAATGATCCATAGAGCACAATACTTTCATTTTGTTTATTAGTATTTATTGTTATATTTTCATAACATAAGATTTTCATTTGTTACACAAATTGTTCTTAAGATGATTTCATTGAGTCATTCAAAATAGATTTTCTTTAGATCAATGCTTGAGGAAGTTCTACATCATTCATTGAGTCCTTTACATTTTACAATGGGCTTAGCCCAACCCATCCCAAGGGAGTTAGCCTTCCATTACAGTGGAGAAAAGAAGAAAATATATACAAGGATGAAGACCCTTTCATGATCCACTAGGAGAAAAAGTAATAGCAAGATTAGAGTTTATTAGGAATAGCCCTTAATGGGGCTCTCTGGATTTCTTTTCTTCTTCCTCTTCTCCTCTCCTTCAGCTCCCTAGTGTAGCCTTCGGTTCTTTCTCCTCTAGAAATGGTTCTTTCCACTTTCCTTAGAGAGGTCTCTTTCTTCCTCTATGCAGCCCCCTAAGAATTGAACTTGTTGGATGAAAAGTGGGAACCCTTATTAAGTGAAGAAGAGATACATTTATAGAGGGGTCAATCCTTTTCCTTACTCTTCAAATTTTGCATCTTCCCTCCAAAATTTTGTAGCAATGAATGCTTATCCCACTTGAGGCATGATAAGACAATCTCTTTTCCATTCTTTAATCTCCACATCACTTCAAAAATTCATTTTTCCTTTTAAAAATTATTCTGCTGCAAAAGAAATGATGGATGGGAGACAAGGAGCAGATTGGGGGCTTGTCCTAGCCACAATAAATGCATTGAGCTGGTGAAAATTTGGCACACCGCTACAGCGCACTATAGCGATCGAGCTTCGTAAACTCTCCTGCTATAGTGTGCTATAGCGGTTGAGTTTCAAAAACTCTCCAGCTATGGCACGCTGTAGCAATTGAGTTTTGTAAATGCTCCTGCTGCAGCGCGCTGTAGCAGTTGAGTTTCGCAAACTCGCCCGCTGTAGCATGCTGTAGCATTTGAGTTTCATAAACTCGCCCGCTGCAGCGCGCTTGTAGCGATCTTGTTTTGGAAACACTCCCGCTTGCAGCGCGCAGTAGCAATCAAGTTTTGGAAACTCCCGCTGCAGCGCGCTATAGCAATCGAGTTTCGGAAACTCTTCTGCTGCAGCACACTATAGCGATTGAGTTACGCAAACTCACCCGTTGTGTCGTGCTATAGCGATTCAGTTTTGCAAACTCTCCCGCTGTGGCACGCTATAGCGATTGAGTTGAGCAAACTCACCCGCTGCAATGCGCTGGAGCGATTGAGTTGCGCAGACTCACCCGCTGCAGCGCGCTAGGGTGCGTCGTTACAATAATGCTCCAGAATTTCGTAATGTCTTTGTTAAGAGTCTTCTGTATGCAAGTAGCTATGGCGCGTCATGGCGCGCTGCAGCGGTTTTCTTCCAGAAAATGCAAAAACACTCCAGAATTTCCCAGAATTTGCTGGGCTCGCTTGTTACCTAAAAATAAGTAGAATTTAATCAAGAGGGCTGTTTAAAATAAGGAAATGAATGAGCATTTTCCTTTATTCAGGATATAAATTATGGATTCATCAATAGTCTCGACGATTGCTAAGCGAAGAGTATTCTTATCACATTCATAGCTTCTAGCGCCTTTTTGTTTTTCGCCTATATAGCATGAGATCGGTCCTAGTCTCGTGGGACTAGTGCTATCATAATTACTTCGATAAATCAGTGAAAGCGAGTGGGGGTCTTTTTGGTGATCTTTTGAAGCATCTAAGTTGTTTCTCTCTCTTTAGATTCATGATTATAATCTTTGTACTTAATAATGATTGAGCTACATCCGCTGTAAACTGATCTAGCGACAAACGCATATATTCAATTGAGCTAAGTTTGCATTTTCCCTAAAATATGAAGTTAAGATGTCAGGGACTTGAGTAAGTCAAGTTAGTCATATATCTTCAGTAGAAAGATCAAATCTCACATTGACATTGAATCTAGGGCCCTGTCCCAGCCAGAGCTTCTATCAGGGACAAGTCAAAAAAAAAACTTGTCTACTTCGCACAATCACTATTATCTTTTTATTAGGGTCTTTTTATAGTCTTTTTTTTTCCCAAAGTTAGAGTGATGTTCTCAATTAATCCACTGCTCATTCAAATTTTTTAATGGCCGTTCAAGGGTTAAAGCAGCAAGCAGGACATGTTTTTAATAAGAGCAGGACGACCTGACCTTAGATAGAACTAGCGCCTATGGGATGTAATGTGGGTGTGGGGCGTGAAGGCGGTTATGATTCACTTGACCCAATATTACATTACAATTACATAAGTAGTTTTAGCATATCGCATCATATACCGTTTAAAGTAAACCAAACCACTTAGTTAATGTAATGTGTTAGCACACTTGTTTAAACTTGCGGGCAAACCAAAAAGAAACAACTGTTGAAGATGAAGGCCGGTAGGGGTGAATAAGAGGAGGGAGGATGATCTCTTTTGTTCTAGTAAGCGCTAGTGCAGGTTTGGCTTTCATAAATTGATTTGAATCACTGACTCCCAGAAAGTAACTTGCTCAAGCTTTTCTTAGATACTGGAGTCTCCCAAATAAAGAGAAATTTAAAATCTATAAAAAATTTAGTATTGTCACAGTTTAGTCAATTCTATTAGAGAATCTTTAAAGTCTTGGCTTACTATTCAATTTTGATTCAAACGATTCTCTAACTCCAAATATTGAGGGTGCTTCTTTCCTTTCGAAGATTAAAATTAGAATCTGAGTGTCTTATTTCTCTCTCTAAACCTTCTACGTAGTAGGCCGCGTAGCGGTCTACACGCTTCGCTTGTTGAGCGCAGCGGGAAGTAGGTCTTAAATAAGTATCACGCGTGGGAAGGTCATATAGGGCAATGTATGAAATAACCCAGGTTGTTATCTAAGTCAATTAAGACTAATCTAAGTCTTAATTATGGTTCTAGTACACTAATTAAGTCATTTGGAATGTATCCCTAAGATCTAGGTCAAATCAGGAATCCACGAAATCAAATCTTGATTTCTGGAAAATTTCAAAACCCTAGAAATTGACTTTTTATTTTTGACCTTGAATTAAAAATCTGACTTAGCCATTGTGTTCATCACCCCCAAAATAGCTAGGGGTGAAGTTTTGGAGGCATTTGGAAGTCGTTGGATTTTCATCGAATATTTTAATAATATTTAAATACTTAGAAAAATCAAATAATTAAATACTCGTCGAATCAAATATCTGAGTGCGGTGTTGCGTTCCTCACCTCTCAATTAATTAGGGGTGATTTATTGAAAATTTTCAGAAAAATGTTTAATTAACTTATTTTAATTTAGAAAAATCAGATTTAAATTAATTTAATATTAATAATTTTAAATATAATAAGCGGCGTCGTTAGTTCCTTAAACGCCGTTTCCCATTTTTCGTTCAAGCCTGACAGCAAGATCAGACCGTCCGATCTTCGATCGGACGGACCGTGTCCGTCTTCCCCAACTCACTCGCGAGCCCGGTGCGTGGCGCGCGGAGGAGCGCGTGTCCCCTTTCCACCTCGCCAGACGGCATGCACTGTTTCCAGTCTCTTATTAAGATCCTAATTTGATTCCTTCTTGCTATTTTGGTACTCTGAGATCGCTCAAAGGGATTTGTACCATTCGTAGCCGGAACCCTAAGACTCCTCTTTCGATCATCAGGTACTTCCATTTACGCTTATTGAAGATTTGTTTCACGTTCTTAACATCCTTTCGAATGATTACATCACCTTTCGGGCTCGATCGATCGTGCCGATTGGTTTCTGGTCGCATTAGGGTTAGTCGGCACATCGAGCGAGAAGGTGACTTGTCCGATGAATCCAGCTGTCAGATTCAAATTAGATCCAACTGTTAGATCTAATTTTAATATGATCAATCCTGGCTATTTCTGAACCGGTTCGAGCCAAACCGGTTCTTCCGGTCTAGTGATTTCAGTGGTAGGATACGTGCCGTACTATGAGGAAGACACCTGTTCGTCCATGCGGCGTTTCCACATTTAATGTGCAGTAAGGTGGGGCCCGCTGTTGACTCGTCGCGTTGGCCCAGTCCTGATAGAGATGAAGGTGGGACCCGCTTGCATGGCCAGCCGGTCTGTAGCCGCCATGTGTCCGTGGTGGGCCCATTGCCTGCAGAAATCAATCATTATATACGTGTGTATATATATATATATACATAATATATATTTAATATTTATAAAATAAAATTAGGATACTTTAGGATATGCAAATATTCAGGTAAAGAGAAAAAGGAATAATTCTAAATACAAATAATATTAGAATTAATAGTTAAGCAATGGAATATTAATTGTAAACAGAATATTATTATTTATGAGCATTAACTTAATTAAATTAATTAAAAATCTTTAAACTTTAATCACCCATAACTTGCAAAATACACATCCAAAAATAGGAAATTAATATACCATTGTGATCAGTAAAATTAGAGGAATATTATGGATCTATAATTTTTCCATTTAGAGTTATATATCACATAGTGATATTTTAGGATATTTAAATAAATTCCAAAATAATCACAAAGCTTCATTAGGCCATAACTTTGTGTATGCTTACCCAAATATACCCAATATGAGTCTCAAAATACTCAGAAAACCCTAAAGAATAATTTAAAAAGATTTAATTTGCTGTTTGGATTAGTTTAAGCTTAATCATAATTAGGACCTAACTTTAATTAGGCTATTTGACCGTAGAACTTCAATTGACCATAAGTTGATCAATTGAACTTCAAATTATGTGATCCAAATATCAATTTAGATTAAAAAAACTTAACTTACAGTAATTTGTAAAAATATTTAGAATCTAACAATTAGATCTCCTAATCAACTCTAATTACCATAAAATTTGATTAGTGAATATCTGCAAATCTAATAATCCAAATTTAATAATTCAAGTTTTAGAGAACTCCTAGAGTATAATAGAACCTAAATGGTGTGGTTGGATTAGTGATTTGGTGAGTAATTTCACTAATCATTCACTAATCATCCTAAACCCTAATTAGGCCATAACTTAGCCAATTAGAGTCCAAATTGAGCCTACCACAAGTTATTATAATCAGTGGACCATTTTTAATCTATAGCTACTGATTTTGCTCAATTTGGACACTAATTGACAAAGTTAGGATTTTGACCCTTAATTAAGAAATCCTTAATTACCATGCTACCCCTTAAGGTTGTATTGGCCATAACTTGGCCAATACTTATTAGAATTTAGCAAATTTAGGTTCTAAGAAAACCTTAGACAGTAAATAACAATATACTAAAAGAAAATTTAGATTTCATTTATCCAAATTACCAAAATGCCCCTATGAGTCAAATTTATTAATTTGATCTCATAAGGCTTAATAATTACCCAAAATTTGTGTAATTACTGTCTAATCTTATATTAGATAGTAAGAAACACTATGCCATAGAAAATTATAGATTTGGAACTCTAGATTAAATTTTGAACTTTTGAACCCTTAAGTAGGAGCAAAATGGTCATTTTGCCCAAAATTTAGGGTTTAACTTTTAAAACCTTAGAATCACTTTCTAAATGATATAATCAATAAATAAAATGATTTAGATCATAAATTATGTGAGTTTAAGTATTAGTTTGATTTGAATTAAAACTTCAATCTTAAGTCCTTAAGAAAGAAAACCATGAGCGTTCTTCCTTTCTTAATCCTTTTTAGCTCTTTTCTTAGGTCTTATAACACTAGTTAGGAATATGTGTCTGAGAGATACTCTTAGTAATAAAGAGACTTAATTATTAGGATTAGGAATAGATTTTAGGCTAGAGTTCATCTATTGAGTAAATTGGGTTACTCCATAGGTGGATCCTTGAGTTTACTAGTTTATAGATTTTTCTTAATTTATTAAATGATTATTTGATCTTTAAATTTAGAATTAAGGATACAGATCTATCCTAATGAGTCGATTTCTCATTAGGAGTTGCCTTAATTTAAATATGTGAGTATGGGTATTAAACCTTAGATCCTTAGATATACCTTTGGGTTAAGTGATTAAACCCCATATTTGGAGTTTAATTCTTAATCCTTTCATCTTGATTTGGTCAATCAAGATGGGTTAGGATTATGATAAAACATTAAAATATGATGTTTGATTTATTATTTAACTTGTATAGTCAATATTATTTTAATAAGATTAGAACCTGATCAGTCCTAATTATTTTCCAACTTATAAGGTCGTGAATCTGAGTTACACTCGATAGTAGGACCTAGAGATCCTGAACTTGTGTAACTTAGAGTAGGTAGAATGATTAAATTAGATAACAAATGGATATTACCTGTGTCCTAGTAGAGTCTATTGCTCACTTTGACTTAGATGCTTTGCTTACCTTATTTTGAGCCTTCAACCTTATTTATATGTATTAGACATAGACATTTGAAAAGTGTTTCATTTCAACTTATTTTGCATAATCAACATTTCATATGACATCATCATTGTTAAGTTAAGCATTTGATTATTAGAATGTGGCCTAATTAGTATGCCTTTTTCCTGTACTTAGACTTTAGTACAGGCCATACCTAGACCTATGTCAGGCTAGGGTGGTCTATGTCTATCTAAAGTGAGTCTAACCAAGTCCTAGGCCTAAAAATTGGCTAGGATGGTATACGTTAGACTATAAGCTTCATGCCTTACATCCTTTTATACCCTTTGTTAGCATTACTAATTTAGGTACATTTCCACTTTAACTTGTTTATCTTATTCCAGTCATAATGAATTCAGTTTATACTTACTGTTTCATAAACCATTTTAGTACTTTCTTACTTACTATTCTTCAGCATTTACTAGCTTTACTTCAACTTATAGGATGCTAGTTTTGCTCCTTGTTTATCTTTATAGGATGCTAGTTTCACTTTTAGTAACTTAATTATTTTACATATTCATTTACTTTTATGTCAATTAGCATAATTTTGGATTGATCATAAACATGTTTAGGATGTATTTTATTTATAGTCACTTGTTTTGTATTTACCTGACCTTGTTGTAGTTGCTTGGAGGATGTATGTGCTTACTTCCTAGTTGTTTCAATTATAAACTATTTGTTTATAACTTTGTCTTGTTCTTTCTTACGCATTCTTATTCCTACTATGCTTTTGTTCTTACTTATTTATGGTGATATCTAATGAACTTAATAAATTGATTGCCCTAAAATGTACTTAGATAATTATCTAACTAGTTTTTTCTTTTGTTGGCTGGGGCCCTATCATTGTGAAACTGACAATGGTAGATTCTGAGCTATTTGGGGTGATAGAGCCTTCAGGAGATCTGCCTATGGAGGTGGAGTGTGTTCCTGAAGATTCTTAGTTTCCTTCCTGCATTTGTGAGGACGAGTGCTTCTTTTTAGTTCCTTTAAACTATTTAAATGTTGTAATAATACAGGATAAAAATTTTACTTTCAGCACTTTACTTATTCTGCACTGTTATATGTTGTATGTATGCTTCCGAACTCTGCTTGTCTTTTATTTTCATTTAGTGATAATATCTTATGAGAAATGACAAAGTCTTTGATTATGATGGGTTAGTATTAGTCATTAACCTATTAATAAGCTAGGGCCTTGTCGTTCAGATGACCCCTCCACCGTAACCATGTTAACTTAAGAGTTAATAGGACCACGGTGGGGCTGGGCCATCACAGTTGGTATCAGAGAATACTATAAGGTGTGTGATTGGAATTTGTATTCCTCTCTACCTAATGGATTGTTCTTCTGCCACATAATCACTAAATGAATACTTGAGACAACATCCATGTCATTATGAGTACAACTCAGAATAAGAAGTAGGAAGTAAGAAAAACACTTCCATAATAAAATGTTAGTAAGAACTAATTCAAAAGTGATAAGTAGTTTGATGATAATATTTATAAGAACATAGAGATAGAATTATTAAACCTTGAATTTTTAAATAAGAGATTAAGTCATTATTAAGAAATTCAAAACTTGTATGTTAAATGAACCTCTTTAGTACAACAGCTTATATATAGAAGATTAAATCTTATTCATTTGATTAAGTAATAGCATAAATCGTATAGAATCTATCTCAAAGGAAAATAGCTATTCCAATCACATATTAGTTATACTTGTAATTTCTCTTATCCAAGATGAAGTAAGAGCTTGATGAAAAGTTAATTCTTAGGAAAATCCTTTGAATGATAAATGAAATATGTTGGTATTATAAACATTAACTTTGATCTCTGTTGAGATGCTAAGAAGCTATGATAGAGTCTTTACCAATTCAAATTGTTATAATATACTTAGTATCTTTTCTATTATATTAAATTATTCTTTGCATAATGATAACTCAAGAAGTATAGTAACTCTTCTTTTAAAGACTAACATTAATCATGATTATTTCTGAATGAATCCTATAACTTCTTTCCTCAACATGGATGATTTATCGAATAGCAACACCAACGAAGTCACTTCACTCAGGAACATGATAACTATCATATTAGAGAATTAATTACAATAAGCAGTGACTATCCAGAAACTAGTATTTGTTCTTAGTACTGCAAATATCGATATCCTCTTTTGCATCCTTTACCCTTCATATTCTTTATAATTCCCATCTGCCTACTAATAAGTTATTTAGTAGCTGCTTAAAATTGAGACTTCTAATCTTTAAATGGAAATCTATCCCTCGCAGATACTGAAACTCAGCCTATGACAACCAAAAAGGTTCATAAGCATAAAGCTCACCAAGAGGAATCTAGTGTATCAATGGAATCAATCCAAGAGTGCACTAGACCACATTTTTATGGAAGGTGTTATCATTTTGGTAGACGCTGTTTTACATGTGGTTGTTGAGGCCACGGATATTGGGAATGCCGTGCTTTCAAAACAGTCGATGGAGATATAATCCATCGTTCTCATCAGAATAAAACATGCCATGACATCTCACCTAAAATTTATGTCAATTTTAACATCACCACTGTCTAAGGAAGAGTGTCCAACTGGCAATGAGCAAATAATTTCTCCTAAGCTTCAACAACACAATCATCTGGGAATAGAAGGATCTAATAACAATATTGTACCAGGTATATTTATTCAATTTTATCATTCCTTTCAGTCTTAGAATTTATTTTTACTTCATACAAGTTCAAATTGTAACAACTTAATTATAGTCGTCATTTAATTTGAATCTTGCATATAAGTCTAATATAGTATTCAATATGTTTCATCCTTGATTTGATCATTAATTCTTCCTTAAAGCTTAGTGAATCAACTTTAGATTCTTATGGCAGAGACACACTTTTGAGACTTACAAAAATAATTCTTCTTCAAAGAAGTAAATTATCCAAGCTGGGTGAATAACTTCTAGTTACTTAGACTAGATTAATTCATATCTTTAAATCTAAGGTCAAATAAGTCACAATCACGACTTAAGGAATTAGCCTAGCTTATCCTAAAATATGCTAAGTATCTCATTCCTTTGGGATGAGAATATCTATATTCTTTAAAATGGATAAGTATAACCTTAGAACTTTAGTTAACCAAGTATGATTACTGGGTTCATAATAGAGGCCTTGGAGTGGATTAATTAATTATATAATTAGTTCACCAAATATTACTTAAAGTGAGATTACATAATGGTTAAATTATTTTAACCTATATGTGTGTGCTCATAGGATAAGCTATAATGAATCAGGTCTCATCCTTAGTCCTAGCCTAATTCTAAAATATAGGACCCGTTCTAAATCAAAGAACCATAGTTCTTTGAAGATCAAACCATCCTTAAGTTACAAAACATTTTGAATTTTAATTTTTAATTAAAATTTATAGTTAATTCTTTGGAAAACCCTTTTTAGGTTAAGTTACTTATGGTAACTTACTAAATTAATCATGTACTTCTCTTTCCTTAGTATAATTTTAATTAAGTGATGAATGTCACTTAAAGTGAATAGATTAATTGAGAAAAATCTTATTCCTATTGAGTAAGAAAAACTCCTTTCTCAAATAATTTGATTTCAACCTTTGTATCTTTGTCTAAGTCATGATTTTACTTAGGCAGTCATGAAACATTCATTTGGAATGAGTTTTCATTCATCATAAGATAAGTTTAATTACTAGATTTCTAATGATCTAAGCCACACTTTGTGACTTAGATATTAACAACTAGTTCTAGAAACTTTGGCATAAGTTACAAGACCTAACTTATAGTTGTAGCCTTAGTTTCCTATTAATATTCCTAGTACTTATTCATATGATTAAGTGAGTTTCTTACCATTTTCAAATCAAAATTTATGACTTGTGTTAATATATTTTGTAATCATTAAACCTTGGATATTACATCATAACATGAAGACTTAAATTCTTAAGCATTCTCCTTAAACTTGAGGCCATTAGATAGTAATCCTATTTTGCCCTAACAGAATAGCTTAATAATAAGAGATGAATGTCCCTTTAATACTTCAAACATAATATGGGCCAATTCATACAATTAGTCCATCCTCATCATATCCTTAGATAGAAATTATAAGCCAAACTATTTGGATTCATTATTAGACTTGGATTTTAATACTAGATCTTTTCCTAAAATTGTAATAGAATAAGTGATCAAGGAATGCTAGTTCTTTGATGCCAAATCCTTGAATTCTAATTCTTTGGATTAGAATCATTCTTATTCTTGAATCCTAGTTGAACCCTGTAATGGCTCAACTAGTTATCTAAGCTTTCTAGATAGTGAATATATTTAAATATCAAACTTTTAAGATCTTGACCCATAAATTCATACTATTTTTGGCTAGTGATGTCACCTGCTAAATTATAACTATTTTTTTTATTACTAAGTCATATATTATGACTTAAGAGCTAAGTATTCGATCCTTAAAGTTATATTTAGCTTAGATAAATGTTAACTTCTCTTTTCCTAATATTGAGTGATGGTTATCACTTAGTTGATTAGTTTCCTAAGCATAAAATTTTGGATACAATTTTTCTATCATTAACTATAAGATAAGATTATGAAGATTGGATTTTAGTTGGACAATCTTTAAATCTTAAATTCCCTTTAACTCATTACCCATTTTGATAGTTTTGTATTCTTAAAACTTATGACGGTTATAGAATGTAATCATCAATCGAATCTTCAATTTCAAAAAGCAATTCATTCTACTATGGCATAATTACTGATGATGTGCCATAATTATAATTTATTATTGTAGGACTTTAAGTGCCTACAAATCTCTTCTACCTATTAATTCCAAAATGAGAGTAACTTAATACTTTCATGATCTCATCTTCTTGTCTCTAGTGAGAATTTCAACCAACACTATCACCCATTGAATGGCTTGTTCAAATCTTGGACAAAGATCAAATTAATTATTTGATCTGAGTTCCAAAGACTAAATTGAGAACCCTGATGTTCTTCCACTCCCATCAAGTAATTCTATATTCACTTAAACTCTTGCAATTGTACTTATTCAATTTTAGTATTTTCAATTCCTATATTCTGTTCTGTTTTATTCTTTCCACTTGAGCGATGTCGAGGATGACATTGTTCTTAAATGAGGGAGTCTGTAATAACCCAGGTTGTTACTTAGGTCAATTAAGACTAATCTAAGTCTTAATTATGGTTCTAGTACACTAATTAAGTCATTTGGAACTCATCCCTAAGATCTAAGTCAAATCAAGAATCAACGGAATCAAATCTTGATTTCTGGAAAATTCCAAAACCCTAAAAATTGACTTTATATTTTTGATCTCGAATCAAAAATCTGACTTCGCCATTGCGTTCACCACCCCCAAAATAGCTATGGGTGAAGTTTTGGAGGCATTTGGAAGTCGTTGAATTTTTGTTGAATATTTTAATAATATTTAAATACTTAGAAAAATCAAATAATTAAATACTCATCGAATCAAAAATTTGAGTGCGGCATTATGTTCCTAACCCCTCAATTAGCTAGAGGTGATTTATTGAAAATTTTTAGAAAAATGTTTAATTAACTTATTTTAATTTAGAAAAATCTGATTTAGATTAATTTAATATTAATAATTTTAAATTTAATAAGCGGCATCGTTAGTTCCTTAAATGTCGTTTCCCTTTTACCATTCAAGCCTGACAGCAAGATCGGAAGGACCGTGTCCGTCTTCCCCAACTCACTCGCGAGCCCGGCGTGTGGCGCGCGGAGGAGCGCATGTCCCCTTTCCGCCTCGCCAGACGGCATGCACCGTTTCCAGGCTCTTATTAAGATACTAATTGATTCCTTCTTACTGTTTTGGTACTCTGAAATTGCTCGAAGGGATTTGTACCATTCGTAGCCAGAACCCTAAGACTCCTCTTTCGATCATCAGGTACTTCCATTTACGCTTATTGAAGATTTGTTTCACGTTCTTAACATCCTTTCGAATGATTGCATCACCTTTCGGGCTCGATCGATTGAATCGAGCTTTGATCGATCGTGCCGATTGGTTTCTGGTCGCGTTAGGGTTAGTCGGTGCATCGAGCGAGAAGGTGGCCTGTCCGATGAATCCAGTCATCGGATTCAAATTAGATCCAACCATTAGATCTAATTTTAATCTGATCAATCCTGGCTATTTCGGAACCAGTTCGAGCCAAACCAGTTCTTCTGGTCTAGTGATTTCAGCGGTAGGATACGTGTCGTACTCTGTGGAAGACACCTGTTCGTCCACGCGGTGTTTCCCCATTTGCTGTGCAGTAAGGTGGGGCCCGCTGTTGACTCGTCGCGTCGGCCCGATCCTGACAGAGATGACAGTGGGATCCGCTCGCATGGCCAGCCAGATTGTAGCCAACATGTGTCCGTGGTGGGCCTGCTGCCTGCAGAAATCAATCATTATATATGTATGTATATATATATATATATATATATATATATATATATATATATATATATATATATACATAATATATATTTAATATTTATAAAATTAAATTAGGATACTTTAGGATATGCAAATAATATTAGAAATAATAGTTAAGTAACGGAATATTAATTGTAAACAGAATATTATTATTTATGAGCATTAACTTAATTAAATTAATTAAAATCTTTAAACTTTAATCACCCATATCTTGCAAAATACACATCCAAAAGTAGCAAATTAATATACTATTATGATCAGTAAAATTAGAGGAATATTATGTAGCTATCAATTTTTCATTTACAGTTATATATCACATAGTGATATTTTAGGATATTTAAATAAATTCCAAAATAATCACAAAGCTTCATTAGGCCATAACTTTGCGTATGTTTACCCAAATACGCCCAATATGGGTCTCAAAATACTCAAAAAATCCTAAAGAATAATTTGAAAAGATTTAATTTGCTGTTTGGATTAGTTTAAGCTTAATCATAATTATGACTAACCCTAATTAGGCCATTTGACCCTAGAACTTCAATTGACCATAAGTTGGTCAATTGAACTCTAAATTAGGTGATCCAAAAATCAATTTAGATCAGAAAAACCTAACTTGCAGTAATCTATAAAAATATTTAAGATCTAATGGTTAGATCTCCTAATCAACCATAATTATCCTAAAATTTGATTAGTGAATATTAGCAAATCTAATAATCCAAATTGAATAATTCAAGTTTCAAAGAACTCCTAGAGTATAATAGAACCTAAATGATGTGGTTGGATTAGTGATTTGGTGAGTAATTTTACTAATCATTCACTAATCATCCTAAACCCTAATTAGGCCATAACTAAGCCAATTAGAGTCCAAATTGAGCCTACCACTAGTCATTGTGATCAATGGACCATTTGTGATCTAAAGCCACTAAATTTGCTTAATTTGGACACTAATTGACAAAGTTAGAATTTTTGACCCTTAATTAAGAAATCCTTAATTACCATGCTACCTTTAAGATTGTATTGGCCATAACTTGGCCAATACTTATCAGAATTTAGCAAATTTAGGTTTTATAAAAACCTTAAACAGTAAATAACAATATACTAAAAGAAAATTTAGATTTCATTTAGCCAAATTACCAAAATGCCCTTATGAGTCAAATTTATTAATTTGATCTCATAAGGCTTAATAATTACCCAAAATTTGTGTAATTGCTGTCTAATCTTATATTAGATAGTAAGAAACACTATGCCATAAAAAATTCTAGATTTGAAACCCTAGATTAAATTTTGATCATTTGAACCCTTAAGTAGGGGCAAAATGGTCATTTTGCCCAAAATTTAGGGTTTAGCTTTTAAAACATTAGAATCACTTTCTAAATGATATAATCAGTAAATAAAATGATTTAGATCATAAATTATGTGAGTTTAAGTATTAATTTGATTCGATCAAAACTTCAATCTTAAGTCCTTAAGAAATCTTAAGTAAAAACTCTGAGTGTTCCATCATTTCTTAATTCTTTTTAGATCTTTCCTTAGGTCTTATAACACTAGTTAAGATTGTGTGTCTGAGAGATATTCTTAGTAATTAAGAGCCTTAATTCCTAGTATTATGAATAGATCTTAGGCTAGAGTTTATCTAATGAGTAAATTGGGTTACTCAATAGGTGGAGCCTTAAGTTTACTAGTTTATATATTTTTCTTAGTTTATTAAATGATTATTTGATCTTTAAATTTAGAATTAAGAATAGAGATCTATCCTAATGAGTCAATTTCTCATTAGGACTTATCTTAATTTAAATATGTGAGTATGGGTATTAAACCTTAGATCCTTATATATACCTTTGGGTTAAGTGATTAAACCCCATATTTGGAGTTTAATTCTTAATCTTTTAATCTTGATTTGATCAACCAAAATGGGTTGGGATTATGATAAAACATTAAAATAGGATGTTTGATTTATTATTTAACTTGTATAGTTGACATTGATTTAATAAGATTAGAACCTGATCAGTTCTAATTATTTTCTAACTTATAAGGTCATGAATCTGAGTTACACTCGATAGTAGGACCTGGAGATCCTGAACTTGTGTAACTTAGAGTAGGTAGGATGATTAAATTAGATAACAAATAGATATCACCTGTGTCCTAGTAGAGTCTCTTGCTCACTTTGACTTAGATGCTTTGCTTAACTTGTTTTGAGCATTCTACCATGTTTACATGTATTAGACATAGTCATTTAAAAAGTATTTCATGTCAACTTATTTTGCATAATCAACATTTCATATGTCATTATCATTGTTAAGTTGAGCATTTGATTATTAGAATGTAGCCTAATTAGTATGCCTTTTTTCTGTACCTAGACTTTAGTACAGGCCAAACCTAGACCTATGTCAGGCTAGGGTGGTATATGTCTATATAAAGTGAGTCTAACCAAGTCCTAGGCCTAAAACATGGCTAGGATGGTATATGTTAGACTATAAACTTCATGCCTTATATCCTTTTATACCCTTTGTTGGCATTACTAATTTAGGTACATTTCCACTTTAACTTGTTTATCTTATTCCTGTCATAATGAATTCAGTTTATACTTACTGTTTCAGTTTACATTTCAGTACTTTCTTACTTACTGTTCTTCATCATTTACTAGCTTTACTTCGACTTATAGGATGCTAGTTTTGCTCCTTGTTTATATTTATAGGATGGTAGTTTCACTTTTAGTCACTTAATTGTTTTACATGTTCATTTACTTTTATGTCAATTAGCATAATTTTGGATTGATCATAAGCATGTTTAGGATGTATTTTATTTCTAGTCACTTGTTTTATATTTACCTGACCTTGTTACAGTTTCTTGGAGGAGGTATGTGCTTACTTCCTAGTTATTTCAATTATAAACTGTTTGTTTATAACTTGTCTTGTTCTTTCTTACGCGTTCTTGCTCCTACTATGCTTTTGTTGTTACTTATTTATGGTGATATCTAATGAACTCAATAAATTAATTACCCTAAAATATATTTAGACAATTATCTAACTAGAATTTTCTTTTGTTGGCTGGGGCCCTATCATTGTGAAACTGACAATGGTAGATTTTGAGCTATTTGGGGTGATAGAGCCTTCAGGAGATCTGCTTGTGGAGGAGGAGTGTGTTCCTGAAGATTCTTAGTGTCATTCCTGCATTTGTATGGATGAGTGCTTCTTTTCAGCTCCTTTAAACTATTTAAATGTTGTAATAATATAGGGTAAAAATTTTGCTTTCAGCACTTTACTTATTCTGTACTGTTGTATTTATATGATGGATGGATGTTGTATGTATGCTTCCGCACTCTGCTTGTATTTTATTTTCATTTAGTGATAATATCTTTTGAGAAATGACAAAGTCTTTGATTATGATGGGTTAGTATTAGTCACTAACCTATTCATAAGAATGGCCTTATCGTTCAGATGACCCCTCCACCGTAATCATGTTAACTTAAGAGTTAACAGGAGCACGGTGAGGCTGGGCCATCACAATGTATGTCTAAGTTAAGAAAGAAGCCAAGCCATCAAATAGTGGCCTAAGCCTTTGTGGGGGACAGAGCATAACCTACTGGACTGGTCAATCTAAGTGGTGAGCTTTTGCATTAAAGAAATAGGTAGCTAAATGCTCTTTCTAATGTGGCTTGAATTGATTTAGGCAATTGAAAGGTCTTCTCCGGGTACTAAAGATGTGAGTAATTTAGGGTTTAGGGGATTGGGCGGTATTCTACCTCAACTAATTTTTATCAAGTATTTGGAGCTAATTACCCACTTGTAGCCTCGCTATAAAAAGAAACTTCGCTGCCAAAGAGAAAGCTCTAAAAGAAAGATGATAGAAAATTTAATTGTGAGATGCCAGGCTACAGGCCACCGGAGGCTGCGTAGCGGTATACGAGAGTAAAAGCCCAAGAGGGCGAAGGTTTCAAAGGATAGTGAAAGCTGTCAGCCCTAGGGCTGAAATCAATGGATCTAACAACCGATTCAACTTTAACATAAAAGACAAGGCCAATGGAGGAGGCTGAAATCTATAGAAGATATGCATGAAATCTAATGGAGTAACAACTTTTTGTTTTATGAATCCCTGGTATGGTAGTTCGATGAACCATTACTGTCTCATATGTTGTCTACTCTGAGTGTAGTGCGCTAAGCTTTTTCTTGCAGGGCTGTGCCCGGTGACCACTCTTGAAAGAAGATAACGAACAACAATTTGAAGTGAAGGTGGAGTAGCCCAGCCCCTAGTACCGATACCCTCTACTCTCAACTCAGATAGGGCGGGGAAGATCTGCTACTACCAAGACCTAGTGTGTTTACAAATAAATGGCATACTGAGCAAGCCAGCGAATAAGCATACATGTCGAGCCTAATCTAAGAAGTGAATAAGAAGATCATACCAACCCAATGAGCTGGCATAGAGCTACGGTAATAGATAATCTAACTACTAGGGAGCTAATAACAATGAGATCACTAAAGTGAGGAGATTATGAGACGCTAGTCAGTTGTATGCGGTTCGGAGGCCACCCTCCGGGTAAGTTCTGTAGGCCACCGTAGGTGTTTTCTATCTAAGAAGTCTAAACTCCACGAATTACACAGATAAGTAAGAACATAAGTGTTCACTGAATGGTTCTTCTTCTTCTCTTTAATAAATCAAGAAGTTTAGGGGCTGAATTGTGGGTAAAGCAGTCTGACCGGTTACTCGACTTGACCGCATATCACTAAACTTTGCTTCTTGCTTTCTGCTACGCGGCCTTCACTTCCTGTTTTGTTTTTTTGACATTCAAATTCAAAGGGTTGAGAGTGAATTAAGCAAAAAGAAGTGATATTAGCATATAGGCATTCTTTAATTTGAATAAAATCTAATGAAAGGTTTTGAAGACACAGAAATAGATCGAGCTGAACTATAAAAAAAGAGAACTATGCTTAGAGCCTGCATTTCTTCTCACTTATTTACTTTCTAACTAAAGCTAGTGATAAATCCATAATTTGTATCTTAAGTAAAGGAAAGTTCATTCATATTTCATATTAAAACTACTTCCTTAATCCAATTTTGTCTATTTTTTAGGAAAAAATGTCTACCCAACAAATTTTGAAGAATTTTTGATATTTTTCCAATTTTCTGAAAGAAACCCGCTGCCGCGCACTGTAGCAACCCTCCTTGCGAGGCGCTGGCGCTACAACGCGCTGCAGCGGAGCATGTTGCGAAGCGCTGGCACTACAGCGCGCTGCAGAGGAGTAACTCACGAAATGTTGGCGCTATAGTGCGCTACAGTAGACTTAGTTGCATATCGCTGGTGCTACAATGCGCTGCAGTGGTGCATGTTGCAAAGCGCTGGTGGTACAGCGCGCTGGAGTAGACCAAGTTGCGAAGCACTGGAGCTACAGTGCGCTGCAACGGAGCCATTTGCGAAATCGTTAGCGATATAGCGCACCGCAGCACGCTCCAGTGCACTGCGGCGGCCCTTCATTGTATGAACCAAAATGCCCCAGAGCGCCACAGTGGCCTACTTTGCGAAAATTTTCTGCCATAGTGCGCTGCAGCGGCCAACCGAAATTTCTTCTGAGCAGAGCATTATTGGCGGCTAGGACAAGACCCCAAACCAGCACCTTGTACCAGCCATCATTCCTTCTACAACAGGTCAATTTTTTTATAGGGAAAATTGTCATGTGAAGAATAAAAAATGTAAAAGCAATGGTCACCTCATCCATCAAGTGTAATTGGCCATCATTGCTTCAGAATTTTTAAGGGAAAATGTAGATTTTTGAAATATGAGGATGAAGAAGCAGCCCACCTCCATAAATACCACATCTCTTGCTTAAGAGAGATTCCTAACTTGGCTCACTACAACTTAAGTAAGGAGAGGGATACATAGAAGAGAATGAGAACTCTCCAAGGGTGGAAGAACTCCTCTTGCTAAGGAGAAGAAGGAGAAAGGCAGCACTAGGGACCTAGGAGAAGCAGCCACAAGTAAGAAGAGGAAAATTCCAGAGAACTTCCAAGGAACGTTCCTAATATTTTCTAATCTCTTGTCTTTATTTTCCTTAGTTGATCATTAAAGGATCTTTATCCATGTATGTATTTTTTTTCATCTCTTTTGTAATGGAAAGCTAAACCTCTCTTGGGGAGGGTTGCGGCAATCCCACATGTATTGAATGATAGTATGATGTATGAAATTTTCCTCAAGCTTAAATAAAACTTGTGAACTTAATGACTTGTTAAATAAATGTGAAGAATTATTGTAGACTTGAATGTGGACCAAAGGACAAAGGACTAAATGAAATTCAAGGACTAAAAAATCTTGTGCTCCATATCTCACTCTTAGTCTTGATGCTGAATTCATGAGTGCATAAGAGCTTAGAACAATGTGAGAAAGTTCATAAGCTTAGTGCACCTTGATCTATGCTCAACTAAAGAGTAGAAGTGTGTGATGCTAAGACCCACTAAATGAGCTCTATTGCTCAGCATATTTGAGGGTGGGAATGGATTCATTGAGTGCTCATGAACGAGGTGACATAGTCATTGAGCCCAATGAAATCACTCCCTCATCTAAACTATGCTTGATGTGCATGACGCTCTTAGTGAAATCAATGATTGTAAGATCTTAACTACACAACCCTCATCTCCATGATCAAGAGATGAGAGGAAAACTAAAAAATCTAAAATCTTATAAGCATTTTTGTGCTGAAATAGAACTGATTGTGTGTTCATTTCATGCACGAGATTTGAACTTGTAAATCTTCGAGTTAAAACTCTAAGAAAGACAATGTGCACTTGATTAAAAACTAAGTAAAGAAAAGATGAACACTTGAGGAATCATCATACATAAGTTATCTATCATGTCATGTGGGAGAAACTCAACACTCCTCTTCCTTTTATCAGAGTTATTTTCTACTAAGAGTTTTCATGCTTGTTTAAGAACCAAATTCAACAATATACTCATAGCTTAAATATTAGTGATCATAGATATACCTTAGTAACAAAACAACCAATTCCCTAAGGTTTGATAAATCCCAGAAACTAAACTTTCCACTTATTACTTCAGACCACGTACACTTGTGTGAAAGCATAGACATATTTTAGGTTTGTCAGCTAGCTGACTGTATTACTTCTCCAAGAGCATAAACTAATGCCTACGGCCCTCCTGGTGACCTCCGTTTGAACTAGCATCTCACTCTTGAGATATAACGTAGGCGGCATCTGGTGGCCTTCGCCTATAGATCCTACCCTTTAGGTGGCCTCTGTTTCACCCATTACATTAATAATGAATATTACCTATTAATATAGATAAGTGTTTCAGAATTTAATATCTCTAGAGCTTCAGAAAGCAAAAAATGAAAGATGAACAATCACGCTGGTCGTAATAGATCGACTTGAATGCGTATTCTTGCTCTGGCGGTCCGTAATTAGCATTCAAGGTTCATTGAAGGGAAGGATGACGTATCATGATACTTATTGTTTTGTCAAGCCTTACTTTGGTCTCTGGTTTTATGGTTGTACATGCTAAAAATCTAGTACATTCCGTTTTGTTTCCCATCCTAGTCTTTTGCAACACTTCTGGTTTACTTTTTTTCTTAGGCCTCGACTTCTCTGCTATGATCTCCCCAATAGTTCATATAGGAGTTATTTTCATTTCATTCCTATTCGTGGCTATGATGTTCAATATGAAAATAGCGGAGATTAATGAAGAAGTCTTGTGCTATTTACTAGTGAGTGGTCTTATTGGACTAATCTTTTGGTGGGAAATGTTCTTCATTTGTGATAATAAAACCAATCAATTACTACCAACCCACAAAAAGATTACCTCTATGAGATATACGGTTCATACCAAAAAGGTATGAAATTGGACTAATTTGGAAACATTGGAAAATATACTGTATACCTACTATTCTATTTAGTTTTTGGTTCCAAGTCTGATTTTATTAGTAGCCATGACTGGGGCTATAGTAGTGACTATGCATAGGACTACAAGGGTGAAAAGACAGGATGTATTCCAACAAAATGCGTTGGATTCTAGGAGGACTATAATGAGAAGGACGACATACCAAATCGACATCTTGCTCACCAGTTGGCCCTGTTTGCGACCAAAAAAGTGGGAGAGCCTTCACTACCGCTCATTACTTTGATTATAGTCTATGTAGGCCTTGCCTTCTGAATTCGTGAAGCAGTAGCTTCTGCGCTGCCTCGCTCTTTGCATTAAGCTTTGCTTACTGGTCCCCCAAAAATTGCCCTGCTAACTAGGATCATCATCAACTTAATATCTATGATGAAGAGAAGAATCTATATCTTCTAGTACCTCTTTCTAAGATAAGGGAGCTGGGGAAATTCCACATAATTCAATTTGCTCATATCGCTCAGTTCAGCTTCACTCAGCTATAGCTTAAATCAGTCTGTATAACACTAGATTTTGTTATAGCGATACTGAGTACTTGGTTCATGAAACCCCACCTACTGATTGAGGTTCGGGTCGGCAGGTCCTGTGGTGCGCTGCACCCTTAATCTGCCAAAGGATTAGGTTAAGGGTGGGGTGTCACTCTGGCTAACCCTTCACTTACCATTGGATTAGGATAAACTCCACAATCCACCTGGTTATGGAAGGGTTAACACAGAATCAATCTAACAATCACTATATAAGTAAACGTACAGAGTGCTGAAGCGATTTAAGGAAATGTAAATCATCCGAGCATCACAGTATAAATATCAAAATAGAACTCAAAATATATAAGCATACAATCCAAATACACAGTCAGAGGTACCTGTATTATTACAACATTTAAAAAGTTCAAATAGAATAGAATGTGCAGATACTCTCATCCTCACATATGAAATAAATGCTACACATCGGCTTCTTCTACGGGCTCCTCCTCTGGGTATGGCTCCACTCCTAACTCCTGCTCATCTAATTGAAGAGGATCTGCCATTGTCGGTTTCATAATGTAGGGCCCCAGCCAAAAAGAGAAAAATCTGGTTAGACAATTGTCTAAGTATATTTTAAGCTGATTATTATAAAGGTTATGTAATATCACCATTTTACTACTTCTAAGCAATAATGTGTGTAAGGGAGAAGTAAGCAATACAAAATAAAAAGGGAAAACTATAAACCATCATCTATAGCTTAAGCAAAGAAAAGGAAAGAGGCTGAGACATGCCTCGCATACAAACTAAACAATGAAGGACATATAAATATTCATATCTAAATAAGTGCTGTAAGAAAAGTTCTACATCCTAAACATGCTGGTGATCAACAGAAATATGCTAATTAAAATAAGTTAACTCAGTAGTGGTACATATAAATAGCAGTAAGATTCTAACATCCTAAATATATATAAAAGCAGTATAAGAAAATAGCTAACTGAATAAGAATACTGAAAAGTAAACAACAACAACTGCATATAAAACCATACGTGTACAATCTGTCATACAAAAAAGAGCTACTTAGCTCACCAAAAAGGGCTGAAGATCTTAGCACCAGTACGACTAGGGCGGTTCCTAGCACGATACGGCTAAGGCAACAATAGTAAACATAGAAGGCCCTAACACAGTACGGCTAAGGCGGTTCCTAGCATGATACGGTTAGGTCACCAACAGTCATACCCGAAAGATCCTAGCACCAGTACGGCTAGGGCAGTTCCTAGCACGATACGGCTAGGGCAACAATCGGTATGAGCAAAGGAACACTGAGAGGCAGCTCAAACACATCAAATTATTATCTTCGCATTAATTGCTTTAATATTTTCACAAGGAATCTAGAGAGTCTCCATATTTTCCTTAACATTTTATTCATGCATCAAATGTCTTATATGATATGCTCATGGAAATATGAAACAAAAATCAAGGAACGCGTAGCAACAAAATATCAAATAGAAGCAAGAGACTCTACTAAACATGGTGATATCATTTGTTTTCTACTTAACCATTCTAACTATTCCAAGTTACACAAGTTCAGGATCACTGTTTTTCTACTATCGAGTGTAACTCAAAAATTTGTCCTTATAAATTAAAAAGGATTAGAACTGATCAGGTTCTAATCTAGCTCAATCTGATAGATGACTACGAGTTAAATCAATAAATCATACGTCCTAATTTTTGTGAATTTAGACATTCTAACTAAGATATGATCAAAATCTTCTAAACCTATAGATTATGAATTAAACACTACGAGAATTAGGTTTAATCACATAATCCAAGAAGGATAAGACTTAAGTTCTAAGTTTTACTCTATAAGTGATCTACTAGTCATGGCAAATCCTATTAAATAATCAAACTTAATAGGATGAATCTCCTATCTTAAATCTAAAGTTAAAAGACAAAATAACCAGAACAAGTTGTAAAATAAAAGAAAGTCTAGAAATTAATAAAACCAAGGTTTCACTCATTGAGTGACCCATTTACCCATGGAGTGAACTCTAACCTATGATCTAGTCCTAGTCTCAGGAAAGGTCCTTAAGGTGTAGTGCTTAAGACTTAACAAAAATTATTGGAATCTAACTTAAGGGTTGATTTCACTCACTTGATTGATACTAAGAAGATTATAACATTTGTTTAGGGTCCTGGAATATTATCTAAAGGGTTGGGGCACTTAATCCAATCTTAGGGAAAAATGACTATTTTGCCCTTACTTTAAGGGTCAAAAAGTCAACGTTTGACTTATGGGTCAGAATTGAATTCTCTTAGTTCCAATTGATTCCTTACTGTCTCACTTGAAGATTGACAGTAAGTACGCCTAAATCGGGCGAGAAACGGTCAAGTTATGACTAAAATAAAGCTAGGGGTAATTTGGTCATTTACATAAATTTCTAGGGTTCAAATCCTAAATATTATTTCAATATTATTTCAATATTAAATCAAGGAACGCGTAGCAACAAAATATCAAATAGAAGCAAGAGATTCTACTAAACATGGTGATATCATTTGTTTTCTACTTAACCATTCTAACTATTCCAAATTACACAAGTTCAGGATCACCGTTTTCCTACTATCGAGTGTAACTCAGAAATTCGTCCTTATAAATTAAAAAGGATTAGAACTGATCAGGTTCTAATCTAGCTCAATCTGATAGACGACTACGAGTTAAATCAATAAATCATACATCCTAATTTTTGTGAATTTAGACGTTCTAACTAAGTCTGATCAAGATCTTCTAAACCTATAGAATATGGATTAAACACTATGAGAATTAGGTTTAATCACATAATCCAAGAAGAATAAGACTTAAGTTCTAAGTTTTACTTTATAAGTGATCTACTAGTCATGGCAAATCCTATTAAATAATCAAACTTAATAGGATGAATCTCCTATCTTAAATCTAAAGTTAAAAGACAAAATAATCAGAATGAGTTGTAAGATAAAAGAAAGTCTAAAAACTAATAAAACCAAGGTTTCACCCATTGAGTAACCCATTTACTCAATGAGTAAACTCTAACTTATGATCTAGTCCTAGTCTCAGGAAAGGTCCTTAAGGTGTAGTGCTTAAGACTTAATAGAAATTATTGGAATCTAACTTAAGAGTTGATTTCACTCACTTGATTGATACTAAGAAGATTATAACATTTGTTTAGGGTCCTGGAATATTATCTAAAGGGTTGGGGCACTTAATCCAATCTTAAGGAAAAATGACTATTTTGCCCATACTTTAAGGGTCAAAAAGTCAACTTTTGACTTATGGGTTAGAATTGAATTCTCTTAGTTCCAATTGATTCCTTACTGTCTCACTTGAAGATTGACAGTAAGTACGCCTAAATCGGGCGAGAAACGGTCAAGTTATGATTAAAATAAGGCTATGGGTAATTTGGTCATTTGCCTAAATTTCTAGGGTTCAAATCCAAAATAGTATTTCAATATGTTGATGACATTGGAATTCTAGGTTAGATAGCTTCTTGAATTTTTGAATTTGGAGTTGATTTGACCAAGTTATGGCCATTTGAATTCCAAGGGCAATTTGGTCATTTTTCACTAAAGTCAACTCTAAGTTCTAGGGTTGACTTTTTGTCCTGATATCCAAATGGGAAAACTAATACTACTACAGTGATGGGGCCGCTCTCTTAAGCATTTTAAAACCCATATTGACTATATTTCGATAACCTGGTAAAAAGTTATGAGGCTCTAAATAGGTCCTAAAATGTTACCTCGTTATACGTATCCCAAAATAAATTTTTATATTATGTTATTTGATTTCTTATATTTTTAGAGTATTTTAAGACCTATATTGGCTATGTTTGGATCATCCGATAAAACATTATTAAACTTTTAAGATTCACTATTTAAAAATACAATTTGTATTATTTTACTGTTCATGTATTCAAATTAAATGATTTTACTGTTCATTCCTAAAGTTTTATATAAAATTTCTAAATTTATTAATCCTTAATTAATGTGTGATTAATTAATATTAACTAGTAATTAATTAATAATTAATCTTTTTATTTTAATTATTTTGAATATAATATTATTATTACTACTATTTAATTAGGGTTAAGCTAATTACTGTTTAAGTCCTAATTAATTATCTGCTTATATTTATTAATCCTAAGGTTAGGATTAATTAATAAGTTAATACTTAAATTATTAATGTTACTGTACATATATATACATATATATATATATATATATATATATATATATTAATTTATTGTTTATTATAAAATATTATTAATCACTATTGATTAATAATTAAGTTATCCTTAATTAATTAATTAATACGGTTAATTATTGTTTATTGTGCATTTATTATTAGAATAATCCTAATTAGTTAATTAATTAATTATTAATGTACTACTAAATATGGATTAATAGTTAATTAACCTTAATTAATTTTGATTAACTAGCTATTAATTACAATTAACGACTAATTAATTATTAACCTAATTATTTATATTAATATTTTTCTGCAGGATTTGACCACGCGAGGCCCGCCACTGCCACGTGGCGCAGCGCTATTGGCCGCGGAGCAGCTTGCGGGGCCCACCTCTGCCATGTGGCGCCCTGGCATTGGCGCGATAGAGCGCTGGAGGGGCCCACCGCACGCCAGCTGACGGACCGGTGGGGCCCACTCCCTCGGGCACCGCGGCTCACGCAGCCCGCACGCGAGGACGCGGGCCGGGTCCGACTCGCCCCGGCCCAATGCCGCTTCGCCTTTCTCGCCCGTAGAACCCGAGGGCCCGCGCCTAGGGCACGACGAACGGCGGCCTTCCCGTCGGTACATGGCACTGGCCCGCATACTGCCAGACAGATTTTGACGTCCCCTACCTATCTATGGCCGGAACTGCGACAATGGCGCACTAGTGAGGCGGTAGGGTTAAACCCTAGATGCTATGTTTCCGGGCCCGCCGGGTTTAACTAAATCGACTGTGGATCGATCGATCGAGTCGCTCGCTCGATCGATCCTCTCGACGATTCGAGCCGGTGGATAGACAATCAAGCATGCGGAATAGAGGTATGAGCATTCAGATGTGAGATGCAATGAGGGGAAGAATCGAACGAGGTACCTTTTGTTTCGACGGCAGAGGTTCGAGGAGGCGATTGAGGGCGGCCCGAGCTCCAAACGGCTAGATCTCGACCTCCCTAACCTAAATCTAGGTCTTTAAGTTGGCTTAATGGAGAAGGCGAGGCCAGGAGGGCCAGGATTGGGCAGACGCAGCGGCCGAGCGCCGCACGTCCTCGCTCGACTCGCGAGCGATGGACGCGAGGGACGATGAGCGGGGGCTGTCTGATCTTCGATCAGACGGTCTGGAATCACCGTTTGCGATGGACGACGTCCCGACCGCGCACGAAGGAATGGGGGAAATGACGTTACCTAGATTGACAGCGCCGTTAATCCACTTAAAATAAAAAATATATAATATTATTTAATCTAAATTAATTAATTCTTTATTTAAATAAAAAAAATAGATTATATAAAAAAAATTTAAACATGTTTTTCTGAGCTAATTGAGGGGTGAGGAATGCAACGGCGAAGTCGGATTTTCGATCCGACGAGTATTTTGATTCCTCAATTTTCGGGCATTTAAATATTTTTAAAATATTCGTCGAATTTTCGATGACTCACGATTGACATGAAAACATCACCCCCAAGCTAATTTGGGGTCAATGAACGCAATGGCGATATCGGTTTTTCGATCCGAGATCAATTTAGATAGGTCAAATTTTAGGGTTTCTAAAATTTCTAGAAATCAGGATTCGATCCATTTGACTCCTGATTTGGACTAGGTTTCACAGGTTGACTCCAATTGTCCTAATTAGCACTTATAATTGTGTTTAAGATTTAGGGTTAGTCCTAATCAACTATGGTAACAACTCGGGTTGTTACAGACTCTCCCACTTAAGAACGATGTCGTCCTCGACATCACTCAAGTGGAAAGAATAAGGTAGTAGTGGTTTGGAATAAAGTAAAGACAAGGAACGAGAAAGTGCTAGGGTGTATTATTTTAAGTTCTGGGACCTACGATTTAAGGTTAGTCCTTCAAAATTCAATCTCACCGTTAAGATTGGGGAGAATTTTTAATTTGATTTGAATGTTGACTATCACTTGAGTGGGGATAAAAATAAAGAGAGGTAAGTTGACATCTAACTGGGTTGAATGTGGCTTTCCAATACTCATTTATATCACAAGACTCAGTTCTATGGGATAGGATTATCACTTAGCAGGTGGTACCTCCTATTAAGCATATAATAATTTAAGGGTCGAGGATCCTTATGATTCTATACTTAAGTGACTTGCGTCGCTCAAGGGTTTAGGCTAAATCTCTAAGTCATACAAGACTTACTCAGAGTTAAGGAAATTCTAGGATATTATTAGAATCCAAAGGTTTGGCATCGAAGACTAGAGCTTTTTGACTGCTTACTTCAATAAGGTAATGGGTTGGAGACTTAAGAAAATGCTAAATTGGCTTGGAGTTACAATTATGACTTGCCTAATTAATGGATTCTATCATTCAGTTTAATCTAAAGAGTGAGAGATCATTGACCTAGCTGGATAAGTTGCTACTAGACAGAGAAATTATTGCTATGAGTCATGAAAGCATGACTTAGATCTTAGTGTTCGACTACCTAAGCTAGAAATAAGTAATTGTCCAATGTAACACCCTAATATAGTACAAGTAAGATTTGAGGATGACTAAGAATAATGATTAATAATGAAGTGACTGTAAAACTTAAATGATGAAACTAATTAGGCAATTGAATAGGTGTACTTGAAATGACAGCGTTACCTTTGGTCATTCCTAAATGGGTACAGGCTCCTGCAAGCCTGTCGCTGCATCTCGTCTTTTTTTTTTTTTTTTTTTTTTTTTTTTTTTTTTTTTTTTTTGTGGAGGCCTAGCCAAAGCGGGTCGGGATGTGTTGGCCAGCTTTCTCTTTCTCCTTGGGTATTATGTCGAGTTTCCACCTTGAGTCGTGGGATTAGTGAAGTAGGAGTCACACATGCTAGTAGTGACTTGATACAAGTAATAGTCTCTCAATCTTGTGCTTTCACTTTAGCCTATATCCTAATATTTTAACCAGTCTTAAACTCTTTAGAGAAATATGGTTAGCCTTAATGATTCTAGAAGTGGATTTTTTCGTTATTATTCCTAAGGAGACAATATTTAGAGAGTGGAAGGTAACTACTTAAAAGTATCCCAAGACCTATTTGTTGGTTTAAAGTCTTATAAGGATTCATAGTTACATCCTACCATCTTAAGTTCTTAATCTTATAAAGGTTTTGATTTGAATTAACTGGTTATATATTATACTTAGGCTTGATCCTATAAGATTTACTTAGGTTACTTAGTTACTCATTTTTTACTGATTAAGTTCTGGTACCGCGACAGCATTTTGTATTTCTATACTCTTATTATTTTGAGCTTTGATATTGTGATGTTCTTAGATGTGACTCCAATATTTTCTAATATAGTGACTAAATTGGTAGAAGAATCATCCATTAGGTAGATAAGAATGCAAATTCTCATCTGACACCTTATAGAATTCTTTGATACCAACTGTGGCGCATCGCACCCTTAATCCGCCAAAGGATTAGGTTAAGGGTAGGGTGTCACTCTGGCTAACCCCTCACTTACCATTGGATTAGGATAAACTCCACAATCCACCTAGTTAGGGAAGGGTTAACACAGAATCAATCTAACAGTCACTATATAAGTAAACCTATAGAGTGCGAAAGCGATTTAAGGAAATGTAAATCATCCAAGCATCACAGTATAAATATCAAAATAGAACTCAGAATATATAAGCATACAATCCAAATACACAGTCAGAGGTACCTGTATTATTACAACATTTAAAAAGTTCAAATAGAATAGAATGTGCAAATACTCTCATCCTCACATATAAAATAAATGCTACACAGCGGCTTCTTCTATGGGCTCCTCCTCTGAGTATGGCTCCACTCCTAACTCCTGCTCATCTAACTGAAGAGGATCTACCATTGTCGGTTTCACAATGTAGGGCCCCAGCCAAAAAGAGAAAAATCTGATTAGACAATTGTCTAAGTATATTTTAAGCTGATTATTGTAAATGTTATGTAATATCACCATTTTACTACTTCTAAGCAATAATGTGTGTAAGGGAGCAGTAAGCAATACAAAAGAAAAAGGGAAAACTATAAACCATTATCTATAGCTTAAGTAAAGAAAAGGAAAGAGGCTGAGACATGCCTCGCATACAAACTAAACAATGAATGGCATATAAATATACATTTCTAAACAAGTGTTGTAAGAAAAGTTCTACATCCTAAATATGCTGGTGATCAACAAAAAATATGCCAATTAAAATAAGTTAACTCAGTAGTGGTACATATAAATAGTAGCAAGATTCTAACATCCTAAATATATATAAAAGCAGTACAAGGAAATAGCTTACTAAATAAGAATACTAAAAAGTAAACAACAACAACTGCATATAAAACCATACGTGTACAATCTGCCATACAGAAAAGAGCTACTTAGCTCACCAAAAAGGGCTGAAGATCTTAGCACTAGTACGGCTATGGCGGTTCTTAGCACGATACGGCTAAGGCAACAACAGTCAACATAGAAGGCCCTAACATAGTACGGCTAGGGCGGTTCCTAGCACGATACGGTTAGGTCACCAACAGTCATACCCGAAAGATCCTAGCACCAGTATGGCTAGGGCAGTTTCTAGCATGATATGGCTAGGACAACAATCGGTATGAGCAAAAGAACACTGAGAGGTAGCTCAAACACATAAAATCGTTATCTTCACATTAATTAGTTTAATATTTTCACAAGGAATCTAGGTAGTCTCCATATTTTCCTAATATTTTATTCATGCATCAAATGTCTTATATGATATGCTCATGGAAATATGGCACAAAAATCAAGGAATACGTAGCAACAAAATATCAAATAAAAGCAAGAGACTAAACATGGTGATATCATTTGTTTTCTACTTAACCATTATAACTATTCCAAGTTACACAAGTTCAGGATCACTATTTTTCTACTATCGAGTGTAACTCAGAAATTTGTCCTTATAAATTCAAAAGGATTAGAACTGATCAGGTTCTAATCTAGCTCAATCAGATAGACGACTACGAGTTAAATCAATAAATCATACATCCTAATTTTTGTGAATTTAGACGTTCTAATTTAGATCTGATCAAGATCTTCTAAACCTATAGATTATGGATTAAACACTACGAGAATTAGGTTTAATCACATAATCCAAGAAGGATAAGACTTAAGTTCTAAGTTTTACTCTATAAGTAATCTATTAGTTATGGCAAATCTTATTAAATAATCAAACTTAATAGGATGAATCTCCTATCTTAAATCTAAAGTTAAAAGACAAAATAATCAGAACGAGTTGTAAAATAAAAGAAAGTCTAGAAACTAATAAAATTAAGGTTTCACCCATTGAGTAACTCATTTACCCAAGGAGTAAACTCTAACCTATAATATAGTCCTAGTCTTAAGAAAGATCCTTAAGGTGTAGTGCTTAAGACTTAACAGAAATTATTGGAATCTAACTTAAGGGTTGATTTCACTCACTTGATTGATACTAAGAAGATTATAACATTTGTTTAGGGTCCTAGAATGTTATCTAAAGAGTTGGGGCACTTAATCCAATCTTAGGGCAAAATGACTATTTTGCCCCTAATTTAAGGGTCAAAAGTTAACTTTTGACTTATGGGTCAAAATTGAATTCTCTTAGTTCCAATTGATTCCTTATTGTCTCACTTGAAGATTGACAGTAAGTACTCCTAAATCAGGCAAGAAACGGTCAAGTTATGACTAAAATAAGGCTAGAGGTAATTTGGTCATTTACCTAAATTTCTAGGGTTCAAATTGTAAATATTATTTTAGTATGTTAATGATATTGGAATTCTAGGTTAGATAGCTTCTTGAATTTTTGAATTTGGAGTTGATTTGACCAAGTTATGGTAATTTGAATTCCAAGGGCAATTTGGTCATTTTTCACTAAAGTCAACTCTAAGTTATATGGTTGACTTTTTGTCTAAATATCCGAATGGGAAAACTAATACTACTACAGTGATGGGGCCGCTCTCCTGAGCATTTTAAGACCCATATTGACTATGTTTCGATAACCGGGTAAAAAATTATGAAGTTCTAAATAGATCCTAAAATGTTATCTCGTTATACGTACCCCGAAATAAATTTTTACATTATATTATTTGATTCCTTACATTTTTCTGAGTATTTTAAGACCTATATTGGCTATGTTTGGATCATCCGATAAAAAGTTATTAAACTTTTAAAATTCACTATTCAAAAATATAATTTGTATTATTTTACTGTTCATTTATTCAAATTAAATGATTTTACTGTTCATTCCTAAAGTTTTATATAAAATTTCTAAATTTATTAATCCTTAATTAATCTGTGATTAATTAATATTAACTATTAATTAATTAATAATTAATCTTTTTATTTTAATTATTTTAAATATAATATTATTATTATTACTGTTTAATTAGGGTTAAGCTAATTACTGTTTAAGTCCTAATTAATTATTTGCTTATATTTATTAGTCCTAAGATTAGGATTAATAGATAGGTTAATACTTAAATTATTAATGTTACTGTACACATATATATATATATATATATATATATATATATATATATATATATATGTTAATTTACTGTTTATTATAAAATATTATTAATCACTATTTATTAATAATTAAGTTATCCTTAATTAATTAATTACTAGGGTTAATTATTGTTTACTGTGCATTTATTATTAGAATAATCCTAATTAGTTAATTAATTAATTATTAATGTACTATTAAATATGGATTAATAGTTAATTAACCTTAATTAATTTTGATTAACTAGTTGTTAATTACAATTAACGACTAATTAATTATTAACCTAATTATTTATATTAATATTTTTCTGCAGGATTTGACCACGTGGCGCAGCGTTATTGGTCGCGGAGCAGCTTGCGAGGCCCACCTCTGCCACGTGGCGCCCTGGCATTGGCGTGATAGAGCGCTGGAGGGGCCCACCGCACGCCAGCTGACGGACCAGTGGGGCCCACTCCCTCGAGCACCGCGGCTCACGCGGACCGCACGCGAGGACGCGGGCCGGGTCCGACTCGCCCCGGCCCAATGCCGCTTCGCCTTCCTCGCCCGCAGACCCCGAGGGCCCGCGCCTAGGGCACGACGAACGGGCGACCTTCCCGTCGGGGCATGGCGCCGGCCCGCATACTGCTGGACAGATCTTGACGTCCCCTACCTATCTATGGCCGGAACGGCGACAATGGCGCACTAGCGAGGTGGCAGGGTTAAACCCTAGATGTTAGGTTTCCGGGTCCGCCGGGTTTAGCTAGATCGACTGTGGATCGATCGATCGAGTCGCTCGATCGATCGATCCTCTCGACGATTCAAGCCGGTGGATAGACAATCAAGCATGCAAAATAGAGGTATGAGCATTCATATGTGAGATGCAATGAGGGGAAGAATCAAACGAGGTACCTTTTGTTTCGACGGCAGAGGTTCGAGGAGGCGATTGAGGGCGGCCCGAGCTCCAAACGGCTAGATCTCGACCTCCCTAGCCTAGATCTAGGTCTTTAAGGTTGGCTTAATGGAGAAGGCGAGGCCAGGAGGGCCGAGATGGGGCAGACGCGGCGGCCAAGCACCACGTGTCCTCGCTCGACTCGCGAGCGACGGACGCGAGGGACGATGAACGGGGGTCGTCTGATCTTCGATCAGACGGTCTAGAATTGCCGTTTGCAATGGACGGCGCTCCCGACCGCGCGCAAAGGAATGGGGGAAACGGCGTTACCTAGACTGACGGCGCCGTTAATCCACTTAAAATAAAAATATATATATTATTATTTAATCTAAATTAATTAATTCTTTATTTAAATAAAAAAATTACATTATATAAAAAAAAATTTAAACGTATTTTTCCTAGCTAATTGAGGGGTGAGGAACGCAACGGCGAAGTCGGATTTTCGATCCGATGAGTATTTTGATTCCTCGATTTTCGAGCATTTAAATATTTTTAAAATATTCGTCAAATTTTCGACGACTCCCGATTGACATGAGAACATCACCCCAAGCTAATTTGGGGTCAATGAACGCAATGGCGATATCCGTTTTTCGATCCGAGGTCAATTTAGATAGGTCAAATTTTAGGGTTTCTAAAATTTCTAGAAATCAGGATTCGATCCATTTGACTCCTAATTTGGACTAGGTTTCAGATGTTGACTCTAATTGTCCTAATTAGCACTTATAATTGTGTTTAAGATTTAGGGTTAGTCCTAATCAACTATGATAACAACTCAGGTTATTACAGATCCAGGTGAACTCTGACTATTCAAGAGAAAAAAGGTGTTCTTTACTCTATTTTCAAATCTATTAGCACTATGACTGAATTCTTCATGCTTGGGGCGGAGCACTTTGGAAAGGATGGGTCTTGGCTTGGATATTTCAACTTTGCGGGTAGGCTAACTAAGGAAAGGAGCACAACCTTGCGATATACTATATGGTCTGATTTGTCTGGTTTGATACATTATACGTTTGTATCGAAACTAAAGTTTGGAAACTACTGAAAAGGGTACAGAATCTCCGCTTGGTACTGGTAAGACCTCCTTACATCCTTCTTTCTCCATCTATTCGACTCTCTTGAAGATATTTGACTAATGTATTCTCCTCTGGGTAGCCTCCAGCTTCTCCTTACAGTCGAATCTATTCTACTTCACAGCCTTCAACTCTATTACAACTTTTTAATCTAAACTAATAGGTGAGCCCTACAAGATCTCAAAGAGTGAGATGATATCTCATCTTTTAGATCATCGAATCAAAGATTCTTTGTGAGCCGAAAGGCGGAGTTACTAATGCTCTAAACCAGACTCGAACTGTCAGACTGAACTGAATAGGAAATTTCCTTTTAGTTTGAGTTAGTGTAGGTTGTAAGATCATGAAGCGATAGTGATGGTATGTGTCAAATAGCATCGATTTCCAGGTGTTCGAACAACTAGAATGACCTGTTACAAAGCTACTGAATGCAAGATTTTGTATAAAATCAATTTCGCTGCGCAGCCTCTTTTCAGCTATGGAATCTGAGGATGAATCATAGTGCCTTGAATCATTGCATACATCGAGGTCAACAGAATTAGACTTAAGTAAAGGCCTACTTCCTCCGGGGCTAAATAAGAATGATGGGGTTCTAGTCAACTCGTCTTGAGACCGGAGGAGTGGGCCATGGACCGACCCTACTCTCTTTCCACCTCGCATTTTTGGATTCGCGTAGCGAAAACCTTGTCGAGATCCGATTATAATCTCTCTTTCACTCGTTATGATTTTTCAAATGTCAATGTCCAGTAACAAGCCAAACGCCTTCGTCCGAATCTTTCTTATGATTATGTAATTTAATACAACATTTTCAAATCATTATTCAATGCCGAAAATCTTACAAATGTAGAATGAAAGTTTACAAACATAGAACATAGTTTCGTTTACTTATTGAATTTGCTTGCCAATTCGTTCCCTTTAATCCGCTGCGTGGCCTTCATAGCCTTTCATTAAGACCACTGGATAATATGTTCTTGAATGGAAAGGCCATGCTTCTTGGATGCTAAGTAAGACCAAGTTCTGTCGGGGAGAAGGCTCTACTTATGTTATGAGAAGAAGTGGAGGAAAGTGAGATCTGGTCATTAACAGGAAATCACATCTCTTTTTATTCACAAAGCTCTGGCTGGAGATATAGGGTTGAGCCTAGCTTGCTTTAGCACCCGAGAATGGCGAATGCTTGACCTTGTTCAATTCTCATCCATCGCCTCCACCGGGTCACACAAAAGCAAGGGTGTAAAGCAACTAATGAAGCCTGAGCTATCGTTTCTGCTTTGCAGCCTTTTGCTAAATATTGATTATGGCTCAGCTCAGATTCTTATATTAACATCTTTATCAAAGCCCCCCCGATTCAAGGCCTCGGAGGAGAAGGTCAATTGAGTTTGAGGAAGCATAACTATAGCTGAGTTTTTAAAGAATCAAAGGCTATGAAGAAGAAAAGAATTAGAATCCCCCTAATAGATACTGTAATATACCATTCAGATTATTTAATTCTCTGATACGTGGCCTGGAAGTTACCTTTCAGATTCTTTACCTACCGCTAATCCTCCCGGCGTCCTACTGGTACCCTAAGCCTACCGCGTTGCCCCCACTACGCTGCCCCCTAAATGTGGCTTAGAATGCTTCTCAAGCTAGTAATTATCCAAACAGGAAAAAGAGCTTATTGGGTGGTCAATTCCTAATCAGAGTTCATTACCCACCCAGGTCTTTGTCTTAATGCATTTATCCTAAACTCCAAGACTTCTAGCGAATGCGCTCTACGAAAGAATGATTCCCCAGAAAACTCTGATACGACTAAGAAGATGTAGATCCATCTTTTTCGTCGATCAGTCTCAATTCACAGACAGATCCCTTTCTTGCCTGCCTTCCTTTGATTTGTGACAACTTTTCACAATAAGAAGTCAAGCTCAGTTGCCGGACATCACCGGCTCCTCCCTCTTCAAGGACCAAAGGTTTATTCTATTGGTAATGCTATTTGGGGAATGGGTATAAGATTCATTCAACATACAACTGAAGACGCGATAAGCCCAGTTGAGACCTAGCCTAAATCATTATTTTCGGGGATTGTCGGGGAATTGACTATTGGGATCTCTGATGCTTCTACTTCGCAGCCTTACTTAGTAAATAGATTCTTTTAGATCACCTATCTATGTGGTAAGATACAGAATGCAAGACTGATGCTTTTGCAGCTTTGGATGCTTTGAATAGTCCCCGATGGAAAAAGAGTGAAGGGTGAAGTCGGCTTTATTAGTACCCTTTTGTATGTGTTTAGAGGGAAACAACTAAGGCCCCGCTCAGTGAGAAAGGGTGGTGACCATTTCCAAACTCTAAGGTCTCCTGCCAGGGGTGCTCTGCTTTTAGGGGAGAGGTTAGGCTTTCATGTTTAGACCCATGCTGGCATCTGGCTCACGTGCCTACGGCCCTTTAGTACCAGCATAGCATCTGGTAAGGCATCTGGAGGCTTAGAGTCTTTCTCTTTACACCAATAGTCTTCACTTTGAAAGGGCTATGGATATGGATCGCAGAGGTACCTCTAGGTGAGGACATCTTTTTAAACATATAAATAGAATCCAGGGGTGGACCTGAGTGTCCTACTAAGGACATTGGGTTCACTAATGACTCTGTCTATTAGAATATAAGAATGGAGTGATTTTGAAAGGATGAAAGGGCTAGTACCCTCTTTTAGACTTTGAAAGTACTTATGGATATGATGATGGCTGATCTCGTCTCTACCAGATAAAGCGCTAGGCTAGTTAGCTTAGTGAATTTCCTCCAGCAGTGACCCTTAAAATTAGATCGAAGAACTATGAGTTTGAAGAATGGTTCAGGTGAGATCAGTTTTTATGAATAGGTTGCGAAGCAAAGCTGAGTCCTCCTCTTTAAGATCAGAGGTTTTCCCGAGATCCGAGGCCTATGCTCTATTTAGTTACGCAATTATTCTCGCAATGTCATTCTTAGGAGCCCATATAGACTAGGCAACGAAAAGACCAGAGTACATGTAAGATGTTTGCCTTTCGACTCTTAGCTAGTGAAAAAGAACTCTAAGCAAAGCACCAATTGTTGCTGAAATGACTTTTCCTTCAATCTAGCGTAGAGTAGTCTTCTTCGAGCCCTAAACTACTAGCTACCTCAGATGTCAATCTCAAAGGCTACGAATACAAAGCAGACAGGTCAACATTCTCTAACAAAGAGCGTAAACTGATCTCTCTCTTCTTTCAAAACAAACTACCTAAGATTAAGAAAAAATCATGCCATTAACAACTGAAACTTGACATGATCCTTCCATACAACTTCTTTTCTTTTTCATTAATAAATAGATTTCCAATAGGCTCTTGGAGCTAATTACATGAATTAATCTAGGAGATTTATAGTAGGTAATCTTGCTTCTTAGTAAGATTCAGATTTAGGATGAAGGAGGATGATGTAGGGCATCAACGAAATCATCATCGACGTGCTTGATCATAAATTAGTTAAATTGTACTATAATGTATTTTCCTATTTTTGAGTCTTATGGGCTTTTGTATTTATTCCATAAATGGGCCTTCATCCTAGCCCATATAGTGTCATGTGAGTTTTTATGTAAAATGACACTTTAGCCCTTCATGAGAGAGTTGGTTTATGATTTTATTAGTCATTTATGTGAAAGGACATTTTAGTCTTTCATGAGAGAGTAAGTATATGGTTTTTTTGGTCTTTTAGAGGAAAGGACACTTTAGTCCTTCATGAGAGGTTGGTTAATAGTTTTTATGGTTATTTGGCAATTATTTTCTAGCTATAAATTGGCCACCCTCACATGTATTATGGCATTGCAAGTGATATAAAAAAAATACTTTCTTCTTTGTGTTATGTGATCTTCGTTCTTAAGAGAAGAATTTCTTAAGGTGTAGTTTGCAATTCTTAGAGAAGGACTTCCAAGGAAAGAAGGTTCGATCTGTGGCAAATGACTGCTCGTAGAAGTTAATCTTTTTTATCGTAAGCGGTATATTTTGTAATAAGGCTCCCGTAAGATCTTTTTCATTTATTTTTATTTTCTATCCTCCTAAATTACAAGTTTGCTCGTTTAATCCTAGCTCTCATTACTTGTAAACGCTTACAACACTTCTCTTTATTCTTAATAAGTGACTCGCATATCTTCTAGAACTTAAATATGCAAGGTTAATTTCTTTAATTAATTGATGGATTTGATTATATTACATGTCATCACCCCTATCCTACATTAGAGGATGTTTGAGCCATTCTATCAACCTACCAGTCTCCTTTAGAAATTAAAGACAAGATTTCAGTTCTCTGAAGAGCTCAAGAGAAGCGAAGAGGAGAGCTTTGATCTAGTCAAATGTAGGCGGCCCTGTAGTCTTTGGCTTTTTGAGATGCTAGTTGAATTTAGTGAGCTTCGTAACGTCAAATTGAAAAGCCTATCTCTTTCTAAGGGCAAAGTCAGAGATGAAGCTAGTAGGTAGATCGTCTTAGGCTCTGATCATTGCTCTTCTCCTTACGATCTTGGAGAGCTATCGGCTCAAATAAAGGGTGAACCTAAACGCTTAGTTTTGGTGCCCGCTACGTATCCGCTTTCTGACCGACTTCCAATATTCTATTCTTCTATATCGCTTCTTCCTCGCTAATATAAAGTTCAAGAGAGCTATATGCTTAACACATATAATGAAAACTTCCATACATACAAAGACGTGCAACGTAAAATGTCTGATCTGTATTGAAAAAATGTTCAGTAGTTGACTACCCCCCGAAAAGCCCTTGCTTCGCTGCCCCCAGTTGCTTTGCTCCTAAAATCTCTTCTCTTTCCCAAAACGTGATAGATTGATGATTATAGGCAGGAAATAAGGGCCTTAAGAATTGATTGTTTGATCCACCTAAACTTGCTTCAGTTTCTCTAGGTGACCTCTTCTACTACGTAGCCTGAATCTACATATAAGGACTTGAATCTGATTTTGCTTCGTAGCCTCAAATGAAATGAATCTTTTGCTTCGTAGCCTTCACTATGTGACCTTGCGAATAGCTTTTCTAGCACATTTTGTGGCTATGGAATTGGGCCGAAAATTACCCGGGAGCCCTAGCCTTGCTAACTTGAATTCTTCACTTCATTATTCTGAACTTGCTAACAGCGCTCGTATTTAGAAAGAGGCCGCGTAGTGGAAAAGATATATTGACTTTAGACTCAGAAGCACTGGCTTTAAGCAACACAATCTTGGTGATTGTATTGTAAGGCACAGAACAACAACATATTCCAATGTGTTTCCGGATTACTTTAGCTCATCTCCTTTCGCGATATGCACCTATTTTTTGCCTTCGATTTGAGGCAAAGAAGTCTACAATAGACTTTTGATGGTTAGGTTCTATTGTTAATCCCAGATAAGAAAGAAGAAATGCACAAGGAGTAAGCTTTTTCCCCAACCCAAAATAAGCTTGATCATCTATCGAAGTAGAGTTGGTGGCAGAACCTGATCTTGGAATTGCTCGTGTTAAGCATTTAGAGCACCTTGTCAAGATTCCATGTGGTTGGTACTTATTTTGTTCCAGGATTGACGCACTCAATCTATATTATCCCGATTACTCTTATTGAGAGAATCTAAGGGTATACTCTATTGTTACGAGATGCTATCTTATAGAAGGGAAAGAAGAAAGATAAAACCTGTCACTAGACTGAGAAACCTACAATTTGCTAATCTCACTCTACTCCAGTGCCTATTCATATTCTAGGTATTCAGATCTCAGTAGTCTTGCTTATCGAGGTCCCTAAAGAAATTCTGGGTATCAGTACTGGGGGCTCTATTCTACCCACGTACCTTTTGCTATCTAGATCTGCATCTACCCTAATGCCTCAGTCCAGGATCCTTACCATTATATGCTGTCTATGCTTATGCTATGATAGATTGATCTCCAATAGCCTACTCGTAGTTCACCCTAAGTAGCCTTGCTTCTATCTCTATCTTCTCCAATAGCCGAACATACACATGTCTTATTCTGATAGATATTATATATCAAATTCTTATTTTATTCATGGCGGCAACTGACTACGTCTCTGATGAACCATATAGATATGGTCAAAGGCTACCTTGGTCTGGATGATTGGCTACCACCACGGTCAAGCCTACTTGTTTTGTTGACATGATAAAGGAAAACAAAAAGGCTACTAAGTAGACTAGGTTTTAACTTTATCTTTGTAAATTGTGACATGAACCTTCTAGTTAATAAAAAGTTCTTGCATTATTGAAAGATGAAAGAAGAACATGCCGGTCCGAGAGGCAAAGAAGGGAGATAAGCGAGCTCCGGGTAAGATTTAGATTCTGACTACTTCTTAGCCTCCAGGTAGGTAAGGAGTGACTACTTTGTAGCATCCAGGTAGGCCACCAGAGGTGATTTTTATATAAGAAGTAGAGTAACATGGGCTTGAGCTTGATTTACGGATCTCACCCCTTTACGGGCGGATAGGAAGTGCAGCGGAATTAGGAATCTCTATTATAAAGGCAATTTTATGGCGTATAGTCGAAATCTAACTGCTGTACCAGTCAACTACTCTAAGTTACACCAATTCATTCACTAGTGAAAACTGCATACCCTTTGATTTGCCTTGATTTGGGCTTTCTACTTAAGCCTAAGAGAAAGAAAAGAAAACTGAGTCCTTCTAGAATGAGTTTAGGCAAAGCTAGAGCCTTTTCCCCGCTTGCATTGGAATGCTCTCATTATTATTATTCGAACTGGTGATTGGCCTAAATCTGCCTATTCCCTCTATACGTATTGAGTCCTTTATTGAAGTAGACAAGAGCCTGCTTTGTCTGTTGTCTTTGGATCAAAAGAAAAAGGACGCGAAGCGTACATACAAAACAAGATTTCCTTGAGCTTTGAGTTAACACAACGCTTACGTTGCACATGGCTACTCTGTTCCAGACAACCTGCTTCTTTCTAGATAAGCACCAGCCTTTAATCTTTCGAACCATTGTTCTCTTTAAGAGAGAATAGAAAGGTCTCCGCTTCTTATCTCCTTTCCAGAACTATCTTATGGTAAGGTCAAGTTCTCTGTTTTGCTAGATCCTACAGATCCTACGGATCTACCCAGAGGGTGGCCTCCTCTGCCATAACTTTCATTATCCTATACTTTGTATACGAGCTATGAGTAGCTGTCTCATCTGTGACTACGTCTTTCTTTTTAGCCTAATGCCTTAGCCGGAGCAGTGAGTGTTCCCTAGTTGGGTGGAATAATTAGACAGAAATAGACACGGGAGGATTTATAGGCTAGTAGTGAAGCACTCTTCCTATTCTGGTGAGTTTGACTAGCGAGCAGCAGCAAAGCATAATAGAAAAGGAGCTGTGAGCTCTTTACCTAGCTCTGTCATGCAGTAAGAAGCATCTATTCTTTGATTTGCTTTTTAATCTGTCACCCCTAACGCCTCTAGTGCTTTCAAGGAGTAAGGGAAGTTCCCGAAGCATAAATGCTTCCTAGCTTGACACATAAGCTACACCATCAGAGACTGTATTCTAGTCGATCCTCCACTAGTCAGTAAACATGCAATGCAAAAAAGAGAAGCACTATACAAGTGCAATCAACTTTTCATTCATAGATCTCTATACTATGCTGGTATCTATCTCAGAGTCAATATCTGAGCTGAGAGAAGATTCCTTCTCATACAACACATCCGAAGCAGAATCAGCATTAGAGAAGAGAGCGGTCCTTAAAAGAGTGTCATCAGCATAAGTCTAGCTCGTCATGACTTGCCTTAGGGGGAATTGGTCCTGGTCGGAATAATAAAGACTGGCAAGCACAGAGCGGTCGTTGGGTTCCGTAGAGTGGTATCCTCGGTCAAATCCTTGGAGCTGAAAAACAGCATTTGTTTTCTATTCAAATGGTATGAATCAGAAATTTCCCTCTCACTACGCTGCACGTCCTGATATAATTGTATTTCACGCAAACCATAGTCACTTCGCTAGAACCAGCTCCACCCGGAGGCTACAAAGTAGTCACATATCCTTCGCCTATCGGCTCACTAGATCCTACCCGGATGGTGGCCTACCATTTGGACTAACGTCTCAAAATATCGTTCCCCATTTAGCTAATCTAATGATTTCACTGATAGCGCCTCGAGAAAGAGAGCTAATGCCTTCAGTCCGGCCCTGAGATTATTCCATCCGAGTGACCAACATCTTTTTCAGAACTTAGCGCCTTCTCTTTTTTTTTTTTGCTACTCAGCAAATACTATAGCTCTATCTTTATCTTTTGACTTAGACTTGCATGTGTTAACTTCAGCATCTAGTCCAGCTAGCGAGCTAATTAGCTGGGCTCCCTAATGCCTTATTCTCTAAAGTAAAGTAGTTCTTTCTTTTCCAAAGTCAATATCAAGGGCTTACAGCCATCCATGGCCATGGTCACGCTTATCGCTCAATTGGCCAGTAGTCCTCCTCCCCGATTCCAGTTAGTATCTTAGCTCTCTTTATTTGTATGCCTCTTGAATCAAAAATCAAAATAAAATTTAACAATTACATTGCCTGCACTTATCCTTATCATATTAAGAGAAGGCGCTTGTAGTTGCCCATTCCAATTCCAATTCGAGGGCATTAGCGTGAGAAGAGCTTCTTTCTGTCTGCTCCACCAACTACTTTTGTAAAGGCCCTGATTCTATCATATAAAACCATCCTTCTTTCTATCTTCTTCTTGAAAAGAAAACATTCAAATTCAAAAGAACTGCAACATTCTTTCAACAAGTATACCAGTCAAATCTAATTAGAGAAATTGACTCCAGCAAAAAATAGAAAAATGAAAAGTTCCCGCCTAGAAATTTCAGGTTTCAAAGAAAAAGAACTCACTTTGCTCGCTAACCTATACTTATTTAGAGTAGAGAAAGAAAGAGAAATCTAAGTAGAGCCTCTTGCTGTAATGTATAAAGAATAAGAGAAAGGCTATTTTTTATGAGAAAAAGCATGAATAGCTCATACGCTGCGTGTCCTTTCATTAAGATCCAGTTAGCTTCCCTGTCTTCTTTTAAGCAAAGAAGATGCTTACGGCCCTCCGCTCTTTCTGATCCAAATTGGTTTCTTGACGTAATGAGTGAGTTACTACTCAACGTAGTTCCGAACTCGCCCCCAACTGCTTAAGACTGCCTCCTATAATCTATGGACTCCCTCTAGATATTCTAGTTCTCTCTAGAATTGAAAAAGATATCTATAATATAGAGGACATGAAACTAGAGAGTCAATATGCTCTATGCCCTCTATATATAATCTAGAGAAAATGTCACTCAATTAGGTTGACCGACTGCTTGGCTAAACTCTAATTTAATTGATCTAGTAGCATTACCTCTGTCTATTCCAATAAAGTCTTATATTCAGGTCAGGCACCCAGTCTTATTATGAAGGTCAAGCCATCAGTGTGTGATATTGTGTTGTATTAGAAGGGGCCTCTAGTGGTAGTGTCCATAAAGTTGGATTCTCTTACTCTGCTGTGCGACCTTTGTATCCTTGATATCAAGATCAAGGGTTTCTCAGACTCAGTACTTGAAATCATATAAGTTCACATTAACTTTGACTTTCTCTCTAAAAGAAGACTTGGGAGACCGTGAAAAGCATATAAATTGAACTTGGCATTAGCTGCTCAAATCTCACACGAAGAAGAAAACATTAGATTAGCGTAGCAGCTCACTCAAAAAAGAACATATAGCAATTCCGACTAGCCTAGCTACTTGATTGAATCAGAAGGTTTCTTATTTCTCCACTTCGTGGTCTGATTTCTCGGATCTTTTGTGTTGGCCAATAAGAAAACCTACGAAGCTACGAGTTTTTTTTCCCAAGTTATGAAGGCTCTAGTGATCTAAAGCTACAAGAAGTGAATCGGCAAGGCAGCTCAGCTGATCTTTTCTTGTTATTGTGCTACTAATGCACCCTTTCATTGCATTGAATCCTTGCTCCTGCCTCCAAATGACCAAATAGGATGCGCTCATTTGACTGGTCAAATTTATGAGTCGAACATAACATAACATCTTCTAGTTTGATACGATTTCCCGATAACAGCTCGGAATTCAAGGCTACAAAGGAGACCGCCGCCCTACTGCTACGACTCAACTTGCTATGCTGAAACGAGAACCCAAAAAAAAGCCAGCCGGGACTATAGCAGTCCCTAGGGCAAGAGCTAGTGGAAGAAAGCACCCCCTGCTTCGCTGTCTCCATTTCAGTTGGCATTATTCTTCTACCCGAAAGTTGCTTTTCTTTTTAGCATAAGTAGGTCAAGGCAGCAAATCAATTCTATCTATATAAGATAAGGCAATTGAAGTATAGAGTCTCCCTTTTCTCTTTTTGGTAATCTCCCACTCCCCTCCTTCAATTAAGCCAGCTTAGTCTTTTGTTTAATCAACTGTGATTTCACTTCTGAAAAGAATAGAATAGAAGCTCGGTCACCGACTTGAATGCAAGTCTTTAGTTTGAGATTAGCAAAAGCAGTCTGTAGGTTAGCTCCTTCGGTCAGTTGTCTCCGATCTTCCATGATGCAACAACATTGTAATGACATTCATACCAGTCTTTCTTCACTACTAAACACATCAACCTCCGTTCATTGAATTCGCAGCCTTTTCAGGCAGTACACTGACTCACTCTACTTCCTTTTTTCTATTGTGGCACTGAAAAACTCGATAAGTCAGCATTTAGCTCTAAGTTTAGTGAAGCTATAAGCTTAAAAGTAACTATTTGTTTCTATAAAATAGATGCTTTCATTACTGTCTGCTTCCTTTTATTTTACTGTGGAGAATGAATATATTTTTTAGAAGATGTTCATGATCTCGACAAGTCGACATGAAACTCACTAGTAGAGTTTTAAAAAAGTTGGTCCAGGATCAGGGCTACAATTGATAGCAAGCTCTTAGGCATGTAGCTTACCCTTACTAGCGCAGCAGGTCGATGTCGATCTTTGCTCCTTAACTCAAAAAAAGGGTGGTCTACTTCGCAGCCTGGATTAAGAAAATCCCGGGAAGGCCGGAATCATGGCTTCTTATAGCACAATGTCTTTGATTAGATCGGGTGGTATATATAGTCACATTGTGACTTCTGTTATGACTTGACGGTTGGTTGGCAGGCGATCTCTTTATAGGCAAGTGTGACTTTGACATAGGACAAGGCGAATCAACGAGATGGCATTATGTTCCATTGCTCCCTACTAGTGGGCCATTACTCTATGCAGAAAGCTTGACTTGAAGAACTGGTCTGAGTCATGTCTTGAATATCCCATCATCAAATCAAAGGCTCAGAGTACTGTAGGTAGGTGAGCTGAGAAGCGAAGGTAGAAGCCCAAGGGCTCTAATCTAAGAATGTAATGGTAATAAGTAAGGACGTTGAGCGTTTATAAGTGAATATAAATTTAGGGTAATTCATTTCTGGTTTAGGATTTATCTTGATAAACTAGAGTAGTTTTGACCTAGCTGTCTTCTTTAGATAGGACTTGAATCTTCCCAAGTAGCTCGGTTCTGCCTTCCTATTTGTTATTAGCTTTATTCTTTCTTATTGTATTGTAGCTAGGAGTTGTTCATATCAGTATGAAAAGTAGGAAGCACAGCTATGGAACTTAGATAAAGAGAATAGATAGAGTTGTGGCTGAGGCAAATCTAGCATCTGCTTACTCTACACTACAGTTTGGTTGGGCTCCTCGATTTACTCTGCTTTTCATATTGAGCTGAGACCTATTATACTTTACTACTATACAACAAACTCCTGCTTTCAGGCTTTCATATTAGTCTAGTCACTGAACTTTCTGTATTCTCACTACCCATATCATAAAGAACAATTCCATACCCAAATTAGATCGATTCACAGAAGAGCGAGATAAGTCTACGACTAACCATTATCAATTTGTGCGCACAACCTTCTTTTAGTCCATGCCTTCCTTCTGAACTTTTCCATCCGATTGCTTAAGCTAAAGAATCTCATATCTAAGATAAGGCTGCGTAGCGGAAAAGAATCTTAGATAAAATCTAAGAGAAATAGAAGATCTAGTAGAAGGCTGCATAGTAGAGGCTCCAAAGGAGAGTAAGTCGCGTAGAAACTTCGGAGGATAAAGACTCAGCATCGTATGAGGATGCCTTGAGCACTTTGTTCGCGCGATCTTTATGTATCTAAGAGAAAGGAAGGGTGGAAAATGTGGACAGTCTAGCGACACAATACATAGTAGGATGCGTAGCATAAAAAACATCTGAGCGCAAAGAATATCAAAATTATGCCAAGAACAATTGCGTGAGACTAAGTTCACTTGAGCAGCCAAGGACCGAGGATATGTAATATACGGACTCTCGGAACAATCTGGCTAGCTTCCGCAATCTAAACGCAAGGCGTGAGGTCTTATCTTATCTTATGAACAGATTACAGATAAAGCAGCTCTGGACCATTGAGAACCTGGTGGCAATTGAAGCTATTCTGGTTCCCTCAGTAGTTGGATTTGATGAGCTTTGCGGAATGATGCTTTGAAACAGTACACACTAAAATTTTGGATCAAATATTTGACAAGTATAGGCATGAAGCAATTCATTCATGATCCGAGTGGAAGAAGGCTCTTGGTTGCAAAGCAGATTAATGTCAGGCTATTGGAGATTAGATTCAAGGCTCATAGGTGTGGTTTTTCCTTGATTATCTTGTATTGGAGAAGATTTATGCTCAATTGAGCCAGAGGTGGTGAAAACATTAATGGGGAGACGTGGTCCTAGCTCTAGTTAATGCAATGAGAAGGGAGTGGATAGATTGAATGGGGATGGGAGCAAAGCGATAGGGTCTATGCTTTCATTAGGCTAAGTTTGAGATGGTCTTGGATCGTAGTGTAAGGCCCGTGTGATGTGAGCAAAAACCTTTGATTCAATTCAATCAAGGCCGCGTAGCGGATCGATCAAGAGATGCTGAAACTAGCTGCCTGCCATTCTTACTTACTGAAACAGAAGCGGGCGGGATACAACAAGAAGATAGACTACCGAAAGTCCAATACCACCACTGATACTCCAAATAGTACAGTTAGCACAACTAATCACATGATGCTCCTTGTATTCCTGGAGTATTTGATTTGACTACATCTGATTAATTTTCTGCAAAAGCATACAATGAAATCTAAGTACCTTTCTATCACCAGCAGTTGATTCAATAGCAAACGATATGCCGATCGGATAAGAAACTATTGGTAGGCTTATTACATTACAACAACTGAGTCGTTACAAACAGCTCAAAGTAGCTTTCATTACCAAAACCCAAGAGCAGAAGGAGCTTCAAATTTGTAGCCTGTACCTTTAGGCCTCTGACTCGGATCAAAATCCTCTCTCAAAGCTTATGGAAGCACGTCTTTTTCTCTCGTTTAAAACCTATAGAAGGACCACATCAGACATACCAAACGATGGATTGACATATCCCCCACAGCCATACAATCAATTGCAATTTGACAAATTGATGACTTCTGAATCAAACTCTACCTAATATAAGTGTTGAGTTTTCCCAAGCTCAACTAATCAGAATAATATCAGAATTAATTCTTCCCATGGGCTCTAGAAAGAGTGCAAGTTCAACAATCTGAAAGATGAAATATGTAACAGCCCAAACTCTTAAGCACCAAGGTATTGTCCGCTTTGGCCAGAAAGGCCTCACAGTTTTGCCCTCAGAAGATAACTTCCCAGTAGGTCACCCATCCTGGGAGTGCTCCCACCTGAGCACGCTTAACTTTGGAGTTCTTATCAGGAACTCCACTATTATCTGAAAAGGCATCTCGATGTTTAAGAGTTTCACTTATTACTACTTAAGTGGGTCATCACAATCTCCCCAACTTAAGTAACTGACGTCCTCATCAGTATCCACACACAGATCCAAGAATCATCCACTGGGTAGATAGGATTAGAGGTGACCCCTACAGGCGCAAGAGGTACCCACAACTATGTAGCACTTTAAACCATTATGGGTTCAAGAGGCTGCTCACATGAAGTGGTACTTTGCCCTGTATGGCACTTAGCTCTTATCTGACACCCTATAGTTTGCTCTGATACCATTTGTAACAGCCCAAACTCTTAAGCACCAAGGATATTGTCCACTTTAGCCAGAAAGGCCTCACAGTTTTGCCCTCAGAAAATAACTTCCCAGTAGGTCACCCATCCTGGGAGTGCTCCCACCTGAGCACGCTTAACTTTGGAGTTCTTATCAGGAACTCCACCGTTATCTGAAAAGGCGCCTCGATGTTTAAGAGTTTCACTTATTACTACTTAAGTGGGTCATCACAAATATCATCTCAACTATTCTAGCCTACAAAATGAGTTTCCTTTGCCTAACGACTCACATCCTACCTAGTGAAGCAGATGACTTATCTTATAGTAGCTTTTAGTTGAGTTATTTAGAGTTAGGAGCTCTATACCTCGAGAAGGTAGTTAGTAGTTACGAGTTAGTTTCTTCTTCTACCAACTCGTACTAACCCTCATATTGGAGTGAAGCCACGCAGCGGAGAAGAAAGTCAGTGTGAGAATGAGCAGTTCAGAGTTCATTAAACTACCTGACCTAGGAGTGAAAAGAGTAAGGAGTTGGGATTTAAAGTGATGCCACCAGGTAGGCTCTTCAAGAGTGAGATGAGGATGCGATGCAAATCTATATCTATGTAATTGTGAGTTGAAAAACCATATATAGGGTAGGATCTAGTTAGACACTAGTCGAATAGAGAAAGGTCACCCTTTGGGTAGGATCTAGTCGAATAAATCTTACCTTTTTCTCTTCTCTCTAAGAGCTTAAGCACTTAACTGAACCTGAAATTGAAAAGACAAGGTTTAATGGGGAAACCAACCGAGTAATCAACCAATTGGACAGGAACCATTATAGAATCTCAACTCTATAATAGATAGGGTTTGAAGGCATTGAATGAACACAATCGAGGTTATTGGAGATTAGAAGATTATTAGGAAAGAGTCCAAAGGAGCAAAAGTTTACATCCTTCAACTGCTTTTGGCTAGCACTATTAATCTGAGAACTATTCCGCTTACAAGATTAGCATACCTCTTTCTATTGCACTGGCCCTCAATAGTTCTGTATTCTCGTTACCCATACCATAAAGACCTCCCTAGAACTGAAAGACAGCAAGAGCATCCAGCCAAGAAAGAAGGTCCTATTTGTATTTGAAATCTCGGATTCTGAGTCTGCTTAAACTGAGAATGAAAGATCTCATACACGAGCTATACTTTTCAGAAAATAACTAACTGACTGTTTGCTTCAAAACTGACAGGCTTACTACTATAGCTACAGAGCTAGAACCAGTGGTGGATATCTACTAAAACTAGTCTTCTTTCTCTATCCATACGAGAGATCCCGGGAATCAAAAGGGATACAATCTCATCTAGGTTAACTTTCTATCATGCTTACTTTATCTATATCTATATAGATCCAATTTCTGACTTAGGACTTCCTGACTCATCACCTTACTTTAGTGCTACTACTACTACTTATATTACTATATAAAAAAGAAAAAGATCTTCCTTTATCACAATATCTCGGTCTTCCTAACCGCTTGTAAATAGAATCTTTATCAGATTTTCACTCTTTCATTCAGCAAACTACCGATGGTGAAGCTTAACTAGTAGATCGCTCTCTCCCCAGTACCTTTCCCCCCTCTTCTTACTTGCTTCATTGTCGCTCTGGTAAATAGAACGAGCTCACCCCATAATACATTTGCCCAAAGTTTATCAAACAATGCTTTGATTCAACTAGCATCTATTCATATAGTGAGCTTCATCTGCTCACTACGTTCGCAGCCTCATTTAACATAATGGCTCACATTACTGCCCCGTGGGTTTTGCATCTGCACCAGAGCAGACCTGACTTGATCAAGACATGGAGTTACTACTTAGCTGTAAGGGTACCCAACTTTCATTGGATGCTGAATCACATTAGGGCAAGTACCAAATTAGAAGATCTTTCACTAAATAAATAGATGGAAACATTTTGGAATCCAACTTAATTAGAGAAATAAGAAAGGCTGCAAAGTAGAATCAAGTACTATTATGTTATCTACTTCGCATCCTGGAGTGACTTTCAAGTTTATCGAATAACCTGAGTAGCCAGCTCTATTCTTTGAGAATGACCAAACAGTGTAAGGTCCTTGGGCTTTTACTAATCTTTCACCATCTTCCGAGCCAAACACAAGATGCCTCCTATGAAAAGAAGAGATGATCTTTGGAATACCTGACCTTGTAAAAGAAAGACGTGTAGAGCTACAACCACAGAATTATGGCACCTATGAAAAGAAAGAGCAGGCCGCATAGCGGAGAAATAAGATTTATGAACTAATTTGCTTCGCAACATTGGTTTGAGTTCTTAACCTATGCACATCTCCTTTTAAAGCATCAAAGAGTAGAGAATTTACCTAAGATTAGCTTCTTATAAAATTACCTAAATACTCAATAGTCTTCTTATACTCTCAGTCGGAAGATCTTGCTCAAACTTTTCATAGGTAATGAATGTCTCCCTCTGTCCACCAAGTCTCGATACTCGCTTAGATGCTCTCATATTAAATATTGAATTTAATAGACTATTAGAGCAAAGGCTGGCACTCATCTTTTGACTAGGACGCGTAGCGTATTGAGGACTTAAGATCGCCTAGGGAATAAGAATTCAATTCTATTTTCTTGTTTCTAGATCACCAACCTCGACCATCACCCTCTGGATGATATGGTAGGTGAAAGACTAACTGTAATAACCCTAGTTGTTATCTTAGTTAAATTTTGATTAATTAAGCTAATCCAAGCTTTGATTTTGATTCCATTGGGTTCAATGGGTCATTTAAACCTATCCTTAAAAATTTAAAATCAATCGGAGCTAAAATAATTTGATCTCCAAATCAAAATCTTAGTTCATTTTTGAATTTCTCACCCCCAAATTAGCTAAGAGTGAAATTTTGGGAACTTTTGGAAGTCATTTAGTCACATTTTGGATTTAATTTATATTGCTTTAATTGCAAATTAGGGTTTTAAACAATTTATAATTACAAATCTATCCTTTCCAATGGTCGGCTGGTTTCCAAACCGCGGGCGCCATCTGGGCCATCCGTTCCGCGGATTTAATCCAACGGCCCACGCCTTGGATCGGATCCTTCCAATCTCGATCGTTCCGCAGTTCTGAGATTTAATTCGACGGCATCTAATCCACCCGCCGTAAGTATTCCCAATCCGCCGTTAGATCTCCCAATCTAATCCAACGGTAGACATTCTATCCGCGTCGTTCGTTAAAGTCGGGAGATTAGGGCCGTTCCGCTTCGATGGATGATCAATCAGACGGTCCCGAGCACCCCGAGCACTGTGGATCATCTCCTTCACCTCTCTCGTCTGCGTCTGGTCCCCCCCCCCCCCCGACAGCCATAACCCCTCCAGCCCCTGTGGCAGTACGGGAAAAAGACCGAATTTCCTCTCCTGCCCTCGACGCGTTCGTCTGGCCGGCTGTCTTCTCCCCAAATTGCCCATAGCCGTTGGCCCGAGCCATTTCCTTCGGGCTGAGCCTCTTGCCATTGCCAAGCTCTGGAAACCACCCCTAGAGCTCTCAGCTACCTATAAATACCCCCAGCATCTCTCAGTGAGTCCCTTTGCTCACTGAGACTCCTCAATTTCCCCAGCTGAACCCTATGGAGCTCCCGTCTCTCTCGGCATTTCCCATTGACTCGAGGGCTTGAACCGCTGATAGAGGGCCCGTCTGGTGTTCAGACCCCCTATGAACCTTTGTCTGCTAGTTAGGAAGCTCCAGCACACTTCAATTCTCCTCAGCGAAGCCTGCAACCCCGTCCTTAGGTACAACTTTCCCCATTAAAATTTCCTTAAGCTCGATTTCATTTCTGTCCTCTAGATGAGCCCTGGATGTTGTCTAGAATACCTTAGCCGCTTAGGGAAACCATGGTGATTGTCGCCTGGGGCTAAGCTAGCTTGAATCGATCATATCGATCAATGGAGCTAGCGGCCGAGCCATGGCTGAGTCCGCGTAAGGACTCGGTGATTGGCTGCGCCCCAGGTTAAGAAAATATGGGTTTCGACCCGCCTCACTTCCCTGAACGTGTAGGGATCAAACCCTGGCCGATTCGAAGCCTCTGTGAGGAGAATTGTCCCCTCACAGTCGGCCTGAGATGCCCTTATCGAAGGTGTCTCGGTTGAATAGCACCCCATTGATCCAGATGGGGGTTCTTAGTCCAATCGATGTGTCTCGACTCCCTGAACGTGTAGGGATCGAGTTGAGTCGCTGCCGTCGCCGGAGCACCGAGAATTTTAGCGCTGAAGCTCGGCTGGACCGGGTCCATCGAGAGGAGGAAGATGAAGTCGCAGATCTTGGACCGGGCCGACCCGTGACCCGCGCGGTTCTGATTTTTGGGCAGCGTCTATTTAATAATTATCGGAAGACGTTTTTAATAGTTGTGAATTAAATTAATCAAATCCTATAGTTTTAATTTAAATAAAAATACATAATAAATTATTTAAATAACTTTGACTATACTGATCCAAATGGTATGATCCAATATACCATTTGAATCAGAAAAATATAAGGAATCTAAATATAAAATAAAATCACAGATCCAATGGTTGGATTAAAAATTATTTACCAAACTTTGCTATCCTTAATTAAATCATATTAATATAAATAAATATCCAAAAATGGAGATTAAGGGCTCTGATTGCTCCCTGAACCCTAGAGAACAAATTCAGACCCTTAAAACTAATTGTGGATATTAATTCCTCTTAATCACTCCTTAATCACCTTAATTAAGGATTAGTGAATTAAACCCTAAATTAGTCCCTAATTTTGGGTAGGTTAATTCTTAGTGCCATCTTAAGTCTATTAGAACCTAAGTGTAAGATTGGATTGCCCTAAAATGCCTTAATTTTACTAATCACTTTAATGAGCTTAAATAAGTGATTAGTGCTAACTAAGCTTAATTAGATTATTAAAACTTGAAATAAGTATGTTTCCCACTTCAGTAAGCAATATGAAACACATTAAAATAGATTAGGAGTAATTTAGACAATTAAACTCTAAAATTCCAATTTTGGCCTTAAGAGGGGCATTTTGGTCATTTTGATCAAATATGCTTAAATGCCCTATAAACCTTGAAAATTTCAGTAATCTACCCTAACATAGATTAGAAATGTTCTCTTAATTCTCATACCAATATTAATGTTAATGTGTTCCTTAAACTTAAAAAATCTTCATTCAAATCCTAATTAATACACTTAGATCTTAAGTAACCTAAAAGAGGTCACCTAGTTTAATGCTTAACCCAAATATCTAAGATTGCACCTATTACTGCTTGTATGTTTAGCTAATTTAAATGTGATATCTTTAACAATCCTACTTAGAGTGACTCAACCAATCCTTAGTTTTACTGAAATGATTCAGCACTGTGGATATACACTATCACATCCAACTGACAATCTACTAATTCTAGTAATTCTATTTAATAATCAAGGCTTATCAGACTAATGAATCTATACTCTATTAGGGTGAATTCTGCACAAGGTTCTAAGGATATGACCTAAAGGTCATTCAAAATTAGAAAACTACCACATGGGAGGATCTCATTCTAAGTTTTTTAAGTTATTTTACTACAAGGGGTCTAGGATTAAACATCTAAAGCTAAGAAGAAGCTTATAAGCTCTTACCTCAAGATTAAACAATAAGTTTTTCCTGCCTCAATTAATAAGGCTTTAGCAATTATAGAACTATTACCACTAAATTAGGATCTTAACGATCTAGCACTAAAGCATACAAATAGTAATTTAAGATCTAGAAATTATACTAATTACACAGTTCTTACATCCCTAAATTGGATCATGCAAATCATATAGGTAAACCCATCTGATTATCACCTATGCTAATATTATGGGATTCAATCATGTAGTTTATTAGGAATTGATCATTTCTTAAATCAATACAGTATTATAATATATCTTATGCTACAGGTCCTATTTAAGAAAGAATCAAGGAGTTAATGGTATATGCTGTGATGACCCACTTAAGTAATAATAAGTGAAACTCTTAAACATCGAGGTGCCTTTTCAGATAACAGTGGAGTTCCTAATAAGAACTTCAAAGTTAAGCGTGCTCAGGTGGGAGCACTCCCAGGATGGGTGACCTACTGGGAAGTTATTTTCTGAGGGCAAAACTGTGAGGCCTTTCTAGCCAAAGCAGACAATACCTTGGTGCTTAAGAGTTTGAGCTGTTACATATGCCCAGATTGACAATCACATGAATTCATTAAAAATCTTAGCATTTCTAGTTCCATTGTTTAAGATCCATATCAAATCAATGTATTATTGGAATCATGTAAGTTAATTTATCTTTCAAATTAATATGACTTAATTAAGGTGACTAAGATTTAGATCTTAATCTAGAAAAGTTAGGGTTTAACTCCTAATTCAATCAAATTAAGATCAATTGTTTAGTTTATTATTTAATGACAAATCAAAGAACTATTAATGCATTTTTGGTGTCCATTTCAAGTTCAAGATCAATTATTGATTTACTTTATCATCCTTTAAGATTTTTAGGGTTTGTAGTTCATTAATATCCAATCAATCACTTAAAGTGTTCAATTCATGATTTAAATTCTCTAATATGCACACTAATTTTAATGAAATATATAAACATCATATTGATTAAAACAACAAGTAATCAAGGCTAATCAAATCCTAAATCAAACCTAAAGAGATCAGCACTTGATTACAATTTAAAGCACCTAAATTTCATGCAACTTGGTTATTAAGTTTTGCTTATTCATGTAAAAAATCAAGGATTATAATATTTTCATTTGGCACAAAGTATTCAAGCAAATCTATAGGAGATTTAGAACATGCTATTTAGGATAAAAAGACAAATTACATATTAAAAAGCACCTATATATCACACTATTTGATTTTACTAAATCTAGCTTTCATTTTGGTATATTTTGGCCCCATTAGGGTTCTAAAGTCATTAAATGTGAAAAATCTCAAATATGGGCAATTCCTGATACTTATAGACGCTACGGTGCACTGCGGCTCACCATGGTGCTAGTTTTCCCGAGGCGCGAGCGCCGTGGCGCTAGTTTTTCCGAGGCGCACGTGCTACGATACCAAATTTCCCAAAAACTGGGTGCTACATCACGCTATAGCTGTGGCGACTGCCCCTTAATCAAATAAGTGTTAAGAGGTGGTCGTCACTAGTACCACGGACATTACATTAATAACATATCTGTGATACTAATCAAGAGCTGAGCAAGACTTAATAGAAACATACATATAGTATAGTAGTGCAGAATAGGTAGAAAGGAAGCATCCAGACACAGTCCACATTAATTCATTCACATACAATACATTTAAATGCAGAACAGTAAGAATAAGAAAACATAGCTATTACATTTTTAACAAAGGCGGGTCAAGAAGGTGGAAGCATATCTCCTTTAATGAGCTGCACTTTACCTTAACATGCTAGCAGCTAAATCCTCAAGCGCTGGATCTGACCTATTCTCCTGATCTGCCATATGTACATATATAACAGGGCACAGCCAAAAAAAAAAATCTGGTTAGACTTTAATAAGTCTAAGTACAATTTAAGCTAAATATTTTACATGTATTATTAATGTCATCATTTTAACTTAAACACAACAAAAAGTGACTAAGCAATAGGAGCAGTAAGCGTAACAAGAAATAGGGATAGTTATAAATATAACATCTATAACTAAACAATAAATAAGGCAAAATCATACCCCAACAACTAAGCAAGGAATGGACATATACATATAAATAGTGCAGTAAGTAAGAGTACTGAAAGTAAAATCTAATCCTACACATGCTGGTGATCAAATGAAATATGCAAATTACAATAATAAATCTCTGCAGTAATACATATAAATAGCAATAAAATATAACATCCTACTGTATGTAAGCTGTACAAAGAAATAGCTGACTGAATAAGCAATGCTAAAACATAGCCAAATACTAAAACTGCATATCAAACTCTGTATACTGACTGCCATATCAGAAGACTTGGCCAAACCGGCCCACATATATATACATCTCAATCTGTAAACATACTGAATATACTGCATGACTGAAGAGGCAGACAATACTTATGCAACATATTTTAGTTGTTTTACTTTTGTTTTTATGGACAACTATTAGAAATAATTGAGGAGTCAAGCACGTCTGCAAGACTATATGGGTCCCAAACTTAACACTCTCCTCAATGAGAATATTAGGCATCCTGATCTCACCTTACCCCTGTCCATCAGGGCAAATGTGCACCATAATCACCATAAACCGAACCCAAAGGCAACTGTTATCCTATTATTCTAAGTTTTCATTTTCATGCACAAAGTTCTCTTATATGAAATTATAACAGCCCAAACTCTTAAGCACCAAGGTATTGTTCGCTTTGGCCAGAAAGGCCTCACGATTTTGCCCTCAAAAGATAACTTCCCAGTAGATCACCCCATCCTGGGAGTGCTCCCACCTGAGCACGCTTAACTTTGGAGTTCTTATCAGGAACTCCACCGTTATCAGAAAAGACGCATCGATGTTTAAGAGTTTCACTTATTACTACTTAAGTGGGTCATCACAATCTCCCCAACTTAAGTAACTGACGTCCTCGTCAGTATCCACACACAGATCCAAGAACCATCCATTGGGTAGATAGGACTAGAGGTGACCCCTACATGCGCAAGAGGTACCCACAACCATGTAGCACCTTAACCATCATGGGTTCAAGAGGCTGCTCACATGAAGTGGTACTTTGCCCTGTATGGCACTTAGCTCCTATCTGACACCATATGGTTTGCTCTGATACCATTTGTAACAGCCCAAACAAACTCTTAAGCACCAATGTATTGTCCGCTTTGGCCAGAAAGGCCTCACAGTTTTGCCCTCAGAAGATAACTTCCCAATAGGTCACCCATCCTGGGAGTGCTCCCACCTGAGCACGCTTAACTTTGGAGTTCTTATCAGGAACTCCACCGTTATCAGAAAAGGCGCCTCGATATTTAAGAGTTTCACTTATTACTACTTAAGTGGGTCATCACAATGTACAAGGAAGTAAGCTCAAATACATAAGAAATGCGTAGCATAAAATATCAAAATGAGCAAGGGACTCTACTAATATGATGATATTATTTATTTTCTAATTTATCCATTATAACTATTCTAAGTTATACAACTTAGAAGCACAGCCTTATGAGTTGAAAATAATCAGAACTGATCAGGTTCCAATTTAGTTCAATCAAAATCGACTATAAGTTAAATAATAAATCATCACGTCCTAATTGATGAATTGAGACGTTTTAAGCTAAGATCCGATCAAGATCTACTAAGCTATGGATTATAAATTAAATACCACAAATTTGGGTTCAATCACATAATTCAAAAGTAAGCTTAAGATCTATAGTTCAATCTACAAGTGAACTAATAATTAAGGCATATTCTATTAAGTAATAATCAAGCTTAATAGAATGGGTCTCTATTCTTAATCTAAAATTGAAAGATAAAATAATCAAAATGAAACTATGAAAATCTAGAAACTAATAAAACTAAGGTTCCATTCATTGAATAAATCACTTATTCAATGAATGAATCTAACATAGTATCTATCCCTAATCTTAAGAAAAATATCCTATGGTGATGTGAGGATCCTAGGGAAGTGCTTTAGTTTTAACTCTAGGTCCTCATTCATGTTCGCATAAGTTTACAATTTCCAACTAAGGTGATGATTACTACTTAGTTAGTAAGAGTTCCTATATCCTAATGTCATAATTTCCAAATAACAAACAAATCCTAATGATGCTAAGATTTACGCAAGTGGTGCACGCACTGTACATAGAGCTCAAGAAAATAACATAATTAAAAGAAAATAGAACTCAATAAAGTTCTAAGTACATAACGTACCTTTATAGCGATTCAAACTTAAAGCTCGACGATTGATTGGAAACGGGTGAAAATCACAGCACCTACAATAATTGAGTAGAATGCCGCTATTGATAAATACATTGACAAGCTTCTAGATTAATAACAATTTAGACCATGTGATCACTATCATTAATGATTGGAGGGTTCACTAATTACTTAAGCATTTCGGGTATTCAAACTTAGTTTCATCACTTATCCTAATTAAGGTTTTACATATATATATATATATATATATATATATATATATATATATATATATATATATATATATATATATATAAATATAAGACAAGATAGCTATGATCCAATATAATTACATGCTTAAATGGTGATAATTTTAATAGATATGTTGAACTTTAATCTTAACATAAGAAGTGTCAAAATTATATTTAAACAATACTATTATATTAAATAAAGTGCAATAATTTTCATATATATTAAAGTACTCCTTTCATTTTTTTTTTGCTCCAATCGATTTATTAATTCGCAAATTTCAAAACCCTTTCCTTTAATGTTTAGTAGAATTAAGATTGATGAATTTAATTTAAAAGAATTTGATTCTTATTTTCTGTGTGCAAAGATCTCCTGAAACTTCATACTCTATAGATTTTATTGCTATAATAAGTGTAGATTTTTTTTGTTTAATCTTCTTTCATTATGTGAATTAATGTCTAAGTATCCATTGAGCTTTACTGAAATTTTCTTTTGACATACCAGAAGATTTCATTCAGAGCTTATATGAACCTTAAGCTATGTCTCGATTATTAAGACATAATATGTTAAATGCCAAAAAAAAAAAAGTTCTGTATTCAAAAGTTATGGCAGATTTTCTCACATAATTTTTTCTTATATTTTTCTTTCTTTTACATTCGGTCCTCTATTTTGAAGCAATTGATGACTAAGGCCCCAATTCATTCATTTATAATATAATTATTGCTAGAGAATATAGGTACATCGGCTTGTATGCAATTCTAAAATCAAAGCAAATAATAAAAAAAATACAAGAACAAACAAAATATTCAACTTATCAGAAATTAACCCATAGGATATAAATGAGTTCGAATCTCAAGTTTTTGCTTAGTTAAGATCGAATGTACCTTAATGGGGAGTCGGTTGACGAGAAGATGCTGAAAAATCGACATCAATGGAGAAGGAGGTGCTCGGCTGCGTGGCCGAGAGGGAGGTGCTTGGCTACTCAGCCAAGGGGAACGAGATGCTCGACTGAGAGGATGGCAGAAGATCGGCTGCTCGGATTAGAGGGTGGAGGTGGCATGGCCGAGAGGATGGAGCAGCCCGGCTTGTTGCGCGAGGAAGGAGTGAGGAGTTGTCGGCGCCGGCTGTGGAGGAGAAGGGAGCGATCATGGAGAAGAAGATGAGGTAGCTGCTACAAGCTCTTGGCCGAGAAGGAGGTGAGGTGGCTCGGCCATGGAGAGGGAGGAGGAGAGGCGAGTGGAGGCTCTCGGCTTGGAGGGAGGGAGAGGGCTGCCTCATGTGTCGGATGGAGGATAGAGGAGTCGGCTGAGGGAGAATAATTTCGGATGGGCTGCTTAGGGTAGGGTTAGATACACTTAAGAAGCAAAAATTTAAATCCTATTGCAGCCGTTAGATCAAAATCCAACAGCTGAAATTTTGCAAGCCTTGATCTAAGTCGTTTGAACTCCAAAAATTACAAACTTAGTATTGAAACGACCGTCTCAACGAGACGAACGCAAGCATCAAAAATTATTGAATTTGGATGAATATTTTATTTTATATTAATTTTTAAGTGAAAAACTTCAAAAATTCACTACGATTAATCCGGAGCCCGAAAAATTACGAAACTTAAATCATAGATTCATTTTATAATGCTTAATTCAAATATACAAAAATTTCTAAAATCCGACTTTTATTTTATCTTTTATCGACTCCGGAAGTTTAAATTTTCCGAATTTATCTCAGATTGCGCTCAAATTTTGGTAGAAGGATCCCCTTGATATGCTTCATTTGAGGATATTTTTAATTAATTTTTATTTGACTTAAATCAGGATCTTATATTTTCTCTTAATCTTGTTAGATTTAGGCTTAATCGACTTGATAACAACATCGGGTTGTTACAGACTCCCCCACTTAAGAACGATGTCGTCCTCGACATCACTGCTTAAATGAGACGGGCAAGATGCAAAATCGATAGCAGGACTTGCACAAGAAGAATCCTAACATCCTTACCTTGTATAATTGAGTTTGATAAAGATTGATAGAATCTACAAAATCAATATCAACAACTATTTACAAATATCAAAGCTCCAAATTTTATCACGAAATTCAAATACATTGATTCACATACCTCCCACTAACACATAACTCAATCAAAATTTTATCTCCTCAAAATTTTTTAATCACCAACACTTATTACAATGAAGAATTGAATCTTTCAACATAAGTTTAAGAAATGTCTTCCATCACATGCAAATTTTAGATTCAACTAGTATTCGATCAATAAAACATTTTCTTCCATTCAATCATGCATATGAGGGAAGGATAGCTTATGCTCCTTGATAGACTGACACGGTTTATGGCATATCACTTAATTTCATGGATTAAGACAGAATTCAACTACTATTTTGATTTAGTATCCAACCACAATATCCTTATTCAAATTCTTCTGTTGAATTTTACATTCGCTTACAAGATTTCAACTTACTATAATCAGCTTATTGCGAACTTATAAAATGAAAAGTATATCCTCCTTACCTTGCCATTGATAAACAAGAAACACAGTATCAATACTCAACATCCACAATTTTTATCTCGATTATCGCTGCATTTTTCTACAACCCAAAGCTCTACTCACTTTAATTGATTAGAAAATTCAAAGCTCAGATTCTTCCTTTTCTTTGGTCATCGCATGCAATATACAATTTGACAATAATCATATTCTCTAAATGAAATTCTAATACCATTCTCAATTTTGATTCAACAAGGACGCAACCATTTGAAGTCCCGTATTCAACCATTTTACGATGTCTTAGTCGACGAAATAATAATTGCGGTTATAACTTCTAAAGAAAAAAAAATTTATGGACCATGGGTTCTCATTATAACTAGAATTCAAGAAATCGCTCAAAATACTGAGTTTTATATGTAAAAACTCCTAAATGATTTAAATTCATCGTACAAGTATTATCAAGATAAGATATCCACAAAATTTATTTGATAAATGTCTGACCTATAATATCATTGAGAAAATATCAAAATTAAATACAATCTCCATAAAAAAATATAATATATGATACTTAATCATAATAACACTAAGCAAAATAAATTCCAAATCTTAAAAAAAAAGGAATTCAAAACTGAGTATTAACTTCATCACAGGAATATAAATTTGCAAGTTTAGCAGCTTTGGCTAAGCTCTCCAAATTGCTTCCCCCAAAATTTTAACCGCATTTAAAATATTGCAAAACAAACGCTCGTATTTCTGAAATGTGTGGAGTTAGAAGTACTTTATGCCCAAAAATGCACGAAAAACAAACAGCCCAAGTAATTTTAAGAGGCTAATTTTACCCTCCAACTACCACGTTCTCTTATTCGCATCATTTGGTTGCATTTTACATCTAAGACATCTATCAACATTTGCAAAAAAAAAAAAAAAAAAAAAAAAAAATCATCGACTAAAAGATGCAATTAACAAATATAATTGAATCATGTAATTAATATCATTCTTCTTGAATTAGCAAGGAAACTTGAATCAACAAAATTTCTTGCCGTTTATAAGATTTAAAATTTCTAATTTGGATAGCTTCCTAATATCAGATGGTCGAAATAGTTAGACAGCAACTCCTTAATTGGATCAAAGTTTTTTTTTTTTTTTTTTTTTTTTTTTTTTTCATAATGAAGATACAATAAAAGTAAAAGCTGCAACATCCGCTCAACTTAGAAATAACAATCCAACCTCATATTCAAATCAAGTATCATCAATCAAACATACAAACCTCATTAAATGAACATATTGCCATTTTGGAAGATTTCTAATTTAAGAGATATCCACGAACAACTATAAAGCTAGCTTCAGAAAATCAATATTTCCATTTACAATGAGAATTCCTCCGTTAACATAAAGCAGTTTATACATTGGCATATACTTTTGCCTTAATTATTCCACATAATAAAAAAAAGAAACTATTATGTTTGCATCTACATTTAATTGCATATAAGTCAAATGACGATTACGCATGATGGGGGTGCTTATGATAAATCGACGAACCCTTTGAATTCCTAAGAAAATTATATAAATCCTGAATCATAACAGTACCGAATAGAGGTATCAAGTTAAAAATCAAAAATGTATTGAAACATGATCTTCCATTGCATGGTTAGCTTACGGAACTCATATATACAAGCCAGCACCTTAATCTGAATTGATTAACTTACCATACTCCCCAATAGCTTCTGATTTTGAATTAATCGCTTTAAATGAATGAATAGAAGAGTTAATAACAAGTAGATGCTTGGTTAATTATGAGTCCACACCTCAGATTTGTGATTTGAACTACAATGCAGGATCAAAAACAGCAGTCTTGAATATAGTGATGGCGTCTGTTGTGCCGATAACAATGCTGTTTCTAATGCCTCTCTTCCACTACACTCCAAATGTTATACTCACAGTCATCATTATACTTGCAGTCATTGGCCTGATCGATTTCGGTGCAGCAACCCGCTTGTTTAAGCTTGATAAACTCGATTCTCTCGCTTGTCTTTGTGCATTTTTCGGAGTTCTCTACATCTAGGTTCAAATGGACATTGTCATTGCTGTAAACTCTTCTTCACCATCATCAATCCGTGTTTGAATATAAGAAAATTTTAAAAGCACTGAAGCATTGTTTTGCATGTAAATTTTCAGATTGGGATCTCCATATTAAAAATTCTAATACATGTCACAAAGCCGAGCATTGTGTTACTGGGCAACGTGGTGGGAACTCAGAGCTTTAGGAGTTTGGTGCAATACAAGGAGGCTGCAAGAGTTCCTTCTTTTATCATTCTTGGGATCAGGTCTCCTATCTACTTTTCCAATGCAATATATCTACAAGAAAGGTTGAATCTTTCCCCTGAGCTCAAAATATTCTGCTTCTCAAGTTGAATGCTTAAAGAGAATTGAAACTTTTCTCAGAATTTTGAGATGGGATAGAGAAGAAGAAGAAAGAGCAGGAACAATGAAGGATAACAGCATAAAATATGTAGTTTTGGATATTTCTGGTAAGCGGCCCATCTAATAATAAAAAAAAAATGCTATAATCGTAGTGAAATTTTGATTGAACTTGTTCCCTTCGTGTAATTTCTTCAGCTGTCACAGCTGTAGACACAAGTGGGATTGACGCCCTTCTGGAACTTAAAAAGTCCTTAAACAGCAGATCACTTTAAGTAATAGAGCCTTGCTTTTAAATTATGAAACGGCTATGTGATAAAATTAAACATGGAACAAAATCTATTTCTTTTTTTTTTAATGATATATTTATAATTAGAAACTTTGAAAGGGTTTTCTAATTATCAAGGTCTCTTAAAACATATGGTAGAACGCCTCCACTAAAAGCAATACTTTTCATTGCCACAGAACCACCCGAGTATAGTGCTAAATGAGAGGGTCCGTATGCGCAGCAGGTTCAACTTCCATTTACACCTTGACTCTTACTGAGGCTCATCTTCTATATAAATGCTAAATTTGATAATGAGATTTCAAGGATGAAAGCAAGGGCATTAATCATTGATATAATAGAGTACTATATTCATCATACGGAAAATTTGGGAAAATATTTCGTACTTTGCACGACACACGAATACAAACATCTAAAGATAAGCATTACAATTTAATGAGGGTGGTCGCTCAGAGTCTAAGAAGCTAGCTGAATTCTGCATAGGGTGGGAGATATCACACTTTTAAGTATTTCAACTCCAAAAGGTTCAACTAAAGGAGTGAACCATTAAAGAAGAAATGTGATTATTCTAGAGCTAGTGGTGAAATTGAATTAAGATTTACTTAATATATTTGGACTCTTCCAACAAATTTCACTCTGCCAATTCCATTCGCCCAAGCACCCGAACCAACATCAGATTAATGATTCAACATGCATCTAAGCTCTCTTGCATGAAATTTAGTTTCATAATTCAATTTAAATTCACCAACGAAATTAGTCAGAATACTAAGAATCAAACAAGAATTTAAACTTGAAATAAGGAATTTGATTTCTACGATAGCCTTAGAATGCATAATAGTATCATTTAAGGTGATCATAATTTCTAAGTTTAAACAAATTTATATATATGTAACTGCTGCAATACCTTAACCAACTAATTGCATGGGTAGGCAAGCTTTATTGATAAAGATCAAAGCACACTATAGATATTGTATTATAGAGTATAAATGTGGAATTTCTTGATACATATATAATAATTGTATTAGTATAATTACATAACTTATATGCAGTTATAACAATATTCAAAGTACACTATCAAGAATGACTTACAAGATCTGTCATACTATTCTATAGCCTGGGGTCTAAGATAACATCAAGCTAAGAGGAGGATGCTAAAAGAATTATCTTGATTAAAGTGGAGCCCATTTGCAAAGGTTCAATAGGTAGTTTGAAGATTGACAATTAATATTGAAGAAGCAGATACAAATGCAGTTTTTTGTAAGTTCGTCTGCAGCCGAATTCACAAATTCTGTATGTGTCATTTTCTTCTCTATTACTGGTGATATGATTGCTGACTCATATATACTCTCATGCTTAAATTCATAACTTCTTCATCTTATTCCAACAATTGATTAAAACTATACATAGTATACAAAACCTTCTTACTTCTTCTACACTAATCACCATGGGAACCAAAATCTAGATAAATCATATTTCACTAATACCTTGGCAACTCTACGACAAGTTTGCAAGTTAGATCTAGATGCATAAATTATTTAGCTCTTCACACTGTTTGACCAAACTTACAAAGTAAGGTTTGCTTACATGTTTAGGTTCGAATTGGATCTAGTAATAGCTTAAGAAATGAATCAACTGAATAAATGAATTGATTGATGTTAGTTAAATATGTCTTGTACATATGACATTATTTTCCTAACATTTTGTTCTTCTAATCCCCTTTAACTTGACTCTTTTCTAAGTCCTATAATTTCTATAGTTCCCTCCATAATATTCTCATCATTCTAACATTTCAGTTTTGTATTGAATGAACTGTGGATCCCAAAACTGCTATACTGATGTTTCTCTAATCATGCTCAATATTAGAATGAACCATTAGGTAGATAGAAGCATAACTTCTATCTGACACCCTATGGATCTCTCTGATACCAACTGTGGCGGCCGCCCCTTAATCAAATAAGTGTTAAGAGGTGATCGTCACTAGTACCACGGACATTACATTAATAACATATCCGTGATACTAATCAAGAGCTGAGCAAGACTTAATAGAAATATACATATAGTATAGTAGTGCAAAATAGGTAGAAAGGAAGCATCCAGACACAGTCCACATTAATTTATTCATATACAATACATTTAAATGCAGAACAGTAAGAATAAGAAAACATAGCTATTATATTTTTAACAAAGGCAGGTCAAGAAGGTGGAAACATACCTCCTTTAATGAGCCACACTTTACCTTAACATGCTAGCAGCTAAATCCTCAAGTGCTGGATCTGACCTTTTTTCCTGATCTGCCATATGTACATATATGACAGGGCACAGCCAAAAAGAAAAATCTAGTTAGACTTTAATCAGTCTAAGTACAATTTAAGCTAAATATTTTACATGTGTTATTAATGTCACCATTTTAAGTTAAACACAACAAAAAGTGACTAAGCAGTAGGAGCAGTAAGCATAACATGAAACAAGGATAGTTATAAATATAACATCTATAATTAAACAATAAATGAGGCAAAAACATACCCCAACAACTAAGCAAGGAATGGGCATATACATATAAATAGTGCAGTAAGTAAGAGTACTGAAAGTAAAATCTAATCCTACATATGCTGGTGATCAAATAAAATATGCAAATTACAATAATAAATCTCAGCAGTGATACATATAAATAGTAACAAAATCTAACATCCTACTGTATGTAAGCTGTACAAAGAAATAGCTGACTGAATAAGCAATGCTAAAACATAGCCAAATATTAAAACTACACATCAAACTCTGTATACTGACTGCCATATCAGAAGACTTGGCCAAATTGGCCCACATATATATACATCTCAATCTGTAAGCATACTGAATATACTGCATGACTAAAGAGGCAAATAATACTTATGGAACATATTTTAGTTGCTTTACTTATATTTCTATGGACAATTATTAGAAACAACTGAGGAGTCAAACATGTCTGCAAGACTATATGGGTCCGAAGCCTAACACACTCTCCTCAATGAAAATGTTAGGCATCCTTATCTTACCTTACCCCTGTCCATCGGGGCAAATGTGCACCATAATCACTATAAACTGGACCCAAAGGCAACTGTTATCCTATTATTCTAAGTTTTTATTTTCATGCACAAAGTTCTCTTATATGAAATGTACAAGGAAGTAAACTCAAATACACAAGGAATGCGTAGCACAAAATATCAAAATGAGCAAGGGACTCTACTAATATGGTGATATCATTTATTTTCTAATTTATCCATTCTAACTATTCTAAGTTATACAACTTAGAAGCACGGCCTTATGAGTTGAACACAATCAAAACTGATCAGGTTCTAATTTAGTTCAATCAAAATCGACTATAAGTTAAATAATAAATCATCACGTCCTAATTGATGAATTGAGACATTCTAAGCTAAGATCCAATCAAGATCTACTAAGCTATAGATTATGAATTAAGCACCACAAATTTGGGTTCAATCACATAATCCAAAGGTAAGCTTAAGGTCTATAATTCAATCTACTAGTGAACTGATAATTAAGGCATATTCTATTAAGTAAAAATCAAGCTTAACAGAATGGGTCTCTATTCTTAATCTAAAATTGAAATATAAAATAATCAAAATGAAACTATGAAAATCTAGAAATTAATAAAACCAAGGTTCTATTCATTGAATAAATCACTTATTCAATGAATGAATCTAACCTAGTGTCTATCCCTAATTTTAAGGAAAATATCCTATGGTGAAGTGAGGATCCTAAGAAAGTGCTTTAGTTTTAACTCTAGGTCCTCAATCAGGTCCGCATAATTTACAATTTCCAACTAAAGTGATGATTACTACTTAGTTAGTAAGAGTTCCTATACCATAATGTCATAGTTTCCAAATAAATAACAAATCCTAATTATGCTAAGATTTATGCAAGTGGTGTACGCACTGTACATAGAGCTCAAGAAAATAACATAATTAAAAGAAAATAGAACTCAATAAAGTTCTAAGTACATAACGTACCTTTATAGCGATTGAAACTTAAAGTTCGACGATTGATTGGGAACGGGTGAAAATCACAGCACCTGCAATAATTGAGTAGAATGCCACTATTGATAAATACATTGACAAGCTGCTAGATTAATAACAATTTAGACTATGTGATCACTATCATTAATGATTGGAGGGTTCACTAATTACTTAAGTATTTCGGGTATTCAAACTTAGTTTCATCACTTATCCTAATTAAAGTTTTACATATATATATAAGATAAGATAGCTATGATCCAATATAGTTACATGCTTAAATGGTGATAATTTTGATAGATATGTTGAACTTTAATCTTAATATAAGAGGTGTCAAAATTATATTTAAACAATACTATTATATAACTAAAGTGCAATAATTTTCATATATATTAAAGTACTCCTTTCATTTTTTTTTGCTCATGTCGATTTATTAATTTGCAAATTCAAAACCCTTTTCTTTAATGTTTAGTAGAATTAAGATTGATGAATTTAATTTAAAAGAATTTAATTCTTATTTTCAATGTGCAAAGATCTCCTGAAACTTCATACTCTATAGATTTTATTGCTATAACAAGTATATTTTTTTTTGTTTAATCTTCTTTCATTTTGTGAATTAATGTCTAAGTATCCATTGAGCTTTACTGAAATTTTCTTTTGACATACCAGAAGATTTCATTAAGAGCTTGTATGAACCTTAAGCTATGTCTCGGTTATTAAGACATAATATGTTAAATGCAAAAAAAAAAAAATAGTTATGTATTCAAAAGTTATGACAGATTTTCTCACATAATTTCTTCTTATATTTTTCTTTCTTTTACATTCGGTCCTCTATTTTGAAGCAATTGATGACTAAGGCCCCAATTCATTCATTTATAATATAATTATTGCTAGAGAATATAGGTACATCCGGCTTGTATGCAATTCTAAAATCAAAGCAGATAATTAAAAAAATACAAGAACAAACAAAATATTCAACTTATCAGAAATTAACCCATAGGATATAAATGAGTTCGAATCTCAAGTTTTTGCTTAGTTAAGATCGAATGTACCTTAATGGGGGGTCGGTTGACTAGAAGATGCTGAAATATCAGCATCAATGGAGAAGGAGGTGCTCGGCTGCGTGGCCGAGAGGGAGGAGGTGCTTGGCTACTCATCCAAGGGGAATGAGATGCTCGACTGAGAGGATGGCGAAAGATCGGTTGCTCGGATTAGAGGGTGGAGGTGGCACGGCCGAGAGGATGGAGCAGCCCGGCTTATTGTGCGAGGAAGGAGTGAGGAGTTGTCAGCGCCGGCTGTGGAGGAGAAGGGAGCGATCATGGAGAAGAAGATGAGGTAGCTGCTGCAAGCTCTTGGCCGAGAAGGAGGTGAGGTGGCTCGGCCATGGAGGAAGAAGAGGGGCGTCGGCCAAGGAGAGGGAGGAGGAGAGGCGAGTGGAGGCTCTCAGCTTGGAGGGAGGGAGAGGGCTGCCTCATGTGTCGAATGGAGGATAGAGGAGTCGGCTGAGGGAGAATAATTTTGGATTGGCTGCTTAGGGTAGGGTTAGATACACTTTGAAGCAAAAATTTAAATCTTATCGCAGCCGTTAGATCAAAATCCAACAGCTAAAATTTCACAAGCCTTGATCTAAGTTGTTTAAACTTTAAAAATTGCAAACTTGGTATCAAAACAACCGTCTCGAGGAGACAAATGCAAGCGTTCAAAAATTATTGAATTTGGACGAGTATTTTATTTTATATTAATTTTTAAGTGAAAAACTTCAAAAATTTACTATGATTAATCCGGAGCCCGAAAAATTACGAAACTTAAAACATAAATTTCTTTTATAATGCTTAATTCAAATATAGAAAAATTTTTGAAATCCAACTTTTATTTTATCTTTTATCGACTCTGGAATTTTAAACTTTCTAAATTTATTTAGGATGATCTGGAACTCAAATTATGCTCAAATTTGGTAGAAGGATTCCTTTGATATGCTTCATTTGAGGATATTTTTTTTTAATTTTTATTTGACTTAAATTAGGATCTTTTATTTTCTCTTAATCTGGTTTGATTTAGGCCTAATCGACTTGATAACAACATCGGGTTGTTACAATAGCGCCCCCTGGCCGAGTGCTAGGTGCTATAGCGTAATCAACATGAGATGCAGGCACTGTGGCACACTGTAGCACCTCCTAGCAGAGAGCTAGGTGCTACGACACGCTGTAATGCTCGATGATAATTTTGCCTGTGCAAAAACAGAAATGTGTCCCCTTTGGCACCCAAATACTCTTGATTTAGGGCACCTCAAGTGTGGTACCGTATACCGATGGAAAGGTCATTCCAAGACTTTTCCATTGATACTAAAATTGACACAAAATAATTATTTTAACAATGCAAACAATGAAGCTAAAGGTCCAAGTATACAAAAATTCTATTTGCAGAGTTGTTCATCCACCCTACAATCTTTATGAGCTCTAATGAACTTCATATCTCAACCTATGGTGGCCATCCCTTAATCATCTAAGATTAAGAGGAGGTAGTTGTCAACGAGCAAACCTTCACTTAGCATTTAGATTAAGGAATAACCTTCTTAATCAAATGTCAAGGGAATATATGCCCTAATATGAGAGCAAAATAGCCAATCACTGAATGAGCATATTATACATATCAGAGTGCGGAATAAAGATAAGTAATAACATCCATATAATCCAGATAAGAACTATACAACTCAGAATACATAAGCATGATAAGAGAAGCAATCTAAACCTATATTATTATAAAATATTTAAAAGTTAAAGCAGTAAAGTAAGGTAGAGTCACTCAATCCTCACAAAGCAAAAGAAAGAACTAAGAGTCTTCTCATGCACACTCCTCCTCCTAAATCAAATTTTCAAAAGGTCCTTCCTTAAACAATTCGGAGTCTGTCATTGTCGATATCACAATGGCAGGGCCCCAACCAAAGAAAAGAAAATCTTGTTAGACAATAAATATAAGTACATTTTAGGTTAAGCATTTTTTATAATTTTATTGATATCACAATCATCTAAGCAAAGTAGGAGCAATAAAGTAATCAAAGAAAAAGTGGCAAGAGTTATAATTAACTTAATTATAACTCAAACAAATGTGAGGTAAGCACATACCTCAACTCAAGCTATAAAAAAGGGTTAAGTAACAAATAATGAAATCTTCTAAGTATAAGAAAGTCCTAAGCAATATGATCAATTTAATACATGCTGGTTTATAAGATAAAATGAAGATACCGAGCATAAAGTAAGGTTCTAACATCCTAATATGCTATTATATACAAATAAACTGTGGAAATAATACAAATTTTCATGAAAAACTATAAGTGTTAAAGGAACTACTGCATATAACCACAGTAATGTATAAATAAGAAATATACAGAAAATGCTGTAATTGAAGAAGTATGCTGTAATTATAAAGTAAAACAGTCTTGCTTATATGAACATATTCTTACTTAGTCCTGCCAAAAAGTAAACACATGTTAAGAGAATCCATTTGAAAATATCTAGGAGAAACATCCCAGATCCAACATCACTTAATTCCATTTCAATAAAGTACCACTTGATCCCATCTAAATGTCTAGGATAAACATCCTAGATCAAAGTAATGTCATAAAGTATCTGCTGAGCATCTAGGAGAAACATCCTAGAGCAAAAGTAAAGTATCACTGTCCAGGCAGATTAAGTAAGATATATTCCACTATAAGTTACATTTGATTCATTACTTTAAATCCTTTCTTTCACTTAATAATATGTTGTATGAATGAATCAAATTAACATCAAAAATATACTATGTTCCATATAATGTGTCAAAGTATAAAGTCCAAAATGAGGAAGCAAAACATATAATTTTTAATGTATAAATAGCACTAAACAAACTTTGTGATATCACTTTCTTTACTAATTAAGTCATTCTATCTAATCTAAACTTATACAAGTTTAGGATCTCCAACATCCTGCTATCGAACATAAATCAAAATATCATTCCTATAAGTTAACAAATTGTTAGAACTAATCAAGTTCTAATATATATAAATCACATGATGCTTAATTAAGTTAAATAATAAATTAAGCATCTTAATTCATGATATTACAAATCCCAAGCCAATCTTGATTAAAATAAATCAAAATTGGGGGATTAAGATATTAAAATCCATGTATTGGATGTTAACTTCTCAATCCAATAGGTTCTAATCATAATGGTACAAAGTTAAACCCAAATCTCTCAAGCTATACTTAAGGCTATCTTATTAAGCAAAATTCAAGCTTAATAAGATGGATCTCTAATCTTAAATCTAAAGTTTAAATACAAAATAATTAAGAATAAAGGATGAAGTTCTAGAAAACTAGAAAACCAAGGTCTTCATCTATTAAGTCCCCATTTACTTAATAGATGAATTCTAACCTAAATTTTTAAGCTAGATCCTAAAGAAATAAGATCCTAAAGGTTGAAGAAAAGAATAAAGAGAATAATTAAAGTTTAATTTTAATATTAATTAACTATTATAATGATATAATGAACTTAGGAAAGGCATAAGCTGAACTAATTTCACGTTATGATGCTTAATTTAGGACTTAAAAGACTTTTAGGTGAATTTTAGGGTTTTTCATAAAATGTTATTCTAATGAGTTTAAATATTCTAAAATGATTCTAAATTAGTCATAATACTGATTTTAGAGGTTTAATTATAAATATAAGGTTTAAGGATACTTAACCCTAAATTTGGGCAAAATGATTATTTTGCCCCTACTTTCGGGTCTAAAATTCAACTTTATGAATTAGGGTTTTAAATGAGAATTTATTGTAGGGAAAAGATTACTTACTGTCTAATATGAAGTTAGACAATAAGCACATCCATTTTGGATAAATATTAAGCCTTATAAAGTCAAATTAAGAAATTTGACTTATAAGGGCAAATTGGTAATTTGACCTAATAAAATCTAAATTTTCTGTTAGTTTATTGAAGATTATTATCTAAGGTTTCCATATGACCAAAAATTAATAAATTCTGATAAGTATTGGGTAAGTTATAGCCAATACAAGTTTTATGGTTAATTATGTGAATTAGGGTTTCATAAAAGGGGTCAAAAACTTAACTTTTCCAATTTAAGTCCAAATTTAGTAAACTCAGTGGCTATAGCTTTCTAATAACCCATTGAGTACTTTAATTAAGAGTAGACCCAATTTGGATTTCATTTAATTAAGTTATGGCTTAATTAAGATTTATGGTAATTAGTGAGTGATTAGTGAAATTAATTATAGAATCACTAAACTAACCACTCCATTAAGTTCTATTCTACTCTAAGAGTAATCAGAAATGAAAATTACTCAATTTGGATTATTAATTATGATAATATTCACTAATCTAGTTTTAAAGTGATTAAGGCTAATTAAGAGATCTAACTATTAGATATAAAATATTTTGTAGTTTACTATTAAATAGGTCTTCCTGATCAAAATGGTATATTGGAAGACCTAATTGGAGTTTAATTGGCCAAGTTATGGTTAATTGAAATTTTAAGGTTAATTAGGGTAATTATGGCTAGGTCCTAAAAGTGATTAAGCCAATACTATTCCAAATAGAGAATTGAGCATTATGAGTTATTCTAAAGGTTTTCCTGATCACTTTAAGACCCATATTGCTTATATTTGAACTAATGAGTAAAAAGTTATAAGCTTTGGAAGATTAGGGTTTTGGTCCAAAAGTGATTAGCCAAAATATATCTCAAATAGCAAAATTAACATTACTGGATTAATTCTTAAGCTCTGCTGATTACTTTGAGACCCATATTGGGTATATTTGAGTAAATGGTTACAAAGTTGTGATCATTTGAAGATTTAGGACATTTAGGGTTTAATGTGAGGATCCTAAATATTACTAAGTGAAATATAGCTCAAAATGAAATATTGATAGTGCTAATATGATCCTTATATTTTTCTGATTTCAATTGTATATAAATATATTAAATTTGGATTTGGATTTTAGGAGTTATGAGATTATTAATCTTATGAAATTAATTATTTATTTAAGTTAAATTAATACTAACTATTTTAATTATATTTATCATTAAGATTATATATATATATATATATATATATATTATTCGTTGGATTTGACTGAGCGGCATAATCGGCGGGCCCCACTGCCACATGCCGCCTCTACGAGCGACGGAGGAATAAGGCGGGACCCACCACTGAATGCTGAAGAGGCCGTGACATTGCAGAGTGGGCCCCACACTTACGTGCGCAATTCAGACCGTGCAGGTCGGGCTCGGGTTGACCCGGCCTGACCCGAAGCCTCTCCTTCTTCTCCGAGAGGCGACCGAGAACGAGAGTCTAGGGCTCGATATTTTACAACCTTCTCGACGGTGGATCAACCAAGCCTGCACAGCGTTGAACAGCCTCTGACGAGACCTTTCCTTAGGTAGATGCATCAGTTCTAAGATATCCTAATTCGACTACAATCCTTAACCATAGGAGACTATGCCGCAGTACTCCAGTTTAACGGTAAGTACTGTAAATCACTTGCTGAATTGGATCGATTTAACTCATTCGAGTTCGATTATTCCCATTCAATTGTCAATCTATAGTATGGAATAAACTTTCGAATTGCATTTGATTTTAGTTAATGTAGAGCTTATCGTGTCACCACGAATTGGAACAATTTCCATCTCTTAAAATTCTTCTGTTAGTGAACTTATAGCAATCATAGTTGATAGTGTAGCACAACGACTAAGGGCATATACTACAACATTTGCTTTACTGAGGGGGTACTGAATATCCAAATAATAGTCACTAATTAGTTCAAGCCATCTTCTCTGATGACAATTCAATTCATGTTGTGTGAAGATGTACTTTAAACTCTGGTGACTAGTGAAAATGGAGCATTGAACTCCGTACAAATAATGACGCCATATTTTTAATGCAAAAATCACTGCAGCAAGTTCTAGATCATGCACAGGGTAATTTCTTTCATGTGGTCTCAACTGATGTGAAGCATATGCAATAACTTTTTTTTCTTGCATTAAAACACATCCTAATCTAGTTCCAGAATCATCAGTATATACTTGAAAGTTCAGGCCCTCTTTTGGTAGAACAAACACTAGAGCAGTAGAAAGTGCATCTTTTAAAGTTTGAAATGTGTTCTCACATTCATAACTCCAAATAAATGGAACAGCTTTCTGAGTTAGTTTTGTCAATGGAAAAGCAATTTGAGAGAAATATTTAACAAATGTTCTATAATATCCTGCTAAGCCCAAAAAGTTTCTTATATCTGTTATTGTCTTGGGTTGTACCCAATCTTGGATTGTACTTATTTTTTGTCAATCTACTTGAATTCCTTGAGCATCCACTACATGTCCCAAGAAATCTATGGAACTTAGCCAAAATTCACACTTAGAGAATTTTGCATAGAGTTCATGATTACATAAAGTTTCTAATACTATTCTTAAATGATTCTCATGATAGCTCAGGGTCTTGGAATAGATGAGAATATCATCAATAAATACTATAACAAATTTATCCAATATGGTTTTAGGACTCGTTGCATCAAGTCCATAATAAATTGATGGTGCATTTGTGAGTCCAAAAGACATCACAAGAAACTCATAGTGTCTGTATCGTGTATGAAACACTGTTTTCTCCACATATGAATCCCTTACTTGAAGTTGATGATATCCAAATCTTAAATTAATTTTTGAGAATACTACTACACCGAATAATTGATCAAATAAGCCGTCAATTCTAGGTAGTTGATATTTGTTTTTAATAGTAACTTTGTTCAATTCTCTATAATCTATACACATCCTCATAGAACCACCTTTCTTTTTGACAAATAAGACTGGCGCTCCCCAAGGAGACATGCTAAGTTTAATGAAGCCTTTATTTAGGAGTTCTTGTAATTGCTCACCAAGTTCTTGTAGCTCCTTAGGAGCCATTTTGTAAGGTGCTTTAAAAATTGGCTAGGTATCAGGAATTAGATTTATTGCAAACTCTACTTCTATTGGTGGAGGTAACCCAGGCAAATCTTTTGGAAATACATCGAGAAATTCTTTAACAACTCTAATTTCTAAATATGGGATATCTTCTTTACTTTCACCAATCATGGTGACTAAGAATGCAACACAGCCTTTAGTTACCAACTTTTCTACTTGGATTGCATTAATCAATGAATATTGGGTACTAAATCTCCCTGTGAAGGTTTCAGCATCATCTTGTGTGGCGCCTCGTACCCTTCTGCGGTGACGCTAATACATACATTAGCATAATCACGAGGAGTATGGTGCTCCAACTGTGGCAAACCCAAACTCAAGTAGAGTCAGGTAAGACCCAACCCACCTTAAGCCAAGGGCTTGTCACCTAGAACTGTGAACATACATCAATCAAAGTAGCAGAAGCAGAAAATAATATAATATAACATCCACATTATGGCATAGTACAAACATGTAAAAGAAACAGTAACTCAGTTCAAAGTGCAGAAAGTAAATATATCCAAAATTTAATTAATACAGACTGAATTAAAAGAAAGGAAAGGCCTCTCAATCTCACTACAGAAAAATAAAATCTAACAAAATGGTAGTAGGAAGACACTCCTCCTGCACCGTCTCCTCTCCTGCAGAACTACCCACGAACAGCTCCAAATCTGACATTTGCCGATATCACAAATGCCAAGGCCCCAGCTGTAAAATACCAAAGTGTGTTTTCAAGTTTAAACCTCAGAATTTAAAAATGGAGTCCGCCATTGGACTCAGTAGCTCCAAATTAACTAAGAGTATTATACTGGGAATTTTTGGAAATCGTTGATTTTCCCAGATTTTCTGTTACTCTAGAAATTTTCGTCCAAAATAGGAATCCAATTTAAGTCAACTAAAAATATAATAAAAAATATTCTCTTATAATACCTATTGAAAGGATCCTACTACAAAAATTTGAGCGCATTTGGGATCTTGGATTATCCAGAATAAATTCATAAAGTATAAACTTTAAAGGTTAATAATATAAAAAATATAAATTAAAATTTAAAAATTTTTGTATATCTAATTCAAGCATCATATGAGGATGCTATGTTTCAAGTTTCGTTAATTTTCAAGTTCCCGATTTATCATAATTAATTTTCCAAGTTTTTCACTTAAAAATCAATATAAAATAAAATACTTGTCCAAATTCAATAATTTTTTAACGTGTGCGTTTGTCTCGTCGAGATGGTCGTTTCGATACTAAGTTTGTAATTTTTAAAGCTTAAATGACTTCAGATCTTGGCTCAGAAATTCCAGCTGTTGATTTTAATCCAACGGCTGATAATGGATCCTAGATTTTTCTTAAAACCTTCAAAACCTAATCCTATTTTTTACTCAGCCGAAAAATCTTTACTTTCCTTCGCAAGCTGACAACTTCTTCATTCTTCAATTCGCAAGCCGATCCCTATCTTCTTCGCACACCCTCATGCACGACCGAGATCGCCTCCTCCCATTCGCAAGCCCTCATGCGCGACGCGTGGCTCGAAACCCCTCTCTCTCACATGACAGTTGCCCTCGCCCTTATCTTATCATACGAGGGCTCCTGCGAGGATAAAAAGGAGCCATATGCGAGACTCGAGGCAAAGAAAGGCAGCAGCGAACCTTAACCGATGCTACCCCGATCCTCCTCCATTTGGCCGAGAGCCTTCCAAGCCAACATCCTTCCATCTGGCAGAACCCTCCCCATCCTGTCAAATGCCTCTTCTAGTTACACATCCCAAAGAGCGAAGGTACCTCTTTCACTTTATCTTTCCATCAAGGTTAATACTCCTAAAGTTTCTATATACTATCTTAGAACTTATTACATTAGTTGAATCTGATTTGCAAAGTTTAATTCGTATGTATTGAGGGTTCGATCTTCCGGTTCATCTTTTATTTATCAATTATTGCTAAATGCGTGAAATCAAATGTTAATAGGAATGTTAATATTTGTTTAATCAATCGACTTACTATATTTTCAAAATAAGAAGAAGATTCATGTGCTTCCAGTACCCTACTCGATTTACCTTCCTTATATAGTCAATGTTAATTAAGGATTTTTAAGATGACAAATGAGAAATTAAAACATAATCAGTTTGATTTCTTATAGTTTCATAATTACATGTAGTTTAGCTAAGAAAGAAAATAGTATTGTTAAAGGTTTGATCCCATTCAGATAAACATTTATTTGTATGGTGATCTTTGTAATATTGTTTTAAAGTCATTGAAGTATGTATTATAAGTGTTATATCTTTATTTAATAATATTTAAAAGCATGATTTATTACTTCACTAACATATGGCATGCTGGGTTTGTTATATGAGTTTTGGAATTTCTATCATATTGTTAGTTCATTTTTTTTTTTACATAATAACATTGTTGTTGTATGTGATTACTTATACAATGAAATTCTATCAATATCAAAGTGCTTATATTTGATACTATATCTATCTCTGTACAATTACATGTTTAAAATGATTGAAATACTCCTAAAGGCAAAATGCAACTTCACGGCTTATTGATAAGATATTTATTTTAGAAGTTATGTCTTTACTCTTAATTAGTGGTTGTCTAAATTTATATTAGAATTATCCAAAAATTCTATTAAGAGTAATGTATTAATCATGCTTATCATTTTGATATACTTGAAAAGCAATACCTCTTTTGTTAATATGCTTTTATTCTTTTTCATTCAAACCTCAGTAGTAATATTAAGGAAAATATAACATTAGTTGTCAAACATTAGTTGCTTTGATTGACTATATTGTCACATAATACACATTATTAAAGAAATCTTAATCATCCTTGTCAATTTCATAATGCCTAAGTTATTGGTTTTCTTAATTTTTTTATATGGTTAAAAGTTTAGTAAATACATGCTGCAATTGAACTCTTGGATCTGAAGGAAATATCAAATATAAATAAAATAGAGATGAAATCTAAGTATAGCATTTTATTAGACATGAGGCAAAATAAGATTAAACTACTTGATAGATTCATTTAAAAATTACAGAGTATTGCAGTTTCCATTCCTGAACGATAGAGTCTTTCGTTTAGTCGATTTGGATTTAGAAAATTATTGGTATTATTATTATCTTGAATCATATACTTTTATATAAATGCTATTTAAATAGACTAAAATTAAATATGAGTTTTCATTTTAAAGATTTCATACATCACAATTAGATACAAAAGAGAAATTTTGAGTTATAACTTGGAGCTTTTGGGAATAATTCTTCTTTATCAAATAAAATATTCCTTTAAAAATCTGAAATAATGCTGCTATCCTTTACAATGTCAATCAATTATTGTTAATCTATGAGAATCAAAGCTGCCATCCACTATGTATAAGTTCATAGGTTGCCATCATAAAGGATTTAAGCTGTTGTAATTATAAATCATATACTGTCATTATACATGAGATCAAATACTACTAAAAATGTTGCCATGTATTTTTTCTAAAATTGAGATCAATAAGATCATAAGTGGTTCAAAGGTTACTATTATTTGTAACAAGATAAATCAAAATGCTATCATATACTAAGAAATTAAAAGCTGCCATTCATATTATACAGTTGTTGTCATTCATATTATATAATTGTTGTCCTTTATTTATTACAAATGCTACCATTTATTTCAATAGAATCAAATGCTATTAGTCATATCCATGTGATCACATGATGTCATCTTTAATATTAAATGTAATTCAATGTTGCCAAATGCTGCTACTTAAATAAAAATTAATATTGAAGGTCGTTGTAAGGATCATAAGTTATAATTTTAAGATTTAGTAAGTAAAGTCATATGAACTTAAAGTGAGAATTATACATAAGGGATTGATTGCTGCCATTACCATAAGATATCATTTGCTATTTGTGAATTTATGAGAGCAAGTGATGCCTTTAGGAACTTAAAATGCTACTACTTTAGTTAAGAAATTTATAAGTTGTTATGTGTTTCAATTGCTGTCCTTTACCTTACAAAAATATAAATATTGTCTTAAACTTGGATCCAAATGTTATCATTATATAAAAAGTGTAGTAATAAAAAGTATGAAACAAACTGCTGCCATTACTTTAGTTAAACTGAAAATGAATAAACGCTATCACTATCTAAATAAATTCGTGTGTGCTGCCATTTATGTTAAGTACTGTCATATTATCAAGTGCTGTCTTAATATAGGAAAAATTAATGTGATCATTTCCTTAATTATATGCTAAAATCAAATGCTGCTTTTAAATTAATTCTTGTTTCTTTATACTAAACTGATAACTTTAACAATGAATCTTTGCAGAATAAGTTGTAAATACAGGATTGCTAAATTGAATGCTATGTGTGAAAAACCACATAAGTTGCCTTATAAATGCTAAATTTTACTTCTACATTTTATATAAACTCATTTGGTATATGTGAAATTATTGTAGAATTGGAAATGAGCAGTCCTGTAAAAAGGACTGAACTCTATTTTTAGAACTGGAATTAAACTCTATTTTTAGAACTATAAATGAGCAGTCCTGTAAAAAGGACTGAACTCTATATTTAGAATTGGAGATTGTTTATGTAAATTGGAAATTTTGAACAAAAACAAAGGAGACTCTGCCAAAATTTTTAAGAATTTTAGGACTTAGAAAAATTTATAGGAAATATAGATGTTTTTACATATTTCTAAAAGTTTCATATAGAGAATTTTAAATATTCACTTCATTTGAAAGTATTAGTCATAAAACAATCAATTAGAAAAATCCAAATATCAATATCATAAAAACCTATAATTACAAATCATGAACCATTAAATTAATAACTCAAACTATTTTTGGCAGATCAAAGAAATTAAACTGATTGATTTTTGAATCAAAACAAGTCAAGTACGCAAATTTACTTATAAGTTTTATTTCAGTATTCTTATTTGAGCCATTTTCCATTTGAGTATTATTTACACTGCTTACCGCATTTTAATCTGCAAAAGATTTATATCAAATAGCATGTAACAAAAAGAATGAAACACAGTATAAATATATTTTGTGGTGTATGTCTTTGGGGGGTGGAACGCAACACTAGAATCTGTACAGATTCGGCCAGCTAGCAGCCCCTGGGAGTTATATGGAGGGATTTTGCCTCTTGTAGGAAGTAGGCATATCCGGAGGAAAGACACACCACCAGTTATTATTTTGAGTAAGCTACCGACGGGTGGCGAGATAAGCTTCCTACAGGTTATGCCTATGGGTTTACCCATTTGGGCTCAGGAGTCTACGGACTCGACTTATTGTTACAAATGCTTTTGAAAAAATTTATTTCATATATGTTGTTTTCACAGCATTTTGCAGGGCAAAAATTGCATTTGGAAGTTGCTTACTTTATCTGCAGTCTTTCTATTATTTTCATATGTGATTCATACCTATTATAGGATGCTAGAATTATTCTTATAAGAATAATTTGCGTACTTCTACCTGACTGGTAAACTGAAATTTTTTTCAGGTTTTGATAATTAAAAAGCTTAAAAGATCTGTCAAAGTTAAAAGAAGAAGAATTAAAGGAAGCTGAAGAATGTAGATATTTTATTTCTTATTTTGTAAAATTCAAACTATTGTAACTTTTCATATATGTTTTGGCTCTATGTATAAAAGGACTGTGAATTATTATTTTATTTTATTATGTCCTATTTATAAAAATGTATAAATTTTCAATTGAGATGAATTGTTCTTTAAAGACTCTCGAACTTTGATCCCCGATTGTCACACAGCCAATAAAAAAAATGTTACAGTTAGATAAGTTATCTAAGTACATTTTAGGCTATTTAAGTGAACTGAATATTTAAGATATCACATTTAAAGGTTTTAAACATGCAAGCATTTAAAGGTGCATCAAGCTACAAAGAATGGGATAGTTTAAATTGATCATTTATAACTAATCAACATATATATAAAAATAACATACAAAACCATAACTAAACAAGGTGAGGCTAAAAGCAAAATAACTACAACTACTGAAATAAATTTGATCCTAATATGCTTATGATCACATGGATACATGCTGATTTGTTAAAAGTAAGTTGTACTGAAAGTGCTAAAATAACATGCAAAACTAATATCCTAAACATGCCAATATTTAATAACTAGTCAATAGAGCATATATACAAGCATGCATATTTAATATGAAAAAGGCCATTGAAGCGTGTGGTAAAAGTAAGCTAAGTACATGAATGAACAAAAGTAAAGCCAATAAGACATATAGCAAAGTATGCCAAGCACTAAAGTAAGGCCACTAAAGCATGTGGAAAAAGTAAGACAAGTACTGATGTGGGGCCCCTGTACTAGCAACATGGAAGTACGGTACTCCAACTGTGGCAAATCCCCAACTTAAGTAAAGTTAGGTAAACCCAACCTGCCTTAAGCCAAGGACTCGTCACCACATACTATAACATCATCAATATACAAGTATCAAAGTGGCAGAAGCAATGAATAATAGAGTAATATCCACAAGCATACATAGTAGGAAAAGAGAATGCAATATAGTAACTCCTCATAATGCAGAAATAAAATACATCCAAAATTAATTATTACAAACTGAAGTTTAAAGAAAATGAAAACGTCTCTCAATCTCATTAAAACAAAGGCAAAATCTAACTAAACAATAGCAGCACGATGCTCCTCCTGAACCTGCTCCTCTTCTGCGATAGTGCCCACGAACACGTCTGAATCTGATATTTATCGGTATCACAAATGCCAGGGCCCCAGCCAACAAAACAAAAGGTTACAGTTAGACAATTATCTAAGTATATTTTAGGCTATTTTAATGAACTAAACATTTAAAGATGTCACATTTTTAATCTAACTACACATGCAAGCAATAAAGGGTGCAACAAGCTATGAAAGAAATGGGTAACTATAAACTATCCATTTATAGCCAGCATATAATACAAAATAAATAAGGTAAGGCTAAAAGCTAAAAGAAACATCAACTACAATACAATTCTGAACCTAACATGCTTATGATCATGTTACACATGATAAGTATATAAAAGAACACAAGTACTGAAAATGTGCAATTCTAGCATCCTAAACATGCCAAAATATATATAAGTAAGCCATATGAGTATACATACAACATGCTAGTCAAGAATAGGAAAAGAAAAGCTACTGAGACATGTGGCAAAATCAAAACAATCTATAAAGCCACTGAGACATGTGGCAAAGCGAGCAAATACTAAAAATAAGGCCACTGAAACATGTGGCCAAGCAAATCAGAAAAATAATATTGAACAATCCAGCTAAAGTAGCAATAAGCCTAAGATATAGTACTGTCATACCAGCCAATAGGCCATATAGGGCCTCCAATATCAATCAATCAATCCCCAGCCTAGCCATCCAAATTTGCTAAGTCTGAGTCTAGTCTATACAATACTACTACTGAAGAGGCAGACTAAGCTATGACATTCTACCAACTGTAAATAAGGCAAAACTGAATGATATGCAATTCAAATACTAACTTAAAATGTATTATCCATATCTTAAGTTTTCCTATTATGCTCAAGGAATAAGGCTCAATATACAAGGTATGCAAAGCAATCTAGTCAAAGTAAGCAAGAGACTCAATCTAGACAATATGGCATCTGATGTTATCTAATTACCCAATCTAACTACTCTGAGAAGCTACAAGTTTAGAATCTCCAATATCCAGCTATCGAGTAGAATCTCAGATTTACATCCTTAAAGTTAATATTATAACTTAACAAGTTCTAATCCAAAATCATGTGATGACTATATGGTTTAAGTAAGTAAATCAATGACCTAATTTATTAATATTTTACTCTCTTACCCAAATCTTGATTAAGTATAAGTAAATCAAGATTTAAGGATTTAGAACTTAAACTCTATGTTGAGTTCAAATCCTAAATCCAAGGTAATATTCTAACTAAGATTTAGGGTTCATACTTATTGCCCAATTTAAAGGTAAAGGATCTTATAAGCTGAAAGATTCAGGAACTAAGAACTTAGTGAAAGGCTATTCTACTGATTATAAGATAAAATAATCGATTAAGAACTTGAGAATCTAAGATCTATATTCAATCTTTAAGATAATTTCATTATCTTATAAATTGAATCATCCTATACCCACATGGAAGGTTTCAAAGGATTAAACAATCAATCATTAAGTTATTTCAATTGGAGATGGTTTAATTTCAAATTGAAGATCTAAGTCTAAGATCTTAAGATATAAAGATCTGAGGTTTGATCACTTTAGATCTCTAAATTAGAGTTTTATCTTAAGAGCTTCCATTTGTGATTCTTTTAGAATCTAAGTTCATAGTTAAACTATATGGAGCTTATTAAGGTTTAAATTGACAATTTTAAGCATTAGATTAAACATCAAACTCATATTGATCCTTTTAGGCTACTTAAAATCTAAGGATCTGATGTTTGATCACTTTAGACTTTAAGCTAGATTTTCACTTAGAATTTTCCATTATTATTTCTTTTAGAATTTTAAGCTCATAAGTTAACTAAATTGAACTTATCAAAGTGGTTTTGATAATTGAAATGATTAAATTTAAGGGTTAAGCTTAAGTGACTTCTTCAGGGTCACTTAAGATCCAAGTGTCTTAATTAGGGCTAAATTGAAGATTTCTTAAATCAATGATCACATTAACATTATTATTAGTCTAAGAGTTCAGAGAGTATTTCTAACCTAACTTAAGGTTAATTTACTGAAATTTCCAAGTTTAAGGAGCATTTAAACATACTTTGGTCAAAATGACCAAATTGCCCCTCTTAAGGCAAAAATTGGGTTTTTAGGGTTTAGCTATCCAAATTATATCTAATTTATTTTAATATATTTCATATTGATTAATGAAGTAGGAATTTATCTTATCTCAGTTTTTTACCACTTAATTAAACTAATTATCATTAATTACTTAATTAAGCCTATTATGGTGATTAGTGAAAATAGGCATCCTTAGGGCAATCCAACCTTACCCTTAAGTTCTAATAGATCTAATATAGTATTAAGAGCTTACTTCCCCAATTTCAAAGACTCAATTAGGTTCTAAACCACTAATCCTCATTTAGGGTGATTAAGGCATGATTAAGGAAATTAAAGGTCCAAAATTAGGTTTAAGGGTCCTTGATTATTCTCTATGGTCACATAAGTGATCAAAGCCTTAAATTTCCAGGTTTGGATAATTATTGAATTTAATATGATTTAATTTAAAATAGAAAAGGTTTAAGCAATTATTTTAAACCCAACCATTAGATCTGTGATTTTATTTTATATTTAGATTCCTTGTATTTTTTTTATTCAAATGGTATATTGGATCATACCATTTGGATTTGTATAGCTAAAGTTATTAAGTTAATTTATTCTGAATTTTTATTTAAATTAAAACCATAGGTTTCCAATTTATATTTAATTTCCTTAAGGATTTTAATTACAAAAATCCTTTTATTAATTGTCGGCCCGCTCTCAAAACACGCGGGTCGGGGTCGACCCAGCCCAAATGCCATCGTCTTCTTCCTCTCGCACGTGCCCGCAACCCGAACCCTAAAGCTAGCTTCCATCGTCAAATTCTCTGCGCTCCGATCACGCCAAGCCCTTATTTCAATGGCTACACGATCCCTGACTCCAGACGCATAAATTAAACCAAGAAGCCCTAACTGGGAGGCACCAGATCGATGGAGTGCCATTCGACTGAGACCTCCCAAAAGGCGCACCTGTGAAGAGTGAAGTCTCTTCACAGAGTCCACGGGTCGCAGCTATCTTGATCCCTACATGTTCAGGGATCGATGGGGAAGAGATAGGTCGACTCGAGAGGTTCTGAGGTGGTCTAGATCACTGGGGTGCTACTCGTATTACTTTACCGTCTAGAGCCGCGACTAGATTGATCGTTCCCAGTCGAAATGATCGATCTGGTCAAACCCAACGATCGATACCAGTTTACAATCATCGCCCAAAGGTTCTAGCACTAATTAGATGGCTAATTGTGCACGAGAACAGTGGCATTAGGCGAGCCAGAGGTTCCTCTAACAGTGCTCTCAGACGGCAAATTCGCTGTCTGTCCCACTGCCAGACCTCACCCACAGACTCGAACATCCACAGGGGAGCTAGGGAGAGGTCCTACGCAGCATCTACGGCTTGAGCGAGGAAGAGCCGAGCTAAATTTAGCTCGACAGAAGGAAGGGAATGGGCTGTACCTGAGGAAATGGCGAGCCTAGCACGACAGAAGACGCTGAGGCAGCTGAGCTCTAAGCAGGTTCCTGGGGGTTTGAACACCAAACTGCACCCACTATCAGCAATTTGCAGCCCTAGGAATCTTCTATAATGGCAGCAACTTTAATGGAGACCAGCCGAGAGGAAGGGGAGAACTCTAAAGGATTTCAGTGAGCAAACAAGCTCACTGGACTGGGAAATGTCTATTTATAGGCCGAGGGAGTTTAGGAGAGGTGGAACCATGGCTAAGGCTCGAGCATTAGGTTCGGGCCGAGGTGTTCACTCAGTCGCCTTCAATTTGGACTGGCCCGACCACCCTACCCAGCTCCCTATGTTTGGCCATTATTGGGAAGATGCTAACGGTCTGCAGAAAATGGATGGAGGAGTGGCAGACAACCCTGACATGGCGAATATCTGCGAATCTCCTCGGTCGGGGCTGGGGGCGAGCGGGGACGAAGGTGAACAGCTGGGGTCCTTCCTCAGCCGTCTGATCAGCGAATTCGTTGGGTTTGGACGGCTCGATACCGATCTTAACTAATGGACAGCGGGCGCGCTGCTGATCATTGGATCATCTATCTGATCTGATGGGTGGCACGAAATCTTGGTGATACAATCCAGTGCCGTCTGATCTTGTTCCGCGATTCGTGTACACACATCCATTGGCTTCTAAGGTTAAGCCGCTGTCGGGACCCCACAGCGGATCTGCCGCGGTCCCAACAGCAAATCCAACCGAATTAAATTTTAATAAAAAATCTATTTTAAATATAAATAAAACCATTTAAAGAATATTTAATTATTCTAAAATATCCTAAATCCAATTTAGGACCAAATGAGCTCCAAAACTTCCCAAAAATTCACCCTTAGCTAATTTGGGGGTGAGGAATTCAAAAATGAAATCAAATTTTGATTTGAAGATCAAATTATTTTAGGTATTTTCTAGGGTTCAAAAATACCCAAAAACATTAATTTCTCCATTTAAGCTCCAAATGATTCCAAACTTCTAGGTTTAGGTTTAAATGATGCATTGAGTCCAATGGAATCAAAATCAAGGCTTGGTTTAGCTCAATTAATCTAGATCTAGCTAGGGTAATAACTTAGGGTTATTACAACTGAAAAATGAACTGAAGAAGAAGTAAGCCTAATACATAGTACTGCCATAATAGAAGCAGGCCTTACAGAGCCTCTAAACTGAAAGTTCAACATGTGTCCATCCATCCTAGGCATCCGCAGAGCTAGGTCCGAGTTTATTCTATAATAAAACTAAAACTGAAGAGACAAACTAAGCTAGGACATACTCTACTAATTGAAAGCATTGAAAGAACTAAATGAATGTTATACTCTTCAAATACTAAATTAGGATCTATCTTCTATATCCTAAGTTGACCTATTATGCTTTATGAACAAGGCTCAATATCCAAGGTGTGCAGAGCAAACAAAGTCAAGTAAGCAAGGGACTCAACTGGACTTATGTGATATCTAGTATTGTCTAATTTTATCCAAATATAACTATTCTGAGAATGCACAAGTTTAAGATCTCCAATATCCAGCTATCGAGTACAATCTCAAATTTACGACCTTAATGTTAACATTAGAACTTAACAAGTTCTAATTCATAATCATATGATGACTATAAATAATTATAGTAAATAAATCATCAACTTAATCATTATTATTTTCCTCTCTTAACCCAAATCTTGATTAAGTAAATCAAGATTAAGGATTCTGGATCCAAACTCCACTTTCGAGTCAAATCTTGAATCCAATGTAGTATCCTTAATAAGGATCTAGGGTTCATACCTAAACATATTATAAATGTATAGAATCTTATAAGCTGAAAGATTTAGAAACTATGATCTTAACGAAAGGCCATTTTAATATTATAAGATAAAATAATCACTTACGAATTAAGAATCTAAGATCTATATACAATCTTTAGGATAGCTACATTATCCAATAGATTGAGTCAATCCTACACTCACAAGTAAGGTTTCAAAAGGATTAAATAGTTAATCAAGTAAGGAATTCCAAATGAAGGTTATTCAATTTAATAAGATGATCTAAAGGCTAAGATCTAAGATTTGGGGTCTGAAGTTTTGATCACTTAGATCTAAACTAATAAGTCTAAGTTTAGGGTTCTTTAAAGCTTTTGCTTTTACTTTCCTTAAGACTATAATTTAGGAATAAACTTTGGTAAGATAACTAGGATTAGAAACTTCAACTTTGATATTGATTAAGCTAAGGCTTTTATGAAGGGTCTTAAGATTACTTAAGATCTTAAGAGCTTACTTTAGAATTTTAGGATTTAAACACTAGGATTCATTCCTGAGATGATACAACTTAGCACTTAGTGTTAATACATTTTATTATTGATTATAATTACTTTACTTGAGAATTCTAAGGTTTAAGGGTACTTAAGCACCTTTTGGTTAATGACCAAAATACCCCTCTTAAGGTTAAAAATGAGATTTTATGATTTAATCATCCAAATTGATTCAAATCTATTTTAATGAGCATCACATTGATTAATAAAGAGAGTAAAACACTTATCTTAATTTTTCAATAACATTAATGACTTAATTAGTACTAATTACATTAAGAGACCAATTAACAAAATTAAGGGAATTAGGGCACACTAATATGATTTAAATACATTTATAGGTTCTAATACACTTAAGAAAGCATTAGGAACTTAGTTCACCAAAATTATAGGACTAATTATGATTTAATTCACTAATCTCACTTTAGTGTAATTAGGGAGTGATTAACAAAATTCAAGATTTTAAATTACTTTTAATGGTCTACATAGGTTCTTTATGGTCTCATGAGCAATCAGAGACCTTGATTAGCATTTTTGGGTAATTAAGGAATTTATTATGATTTAAATACAAACAAAAAAGGATTAGGCAATTATTTAAAATATAACCATTTGATCATTGATTTTATTTTAAATTATTATTTCCTGTATTTTTTTGATTAAAATGGTATATTGGATCATACTATTTGAATATGTATAACTAAAGTTATTTAATAAATTTATTCTGAATGTTCATTTAAATTAAAACCATAAGATTTGATTTTCCAAATTAATTTCCTTAAGGAAATGAATTCAGAAATTCCTTAATTAGATGTTGGCTCAAAAACTAAAAGGCGCGGGACGGGGTCTAACCCGGCCCGTAGCGCCAGTCATCGTCCCCGATACCCCCCTTACGCATACAACAGCGGGGAGGGCAACTTGGACCGCCAAATTCACCGCCGATAGGTTACGCTGCTACCAACATTCAATCGCCACACCTTCAGGAGGTCAAGTCACATTGATTGAACCTGGATGCTCTAATTGGGGCGGGCGAGAATGTTGGATGGCTACTCCACCGAAACATTCATTTAAAAATGATTAGGGTTTACTGTGAGGGGATAATTCTCCTCACAAAGGTCATTAAATGGACGGGGCTAGATCCCTACACCATCAGTGAGGTGAGGTGAGTCGAACCCCCAAGGTTTTGCAACATGGGGTGTAGCCAATCGCTGGGTCTTTACTCGAACTCAGTCATGGCTCGGCCGCTAGCTCGATAGATCGATATGATCGATCAGAGCTAGCTCAAACCCTAAAATAATCAGATTAGGTTTCCTATGGGGCTACGGTCAACTAGACGACATCTAGAGGTTCAATTAGAAGCTATAATGGAAAATTGAGCTCACACAACTTAGTTGGGAAGAAGATGTATCTGAAGTTGAGGTTGCAGGCACGGGCGAGAGGAATCGAGGTGAGCTGGAGCTTCCCAAGCAAGAGGCGCAGGTTCATAGGGGGTCTGAACACCAGATGGACTCTCTATCAGCGATTCGCAGTTCCAGAAGATGCCAAAATTCACCGAGTGTGACGGGAGCTCTAGGGGACTTCAGTTGGAAATTTGAGAGATCACAGTGAGCAAAGGGACTCACTGTGATACTCTAGGGGTATTTATAGGCAAAAGGAGCAATGGGGGTGGATACCAGAGCTTGGGAATGGAGGAAGGCTCGAGCTGAAGGGAAGCCTTCGTTCCAACTGTCATGGGCAAATTGGGGAGACTACTACTAGCAGGAGGTCATGCCGAGGGGTAGAATAAGAAAATTGGGTCAATTCCCGTACTGCCATGGGGGCTGGATTTTACCTGGTTGTCGGGGGGGCCAGCCGCGGACGGGCGAGATGAAGGAGATGATCCACAGTGCTCGGACTCATGCCCGTCATCTGATGGATTGACCATTGACTTTGGATGGTTTTTATGGGTTACTTAAATGGATCGAGTGATAACTGTTGGATGCGCACGATGGATTGGATGCTTAAGATTAGATCTTAACCCGGAGCAGATCCCGTTGTTGGATTAAATGCGTTGAGATGCACACTATGGCATCCATTGGCTAGAACCCATGCGCTACTATCGGGACCCTGCAGCGGATCTGCCGTAGTCCTGACAGCAAATCCCGTATATATTAAAAATATATAATTTAATTTAATTAATATTAATTCATTTAATAATTAACTTAAATTCTAATTAATTTTATAAATCCTATTTAGGATTATATGAGCTCCATAATTTTTCAAAAATTCACCATTAGCTAATTAAAATGTGAGGAATTCAAAAATGAAACCATATTTTGATTTGGAGATCAAATTGATTTAGGTATTTTCCAGGGTTCAAAAATAGGAAAAAATACCAAAATTCTCAAATAAGCTCCGATTGATTTCAAACTTTTATGGTTAGGTTTAAATGACCTATTGAGTCTAATGGAATCAAAATTAGAACTTTGTTTAGCTTAATTAATATGAATTAATTATGGTAACATATAGGGTTATTACAGACTCCCTCACTTAAGAACGATGTCGTCCCCGACATCACTTAGTAAAGAAAATACTATACGGACTGAAAATTTAAATGGAACAGATAAGAGAGAAAATAATAATACCTGAACTTGAAAAAAGTTGTGTATATTTATTGCTCATATCCACTTCTTTCTCCTAAGTAGATTCTTCCAAAGATCGATTCTTCCACTGGACTTTGACTATAGAATTGAATGATTTATTAGCTACTTCTGATCATGAGCTAAGACTTTGATAGGTTCTTCAGTATAAGAAAGATCAGGTTGTATTTCCACTGCTGGAAGCTAAATGAGATAAGAAGGGTCTCTGAGACATCTTCTTAACAATGATACATGAAACACATTGTGAACAGCTGTAAAGTCATCAGGAAAATTTAACCTATAGGCAGATGATCCTACTTTGGCCAAAGTCTCAAAAGGTCCAACATAGCGAGGACTGAGTTTCCCTGCTACACCAAATCTGTAGGCACCCTTCATTGGACTGACTATCAAATAAGCAGAATTTCCCATATTGAATTCTAGGAGACAATGATGAGCATCATGATACTTGCCCTACCGATCTTGAGCTGAACGAATTATTTGTTGAATTAAATAAGTCTTCTTGTTAGTTTCTTCAACTAACTCTGAACCAAAAAGTTGGACACTTCCTATTTCTGACCAAGCTAGTGGAGTGCTACATTTTCTACCGTACAATGCCTCATAAAGAGCCATTCTAATGCTGGCTTGAAAACTATTATTAGAGGCAAACTCCACTAACGAATTATGATCTTCCCAGGAACCGGCAAAATTAAGAGCACACAGCCTAAGAAAATCTTCTAGAACTTGATTCACTCTTTCAGTCTAACCATCTGTTTGAGGATGAAAGGATGTACTCATTGCTAGAATAGTACCCAGATCTTGATGCACAGCTTGCCAAAACTTAGAAGTAAATCTGCTATCTCTGTCAGATATGATGGATTTAGGAATACCATGCAGTCTGACAATTTCCTTGATAAAGAGCCTTGCTAACTTCTCCACAGATTCAATCTGACGGATAGGAAGAAAATGCACTGATTTAGTCAAACGATCTATTATAACCCAGATTGCATCGGCACCAGATTTTGCATGAGGCAATCCCATGACAAAATCCATAGATATATCGAACCATTTCTATTCAGAAATTTCTAATGGATGCAGAAGACCACCAGGTCTTTGGTGCTCGGCCTTTACCAAATTGCAGGCATGACACTTAGTCACAAAATCGGCTACATCCTTCTTCATACTGGGTCACCAAAATGATTACTTTAAATCCTAGTACATCTTGGTACTGCCTGGGTGAATGTGATACCCATAATTATGACCTTCAATCAACACTTCATGGTGCATGGATTTGGAAATCCACAAATGATTACTTTGATAAATTACGCCATTGTGCATTTACAAATCATGATAATGACCACCTTTAATATCTGCTTTGAATTTCAGATAATCATCATCTTTAGTCTGCGAGTTAGAGACATATCTGTGGAAGGTAGGTTCCATACTAATATTTATTAGAAGCGAACATAGCATATCGCCACTGACTGGAGAAAATTCTAGCTTACAAAATTCTTGTTCTAAAGAACTGGAGGCGATTATGGAAGATAAAGTAGCATGATGGCTAAGAGCATCGGCCACAACATATGCTTTTCCTGGATGATACTGAATGCCCAGATCATAATCACTGATGAGTTCTAACCATCTCCTCTGAAGACAATTCAATTCTCTTTGAGTGAAGATATACTTCAAGCTTTAATGATCGGTGAAAATTGAACATTGAACTCCATATAAATAGTGATGCCAAATTGTTAGAGTGAAGATTACAGCGGCAAGTTCAAGATCATGAACTGGATAATTTTTCTCATGGGGTTTTAACTGACGAGAGGCGTAAGTGATTACCTTACCCTCTTGCATTAACACACAACCTAGACCAATTCTAGAGGCATCAGTGTATACTTGATAGTTCAACCTTCCTTAGGCAGAACAAGTACTGGAGCGATAGAGAGTGCGTCCGTTAGAGTTTGAAATGCTTCCTCGGATTCATGGCTCCAAATGAATGGAACAGCTTTCTGAGTTAACTTAGTCAAAGGCAAAGTGATCTGGGAAAAGCCTTTAACAAATTTTTTGTAATAGTCAGTTAATCCCAGGAAACTTCTAATATCAGTGACTGACTTAGGTTGACCCCAGTCCTGAATAGCACTTACTTTGTTTTGATCTACACAAACACTTTGTGCATCGACTATATGTCTCAAGAATGCAATGGACTTAAGCCAAAACTCACATTTAGAGAACTTAGCCTACAGTTGATGTTCATGCAAAGCTTCAAACACTAATCTCAGATGATTTTCATGATCTTTTAAGGTTCGAGAATAAATTAGGATATCATCGATAAAGATGATTACAAATTTGTCTAAATATTGCTTCAGAACTCGCTGCATCAAATTCATGAAAATTGATAGCGCATTAATGAGTCCGAAAGAAATCACTAAAAATTCAAAATGACCATAGCGAGTACGAAAAGTAGTCTTTTTTATATAATCTTCTTTTACTCGCAATTGATGATATCCAGACCTCAAATCAATCTTAGAGAATGTAATAGCTCCAGATAACTGGTCGAATAAATCATTAATTCTAGGCAATGAGTATTTGTTCTTTATGGTGACCTTATTTAGCTCACGATAATCTATGTGTATTCGCATAGATCCATCCATCTTTATTATAAATAGGATGGGTGCTCCCCAAAGAGACATACTTGCCTAATAAAGCCTTTATTCAAGAGCTCTTGCAACTATTCATTGAGTTCTTAAGTTCCTTAGGTGCCATTCTGTACGGTACTTTAGATATAGGATGGGTACCTAGAATTAGTTCAATAGATAACTCCGCTTCTCTGGGAGGAGATACACCAGGAAAATCTTCTAGGAATACATCGGTGAAATCCTTAACCACTTTATAATCAGAGAGAGAGGTACTTTCTTTTGCTTCACCCATTATAGTGACTAGAAAAGCATCGCAACCCTTACTGATCAATTGCTCAGCTTTAATAGCAATGATTAACAATAGTTGTGTACTGCTTTTTTCTATAAAGGTTTCAGACTTGCCCTGGGAATGAAGAGTGACTTTCTTCTTAAGGCAGTTTATTACAGCATTATGGTCACTGAGCTAATTCATCCCAAGAATGATATCAAAGTTTGCTAATGGCAGGATGATTAATTTGGAGTTAAATTCTTAACCATTTAATGGAATCTTGATGTTACAAAACTTGTGAGCACTTAGTTGGGCTCCAGATGGAAGTCCAACACTTAATGATTTTGCCAAATTGTATGGGTGTGGTTTAAGAATGTTGGCAAAATGTTCAAAAATAAATGAGTAACTAGCACTAGTGTCAAAAAACACATTACAAGGCTGGTCATTAAAATATAGTGTACCTAATTTATTCGTATGAATTGCATTAATAAATTGCAATAATTAAGGTACATAAATGCAATTTAAAAGGAGAAGTTCAGAAATGTGTACCTGAAATCATATTATTATCTTCTGCGACTTCTAGAGGCATTAAAGCATAAAATTGTGTAGGACTAGCAGGATGATTATTTATGGGGCTTAGGAGTTGAGGGCTGCTCTGGAGCAACTTCAAATGCAGGGGCTGGCATTATTGCCAAATCTGGTTCTCTCCTATTCAACGGAGTTGCTCTGAATACTTGGTTCTTCTGATACTGCTTAATTTGGATTCCATCCACTATCTCTGTGTAAGTGCAATGATAGAATAGGTGGCTTGGACACCCACAAGTGTAGCACTTATGGCCAAAGTGGTAGCACTTATGTGACGACCGGGGACCGAAGTTTGAGAGTCTCTAAAGAATGATTCATACAACTGGAAATATTCATTTATGAAAAAAAGAAAATAAAATACATGAATATCCATATTTACATTAAGAGCCATATACATATGAATTTACGACAGTTTTACAATAAATAAATAAAAAATTTGATCCACTACTCATATCTCATATCTTTCTTTTCTTCTTTTCTTTTATTACTTTGGCAGATCTTCAAAGTCTTTTTAATTATCAAAATCTGAAAAAAAATTTCAGTTTACCAGTCAGGTAGGAGTACGCAAATTATTCTTCTAAGAATAAATCTAGCATCCTATAATGTGTATGAATCACATATGAAAATGACTGAAAATCTGCATGTAAATAAAGCAATTGCTAAATTCAATTTCTGCCCTGCAAAATAGCTGTAAAAATCAATATATAAGAAATAAATTTTATCAAAAGCATATGTAACAAAAAGTCGAGTCCGGAGACCCCTAAGCCCAAATGGGTAAGCCCATAGGCATAATCTATAGGAAGCTTTCTCGCCACCCATCGGTAGCTTACTCAAATTAGGAACTGATGGTGTGTCTTTCCTCTGGATTTGCCTACTTCCTACAAGAGGCTAAATCCCTCCATATAACTCCCAGGGGCTTGCTAGCTAGCTCAATCTGTACATATTCCAATTTTGCATTCCACCCTCCAAAGATAAACACCACAATATATATATATATAAATTCTTTTTGTTACATGCTTTTTGATATAATTCTCTTGCAGCTTAAAATGCGGTAAGCAATGCAAATAATACTCAAATGGAAAATAGCTCAAATAAGAATAATGAAATAAGACTTATAAGTAAATTTGCATACCTGACTTGTTTTGATTCAAAAATCAATCAATTTAATTTATTTGATCTGCCAAAAGTAGTTTATGTCATTAATTTTAATGCTTTATGATAACAAGTTTTGTAATAATAAGTTTTTATGATATTTCATTGAATTACTTATTTTTATGACTAATATTTTCAAATGAAGTGACAATTTATATGAAACTTTAAGAAACATGTGAAAATATTTATATTTCCTATAAATTTTCTAAGTCCTAAAATTCTTAAAAATTTCGACAGAATCTCTTTTATTTTTGTTCAAATTTTCCAATTTACACAAACAATCTCCAATTCTAAATATAGAGTTTAGTCCTTTTTATAGGACTGCTCATTTCCAATTCTAAAAATAGAGTTTAATTCAAGTTCTAAAAATAGAGTTCAGTCCTTTTTACAGGACTACTCATTTTCAATTCTACAATAATTTCACATATACCAAACGAGTTTATATAAAATGTAGACGTAAAATTTAGCATTTATAAGGCAGCTTATGTGGTTTTTCACACATAACATTCAATTTAGCAATCCTGTATTTACAACTTATTATGCAAAGATTCATTGTTAAAGTTATCAATTTAATATAAAGAAATAATAATCATTTGAATTTAAAGACAGCATATGATCTTATAAATACATGGCAGTATTTGTACGTTACAATATAATTGGCAACAATATGAATTTCCATGGCAACATTTTGATTCTATATTGACAACATTTGATTACAAATTAAAGGACAACAATATTTATTCAGCATTGCGATTATAAGAGGACCAATACATATGCAGTATTTGACTTATGATAGCACTAGATCCTTATTTAAGATAAATGGCAGCACATGTTCCATCATTTCACTTAATAGTAATATTAGATTGCTTATGAACTCATTGATCTTTATTTTAGAAAAACACATGGCAGCCTTTTAATGACAGCATTTTAAGAGTATTACAGCATTTAGTCATATTGAATTAACTAGAAAATGGCAATATTTGATTCAAATAAAAGAAGTGTCAACATTGATTTTATTGAAATAAATGGCAACACAGTTTTTCCTTAAATTACATTCATCTAATGATAGCATGTGATTCATACTTAAATAAATGACAACAACTTTCTTACCTTTCAAGAAAATAAAATCACTTACTTCTTCTTAACATTGATAGCAACATTTATTTTCATAAAACATAAATAGCAACAATTTGATTCTATAAAAGAATAACATTGATTCTCATATATTGACAGCATTTGGATCTTATGATTAATTGATAATAACATATGTTCTTACTCGCAATTGATTGTAACATATGATTTCATACATGATAGATGACAGTAATTGATCTTATGCTGAAGTATATGACAGTACTCATTCTTATTTATATTTAAATGACATCAATTATAAGGAAATAGCATTACACATGAAGTATAACATCATTCATCTTCAGTATTCAACATTAATAGTTAAGATTGAAGCATATCATATGTACCTAATACTTAATGAATACCAAATCAACTTTTGTAATTTACTAAATACTACCTTAGTATTTCAACAATTCTAAATATATCCAAATGGATTCAATATTTGAATTTAACTTATAATAAAGAATGGGATTTAAATTTCGTAAAGTAAATGGAAGTAATATGACAAAATTAAGGTCCCGTAAACTATATGGCAGCATGGCAGCATTTATATCCCCTAGTTTACATAGTAGAAATTTCAAAGCTCTTGTCATATATTGAGAACGTGTGATACTCCATGGTTTAACTGCTTTATTACTATTGTTCAGATGCTTAATATATCAAGCATATGTGATGTCATACATTATTTCATGCATACATTTAATATTTAACTGAGCGCATGTATTGAATATGATACAAAACCCTAACCAATTGAAAGGTTAAATGTAGATGAGCTTCCTATTGATCCAAAATTAAGAAAGAAGATGTCAAATTACAATTAAATTGAATAAGATAAAACTCAATACACTTATTTACTAAAAACCTTTGTCAACTCACAGACACAACTTCCTCAAAACTAAACTTAAAAATAAGTAAATTTAATTTTACATAGTATGACAAGTATAAGAAAAATTAGAATAAAATGTAGTAGATGATGCAATTTATATAATGCTTATGCTATTATTTATATTTACACAAGTGAAGTGCCAAAGATCAAGCCAATGGTGATACCATTAATATTAAGAGATTAAAATAGAAAAACAAAGATTGTTGGCAAATTAATAATGCACACAATTCTAACAAAACCCTCTATATAAACATGTGTAAACTATCATGCTTATAATGCAGTTGTGCACAAATTCCATAAGCAAACTAAATTGAGACAGCATTTCATAATATATGGTCAACAAATTTCAACTTTAAATAAGCTCGTCAATTGAGACAACATTTCAAAAGTTAAAGAAAAATGATGATAACTAAATTAAAGTTTTCGTAAGACATCAACTTATATGAAGTTTTGATTAACACAAAACATAACTTAGCATAGAAATAGAAGTAAAAAGTTACTCAAATAAAATTAAAGATCACAAATCAGAGGATTTATGATGGAATATTGTTCAAATATTAGTTCATTAAGATCCGTGACTTCAAATTGAAACATTTTTAATCAGCAGCTAAATTTATATATTATTTTCATAAGAGCATGAACATTTAAAATAATTTAAGAAAGAAATGATACTAAACGGTGTAAGCCAAACTTTAAGATAATAAACTAATCAATTAGAGATTTTATTGAAATTGTAAACATTCAATTGGGCAAAGTTTGCTTAAAACTCAAATTGGCTTAAGCAGATCTAGTAAGTTATTAACCCTTGGAAGGGACACCAAATCTTAATAATTTCATTTAGTACTCAGCAAACACTACAAATCAGCCATTCAAATTCCTTACGAACTCAATTGGTTTATAGTAAACCTTTCGATTCCTTAAGGGAAGCTACGAACTCCAAATATGCTGTTCGAAATTAAAATAAGTAACGGGAAGGTAATACCTTTAGTTGCAAAAGTTCAGGAGGCGCTGTTATCTCGGCGCTTTGCTAAGGGAAAGCTCGATCGTTCTCGGCTTGGAAGGAGGCTCGGCGAGATGAGGTTTGGCGGGAGAAGGTACGGCCAGATAGAGGAGAATCGGAAGTAGCGTCGGGTAGGGTTTGATTCGGGTAGATATGTAGATGGAGAGGATAAGAGCTTAACTGGAGATAATAGCTGTATCTTTATGACTTGCAAGGAGAAGAGGTCTCGACGACTTGCCATTGGATGTTGTGAGAGGTGGAAAGCCACGCGTCGTGAAGGAGGGAGAATGGAGAGGAGCCGAGCGTGCGTGTGGAGGATAAGGATTAGGATCTTTGTGCGAATGAAAGGGGATCGGCTTGCGAAATGAAGGAATTTCGGCTGAATGCATTTAGGTTTTTAGGTTTTTGGAAGAGATTTAAGAATATCTAGGATCTTAAATAAGCCGTTGGATCAAAATGAACGGCTGGAATTTCTGAGCCAAGATCTGGAGTCATTTGAACTCCAAAAATTACAAACTTGGTATCGAAACGCTGTCTCAATGAGACGAACGCACGTGTTTAAAAATTATTGAATTTGAACAAGTACTTTATTTTATATTAATTTTTAAGTCAAAAATTTAGAAAATTAATTAAGATAAATTGGCAATTCAAAAATTAACGAAACTTGAAACATAGCATCCTCATATGATGCTTAACTTAGATATATAAAAATTTTTAAATTCTGATTTATATTTTTCATGTTATTAGCCTTTAAAATTTATACTTCATGAATTTATTTAGGACAATCTAGGATCCCAAATGCGCTCAAATTTTTGCAGTAAGATCTTTTCAATAGCTATTATAAGAGAATATTTTTATTATATTTTTATTTGATTTAAATTGGATTCCTATTTTGACAAAAATTTCTGAGTGATCGAAAATATCTGGGAAAATCAATGATTTTCAATAATTCCTAGAATAACACTCTTAGTCAATTTGGAGTTACTGAGTCCAATGTCGGACTCTATTTTTTTTAAATTCTGAGGTCTGAATTTGAAAACATACTTTAGTATTTTACATTCTCTCCAACTTAAAAGAGATGTCGTCCCGACATCAATCTAAAATTTAAAGACACTAACCATATCTAGAATCACTTACTTAGTGGAATATATGAGGATATGTTTTCTTCATGTTCAAGTGCATTAAATACAATATCATATGGATATGTATAGAAGCCAATACTTGAAATGCTTAGGCCTATTGATGCTAAATTATCTTATTTGATTAAGATTTTTTTTTTTTGTCATAATGAATCTTAATAAATTCATGTCTGATATCTTCTTGGCCGAATTTTATTACATTCTACTTTAGGACATAATGGATTCATAATAGATCTAATCAAATCACCTTTCAATTCGAGTCTATTAGTACTTTATATGTTTAGCAGTAATAGTATTTAATCACCAAGTTGTCTTAGATTCACCCCCAATTCTAGTTGTTGTTTTGACAAAATATCTGAAAGTCATAAAATAACAGCTTATTATATTATTGTAGGTTGTCCTAAGATTGATACTGTATTATTTTCCAATAGAGGTTTTGTTGAATTTATGCACTATACTTAATAGTCCAGATGTCCTTTAATAGGTTCATAAATAAAGGTTGTGGAGGAGTTAGAGGAATTTGTAGGATACTTAAATCCAAAATAGATTATAGCAGCACCTGATTGCATTCTCATGCAATGTATTTAGATAATTAGAACCTTCCTTACACAACTTACTATTTTATTTTACTGCTATATTAAAAGGAGTATAAATGATGTCTCTATAAGCAATGTACTTGAAGTATTAGACACTAGCATAGGGTTTAATACTAACCTAGATGCTTCTGTCCCTAACGATCTTAATATGTCATTTAGCTTTTTAATGAATTTGCAAAGTCGCTACGGTATGGTTAATATAACATTAGTCAAATACTTATGGTTGATTGTGGAGGGCTCAACTTGTAATTAATATCTTGTCCTCCATCCAAAACTATCTTCAAACTACCAATGATGTGAAAACTTTAAATTTTTAATACATTTAGTAGAGTATGGATGCGGACTAATATTCTTATATCAAATAATCCTGTGTCTACTTTAAGGTTTCAAGAATTCACAGTTCTGTATTGAACATTTCTTCAGTAATTAATTGAAACTGAAGTTTCACTGAAATGATTATATTTAGAATAGATGAAGGAAATGCTAAACTCAGTAGGATGCATAAGTCTTGTTAAATAAGTAATAGAACTGTTACTTAATTTCATGAATTAAATTTTTTTTTTTAAATTTTAAGGTCTAAACTTGAAAACACACTTTGGTATTTTACAACTTACCATAAGGCCGAGGCCTGTTACAGCCTTGGAATGGTTTAGTTGTGGGTGCAGCTACGATTTGGTAGACCTTTACAGAGCTCAAAGAAGCTAGTCAGGCGAAGTGGAATAATCTGATCTTTCAGTGAATCTCATAGTCCACTGAGAAAGTGATGGCACTTAGCCGATTCGGAGTGGGTAATCTCTAGACAAAAATGAATCAACCTACATAATTCCCTTTCGTAGTTAGCGACAGAATGACATCCCTGAGTTAATCTCAGAATCGTGTCTGCTATAATATTTTGTGCAGATGGGGGAATGAATTCAGCCTTGAATGCTTCTACAAATTCATCCCAAAAGATGTCTTTTAGTTTATAATCAACGAATTTTATATTCCAAATATCATCCCACTCGTATTCTTCTTCTGCATGAAATAGATATGTCATGAGATGAATGGCTTCTGAATTTGAGTGATTGGAAGGAAAAGTATGTTGCAGAACAGAAATAGCAGGAGCAGTAACACAGCTAGTACTGGACAATCGAACATCATCTTTTGCATTACCAGTGCTTGATGAGCTTGATTCTCCAACAAGGTTGCCACCATTACTCATAGATGAGATACTTCATCAGAAGAACTGCTTGAAGCAACAGTATTCTTGATTGGGGTAGCAGCAGGAGGTGATCCAGAATTCATTCTAATTAAACAGTACAAATCTAGATTTTAGAATCATTCAAAGGAAGACAGTAATTTAAATTTCTAATAGATGTCAAAAATTCTCATTACTTCTAAAACGAGGGATTACATAGGATTTAAAAAATACCAAAAAAAAAAATTACAGCACTACTAATATCAAGAAATGACAATTACTCTAACTAGCACTCATATGTCCTTAATGTACTCAATCTTAAATGTAACACAAAAATCTTCGAAGGTCACTTTTCGACGCTTTCTTTTGCATTTCTGTTCGAGCTTCTTGATGGTATCGTACCACCAGACTCCCGCATAGTCTAGCATCTGATCTGTTACTATATCAATCCAGAGGTACTCTAGACACTCTATGTGCCTTAGGACTGACTGTACTCGGCTCAACCACTCATGTGTGTAGACAGAAAAGTCAAGCCCTCGGTACATCGTTTGATGTAGAAGTTTGTACACGACTAGGGTTCCTTTTGTTGAAACTCCTTTGATTCGCCTTTTGCTCTCTTGTCTCCATTTGAAACTATAACTCCAAGCCAACTCAAAGGCATGTAGATAATACCATGTCAGAATCTTCATGGTCCATTTGATCCTAATAGTTGAATTTACTGGTTTCTGTTAACTATAGATGACTAGATTTTTAGGATATGAGTATTTTCATTCTATATTTTTCAGAGAGTTACTGATAGTACTATGTTATGAATGTTATATCATGATATTTGTACTTCATAAGAACATTTCATTAGCTAGAAAGGATTCACATATCCTATTCTGACACCTTATGGTGTTCTCTGATACCAACTGTGGCACCTCGTATCCTTCTGCGACGACGCTAATACAAATATTAGCATAATCGTGGGGAGTACGATGCTCCAACTGTGGCAAACCCCAACTTAAGTAGAGTCAGGTAAGACATAACTCGACTTAAGCCAAGGGCTTGTCACCTGGAACTGTGAACATACATCAATCAAAGTAATGGAAGCAGAAAACAATATAATATAACATCCACATCATGGCATAGTATAAAAGTGTAAGAGAAATAGTAACTCAGTTCAAAATGCAGAAAGTAAATACATCCAAAATTTAATTATTATAAACTGAATTAAAAGAAAGGAAAGGTCTCTCAATCTCACTGCAGAAAAAGAAAATCTAACTAAACGGCAATAGGAAGATCCTACTTCTGCACTGTCTCCTCTGCAGAACCACCCACGAACAACTCCAAATTTAACATTTGCCGGTATCACAAATGCCAGGGCCCCAGCCAACAAAAGAAAAATGTTACAGTTACACAAGTTGTCTAAGTACATTTTAGGCTATTTAAGTGAATTGAATATTTAAGATATCATATTTAAAGATTTTAAACATGCAAGCATTATAGGGTGCATCAAGCTATAAAAAATGGGATAGCTATAAATTGATCATTTATAACTAATCATCATATATGTAAAAATAACATACAAAACCATAACTAAACATGGTGAGGCTAAAAGCAAAATAACTGCAACTACTGAAATAAATTTGATCCTAAAATGCTTATGATCACATGGATATATGCTGATTTGTTAAAATTAAGCTGTACTAAAAGTGCTGAAATAACATACAAAACTAACATCCTAAACATGCCAATATTTAATAACTAGTTAATAAGAGCATATATACAAGCATGCAGCTTTAATATGAAAAAGGCCACTGAAGCATGTGCCAAAAGTAAGCTAAGTACATGAATGAGCAAAAGTAAAGCCACTGAGACATATGGCAAAGCAACCCAAGTACTAAAGTAAGGCCACTAAAGCATGTGGCAAAAGTAAGACAAGTATTGAAAACTGAACTAAAGTAGAAGTAAGCCTAAGACATAATACTGCCATAATAAAAACAGGCCTTACAAAGCCTCTGAGCTGAAAGTTCAACATGTGTCTATCTTAGGCATCCGTAGAGCTATGTCCGAGTTAAACTAATAGAATAAGACATGTATCTATCCTAAGCATCCACAGAGCTAGGTCTGAGTCTATTCTATAATAAAACTAGAACTAAAGAGGTAGACTAAGCTAAGACATACTCTACTAATTGAAAGCACTGAAAGAACTGAATGAATGTTATACTCTTCAAATACTAACTTAGGATGTATCTTCCATATCATAAGTTTACCTATTATGCTCAAGGAACAAGGCTCAATATCCAAGGTGTGTAGAGCAAATAAAGTCAAGTAAGCAAGGGACTCAATTAGACTTATATGATATCTGTTGTTGTCTAATTTTATCCAAATCTAATTATTCTGAGAAGGCACAAGTTTAGGATCTCTAATATCTAGCTATCGAGTATAATCCCAGATTTACGACCTTAATGTAAATATTAGAACTTAACAAGTTCTAATTCATAATCATATAACAATTATAAAAAAATTATAGTAAATAAATTATCGACTTAATTATTATTATTTTCCTCTCTTAACTCAAATCTTGATTATGTGAATTAAGATTAAGGATTCTGGATCCAAACTCCACTTTGGAGTTTAAATCCTGAATCCAAGATAGTATCCTTAATAAGGATCTAGGGTTCACACCCAAACATAATCTAAATGTATAGAATCTTATAAGCTAAAAGATTTAGAAACTATGATCTTAATGAAAGGCCATTCTAATATTATAAGATAAAATAATCACTTAAGATATAAGAATCTAAGATCTATTTCCCATCCTTAGGATAGCTACATTAACCTATAGATTGAGCTAATCCTACACCCACAAGGAAGGTTTCAAAAGGATTAAACAGTTAATCAAGTAAGGAATTCCAAATTAAGGCAATTCAATTCAATCAGATGATCTAAAGGCTAAGATCTATAGTCTGAAGTTTTGATCACTTAGATCTAAACTAATAAGTCTAAGTTTAAGGTTCTTTAAATCTTTTGCTTTTACTTTCTTTAAGACTATAATTCATGAATAAACTTTAGTAAGATAACTAGGATTATAAACTTCAACTTTAATATTGATTAAGCTAAGGCTTTTATGAAGGGTCTTAAGATCACTTAAGATTTTAAGAGCTTACTTAAGGATTTTAGGATTTAAATACTAGGATTCATTCCTGTGATGATACAACTTTGCACTTAATGTTAATATATTTCATTACTGATATAATTACTTTATTTCAGAATTCTAAGGTTTAAGGGTACTTAAGCACCTTTTGGTCAAACTGACCAAAATACCCCTCTTAAGGCTAAATATGGGATTTTTTGATTTAATCATCTAAATTGATTCAAATCTATTTTAATGAGCTTCACATTAATTAATGAAGTGAGTAAAACACTTATCTTTAGTTTTCAATAACATTAATGACTTAATTAGTACTAATTACATTAAGAGACCAATTAATAAGATTAAGGGAATTATGGCATACTAATATGATCTAAATACATTTATAGGTGCTAATACACTTAAGAAGGCATTAGGAACTTAGTTCACCAATATTAGAGGACTAATTGTGATTTAATTCACTAATCTCACTTTAGGGTAATTAGGGAGTAATTAACAAAATTAAAAATCTTAAATTACTTTTAAGGGTCTACATAAGTTCTTTATGGTCTCATGAGCAATCAGAGACCTTGATTAGCATTTTGGGTAATTATTGAACTTATTATGATTTAAATATAACTAGGAAAGGATTAGGTAATTATTTAAAATCTAACAATTGGATTATTAATTTTATTTCATATTATTATTCCTTGCATTTTTTTAATTAAAATGGTATATTGGATCATACCATTTGGACCTGTATAACTAAAGTTATTTAATAAATTTATTATGAATGTTTATTTAAATTAAAACCATATGCTTTAATTTTCCAAATTAGTTTCCTTAAGGAAATTAATTCGAAAATTCCTTAATTAACTGTTGGTCCAATTACTAAAAGGCGCGGGTCGGGGTCTGACCTGGCCAAAAGCGCCAGTCATCGTCCCCGATAACCCCCTTAAACAGACAGCCGCGGGGAGGGCACGTTGGACCGTCAAATTTGCCGCCGATAGGCCACATCGTGACCAGCATTCAATCGCCACACCTTCAAGAGGTCAAGACATGTCGATTGAACCTGGAAGACCCAACTAGGGCGGGCCAGAACGCTGGATGGCTACTCCACCGAAATATCCATTTACAGATGATTAGGGTTTATTGTGGGGGGATAATTCTCCTCACAGAGGCCATTAAACAAACATGGCTTGATTCCTACACCATCAGTGAGGTGAGGCGAGTCGAACCCCCAAGGTTTTGCAGCATGAGGTGTAGCCAATCACTAGGTCCTTACTCGGACACAGTCATGGCTCGGCCGTTAGCTTGATCGATCGATACGATCGATCAGAGCTAGCTCAAACCCTAGAACAATCACATTAGGTTTCCTATGGGGCTAAGGTCAATTAGATGACATCTAGATGTTCAATTAGAAGCTATAATAGAGAACTAAGCTCACACAGCTCAGTTGGGAAGAAGTTGTACCTGAATTCAAGGTTGTAGGCATGGCTGAGAGGAATCGAGGTGAGCTAGAGCTTCCCAAGCAGTATGCATAGGTTCACAGGGGGTCTGAACACCAAACAGGCCCTCTATCAGTTTTTCGTAGTTCCAGAAGATGCCGAAATTTGCCGAGTGTGACGGGAGCTCCAGGGGACTTTGGCTGGGAAATTTATAGATCACAATGAGCAAAGGGACTCACTGTGATACTCTAGGGGTATTTATAGGCAAAAGGAGCAATGGGGGTGGATACCAGAGTTCGGGAATGGAGGAAGGCTCAGGCCAAAGGGATAGCTTGGTTCTAACTGTCATGGGCAAATTGGGGAGACTACTACCGGTAGGAGGTTACACCGAGGGGTAGAAGAAGAAAATTGGGTTAATTCTTGTACTGTTACAGTGGCTAGAGGTTACCTGGTTGTCAGGGGGGACCAGACGCAAACGGGTGAGATGAGGGAGACGATCCACAGTGCTCGGACGCATGCCCGCCGTCTGATGGATTGACCATTGGCTTTGGATGGTTCTGATGGGTTGCTTAAATGGATCGAGCGATAATCGTCAGATGTGCGCGATGGATTTGACGCCTAATATTAGATCTTAACCCAGAGGTGATCCCGCCATTGAATTAAATGCGCCGAGACCCGTGCAATGCCATCCCTTGGCTAGAACCCATGTGCCACAATCAGGACCCCACAGCGGATCTACCGCAGTCCTGATAGCAAATCTCGTATATATTAAAAATATATAATTTAATTTAATTAATATTAATTCATTTAATAATTAACTTAAATTCTATTTAATTCTATAAATCTAATTTAGGATAAAATGAGCTCCAAAAATTCTCAAAAATTCACCCTTAGCTAATTGAGATGTGAGGAATTCAAAAATAAAATCAGATTTTGATTTGGAGATTAAATTAATTTAGGTATTTTCCAGGGTTAAAAAATAGGCAAAAATACCAAAATTCTCAATTAAGCTCCGATTGATTTCAAACTTCTTGGGTTATGTTTAAATGACCCATTGAGTCTAATGGAATCAAAATTAGAACTTAGTTTAGCTTAGTTAATCTGAACTTAGCTATGGTAATAACTAGGGTTGTTACATCTTATGATAACAAAGTAATCTTCTTTTGTTGACAATTAATTATAGCATTATGTGCACTAAGCCAATTCATTCATAATTTGATATCAAAATTTGCAATAGGTAGAATAATTAACTTAGCCTAGAATGTCATCTTATTCAAGGGTACTTGGAGATTACAGAACTGAGTTATTCTAAGTTGGGTTCTAGAAGGAAGCCCAACATTTAAGGTTCTAGCCATCTTATAACATGGCAACTTCAGACTTTTAGCAAAGCTTTTATATATAAATGAATGACTTGCTCCTGTATCAAATAATATTTTGCAAGGATAGTCATTAACACAAATGGTTCCAAAATTAAGCATACTTAGCTATAATTAATTCAATTTACTAATGCTTGACATAAGAATTCAGAATTAAATATATGTACCTGATATGACGTTGTTATCTTCAGTAGCCTCTACTGGAGTAAGGGTGTAAACCCTAGCAGGTCCTGAAGGCTTCTTGCTAAAGACTTAATTGAGGGGGCTTGGAGGTACTAGGTTGAGCTGTAATATTTTCATCCTTTCTTTGAGCTGGTATTGTAGGTTGCTGAGAAGACATAATAGTAAGTGGTTGACTTTTACGATTGACCAGAGTAGGATTTAAAACTTGATTTCTCTTGGGATGGTCAATACGTGCACCGTTAATTGCCACATCATAGCTGCATTGTTGATAGAAATGTCCATTCCTTCCACATGTATAATAATATAACTTATTATGATAACATTTTCTGAAAGGATGAAGCCTTGTACACCCATTATATGGATCTAAGGGTGTGGGATCTGCTTCAATCTGGTAAACTTTCCCTGAAGAAAATCTAGTCTTTATGGGATTATTATCCCCGTACAAAGATGAACTGAATGTTCTTTTAGAGTCCTCTGAGATTGATGCTGGTCTATCACACTAGCTGTCTCAATCAATTCAATAAAATTGGACAGTCTTAGTGGCACCACATGATCTTTTATTGAGTCCTGAAATCCACTCAGAAATCTATGGCAATCAGCACCTTCTGTTTGCACCATATTTGGTGCAAATTGAGCTAGTCATCTAAATTTAGATTCATATTCAGAGAGGGTATTGTTCCCTTGCCTTAGCCTAAGAAACACATCACCCAAGTTATTCTGAATGAAGGAGGTATATTTAACATTCTCTCCTTTGTATACAAGTCATCTTGAAATATGCTAAATATGCTAAATATGTTCAAAAGTGACTTCTCGACATTCTCTCCTTTGTATACGTGTGAGTCCTGGAAGAGTGGCATTCCACCAATCTTCTGCTTGATCTTGAAGTAACCTTGTTGCTAATTTAACTCTAATGTTAACAGGGCAGTCTATAGCTTTAAGAGTGCTCTTTACACGCTTTAGCCATTCTTTGGCTAAAGGAGGAAGATCAAATCCCCTAAAGATGGCATGGCAAAGCATTTGTTCCAATATTTGTACTCCTGCTTCTGACACTCCTTTAATATATCTTCCATAATATTGTCCACACTGGAAGCCTAGTTCCCATATGGCTTCAAATCTTCTGATATAGTCCCAGGTCAACATCCCTCAAGTTTTATATATCCTATATGTTTAATCATGTTTAATTAATTTGATTGAGCAATTTATATTTCTTAATTTTTTTAATTTGTAAGTTTTGTAATTTATCATTTTATATTAAGTAGCTTAGTATTTTGTGCTCATTATTCTGAGTATTTAGTAATATGGATGTTATTATAGTATTCATTCAGTGATTTTAAGTCAGAAAAACTATCCATTAGGTAGATAGGAATACAAATTCTAATCTGACACCTTATGGAGTTCTCTGATACCAACTGTGGCGGCCGCTCCTTAATCATCTGAGATTAAGAGGTGGTCGTCAACGGGCAAACCTTCACTTATCATTTAGATTAAGGAATAACCTTCTTAATCAAATGTCAAGGGAAGATATGCCCTAATATGAGAGCAAAAGAGCCAATCACTAAATGAGCATATTATACATATCAGAGTGCGGAAGAAAGATAAGTAATAATATCCATACAATCTAGATAAGAACTATACAACTCAGAATACATAAGTATGACAAGAGAAGCAGTCTAAACATATATTATTACAAAATATTTAAAACTTAAAGCAGTAAAGTAAGGTAGAGTCACTCAATCCTCACAAAGCAAAAGAAAGAACTAAGAGTCTTCTCATGCACGCTCCTCCTCCTAAACCAGATCTTTATAAGGTCCTTTCTCAAACAATTTGGAGTCTACCATTGTCGGTATCACAATGACAGGTCCTCAACCAAAAGAAAAGAAAATCTTGTTAGACAATAAGTCTAAGTACATTTTAGGTTAAGCATTTCTTATAATTTTATTGATATCACAATTATCTAAGCAAAGTAGGAGCACTAAAGCAATCAAAGAAAAAATGGCAAGAGTTATAATTAACTTAATTATAACTCAAATAAATGTGAGGTAAGCACATACCTAAACTCGCTGCAGAAAAGGGTTAAGTAACAAATAATGAAATCTTCCAAGTATAAGAAAGTCCTAAGTAATATGATCAATTTAATATATGCTAGTTTATAATATAAAATAAAGATATTGAGCTGAAAGTAAAATTCTAATATTCTAATATGCTATCATATACAAATAAACTGCTAAAATAATATAAATTTTTATGAAAAACTGTAAGTGTTAAAGAAACTGCTGCATATAACCAAAGTAATGTATAAAGAAGAAATATACAGAAAATTTAGTAATTAAAGAAATATACTGTAAATGTAAAGTAAAATAGTCTCACTTAGATGGAAATATTTTTACTTAGTCGTGCCAAAAAGTAAATGCATGTTAAAAGAATCCATCTGAAAATATCTAGGAGAAACATCTAAGATCCAACATCACTTAATTCCATTTAAAGAAAGTACAACTTGATCCCATCTAAATATCTATGAGAAATATCCTAGATCAAAGTAATGTCACAAAGTATCTTCTGAGCATCTAGGAGAAACATCCTAGAGCAAAAGTAAAGTATCACTGTACAGGCAGACTTACTATAAGTTATATTTGATTCATTACTTTAAATCCTTACTTTTAATTAATAATATGTTGTATGAATGAATCAAATTAACATAGAAAATATACTATGTTCCATATAATATGTCAAAGTATAAAGTCCAAAATGAGGAAGCAAAGCATACAATGTTCAATGTATAAATAGCACTAAACAAACTTTGTGATATCACTTTATTTTTTAATTAAGTCGTTCTATCTAATCTGAACTTATACAAGTTTAGGATCTCCAATATCCAGCTATCGAGTATAAATCAGAATATCATTCCTATAAGTTAAAATATTGTTAGAACTAATCAAGTTCTAATATATATAAATCACATGATGCTTAATTAAGTTAAATAATAAATCAAATATCATAATTGATAATTTTACGAATCCCAAGCCAATCTAGATTAAAATAAATCAAAATTTAAATTCAAGTATTGGATGTTAACTTCTCAATCCAATAGGTTCTAATCCTAATGGTATAAAGTTAAACCTAAATCTCTCGAGCTATAATTAAGGCTATTTTATTAAGCAAAATTCAAGCTTAATAAGATGAATCTCTAGTCTTAAATCTAAAGTTTAAATACAAAATAATCAAGAATAAAGGATAAAGTTCTAGAGAACTATAAAACTAAGGCCTTCATCTAGTAAGTACCCATTTATTTAATAGATGAATTTTAACCTAAATTTCTAAGCTAAATCCTAAGGAAATAAGATCCTAAAGGTTGAAGGAAAGAATAAGGAGAATAATTAAACTTTAATTTTGATATTAATTAACTATTATTATGATATAATGAACTTAGGAAAGGCATAAGGTGAACTAATTTCACCTTATGAGGCTTAATTTAGGACTTGGAGACTTTTAAGTGAATTTTAGGGTTTTTCATAAAATGTCATTTCAATGAGTTTAAATATTCTAAAATGATTCTAAATTAGTCATAATACTGATTTTAGAGGTTTAATTTTGAATTTAAGGTTTAAGGATACTTAAATCTAAATTTGCGTAAAATGAATATTTTACCCCTACTTAAGGGTCTAAAATATAACTTTATGAATTAGGGCTTTAAACTAGAATTTATTGAAGGGAAAAGATTACTTACTGTTTAATATGAAGTTACATAGTAAGTACATTCATTTTAGATAAATATTAAGCTTTATAAGGTCAAATTAAGAAAATTAACTTATAAGGGTAAATTGGTAATTTGACCTAATAAAATCTAAATTTTCTATCAGTTTATTAAAGATTATTATCTAAGGTTTCCATAGAACCAAAAATTATTAAATTTTGATAAGTATTGGCTAAGTTATAGCTAATATATTTCATTACTGATATAATTACTTTAATTGGGAGTATACTCAATATGGACTTTATTTAGTTAAATTATGGCTTAATTAGGGTTTAGGGTTTAGTGAGTGATTAGTGAAATTAATCATAAGGTCACTAAACTAACTATACTACTAAGTTCTATTCTACTTTATGAGTAATCAAAAACTAAAATTACTCAATTTGGATTATTAATTATGCTAATATTCACTAATCAAGTTTTAAAGTGATTAGGGATAATTAAGAGATCTAACTGTTGGATCTAAGATATTTTTAAATTTTACTATTAATTAGGTCTTCCTAATCAAAATGGTATATTAGAAGACCTAATTTAGAGTTCAATTGACCAAGTTATGGTCAATTGAAATTTTAGGGTTAACTAGGGTAATTATGGCTAGGTCCTAATAGTGATTAAGTTAATACTAGTCCAAATAGAGAATTAAACACTACTAAGTTATTCTAGAGGTTTTTTTGATCACTTTATGACTTATATTGCTTATGTTTGAACTAGTGGATAATAAGTTATAAGCTTTGGAAGATTATGGCTCATGTTAAAAGGCTCTTGATCTATCATATTTTAGTATTTAGATATGATAGGGCAAAGCCAAAAAAAAGAAAAAATGTAGTTAGACTAAACAGTCTAAGCACATTTTAAGATTGACTATATTTTTAAATTAATAAGATATCACAAATATAATTTTACAATTAAACTAAGCAGCAAAACTATAAAAGCTATCAAGTATGGAAAAAGGAACTAAGCATAACTGTAAATGAGATAATATGAAATAAGTTGAGTAAAAATACTCACTTTTATATAAGTTCTAGCCTGCATCCAAAATTGGTAAGGGAAAGCATCCTAAAGGCTAGAAACTACTATGTGCATTTAAGTAAATGAAATGAAAATAATATATGTTCAATAAAATTTATACTAAGTAAGCAAGGGAAATACAATGAAGCATTAATTAAAATTAAACCACATACACTGTATTTTAAATGAACTGTAAGTGAGCAAAACACAATATTAGAAATAGAGAGTGTAAAGTATAGAAAATAAAGAAGTATCTTAGACTCTTGATCTAAGATAAACATAGCCTAGGACTATGAAAAGTAAGTATAACTAAATAGTTATAAAGAGATCTTACAATTAATAAGATTATAAAAGAACTCTTATATTAGTAGTTAAAGTTATATTTAGAAGCTACCTTATTCTGCAGGAGTATTCAACAGAATAGGGTAAGGAGTTAAGAACGTCTGCCTAAATAAATATGGTGGGGAGGTCGAACACTCACATTTACCTTCTCTTAAATGTGAAGTACTTTTATAAGCACTATCTTTTATGTTCAAATTTACCATAAGGCATTCCCCATAAAGTCTTATGAAACTTTTTATTTATGCACAATGATCTTGAATGAATGTTCAAGGTAAAAGGTTCAAATCTAAGTAAGCTTTCAATAAATCTCAATAATTGTAAACTATGTGATATCCTTTTGTTATCTAAACTTTAATAATCTACTTAATGATTGGAGCTTATTGAGCCCCAAATTGACTTATAGATATTGATCTTTAAGTCAATTTTAATAAAGTAGAAGGAAAATAAGTTTGAAAATTAGCATTTTCTTTTAATTAAAGTTCATCTTATACTACTCCTAAACTAATCAAAGCAAATATATTTATGATTAAAATTTAAGGAAACTAGAAAGAAAGAATAACGTTTATAGATTTCTAAGTTAATGAAAGTATAAGCTAAAGGATATTCTAGTAGCTTTACTTATTTAACTTACCAACTCAATTTAATCATGAAGTTCTCTAAGATTAATTGATATTGAATATATGAAATTAAAAAAGGAGATAGATTATACCCTACATGAAATAATTCATTTTAAGATTGTAAGGAATTAGAGATCTAAAAGCTTATCTAAAGCATGAAAGGAAGCTATTATTTTTAATCTAATTGATTGATAACCAATGTTCTAAAATAAATAATTGAAGTGAATGCTAACAATTGAAGAGAATACTTACAATCCTAGATATGAAATTCTAGATATTTAATAAGTATTTAACATGTGAAACATAAGTCTACAATTTTTCAAAAATTTTCTAAGTTATTAAATTATTAAAAATTTTGGCAGAGTTTCTGCTATAAATTGCTAAAGAAACACCTGCAAGGTAGACATACAAGACTTATATTCCAATGGAAGTTATAGTTAAGAGAAAAACAACTAAAACTAACATATAATCAATCCATTTCATAGTATTATTTAGTTCCAGTTCTAGTATAGAGTCAATCCATTACATATGATTGCTCATTTCTAATTTTAAAGTAAAATCAATTCGTTACATGGGATTGCTTATTTCCAGTTCTAAAATAAAGTCAATCTGTTACATGGGATTGGCTATTTCCAGTTCTAATAATTTCCATAATTGTAAAGAACATCAATTTATAAGTCAATCCTTTACATAGGATTGGCTATTTCTAGTTCTAATAATTTTAGGTGAGAAAATCAAATGAAGCAATTTGCTAACCTAAGATTCACACCTCTTAAATCATACATTTATGAAAAATAATAAAAGGTGCTGAAATTAAATTAGCAATTTAAGGGGCAGCATCATTTGACTTAATATGCACAAGGCAATGACATTTAGTTCAGCATTTCTATTGATATAATTTATAACTTAACCTACAAGGAATAACAATATTGAAGTTAGCATTTATATATAAAAGAAACAATAATTACTTAAACTGAATTCTAGCACAGCATTTATTTCTTACAATATATTTAATGATAGAAGTTAATTTAATTCAAATAATATAAATAATAGTATTAGATCTCACATGATCCATTGATTCTTTAATTTATTTAATTGACCACATATGGTTTTCATACGAGAAGTGACAGCATTTGATCCTGTACAATCTTTTTATATTAAAGATGGTATAATTTGATCACATGGATTTGACTAATAGCATTTGATCACCTTTGATCTTATAATATTAAAGATGGCAGCATTTGACTCATAATAGCATTTGATTCACATTGAAATAAATGGCAGCACTTGTTATCTCATTACAATTAATAATAACATTGAATCACTTATAATCTCATTGATCTTTTTTTCTTAGAAAATACATGGCAGCATTGAATCACTTATGATTTCATTTTAATAAAAATGGCAACATGTGTTGTTAATAACAAAAACGATATTATATATTCGAGTATACAATTGATGTCATCATATGATCTTACTCATAATAGATGACAATATTCATTCTCTTATGCAATTGATGGCAACATATGTTCTTACTCACAATTGATAGCAGCACATATTCTCTTACACAATTGATTGTAACATATGATCTTACACATGATAGATGGCAGCATTCCTTCTCTTATAAATAATTGGCAGCATATAATTCTAATAAAAGAAATGACCACATTTATTTCATATTGCATTAATCTCACATTCTTATAATGACAACATATGATTCTATAAAAGAATGACAGCATTGTGGAGTATTGAAACATTAATTTCAGCATGTTGAAACTTGATAATAATAATGACCACTATTCAGTCTCCCAATAGAATAATACAATAACTTTTTACAAGAAACTTTCAACATTTGTTCAATACTCATGTTAAGCATTATACAAAGAAGAATATAATCCCATCTGTTTTTGTAAGAAGGACATAATTAAGCTTAGGATAAACAAGAAGATAAAACATCATATAAGATCCCATAAGTCTTAATACTTCTACCCAATACCTTAAAATAGACGTTGGCAAAATCTGATAAGAATCTTAATCTTCACAAATGATTAATAAGCAAATAATGCATAGAAAAATTCAGTGTTCAAAATGAGCACATTCAGAATTTTCTGTAATTGAAGATCATTATATCTAATAAGAAATGGTTACTTGATCCTTCTCTGTATTAATTGATCATTTGGATTCTTATATAAGTCATAAAAAAAAAGAGGACATATTTATATTTTGTATGAACATGTAAGAGTTTGGATAGTTCGATTCAAAGCCGAGCCAATTGTATAGAAACTATAAGTTGCAGTTCACATTGAACTGACCAAAAATTTTGAAACAAAATCAATGCCTTTTTATTTTTGTTTGCATATGAATCAATTCCCCAGATTTTATACTAGATGGTTTATTTTTAAAGTGTTAAGGTGGAGTGGTGTAGTGGAGGTGAGATGGCCAATTATGGGTACGCTGTACTAAATGGAAAAGGATAGTACAACAGTTTCAATTGCATCGCCACCACCCCAACCAAACGGTACCACTTTAATGAAAGCAGAAAAGCTTTCACGGATGCCAATACGAACATCAAATTTATGTATATTGTTACATTCAAATGGTATCTTAAATTGATTCTTAAATTGCATAAGATGCATAAGTCAAATGATGATAACATCAACTTGGAACAACAAATATTCCAATTTTTATCTACTTCAAGCAATAAGAGTTTCTAAGTTAGGTGAGCTGTTAGTGCTTTATTTGTAATTATCAAAAGTTGGATGCAAGACTTGTATATATAAGCTCTATGCAAATTTTTCTTTTGACTTGCATAAAATGAATTTAAGCAAGTTAATAGACTTTACACATATATTAAATTGAACACTTAATGTCCAACTATGTACTGATGTAGCCGATATAATTGCAAGCTTACAATAATGTAATAATGTAGTAGTTGATGATTATAATTTAGTTACCGTTACAGATATATGTTTTTAAAACAATTTGACAACAATAATAGCAAATGACATTTAATGAAAATTAGTATATCCTTATATAAAAATTGGATATCACAGTTACAAATAAACTATGCAATAATACAATAATTTCATAATCAGATTCAGCAAACTCTTAAAGAACAGTGTAGATAATATCTTAACTCACAATAGAAATTAAGTAGCGCAGAAGTTACCACAAATGACAATTCATGTGTGTAACAGTTAAAATTCAGATCTTTCAAAACAATTGCATAGGTTACTGCAAGCTAACTGTATGCACATCTTTTGACATACCTAGCACTTAAATCTCTTTCATGCACAACATATATGCAGATCTCAGAAAAAAAGATTAAAGCTTGGCTTGCTCAATAATATCTCATACAAAAAAAACTAGATTCGTACATTTCAAAGATGGCATGAGAATGTCATGCTTGAATACGAGCACTAACATCAGTGAAATAACACTCTATGCCTTGTCTAGTGTTTGATATGAATGTTCTACAACAATAAAAAGAAAACAATCTAATAACCTACTTATTCAATCACGTGTTACCAATAACTCTTGTAAGGATATTTTAGGCGACATTAATTTCTAAATACCCAGCGAAAATGATCGTTATGAAAGATTGAATTGAAGTTTCAAGCACACAACCTAAGGAAGGCGAAATGAAGAGGTACCTTGTAAGGTTCTTATCTTCAAGTTGCTGATGGAAGTTAGGGATTTAGGGTTCCCGATTGTGGTCGATCCTCTTAAGTGAGACTTGGCCTCATCCTTTTCCTTCTCTATCAATCTTTCACCTATTAAGAGCAGCTCAGGTTCTCTCTGATTTCAACTCTCGATTAACCCTTTCTTAGCTCATCATTGATCCTTGCACCTAAGATGCCGCAGCTTAGGTTTAGGGTATCAGCATCTCTCAAGCTCCCAAAGATGCAACCAGACAAAGATAGTAAAGGGACGGCAGTTTCCTCTGCCTCCCTTCAAGGAAGGAGTATCGGCTCAGAATAAGGAAAGAAGAAATGGCCAGCTATTGTAGAGGTCGCTCCTCCACTCTTCTGTCCTTTCTTATGATAGTGCAAAAAGTGGAGAAGGAAGACAAATAAATGAGCGTGGTCGTCGGATGAAGATGTAAATACGACGGTTGGATCATGCTAAGCTATTCTAGATCGTTCGATTAGCTATATTAATGCGCAACAGCTAAGATGCATTCAATTTGTTGTTTGGTGTTCTACACTTTGCGGCAAATTTCCATCTTTCTTTACTTCAACAGTTGGATGATTTTATTTAATAATGTTTAAATTATTTAGTAATTGAAATATTATATTAATAATTTCTCCTATTTATTTAATCAAATTTGGATATCCAAATGCACTCCGTAAAATTTGACGTTTCCCTAGCACGTTCAAAATATCACCTACTTAAATTGGGTGTGGTGAGTCTAATGGCGGACTCCGTTTTCGATTTTGAAGTCTAAATAAATTAAGTATTTTCAGAATTAACAAAAAACTATGAAATATTGGAAATTATCAAACAGCCTCTAAATAGCACGAAAGTTGAGGTGTAGACTTTTAACTCTATTTTAAGAGTAATGGAAAAGGTTTAGAGTCAATTATGTTACTAATTGACAGGTAACAATATCTCGATTATTACACAATATGATCCTTATATTTTTTTGATTTCAATTGTATATAAATATGTTAAATTTGGATTTGTATTTTAAGAGTTATGAGATTATTAATCTTATGAAATTAATTATTTATTTAAGTTAAATTAATATTAATTTTTTAATTATATTTATCATTAAGATTATATATACATATATTTTATTTGTAGGATTAGACAGAGCAGCAGAATCGGCGGGCCCCACTGCCACATGTTGCCTCTACGAGCGACGGAGGAACAGGACGGGACCCACCACTGAACGCTGAAGAGACCGTGACAGTGCAGAATGGGCCCCACACTTGTGTGCGCTATTCAGACCATGTGGGTCGGGCTCGGATCGACCCGACTTGACCTGAAGCCTCTCCTTCTTCTCTGAGAGATGACCGAGAACGAGAGTCTAGGGCTCGAAATTTTACGGCCTTCCCGGCGGTGGATCGACCAAGCCCGCATGGCGTTGGACAGCCCATGACGAGACCTTCCCATAGGTAGCTGCATCAAGGTCTAAGATGTCCTAATTCGACTACAATCCTTAACCCTAGGAGACTATGCTGGGGTACTCCAGTTTAACGATAAGTACTGTAAATCACTTGCTGAATTGGATCGATCTAACTCATTCGAGTTCGATCGGTCCCGTTCAATTAGTCATTCTATAGTATGGAATAAACTTTTGAATTGCATTTGATGTAAAACAATAGAGTTATGAGGAGAAAGCTAGTACCTTAAGATGAGTGGTTCAGAAGTTAGGGTTCAATCGAGCAGATGATCTAGGTGTTCTTTGCTATCTTACTTCGATCTTGACAGTGAAACCGAAGGCCAAAGTCTTCAAGAGATGATAATAGGGTATCCGAGGGTCGAAGAGCAGTGGAAGATCCTACACGTGGTTGGCTTATGCCGCGTGCACGCTACGTGCAGCATTTGCAGACGAGCGCTGAGACAATAAGTCCCAACCATTGGATCAGACGATCCAACGGATGATGGAAGCACCATCCATCCAGACGGCGCCATTCGATAAATAAACAGCACGGGAGATAATGCAGACGGTGTCATTTCATAACATAATTAATAATTTATTTAATTAAATAATTTTAATTGATTTTATTAATTAAATTTAATTAATTTAATGTATCTCAAAAATTTTCAATAAATTATCCCTAGCTAATTGAGGGGTGAGGAACGCAACAAGGTGATCAGATTTTTATTTCAATGAGTGTTTAATTATTTGATTTTTCAGAGGATTTAAATATTATTAAAATATTCGCTGAAAATCCAACAACTTACAAATGCATCCAAAACATCACCGCTAGCTAATTTGGGGGTTGTGAACGCAGTGGTAGAGCTAAATTTTTGATTTGAGAACAATTTAGACATGTTAAATTTTAGGATTTCTGGATTTTCTAGAAATTATAATTTGATCCGTTTGAATCCTGATTTGGACTAAGTATTAGATATGAGTCATTAATGACTTAATTAAGGCACTAGAATTATAATAAGAACTTGGATTAATCATAATTAACATAAGTAGCAACCTGCAAGGTCAATGTAGCAACTAATTGATGAAGAGAAGAGATACCAAAGAGATGCCTTAACTTGCAAAAGAAATGGAGAAAGAAGTAGCACAAGGAAGGTGATAGCAATAGATACTTTGGCATGCAAATGGAAGAAGAGTCTTGCTTTCCCTTAGAACTTGAGAGGGAATATCTTCTTCTTTTTCAGCTTAAGGTAGAGCTTGGGGAGGAAGGAGTTTGGGAAGAGGAGAAAGATCTTCAGTTGGTGGCCAAATGGAGGAAGGAGAGTTGAGGTATGCCCTTAAAAAGAAGGAGGAGGCATGGGCTGGGAGAGGGGGTAAGTCCTCTCCCATCCACAACATAGAGAGCAAGGGGAGCTGAGCTTCATGCGTGCGCTAGGGAGAAGAGGGCTAGTGCCGTTCATAGGAGGTGGGAAGGTGGGATCCATGTGTAGAGAGAAAATAAGAAAATGGAAATAATAACACAAATTCCTAATTTTTTAATTTATGCATAAAAATCAGATTTGATAAATGTGATCTGAAAAATTCAAAAGTTCACCTCCTAATTAATTTGGGAGTGAGGAACTCAATGGCAAAGTCAGTTTTTAATTTGGAGATCAATTTATTTATCCTAATTTTTAGGGTTATTTAAGTACATTAAAATATTCGAGAAAATCCGATGACTTTCAAATACTTCCAAAACATCATTCCTGGCTAATTTGGGGGGTGACAAGTACAATGGCGAAGTCAAATTTTAATTTTAATGATTATTTAATTATTCTATATTTCAGGGTATTTAAATATTTTAAAATATTCGAGAAAATCTGACAACTTCCAAATACTTTCAAAAAATATCACCCCTAGCTAATTTGGGGGTGACGAGTGCAATGGTGAAGTTGAATTTTAATTTCAATATTAAGTTAAATTTCTCAATTTTCTAATTAATTAAATATTATTAAAATAATCCAAATTTTTTATTGAGCTCCAAATTACTCTGAATCTTTGGGGATTGATTCTAATGACTAAATAAACCTAATTGAGTTATAATTAGGATGCAATTAAGCTCAGTAATAACCTAGGGTTGTTACATATATGCATCAAATCTTAAATTGCTAATTACTCTTAAATTATCTCTAATACGAAACAAATAGACCGTTCTCCGGCAACAACGCCAAAAACTTGACAGACCCTAAATATGTAGTATGCGCTTGCATGCAAGTGTACGTAGTTTGAAGTAATATGATATGATAAGATCTCGAGATTTATCATCCTTTGGGAACTATATTTAGTTTTGTTACTTGAGTTTACTTTATTTCACTGATGTTTAAGTATCAATTTGGGTTGTGGTTTTGGTCAGAAATGACAATTTCAGAGTTTCTTAATTTGAAATTACTTTTGAAAAATTAGGAAGAGCAAGGATTTAACATGCAAGCACTCTTCTTCTTAATTTCATATTAAGTGAATTGGATTAAATTTTTATTTCATATTCAAAAAACTTAGTCTTCTCTAGTGAATTTACTGAATGTACTAAGTCTTATATAGTGCTCTGAAATAAAAACTAGAAGATTCAATTTTGGCATATAGATATTCATGTGAGCATTATCTTATGAATTCATTTCTTACGTTTAAGTTATGAAATATGTATTTTATGTTGAGTGTTACATGAACTTGACTCCACTAATGGCTCGCATGCATCAACTCTTGATTTAGCTAAAGAAATGAGCTACTAGGCTAAATTGATTTATGTCACATCACCCATAGCACTTAATGCTTCAATAATCTCGCATAAACCTAGGGTGAGATATGAAGATCAATTAGTGGTTTTTGGCTCACATGCATTCACTCTTGAATTAGCCAAGATAATATTCTACGAAGCTAAATAAGTTTGTCATGTGCTCATATCTTAACATGCAACAATCACCTCATATAAATTAGAAGTGAGCTATGGAGCTCAGAGGATGTTAACACTTCTCATGACTCAAATGATCAAGCATTTATCCAATATTGTGCAGGCTATTTTCGCACGATAAATATTGTCATGGACATTTGCGATGTTGATGCTCAAGCATGCCCAGCCTTAGGACAAGGCGAATGTTGTCAAACGAAAACAATAGTGCTAGGTTTTATCATTTGAAAGAAGAAATTGTTGATAAAGGGAGTGAAGATGACACACAGTGAGATACTGTCGATAGAAGAAAACAAGTAGGGAGGTGCCATCGATATATGAAAACCAGTAAGGAGGTGTTGTCCATAAGAAAATAATGAGGCATTAGGAGTCAGTAGGTGCTATCGAGAGAATCATAGATATACTTACTTCTCATCGATATTTGTTGATTTAAGGTTTCTTTTGCTAACATTGAATACATGTAGCAATTTTTGTCAGCTCAACAAAATAAAAAAAGTTTGTGGTAATGCAGCTATAACATATATACTAATAGAACATATTAACTACTTATATAAGGGTATCAAAATGGGATAATGGGTCAGGTTCATGTTCAACTTGAATGACCTAACCCAAAATATACTTACTTGAACTTGACATTTTGTTAAATTGTGTTAGTTTTGTGGACCCAAACCCGATTTGCCCCCAATTTAGGTGACCCAAATCCAACCTGCAAATAATAATGAAAATAGAATTTTTTTAAATAAAAACTAACATATTTGATTTATTAATAAACTAAAAAAAAAAAAGAAATTGAATCAACTATTTTATTCTAAATAAGACAACTTCGATCCTTAAGCCAAATTCATAGAAAGTTGCATTGCAGTAGAAACATAAATAAGCAAAGCACATGATGAGCAATGATGTTTGTCACTAGAGGTCTAGAGCAATATATCTCGTGACACGGCTAGACTGCTCATTTTGTGACCGCTGGAAATGTTACGATGCCACCGTTTGCGCTGAAGATGGAGATGATAGGCGTCTTGGGCCATCGACAAGGAATGATTGAAGGCATCGAAACACGAGTTCACGAGTTGAGTGGGAAAGAGACGGGAGATGGTAGATAGAAGATGAAAGTCAAGAATTAAAAATGTTGCAAATGATTTTCTTTGTGGCTTTTCTATTATGGTTTTTGTAATAGCTCAAACTCTTAAATATCAATGTTTTATCTGCTTTGGTCTGATAGGCCTTATGATTTTTCCCTCAAAAGATAACTTCCTAGCATGTCACCCATTCTGAGAGTACTTTCACTTGAGCGCGTTTAATTTTGAAATTTTTATCAAGAACTCCATCGTTATATAAAAATACGACTCAATGTTTAAAAGTTCCACTTAATACACCTTAAGCTGGTTGTTACAATCTCCCTAACTTAAGTAACTAATCTCCTCATCAGTAACCACAAACAAATCCAATAACCATCAATTAGGTAGATAGGACTAGAGGTGGCCTCTACATGTTCAAGAGGTACTCACAACCATGTAGCATCTTAACCATCATGAGTTTAAGGGGCTACTCACATGAAGTGGTATTTGTCCTGCATGACACTTAACGCATATCTGACACTCTATGGTCTGTTCTGATACAATTTGTAACAGCTCGAACTCTTAAATATCAAGATATTGTTGCTTTGGCCTGACATACCTCATGATTTTGTCCTCATAAGATAACTTTCTAGTAAGTCATATATCAGAAGAGTGCTCCCACATGAGCATGCTTAATTTTGAGTTTTTATCAAGAACTCTACTATTATTTAAAAAGACGTCTCGATGTTTAAGAGTTTTACTTAATACTACCTAAGGGGGTCGTTATAATTTCTCGCAAGTATTTTATTATATATAATCAGGATTTTTGATCGACAAACATTAATAGCTGAACTATTCAGGCGGGTCAAAATGGGTTGATTACGAGTTATTCAAGAAACAAACTAAAATTAACCAATTTTGATCTCCCTAAATTCACAATATGCCTATTTCTTGAACTCGTCCCTGACCCAAACTTTATTTGAGTACCTGAATTCAAATTTTATTAAATCAAATTTGTGTCGTATTTCTTCGTAATGTCAAAAATTGAACGCCCAAAGTTTATGTATCTCCAAACAAGCAAGTTTTGCTTCCTCAATTAAGTTAAAATACTTATTTTGAAATAATTAAAAAATTTCATTATTTTACATGCAATTAATATCATTATCGCTTAGGTAATAATTTTATTTTGATTCTATATTTTCTAAGTGAATAAATATAAAATTAATAAATTTAAGAATAAAGTTTAATTTTGGAATATTTACAAACTTCACCATTAAATCTTTATTATTTCTCATGGAAGCCCTCAACTTAAATATTATCCTCATAATATTTAAATCTTTAATGCTGTTTGTATTTTTGTGATTATTATTATTTAAGGAAAAATCCTAATATTGATTGAAACTATTATTTTTATTAAAAAATAATTTGAGCGTAATTTAGTATTATTTAAAGTATACATCAATGTTTAAAATTTGAAAACTTTATTGTAAATGCAACAGCTAAATTTTGATATTTTCAATATTAGCATTTAATTTTTAATATATTTTAAATTTGATATTTACAATAATATCTAAAATATTATTTATCAGTATTTCTTTTAAATTTATAGTTTGCTGTATCATATTAGAAATTTAACAAATTTATGAGCATTATCATATAATGTTGTTTTAAAAAATATCTTAATCTCTTATACTAGGGTTTAGAACAGTTTGAGGTGACACTCAAAAAAATTCATCTAATAAAATTTTTGAATGCATTCAATATAAATTTTAAAAATAATATTTATATTATTTTAATATAAATAAATATATATTAATGAAATATATCTAAATTTTATTGGATGTATTTTATTGGGTGCCACATCAACGGGTCTAAATAATATTTCTCTCATTAATTATTTGTTGATAAATCTTGATATTAAATAATATTTTTGAAGGTGATAATTGATATTATAAATGAGAATATTAATATAAGAAATATTATTTCGATGTGGTACTAAAAAAAATTATTCTGAAATTTTGATATTATTTTATTTATATTTATTTATTTATATTAAAAAAATATAAATATTATTTTTAAATTTTTTATTAAAATAATATTCAAATTTCATGAATAAATTTTTCTTTTTTACCAAAAATTTAAATAATATTTGTCTATACATTATTATTTCACAGAATTTTAGGGTAAATTTTAGATATTTTATAAGTAAATAAAATAAATATATTTATATCACAGTGCGCTTCCTGGCATGTACGGCACTGGTTTGAACAAGCAGCAATGGCCGCAGCCTCTGTTCGAGCGCCTCCGGCGAAGTCTTTCGCTCGTGGGCACCGTGAAAAGAGCTTCAGTCTAGGTCTTTTGAGAACAGTAGATGTCTCCATGGTGGCTATGAGATCGATATTGAGGCCTAGGATTTTACAGGTTCGCGCCTCAGGCGCAGAGGCGCCTCTCGGAGGCACAGCGATTTCCATTGATGATTCCATTCGTGCAACTGCTGGACGTCCGTGAGTACTTTGAACCCAACGCAGAAGCTTTTTTTTGTTCTTTCATTTTTCGCTTATATGACATATGTGTTGAGATTATTCCCATGGTACATATGAATGCTGATGATGTCTTATCTACACAGGAAAATACCACGTATTGGCAACTTACTACTTGCAAAGTTATTTTTCTAGTTTCTGAGGCTAGTAACCATGTTATGGCATTTTATTCATCAATGCAGTCCTCTCTCATCATCATTGCAATCTTTGAATTTGTTTTACTTCTTGCAATACACTTACTGACTGTATAAATTTATATTTTGTGGATTGAGTTAATTTCAGTGATGCAGATCAGATATATGATTAGTGACATTCAACAGTTCTGCTCCATCGCTGTACTTCATTTTTTCCACTTACAACAATTCCCTAAGAATTCTTTTGGAGCAGGGGGATCGATGCAGCATGATATCAAGTGTTATTTAGCATATTGTCTTGTTTGGCTATTTTTATGCGCTGCTGTAACTTTGTGTATTAAGTAATATATCTATTTAATTTTTAGTTATATTTTTTTATTCGAATTTTTTCTTTCCCTTCCTTGGACATGTTAAGGAGACTGTATAGAGGGCTCCTGTTATTGTAAATTAAATTGATTGTTGTAGAATAAAAGATTGGGAGAATTTTTTTTCTCTTCTTGAAAACTTGATTAGTCCTTTCCTTGGAAATGCCATGTGTCCTCTTCCTTCTTGCCGATGACATACATGGTCTCACTTATGGATGGTGTTTTAAAATTTGCATAGTTTAAGGAAAAGATAAATCTCCACAAAACATCAATTAAGTACAAAAATCTTTATTCATTTTGAATAAACATTTGTTTGAACAATAGTTTAAGACAAAAAAGATTCATATTTGCTTTAATAATTATGGAGATTGAAACTAAAAGCTAAAAGAAACTGAAACTATTGGATGATGTGAAGTAAATATTAGTTGATTTAAAATAAATTATTTTGAAGAACTATATAAGTTACTGTTACTTATTGACATACAGCATGCTACAGGTTTAGCTCTTGAAACATTTTACTTAATAATTTATCTCTTTATAGGATGAACTCTGCTAGACAATTTGAGTTAGAGAGGCAACTTAATGAGTTATTTGTGATGGTTTTATTCAGGAAAGTATGAGATCTTGTGCTGTATTTACTTTAGTTACATCAAATAGGATGCAGATATGAGAATATGCATATAGATAGTAGGGTCTTTAATAAAATACAATTAATGATAATTTTTTTTGTGATGTATAAGATCTTTGGTAGAGTTTCCACCAAAAGGATTTTTAACTGTGGACATGCTAAGCGGTGACATTGCTTCAAAACTACTCTCTTACTATTAAGTATTGTTCTCAATATAGTAAAAAATCTTCTAGTATGTCATAGACTGTTCTTTTACGTGCAATTAGGTTATGCTATTATGTGTAAGGATTTCAGAACATTTATTCAAACATAAATGCTTACTCATTCTTAGTTTTGTTATTTAAAGGTACTTATTTATTTAACCCCATCTTATTAAGAAGTTAGTCTTCGTTTGGTTTTATAGTGTGATTTCAAGAATATACTGGACAAGAAAAATTGCATTAAGTTTTCATAGCTTAAGGTGTTTGTGTTAATCAGATTTAGTTTGATCATTGAATCATTTAGATCAAGATGTTAAACCGTTAAACTTGAGCCAATTGATCAACATTTTGAAACATCAGATTTGAGTCTACAAGTCAAGTATATGCGAAGGCCGATTCAATACCAATGGGACCAAAGCATTTGATTTTATTGTTTTAGATTGTCTGATTATGATATCTGAGATATTTTGTTTTTGTGATTTTTATCGAGTAACCTAAATGCTTGTGATATGATTAAATTTGTAAACTATTTTAAATCCAAGTGTTAGTGGCGGAGTGCATAACTAGGGGTTTTTGAAGATACATTAATCTATTTTTTTGTTTGAATAAATTTTGCTTTTCAAGTTCAATATTGTTGTGTTGTTGATGTGCGACTTCTTCAATGCTGTACAAGCGTGACTAATTTCTTGGAAATAATTATAAAAATAAATATGTATCAGCATTTACTTAAACTGGTCGATACATATCCCATCATGTTGTAATCCTTCCCGCCTTTGCTTCATTCCTTTTTCGAAATTTATGGCTATATATCTCTGGAAGAGCCTGTATAATACTACATAGAAGAAAATCGCGAGCGCGCTCTTTCAGTTTGCTTCTTCTGTCGGTTCTTCAACATGGTATCATAGATATCGATAGAGCTCCATTGTCAATCTCCCTCAGAACTTGCCTTGTTGAAAGAGATTCTCTTTACCGCCGATCTCCTCAGGTCTCGCCTCTACTGAAATAGGAGCTCTTGTTCATTGATCTCTCTTAGTTTTCGCCTTTGCTCAACTCTCGTTCGAAGATGGATGGAGTTGAGTGCCTCTCCAGCTCTCCTGTCGGAGGAGAAATCAATGACTTTTTGCTTCTGTCTTCCACAACACTGAAGATCGACAACGCTGCATCTCTGTCCAGCATACATTATGTTATAAATGTTAAGCTCGACAAATCCAACTATGCCATTTGGAGATCGCAGTTCATCCCACGCTCATAATCTTATGGGGTATGTAGGCGGAACTCTCACCCTCCCTCTACGAGTGGTCTTCCCAATCCCAATTGCGCAACTTGGTTCTCCATCGATCAATTGATCCTGAGCTGATTCATCTCCTCCCTCAATGAATCTATGCTCGCTCAGGTTCTTGGTTGTGACTCCTCTCACACAATATGACATGCTCTTGCTGCGATTTACGCTTCTACCTACCAGATTCGCATTCAATATTTGGAATTTAAATAATTCAGAAAATAAAACGGGAGCTTCAGTTATTTGAATTTCTCCCAAACTAGGGTAGTTTGATCCTTATAATTATTCTTACCTATGGTATTTTTTGTTTGCCCTAATTTGAAATTCCCTGGGGTCCCTGAGGCGGGATTTGACCTAAATCACAAAGTAACGACTTTGGGTCGTTATAGTTCTGAAAGATATCCGCAGCAGAAAGGAACTCCTTTGGGGGATGCTTGATCAACGCTTGTATTGGTTTCCAATGCAGCAAGTATCTTCTTCTCCTCATGCTTACCATTGTACTAGCCCGCTCGCATCCATGTGGCACAACTATCTTGATCATCCCAATATCCATTCATTGCAAAAAGCTCTTCCAAAATCAATGTTTCTTTTTTTTTATTTACTTATGATTCGTGTATTCAAGCTAAAAGTCATAGATCACATTTACCTTGTTCTATAAATGTTTACACAATGCCTTTAGAGCTTATATATACTGATGTTTAGGGCTCTTGTTCTACTTCATCTATTATTGGCCATCAATATTACATTATTTTTATAGATGCTTGTACTCGTTTTTGTTGATTCTATTCGCTTAAAAACAAATGTGACACTCATTCTGCTTTCATAAAATTCAAAACTACGGTGGAAAACTCATGTGAGCGTCATATAAAACAATTATAACCTGACAACGAGGAGAATTTTTAAAATTTACCTATATCTTGATAAATTTGGCAGCATTTACTATTTCAGTGCTTCCTACACTCGTGAATAAAATGGAACTGCAGAACGCAAACATCGACTCATCTTTGAAATTGGTCGCGCTTTGCTAACCACCTTCGCCCTACTCAAAACCTATTGGATTTATGCTTTCAACCTACAAAGTTCTTAAATCAATCAACAATCTTCATAAAATCTCCATAGCAAATCTCCGTTTGAACTTCTCCACAACAAACTCCCCGATTACTCTAAATTTTGTACCTGCAGCTATCTCTGTTTCTCTTGGCCCCCCTCACTCAAAATTCAAAGTCGACAACAGATTCCCACCCTGCATATTCATTGGCTACAGTAGCTCCCATGCTTGGAGTTGCATGCATGTATCTTGACCCTCGTACCAATCATATTTTTATTTCCACTCAAGTTGTCTTTGAACTACACTTTCCTAGTATCCCTTCCACAATTGCCATTCCACCCTTCCTAAAATCCACTCATGGTCATATATCTGTTCATCTCCAACAATCCCCAACACCTACACCATCTTCATTCTCAATCCACCCCACCATTCCTTCCACAGGATTGCTACCTACTCCTACATACTCTTCCTCAGATCCAGCTTCTACATCCCACCGGCTTCTAACATATACTCGCAGGAAAAGGCAAGTTTCTTCATGTGCTCCCAATGGTAATCTTACTCATCATCCATTACAACCTTCACATCCCGTATCGTTCTTCATTCATCTACTTCCATCCTCACCTCTCCTGCTACAACCGCATTCCCACAGATCCCGACTACTACCTACATTCCGCCTTCCCATCACAACCCTCTATCATCCACCAATTCTCAACCAATGATTACTAGACTCAAATATGGAAATTCAAAAATCATCCAAAAACACTCCCATGTCAATGTTACTTGCTCATGTTGCCCCCTCTTTGCCATTTTTTCCAAGCATCTCAACATCCTGAATAGCTTGCTGCTATGAACATTGAATTCAATGTCTTGATCAAGAACAACACATGGACTCTTGTTCCCAAGCATCTCAACATCCTGAATATTATATTATGTAAATGGCTATTCAAACGCAAACTAAATCCGGATGGCACCATACAAAAATACAAAACCAGTCTTGTTGCCCGGGGCTGTTCTCAACATGATCTTGTTTATGAGGAGACATTCAGTCCAATCATCAAACACATGACAATCTGAGTGATTCTCACTCTAGTTGTAACCTCCAACTGGTCTCTACACCAGTTGGATTTTGACAATGCCTTTCTCAATGGGGATCTCACATAAATAATTTTTATGGCTCAACCAAATGGTTTAAAAAATACTACATATCCCAACCATGTTTGCAAATTGAACAAAGCCATTTACGGTCTTAAACAAGCTCTACGTGCTTGGTTTCTTAATTTGTTTTCCTTTATTTCAACAAATGGCTTTCGGTATAGTTGTACTGACAGTTCTCTATTTATTTTCAGTAAGAACAAAACCCTTATGTTTCTGCTTATCTTTGTTGATGACATACTTCTGACAGGGAACAATACTACTAACCTCCTCACATTCATACAAAAATTGGGTTCATTCTTTGCCATTAAAGATCTTGATCCTCCTTCCAATTTTTTGGGAATCACATTTAGACGGATTGATGCTTCTTTACTACTATCCCAATCAACATATATTACCTCCATTTTATAATAAACTGGCATGATTGGATGCAAACCTTCAACCAGTCCAATGGCTGCTACTTTTACCAATGTTGCAGTCACATCCCTCCAAGGTGCGAACATCTCCAACTTCCTCATCATAGCAGGTGATCTCCAATATTTGCTCCTGACTCGACTTAACATTTCTTATAGTGTCAACAAAATTTGGCAGTTCATGCACGCTCCTACAACTGTTCATTGGCTAGAGCTCAAGCGCATTCTTCGCTATCTCAAAGGTATACTTGATGATTGCCTTCCTATAAAATCTGCACCACATCATTTTCTGTCCGCTTATGTATATGCTGATTGGGTGAGCTGTTCGACTGATTGAAAATCTATTGAAGTTTATTATGTTTTTTAGGGACCCAACCTTATTTCTTGGTCCTCCAAGATGCTTCCTATAGTTGCTGGATCTAGTACTGAAGTCGAATACAAAGCTGTTGCTAACACGGTGAGTGAAATCATGTGAATCATTCACCTTCTTCGTGACATCAACTTTCCTCACGACTTCATTCCAACCATTTGGTGTGACAATGCCGGCGCCACTTATCTTGCTATCAATCCGGTTCTTCACACACGGATGAAACGTGTTGAGATTGATTATCATTTTGTTTGTGAACTTGTGGCTTCTCATGCTGTCCAAGTTCGCCACATTCCAGCTCAACAACAGCTTGCAGATATTCTTACCAAGCCTCTTTCGCCAAAATGGTTCAAAGAACTCACATCCAAGCTCTTAACTTCAGTCGTGCTACATTTGAGGGGGTTTATTAAAATAAATACATACTTGCGCCAAAAATTATCCCGTCATGTTGTAATCCTTTTGGCCTTCACCTCTTTCATTTTCCAAGTCTTACATTACCTTAGTCTCTATATATATTGGGCATAGCCCATGTAATATAACACAGAAGAAATCGTGAGTGCGCTTCTTCAGTTTGCTTCTTCAGCTGTTTCTTCAATAATAATCACCACTTTGCACTGCATGGGACTTGGTTTTTTATAAATTTTGTACTTTTCTTCTTCTTCTTAGATTTTTATTGCTATTGATAGACTATGTGCTCTTTATTTTACTTAAAAATTTATTGTAGGGATCTAAATTCTGTGGAAAATATTATCTTTCAGACTTTGCATTGCTCTTGAATTATTAAATATTTTTAGTCTTTCTTCTGCTGTTATTACTAGGAATTTATAATCTATTATTTATTTCCCCTTCTATAGAATGCAAGGATTAATGTAGTTAATAGCTATGATCTGCATATTCTTAATGTTTATTGCTTGCAATCATATATTCTTGCTGTTTTCTGAATGCTACCACAAAAAATAAAAGGTTCAAGCATCTTTGTTCCATCGCATAAACCAATGACAAAATAGAGGCTTTGTAATTACTTAGATCAGTGCAGGTAAGACGAAGCTGAGGAACATTTCTGGGACATTGCGCAATAAAATTTTCACTGAAATGTTAAAAGAAAAGTCTTGTAAAATCTTATAAGACCATCTATATTAGATGGGGCAAATGCTGACCTGCAAAGAAGAAACATACTATAAATTGTGATTATGATGCTTTAGGTGCCTGAGAGGATATACACCAAAAGGTATAGTTGTAAATGAAGTCATTAATACCGTAACTAGGTTTTATCAGCTATGTTGAGGATAAACTTTGAGAAAGGTATATTGGATGGTTTGGACATATCACAACAGTTGAAAAAGACATGATAAGAAACTATTAGAAATGATAAAAGATCCATTAGCTGATCCCACTTTGTATGGTGGTGTATTGTATTAGTTGCATTAGGATTCTTAATCATGAACTGCCCCACATTATTTATTTCATTTTAAACCACCATTACGGCTCTACTTTTTATATTGTGCTCTTCTCACAATGCATATCCTTATGTAGTTTGTGGCTTCATTCTTAATGATTGCTATGTCATTGTGTGCAAGTTTAGGGTGAAAAGGCATACAATTTCAGTTTTTGTTGGGGATGAAAGTGGAATGATCAACAGAATTGCTGGAGTCTTTGCCAGACGGGGATACAACATTGAGTCACTTGCAGTTGGCTTAAACAAGGACAAGGCCTTGTTCACCATAGTCGTCAGTGGCACTGAGAAAGTTCTGCAACAGGTTGTTGAGCAGCTTCATAAACTTGTAAATGTGTGGAAGGCAAGTTCTTTTCTGTTTCTGCCGAATTATTGTTTCATGTTTGACTATTGACATTATTTTTCTTGTGTTTGTGAGAAATGTTTTTTAGATTAAGGTCCATCACTAGACTTTGTAACTTGCTGTTTATACCATAAAAATGTAGAAATGCTAGGGTGTATGTGAATCAATATGCATATTTTTCTTGCAATACAGGGGAAGTGGGTTTCCGTCAAGTTCTGTGGTAGAGTTTGACTGAAATCTTTTTTGTGCCCTATACTATCTCATGAATCATGCGAAATCATTAACCTTGTTAAACCATTGATTGAACCCTTGATTGATGTAAGCAGTTTGAGTGTTGGTGGTCTGTTACTATCATAAGGATCGATTAACCATTAGCTATTTGAATCGCATCCCTCACATTATAGTGACTAGTTGAAGATATTCAATGACAAACTAGCGATGATTGTTTTCTTCATCATAAGCCACAATTGGCTATTAGGTAGGCCAATACTTCTATCATACTCGACACAATATATTTGATTACGATGTGATATGAGAAAGGACTTTCTTGGATATTCTTATCAGTTTTGCACAATTAAAGAAAGTGTGGTGAAACATAGATAAGTGTTTTTAGAGCTGAATTACACAGTGAAAAGTGCAATTGTCCTTTTTTATGCTTTAGTGCACAAAATGTGTAGTTAACTGGGCTTTAGTGAATCAAGTGTTCATCTAATAAAAATGATTCTGATAAGTCTTTTTTTTTGGCATTACTCTAATAGCCTCATAAAATTTATTCTGCTCAACAATATTTCTTGAGGCTTTACATATATAATGCTTGAAAATCATTGATTTTGTTAATTTAGCATCTTTGTTTATCATTCACTAAACAAGGTCAATATCATTGAATATCCCAACTTATCCAACGACAAAGGAGAGTCATGCTTGACTTTAAGCATCTAAGTGTTGATAGGCTGCTTTGCAAAATAGTATTTTATTTCAATGCGGCTCGCAAAGTTTTCTCCATCTTTCAAATGATGAAAACACTCTTTGAAGTGTTTTTATAACACTAAGATAGAGGTAAGTATTGCTTAGGACATCGACTAGTTGTAACAATTTGCTTGAGTTAAATATGTGAAACGTGAGCAAAGGGTGAGTAAAACTAAGACATATGCTCTTATTCAAAGAGATTAGTGAGAAGAAATAGAAACTCAATTGTGTTATTTATTGAATTATCGTTTATATTATTGAAAAGAGAATTGTATGAATTTTTTTGATGTTGTGATGATCAATATCTTGAAATTTGAATTTTACAAAACAAATTATGGGGTTCACTTGTAAAAAATATGGTTAAATAATTATATATCTAATGTTATTCTATTATAACTACTCAAACATAGAGCAAAGAAGTGTGTATAAAAACATTTTCACGGCTTAACGAAGTTAAACATTTAACTTTCACAGAGTTTTATTACACCATTAAATGATAGCATCCATATATCAAAACAAGGCAATTATCAAATACAAGTCATTTAACCAATTTTGCTGGGAATAAATTAAACGTAAACATATAATATAAAAGCTTATATCCATGGATACACCCTTTGTTATTTGATGACCTTTATATTAATTGTGTTGTGCATTTGTTTGACCTTGGGACATCATGATTCATGGTTACTTTTTTTCTTCTATCTATTATCAATTTTGGGTATCTTAACTGTGCGTTTAGTTTTTCAAGCTACTGACTGGTATTGAAAACCTTGACTAGCATACCTAAATAAGTGTAAAGTCTTATACTCCATCAATGGTTAACGTTTCTTGTAGTTTTGATTGTTATAAAAGATTAATGAAATAATTTTCTCCACACAGTTGTGCATGCTTATAATTATGTTCTTTAGTACTTGGTTATGGGGGCATGCTCCATAATTTATTGGGATATTCTAACTTTTGCTCTATTGTGAGCTTTCAATTGTACTACTCATATAGCCTCAAATATTTTTTGTCCTTTATTTTTTATATAAACTGTGGTTATTGATTTGTGTTGGGATTTATATATAATTAGGAAAAGCACAATTGGAAAAATTGTTTGGGTGCTACACCTTTATACTAAGGATTTTCAGATTACCCAAATTTTATTGCAAATAATTTCATGGGTCATGCATCAATTTTATTTTGTAATTTAAATATTTTTCTTATAACTAATTTCAAAAGGGTTTATTTGGGATTATTTTGAATTGATAATTTTGCAATGCTTCCTATCTTCTTTTTATGCTCAATTCTATTTTTGTAAACTATTTTGCATGGATAATTGACATTTAAAAAGCCATTCCTTAACACTATATTTGGCTCAACCTAGCTCTTTACTTTGGGATATTATTACTTTTGCTCTATTGTGCGGTTTGAATTGTGCTACTTAGATAGCATCAAATATTTTTTGTCCTTTATTTTTAATACAAATTGTGGTTATTGATTTGTGTTTGGGATTTATATATAATTAAGAAACACATAATTGGGAAAATTGTTTGGTGTTACACCTTTATACTGTGGATTTTCAAATTACCCAAACTTTATTGCAAATAATTTTATGTGTTATGCATGCATAAATTTTATTTTATAATTTAAATTTCTTATTTTTATAACCAATATAACCAGTTTCAAAAGGGATTTATTTGGGATTATTTTGAATTGACAGTTTTGCAACGCTTCCTCTTCTTTTTATGCTCAATCCTATTTTTTAAAAAATTTTGCATGTATATTTGACAATTAAAAAGTCATTCCCTATTTTATGGTTAACTTTAACACTATAGTCGGTTCAACTTAGCTTGATAACTTTGGGATGTTCTTACTTTTGCTCTATTGTGAGGTTTGAATTGTGCTACTTAGATAGCATTAAATATTTTTTTTTCCTTTATTTTTTATATAAATTGTTATTGATTTGTGCTTGGGATTTATATATAATTAGGAAAAGCAAAATTGGGAAAATTGTTTGGGTGTTACACCTTTATATTGAGGATATTCGAATTACCCGAACTTTATTGCAAATAATTTCATGGGTTATGCATTCATAAATTTATTTTATGATTTAAATTTCTTATTTTTATAACTAATTTCAAAAGGGATTTATTTGGGATTATTTTGAATTGATAGTTTTGCAATGAATTTTATTTTTTATAAATTTTGCATGAATATTTGAATATTTGACATTTAAAAAGCCATTCCCTATTTTATGGTCAACTTTAACAGTATATTTGGATTGTTATTATTAATTCATCATAATTATGGATGGCTTGGATTCGAGCGAGTCTGGCTTGATTCGAACTCAAAAATTTCAAGTTTGGCTTAATTTGAACTTGAATTTAATTAGACTTGGGTCGACTCGAAATAATTGATTTTGAGTTGAGTTCGAAAATGTGTAGAGTTAGCTCAAAAATTTATTTTTACTTTGGAATAAAATGGCAATTAATCATGAAGGAGCTGGGATTTAAAGTAGCGGCCCTCATTATATTGTGCCTCCCACCAATTGTGCTGAACATACAAGTTTGTCAAATAGGCACATAAAATATATTTATTATTAATTTTGAGTCGACTTAATCATAAATCGAGCAAGTTGATTTAGAGACTCGAAATCGATTTAAAAAAGTTTCGAGTAATTATATGATTAGATTTCAAGTTGAGTCCAAATCATATGATTAGATTTCAAGTTGAGTCCAAATCATATGATTTGATTTCAAGTTGAGTCAACATTGAGCCAATCTCGAGCAAAGTGTGTCTCTAATCATAGTTAAGTATGTATTTACATCGTTTATAGTTAATTGTAATTATATTATTAATTATTTGGTTTATTGGTTTAGTTGTAATAATTATATTCCTCTAACTAATTATATAAAAATAGTTATTTAAATAATAAAACCATACTTACATTTATTTATTATTTATTATAGTTATTATCAATACATTAAATAGTTATATTTGCATTAAATATAATTGATTACTATATTTGATTAATATTTTACTTTTATTATTTTAATAAATTGTTAAGTTAATTAATTACTAGTTATTATATTAATTAATATTTTTTTTCATACTTAATTACCGTATTAAACTTGAACCAAACAATTTTTAATATAGGTAGCTTTAAGCTGCTTGAACCATCTTAGTAGCTATATTGTGGCAGCCTAGCTTAGCTTAGCTTAGTTTAGTTTAAAACTCTTTAAGCTTGAACTAAGCATCCACTAGCTCTAGTTTGCTCTTTACCACACAAGGTTACTTACTTTATTACTTATTTTTATGTAAAACTAGCATTTTATTGAAGATTTATGAGTTCCATATTTTCTAAAATTTAATTAAGTTTTCATTAAAATGTTGCATTGCTCATCACCCTCAGCTGACGTTTCTTTTATTTTTGATCTGCTTATTAGGTTGAAGATTTATCAAGGGAGCCTCAAGTAGAGCGAGAGCTGATGCTTGTGAAACTCAACGTCGATTCTGATAGGCGTCAAGAGGTACCATTGGGATTATTCGTCTTTTGAGCTATTAAGTATGTTTGTATGCGTGCCACTAAGGGACTATTTCTAGTTAAGAGCATGTAAAGTTTTGTTTATGCTGATAAAGTTTTTATTTCTTGACAAAAAAATAGCACAAGTATCTGTGAGATACTATTCTGAGCTTTGTGTAGTATCATGGTGTTCTTTTGGGCTAAACAGCGACTCTAACATTGCTAAGTGACTTCTTTTTCTAAACAAATATAATAGTTTAATGCATTCATGTGTTTGCTAAGTTTAACATATAACATATAATAGCAGAAGGCTGCGTTGTGTTGTATTTTAAGTGTTCTTAAACCACATTAAATTATTGATGCTCAGGTTATGGGTTTGGTTGATATCTTTAGAGCAAAAGTTGTTGATGTTTCAGAACATTCATTAACCATTGAGGTGACTTGCTTGTACTAGTTTGCCTTTTTTATTTCTTGGTCCTGTAAGGTTTCAGTTGACTGGTGATAAATAGTACAGGTGACTGGCGATCCTGGGAAAATGGTTGCAGTTCTCCATATTTTGAGGAAATTTGGTATAAAAGAAATTGCTAGGACTGGCAAAGTAAGAATTATTTTGAAACGGTTATAAATGCTGCATTTCACGTTCATATATCTTGTATGATATTTCAATTTTTGTTATCAGATTGCTTTGAGACGTGAGAAGATGGGAGAGAATGCGCCCTTTTGGAGGTTTTCAGCGGCATCTTACCCAGATCTTGAAGGAACAATACCTTCAATTTCTTTTCTTACGTCAAGGAAAAGCACTTTCAATGCTGATACGGATCTATCCTCTAGTGTATGCTTCTTATATTTTTACAATTCATGTCATGCTAATTTGCAAAATCTTTTGGTTAAAAAGTGTCTCTATTTAAGATGGAAAATTCTATCAAATGAGTTTAAGTACATTATATAAAAATGTCTAGTTTTGTCAATAAGATGAAATACGCTGCAGTACTTAAGACATTGTGATTTTTCTGTGAAATGGAGACAAAGACGGCTTTTTATCACGTGGTTTGTTAATTGTAATAATGGACAAAACTTTGTCTAGGCTACACAAGCTGCTTGCAAGGTTACTATTTGCAGTAAATACAAAACAAAACAAGGGATGTAGAAGCTCACATCGAGCTCCTCTTTACCATCTATGTGCAGCTGCGCCATAGAATCCTACGCAAGCTGCTAATGTACATACACATTACAGTGTCATGTGCGTTGGGTTATATGATCAACATATAATTCTTCCTTCGTATTTTTCACAACATGCACTCAATCCACATGCTCCAAGTTTCATGTAGATTGTCAACGTCGCACACTACCTTCCCATGACCTGCGGCATGTGGTTCGACCCATTATCGCTATTTTCCTTCTTCAATTGTGCGTAGTTGTTCTTCACACAGTTCGTGATGAAGAGGAAACCCTATCTTTGCCTTTCCTTTTGAATTTGATCGTCCAATCAGAGAGAATCGACAATTCTTATTGCTTTTGTAGTCCCTTGAATGAGTTGCACTCGGCTTTCACTTTGTTGAACTACTTTTTTATTTCGTCTCCCTATAAATACTAGATCAATTTTCTCTACCAACATCCCTTCAAAGACTTGGAAAGCACTAAAAAATTCTTATGGGGAGACTTTAGGAGATCAACAAGTGAAGTGATTCGTTACTCTTTGAATCGGCAGGGAAACTTATTGGTGAAAACCTCTTTGATGCATGATCTGTAACCCGTGAGAGCTTAATCCTTTTTTTGATCATTAGTGGGGGTTAGGGAGTGAATATCAACACATATACAAGTACTGTTATGTTGTTAAAATTGTGTAGATAAATTTTATAAAATACAAATTATCATGTTGTCTAAAATCCTAGCAAATTTTTAATTAAATAAAGAAAAAATGATGAATTAATTAATTAAATAAATGTAATTTATTGAAACATTGTATTAATCTTGAGAGAGGGCAAAAGGTCACTCGAGTGCCAAGTATGAGAGTTGTGAAGTGCAAGTTGAATTAATGATAATATTATAATTTTATTATTGTTTTAAAAGAGGATATTAATTATTATTTTTAAATATGCAAAAACTAAGGATGACCTTTGAGTAAGATTAATGCTAATTTTGTAATAATCAAAATAGAGCATTTGAGATTGTACATGTTCAAAACTTGATTATCATGGTTATTTCTTTCTTAATTAAAATAATAATAATGATGATATTATTTTTTAATATATTTTTGTTCTATAAAAAGTAAACAAAAATGATGAAATACTCATCATTTGATCATTTATAAAATAAATACACTATGCAAAATATTGCTCAATAACTACATTTCCATTAAGAGTATCTAAATGTGACCCAGTACGAAGGCATAGCTTGAAATCCACTTGGAAAAGGCGGGCCAGGTTGACCTGATTAATATTTGGGTAGGTTTTGGTTGGACAATTTCAACCGTATTCGGGTCGAGTTTAGGTTGACTTGCTAAACCTGAAATTGTCTTGTTTTTGCCTATTTATTGAACATTTGGTCAAATAGATTGCGCCTGAATTGAAATAGGTCAAATTTGATTTGATACGGGCCAGTTTTGGTTCAAAATGGTCAAAATGCTTCAATATTACTCTAATATTTATGTATTTGCTTCAAAATGGGTCGGGGTTTGGGTTAATTTGTTAGAAGAGGCTCAAGTTTGTGTTGGGGATTTTGAACTCTTTGTTAAATGGGTTTAATAGATGTTGACTTGTTTCAGATCGGGCCAAATTTGAACATGATGCAATAACTTGATTTAACACATCTAATTGTCTGTAATAATATTTCCTGGCACCTACTTATTAAGTTACACGTGCACACAACAATGTCAATGATATATAGTAAAGAAAATAAGACATTTAAAGATAAATAAAAAAGTGCAATTTTCCAAGTTGATAAGTAAAATGTACTAAGAATCTAGATTGCTTTCATTTATAGTCGATTGAAGGGTTCCAACAAAGCACATTAAGTAAATATCATTTAATGATTTATTCAATCCTAATCAATCTAAAGGACTTTAGTAAATGACACAAAATCATGGATATCTATTTATCATTTTAGGACTAGTTGATATATGAGATCATCGTAAATTATTACAATTTGCTATTTGATTGATTATTGTACAAGTTATTAGTTGAACTAAAATTGTCGTAGTGAATTATAGTCATCTCTATAATTGATTAATTATTAGTTCTTGTGTTATATCAAATCACAATTAATTATTTACTTTTTCAAATCTGTTTGATTTAACATATCCCAATGAGCTATACTAGTTGTATCCAATTGCTTACCATATTATTATATCAATATGAGTTAATCCGGTGTCCTTATCAAGCTAGTTCACTTTAATTAACTTTATTGTTTCAACCTCTAATTGATCTAAAAGATTCTAGTGAGTCTTAATGTATTTTATTTATACTTCTAGAAGATCAAAAGAACTAAATGAAACATTTTGACTAAAATTTTCTCCACAATATGAGCTACATTGTACAAGTGGTAGGCTGTATGACCTGTTATCTTGGCTTTCTAATGGACGCAGAAATACATGGCAAATCAAACCTTATAAGCATTTGATGAAGCTCTTCAAACTAATTTCTTTAGTTTTTATAAGGATGTAATCCCTTGCATTAAACTTCAGTACTATTTATTAATAGGCCCACCAATTCAGACCATATTATTTGCATCAATCTTTTATTTTATACTCATGTTTATGAGTTTTGTTAATGCTCTTTACTAACCAAATAGCATGCCATATTTCAGAACCCTTATTGGTTTGTTTAGAATCGTTAAATCCAAAGTAGTTATATTTGGTGCCTTTGAACTTCTGGGTAAGTGCTGCTAATTGGGATGCCAATATTGCCACTCGATCTGTTTCTTGCACTACAGTTAGATTTTTCTTTGGATTTCCTCTCTTCAATGGCCACTGATAGTTTTTCATGGTCGTCTCCTCATGATGATTATAAGCATCTTTCTAAAATTTGGTCGTGAAGTATCTTCCAGATGCAGACCCTACTAGACCGATATAGATTGTTTCTACTTGCACCATAAATGAAGGCCATGGTGCGGGCATCTCCTCAATTAATCCTTAAATCTTTCCCAAGGTTCATACAAGTTTTGTTGTCAAATTGCGCATAGTTAGATATCTCGTCCCCATTGTGATAGAAAGCTGGGCAACGAGTTTAGCTAACTATTTGCATTATCACGTAGGGAAATTGGGACCAATCATAGTTTAATGGCATCCTTTGATACACAGTTTTTTTTATTATCATATATTTTCAGAAAATTTGCAATACGGGCATTCGGATCTTCAAGAGCTCTACACCATTCGTAATGTGACATGTTTAATTTCAAAATTGTTTATTTGAATGCCCAGCCATACAATTGCACGGGGGATCCCATGAACCGTGAGCAAGGCATATTCTCACAAAGGTCTTTCATGATTAAACTGCTCCTTGCCCATTACACTTGGGCTACTACCACTACCTTGATCATCTATTGCCAATGCTTCTAGAGTTATAGGTGTAGTATTGCCCCTTCTATTTTGATGCAAATTTTTTTCAATTTCTGGACTAAAGACAATGGCTGTTTGTTTTGTGAGTGTTGCATTCACAATCATTGTAGCTCAATAAAATAAAATCTTAGTATGTATAGAATTCTGAAATTAAAAAGAGAATACCTAAATTAAGATCCTCTTGATCTAATATTGATATTGGCACTACTTTTCCAGCAATAATGCTAAAAACTTGTTTAATCAAATTTTGGCATCCGAATTGATGCACAAGTACATGCAATCTTAAGTATTATGGGATACATATCTCTAGTATCACTTCAGGGAAGCTATGTAATTACTAACAAGATTTATTAGGATTTTGTTTACTTAACAAATTCATAATGGTTAACTGCAGATTGCCAAGAAGCTAAGAGACCGAGTTACTAGCTTACTCAGTTGAATTCAGATCTAAGAGGAAACTTATGTAATGAAACAGGGGATAAAGTGCTCTTAAATTACCGGTTCTCTCAAATTCTACAATTGAAATCTGAACTGATCTTGGCGTGAGCATCTCTGATCGGAGCTTATGCCAGATTCAGATTTAAGTAATAAATTCTTGCAACTATACACAATTAAATCTGAAAGAACTACGTTCACCGAACCAGTTATCTCTAATTAGATCTAAGCTATAAGGTATTAAATCTAACAGATTTATCAATCTCTTGAAAAGATCTATCCATTTTTAACAGTGATTCGAATATCTCTATAACCTGTCATTATTGTTATTGAAAGCAGGAAACATCATTAATCAAAGGAAAATTAAACTTTACTCGAACAATCAGAAATAGATCTACTTAAAAATACATCCAGTTAGGCTTAATCCCCCTTGAGTTCACTTGGCCATGAACTTTATGAGAGATATATTTGAAGAAATTATTAGATATCAATTCTATCAATAAAGAAGCTTAGAGACAAAATAAACAATCAGCTTCTGCTTACTGATCTCTCCTTTCTCTTGGTCTTCAATTTCCTCAATTTCTTTTCTTATCTGCTCTTCTTTTAACTCCTGGTTGCTACAAGGATAGTTCTCCCCTTCTATTCTTTGTGATTTTCTATTCTTAGCTTTCCTGGGCTCTATAGAATTTTCAATATCTACTTGCATCCAAGCGCTGTGGTCACAATTTGTTCTGAAGATCTCCATTAAATGCATTCTATAGTTGATCGCTCGTGCACGCCCAAGATTCAAAGTCTCAGTTCTAGTCAATAATCGTTATTAAAGTGCCGACGATTAGGCTCACCCAAGCATCGAGCTCTCAATATTGGCATATCGTAACTGGGCGCTTGAGTTTTCGGTTTCCTCAGAATCTGTTAAGCACACTCCCAAGTGCCTATGCCACAATTTCAAGCTTTGGTTTCCCTGCTTCAGATAGTCCTATATAATGCATGACTTGTTCAATGTACTCAAACTTCAAGTGGAAAGCTTTTTAAAGAACTTGTGTCCATAAATTTATCATAACAAATTGAAATTAGTATTATTTGAGGCAAAAGTGGCCTGTATATTTTGTACCTATCATGGTGCTAACATAGCACACAGAAAGGTGTTAATCCAATTTAAAGATTATTTGACTCATTCCTGCATCTGAACCATTTTACAAGACTGTCTGATAAATGCCTCAACAGCCCACAGTGATGGCTTAGTCTAGTTCTGTTAGAAGACCACTTTATAGGCCTGATTGGCAATTTACTCCCAATACATAATTGTGATTGAATATACGATGATTTGCTATATTTGGAAATGGGTTATGTGAAAAGCTGCTTTTATCAGACGATTTGTCAATTTCATCATAGAAGAACTTTGTCGAGGCTGCTGCATAAGAATTTGGCAAGAGTTCAACATGGGAGAAGATAACACATATTTGCTGGGAAGTGCACTATACAATGTCATAGAAAAGCAAACGAGGAAGTCTCTTAAACTTTCATTCAGATAAATACACAGCCCGCTGAATACAAACAAAGACACACTTGAGCTTCAATTGCTAAAAATAAAAATAAAAATTATAAAATAGTGGAATAAATAAAATATATAGAGCGGCAGCCTAGGCATGGCTTGAGATAAGGTATGCTTCTTCGGCTTGCAATTTTGTAAATTGATGGTGTGCAGCATCAAAATATTTCTTAGAACTTTATTAATGAATACGACGTTATGGGCATGATAGACCGGTAATGTCAATTTGGGGATTATCTTGGCTTCATAAAAAACATTATTTTTTAACCGAGCATATTATATAGAAAAGTTTGCATTGTTTTTTTAAGTTGTAATGATGTATCAAGTAATCCATGTGGCAAGTACATGTATTGCATAATTAATGATGAGGTGCCGCCTCTTTAATAGGATTAAAAGGAAAAAACAATGATATGACAAATTCTTGATTGAAGCATAGTCCAAATAAGAAATAAAATTCCTTCATAATTCCCCATTATATTTTGTAGATAAAGCCTTTTCTAATGTGCTGTTGGTATTTGAACACTTGATTAGATGCACCAATTAAGTTTCCAGAAGTGAATCCGTTAGCGGCGATCCGTTCTCTCTCATGCGAGGTAAGTCCTAAACATTAATTTTAAGAAAATTTATATATCAATTGCAAGCCTTGTGCAAGTTTGTGTTCTTGCTTGATTATAGTAAGCTCCACTAAAACCAGTCAGTCAATTGGCCTCAAAACCTACCTCAAACTCTTGAGCGAACCCTAATTGGATAAGTTCTTCAAGTACAATAATTTTGATGATTATTAGCGAGTAACCTTTGCTTGCTTAAAATTTATTGAACATGCCAAATGTATTGAGATAACTACCTCTAAAAGGAAATGAGGAGGGGTCATAGAAGAATCACATGGATAAGGATGCGAGAGATTTTATGTGATACATATTGCCCTGCCCATATTATCATAAAAAACAATTAACACACCTTATAAATCTTAAGTTCATTATACACCAGAGTACAACTTCAAGATCTCTTCTTGCACCCATGTTAGTTCTTTTCACTTATTCACAAAAGGATTATACAGATGCAATACCTATTGAACCAAAACCTAAGGATCCTAAGAATCCTCACTTGTTTACAAATGCGACATCACCTTTGATTGTTGATACTCTACTTACAACTATCATACCTAGAGAACCTGAGAATCTTATTAACTAATCTATTATAGATCTAGTAGGAGAGCACACCTTTTATCAAGATTTTAAGAGCTTTGAAGGGGTTCAAGTCTTATTATATGCCAAAGAAGTTACCCTTGATTATGAGGAATCTTCTATTCCTTTACCAGTTGTAGATCTTCTTAGAAAATTTTCAGAGACCTCACTTGAGATCTTCCAGATGAGTTTCTACCCCACAAGAAATTCTGCGTGCCATTAATTAGAATTGGGTTTCTTTACTTCCCAACTTGACATGCTATCATCTTAATCTTAGAGAGCCAGCTGAGCTTCTATGGCAAGTTGAAGCCTTACTTCAAAAAGGTTTATTATGGGATAATTTGAGTCCATGATAGTTAATTGGTGGTACACTTAATCTTTTATCATCATCAAATCCACATGCAAATGGTCCAACTGAAGTGATAAATAAGTTATTAATGAATCTAGCAAAGGGCCTAGTGGGAGAAAACTTATTTACTTGGGCTTTACATATTCTTATGGCAGAGTTTGACAGTAATAGTACTATTTATAAGATAATAAAGAGGACACCATTTAAAATTAATTGTGAGTTTAATCCTAGAAACCTAATCACCTAGTTAGTCTGCTTATTCATGTACATTCTGATACTGCCTTTACTTTTGCTAAGGATATTCACAAAATGCATCACAACATTAAAACTCAAATTGAGAAACTAATGAAGATTATGCTACAAAGTTAACATGATTAGGTTTACTATGAGTTTTAATGAAAGTGGTTATGTGCTCATTCGCATTCACCCAAAGAGATATTCCATGACAATATAAAAAATTACATGCTAGAGTGGCAAGGTCTTTCAAAATCTTTAGGAAATTCAGGCTGAATGCTAACTTGATTGATATGCCTACTTATATGCTTGTAAGTCTTATTTTCAACATTGAATATTTAATTCTATATTCAAATGAGCTTTTACAAGAAAATGAAGATACTTCTGCAACGAGTTAGAATGGTAAATCATTTTCAAAAACTCTCCAACCTTTTCTTTTTGAGATTGATTTTTTTATTTATGATGAGGTTATTGCAGGAGAGCAGAATGAGCATAGATTCATGATATACTATAAAAGGATAGACCACTGTTTGAGGACACTTGGTTATTATATGAGAAGTTTAAAGTATCAAATCTTTGGAGTAGAGTTCTTTTGGTGGGTGGGGGGAATTGATGCAGCACATGAACACGAGTAGTGACATGTGCCTATGATGGAAGCACGAAGATTTTTGAGGATGTGCTAATTTCTATTTATTTACATTTTATTGTATTTTTATTTTTGTAATGCATGAGAGCTTGGTTAAATGACATGTGATATGCATGAGGGTAGTAAGAGCTGAATTGGTCTCTCATGGGCAAAGACATTTTAGTCCATTATGAGAGAGTAAATTTGTAGTAAATTTATGATTTTGATAGTAATTTGATATGCCTTATGTGACTATAAATAAAGCCCAAATTCTCTTGTATAAAGATAATTGAATGAAGTTTTCTTATTGAAATTTGGCTTGAGTGCTCTTAGTTTTGGTGTGGATAATCGAAACTCCAATGTTGTGCATAATTGACGAGTTTTAGGGTGTGTATAATTCTGAAGGGATCAAGGTGTGCATAATATTCATCAAACATATCTTTCATTTATTATTTTCTCTCTATTTTCTTGTTGTTCAAACTGTCATCTTTCATCTCCATTTTAGTTCGCCAAAATCTGCTTCCGTTTCGTCCATCTAACATCCCTCCAACGAAACCTACGCAAACCCTAATGCCCTCACACTTCATCATCCATAATTCTCCTAAACAGCCATCAAATTATACCAAACAACATCCTATAGATCCCTAACATCTTCATAAACATCCTCCCAAAGTTTCGTCCAATTCCGACTTCATTTGACCATCAAATGACTTCCAAAAGTTGAATGATCGCTTGTGCACTAGTAATCATCTTCTTCAACTTTGTGCCACCTTCTATTGTGCATCAATTATAACACATGTATTCGTGCATATATCTATAATTGCTGGTTTGCATTCATCCAACCATCTACCTTTTCATGTGCCTATTGTTGCAATAGCAATAAATAATGTATGCATTTATACTTGCAATGCTTGCAGTAACTACATATTCACACTAGCTAAATAATGTACGCACACCTAATCGTCTTCTTCCCCTTTTGATGTTTAAATTCATAAATTTTTCGTGTTCAATGCTTTAAAGCTAGATGTTATCTGATTTCTTCAAGATGGTAATACTCTGGATGAACACAGACCATACTTTAATTTCTCAACTCTAGTTAACGACTTGTGTAACCAGTTAAATTCTTAAACTAGACTATGACAGTAGTATTGTCGCTAATTTCAATCCTATATGAATATTCTTGCTAATTCATGTTTTAACAATTTTATTTTTTCATCTTTTCTCCATTGAATTCTGTAAACAGAAATTTACCTACTGATTTTTTCTATTGAATACTCTAATCCTTTTCTTAACCAAAGAACCTTTTTTGTTAAATACTAGGCACCCAGTATAAATGTTTGTTGTGCTTAATTTGTTTAATAAAATACCTTTTTTCCTACAATGATCTTCTTGCCCACTACATAATTTGTGTTAGTGTTAAGTCTTGTTTTGCGCTGTCATTTACCTATTGAAAATATATGGCTATATATGAGGTTGCTGTTGCCATAGTGTTGTTTTTTACTTAAAGTATTTGAGCTTTATTTTGACTTTATGTGAAGGGAGATGTCTATCCGGTGGAATCCTTTGAGAACTTTCAAGTAAATCAAGTTCTTGATGCGCATTGGGGAAATCTAATTCTTAATGATGAAGATGTAAGTCTGTTGTTTTCTAGCATCTCTTGCTCTGTATTTTCCACTGCCAGTTTTGTTTAGTTTTTTCTTACATTTGTTAGAATATTACTGATTTTCTTGTTTAATTCTACTTCCTAGAAAAAAAAAGTATGCTTTTTAAAGTTGGCAGTCATTAGGGCACCTTCTTGAATCCCTTTCAAAAAACTACCAAAGTTCAAAGTTTGCATGTAACCATATGGGGAGCATTTCTTATAAGCTAATAATAATTAAAATCAAGTCTAGTCATGAGGGTTTTGAATTTGTGTGGACAAAGGTCAAGTTGGGCCGCATGTTTTATATGCTTGAACTTGGTCACACAATGAGAAAAGGGCTGCGCAGGCCATAAAATTGCATTGTTTGGCCGATCCAGCCTTGCTATTTATAATTTTAAATTATTTATTTTATGATATGTGCACACACACACATATATATATATATAATACATATATATACATATATATATATATATATACATATACATACATATATATATATGATTTATATATGTATAATCTATATAAATTATATATATGCACTCTAAATATCAAATAAATATATAGAAAGAGAGAATTTTATATAATGATATCTCACTCCATGTAAAATTTTTAAATCCTAATGCTTTTATTAAGTTTGATAGTGAAAGAATAATTAATTATATAAAAAGTATCTTGTTTAACATTTTATATGTGATTTTAATAAACGTTCTAGAAGTTCATTTTTGTCATAAAAAGTTGGGCTGAATCGCCTGATGATTGTTGGGAGGCTTTTTTCTATCCAAAAGTTGGTTGGGTTAGCTAGGATTGTACCATATCTAGTGGTGATAACATCAACTCTTGTGGCAATTGTTGTCCCTATTAGTGGCATTTAATAGATATAAAACTTTTTCAGGATTTTGAATTGATTGAGAGAGTGTTTTCATGCAAGGATTCAAATTTTGATTCAATTGTATCACATCCTAGGAAGGTGAGGGGTGTTAGAAAATAAATTTCACATATATAAACAAGAGGGAGAGGAAGAGAAAGTGAAAGAGACTTGTATTGAAACTCAAATCTTGTTTGTCACTATTGATTAGAGAACACTCTTATATATATATAACTCAATAGAGGGTTCTAGATACATGAGTTATTGAGATACTTCTAGAATCACCCAAAAGAAGAAAAAAAATATTCTTACAAGAAGTTTCTAGTCACACTTAATGAGAGAAAATTCTAGAGATTCTTTTACACTTAAAAGAACATTCTAGATATAAAATAAATTTTAGATAATTCTAAAAACTAAATCAAATTTAATTTTCAACAAGTGATTTGTTTTTTGGGATCAGTACAACACTACAGAAGTCATACTCTCTCTTTCAATGGCTTTTTAGTTTGATTTGAGGATTCCAAGAACATTGGAACTTTTAATGTTAATTTTGAACATTGAGAAGGAACATTTCAATTACGACCAACAATACATGCTCACATAAATTGGGCATATTCAATGTTAATTACAAAAAATATGAGAAGGAGCATTTTCAATTAAGGTCAACAATCAGGCACACAAATTGGTTCTTACAATAATTTTAATGGTTGCTACAAAGAAGATACTTGTAACGACCCAATATCGTTATTTTGCAAATTAGGTCAAATCCCGCCTTAGAAATTAGGACCCTGGGAAATTTCTAATTAGGCAAGCAAAATTTCCTTTAGAAGTAATTTTTAGATCAAAGTGCCATACTTTGGGAGAATTCGGATAACGAAAACTCTATTTTTATTTTTTTTAATTATTTAAATCCAATAAATTGAGAAAATTAAATACATATTCGAATTCATTGATTTTCATGTCGTTGTGTTAAATATATTATTTAAAGACAGCTAGAAAAGTTTCATCGATTTTTGAGCGCCGGTTCAACCTCAATTAATTTTTGAAGTTTCAAACTTCAGGAATTAATTAAAAATAAAATATTTGTTCGAATCAAAATTTTTTTGGCGCGAGAATGTTCATTACATCATAACACATCTCTGTGTCAAGTTTTGTTATTTTTGGACGCTAAATGGCAGAAAAATGCGAATAATTTAAGTTCTCCGATTTCTTCCGCCTATAGGCACGGAAGGTTTGCGACAGGGCCTTTCTTGTGTTGTTTTGGCACAGGAATGGTCGGCCAAATTGGCCGACCAGCCCCCCTGACCCTCTCCCTCTCCCTCTCTCTTATTTAAAAAATCCCCAGCTCTCCTCCTCCTACCTCACAGCAGCCCTCCCTCTCCCCTTCTTGCAGCCCCTCTGCCCCGGCCACCCCTCACGTACGACCTCCCTCCGTTTTCCGACAACATCAACTTAGACAGTGGAAAAGGAAAAGAGGAAGAAAATGAGAAGAAATTTTTAATATTTTATTTTCTTTATTTCATTTTTTATTAATAAATATACTATTATATTATGTCATTGCATTATTATTGCTGTCATTAATTAATAATGAACAACAGTACAAATGCTAGAAAATGACTATTACTTTCATAATGTCAAGTTCAATTCAAGCATTTTATTCTATCATTATTACTTTTTGCAATCGTTTCCATTCTGACTTTTCTTTCGAGCATTATTATTATCATTATTATTATTAAAATGATAATAATAATGCTATTATAAATATTATTGCCACATCAGTAACTTAAAATACGAACTTCTATCAAATTGAAAAAATGAAAGAGAAACATAATAGAAATGAAGATAATACTATTGGCTAAAAATGCTAATTTAAAATTTCAAATACCTAATTGCAGATTGAGCGAACTCTCACTCATCCGAACTTAAAGAGCAAGGTACCAGATGTCGTTTATTACTCTTGTTAAAATATGTTTTTTGCTCAATATCGTACAAATTTGATAAAAGTGCTTTTAAATGTCACATAAAATGATTTATGAACAAGTTTGGATAAGTGAGTAGCAAGGATTCCATGTTGATATATTTTAGTCAGATCAGACAACTGCTAGGACGGGGCTGCAGATATAGAGGAAGTTGGGATATGTAACACTAAAATGAACCCTTTTTTCTTGATTTTATACTTGCCCAACAAAATCATATTTTGCCTCAGATATCAAACGCTAAAATTCTGTATTTATTTTTGTGATTGCAATTATTTTTATGCTAAGTTTCAATGAAACTGAAACAAATTTGCAGGAATAATTTTATACAACTTTTATTTCCTATCAAATTATTGATTGTTTTTCTTATTATTTAATATTTGTAAAGATAATATCTATCAGTACTTAGTTTCACAATTTGCTGGTATTCGAATGCCTGCACTTTTGAAATGTGCCCAAATCAGGAGTTCGTCATAAAAGAAAGGTGCTAAGAACCAAGCAGTGCTGATACTGCTTCCTGCTGATTTTTCGCTTTCTTTTTAACATTATTTTAAAAGTTTGTATCTTTTCTTTTATTTTGATCTTTGTATTCAAGACTTTTGAATTAATGAATAAATGAGTTATGTTTGATGTTTATATACTTGTCTCTTAAATTACTCAATATGATCTTGCGGCTAGAGGACTTATTGTTATTGCCCCCAAGAAACCGGTGCTGGATTAGCTCATGCTGATCCGGCACCGAGTCCTCACAATCCTACTACAATTAGGGTTGGCTTTTGTGGTCATGGAATTTGCTTATGGAGATGATTTTCTTAATCAAAATCTCACAGGTACGACTTATCTCATAGACACGAATCATGATCTATTTAAAGGAGATAGTTGATCCATCCTTGCCTTAAGATTATTGTCAGCATTATTATGTATGTTTTTAGGGACTTCATTAATTTGGTGTGGAACTTAAATATGATGCCAAACAAACTAAGAAAATGATCTAATATCCAACCAATTGGTCACCTTTGAAGCAACAGTGGAGCATTTAATCAACCTATGAAGATCTAAAAAATCTGAAATGCATATGCATCGGGCTACCTTGTCTAAATGATAAGGCCGTAAGAACCTACTATTTTGAACATTCTAAATAGATGTAAGATCAATTCCTAATTCAAATTTGGGCTACCTTCTATAAATATGAGGATGCAAGACCTACTATTTTAAGCATTTTAAATTGATGTAGACCTATTCCTAATACAAACTTGGGCTACCTTGCCTAATGATAAGACTATAAGATATATTATTTCAAGTATTCTAAATAGATATGAGTTCCATTCTTAGTAAAAATTTTGGCTACTTGTCTAGATGATGAGGCAATAAGACCATTATCATGAGCATTATAAATAGATATAAGTCCCATCCCAAACTCAAACTCGAGTATTCCATCAGATGTAACCCCAAACCTAAAAAATATTAAAACCTAAAATTTATGGTCTTACGTCTTCAATAAATACTACCCAGTCTACTTGAGATTCTTGAAATAAGGTAACTTTTGGTTGCTAATTAGAATCTCTAGTTGTTTTGAATAAAATTCTCTTTATAACAAGTAGATTAAACCATAAGGCGACATGTGATGACAAAACCGTGAGATCTTGATTGTCCTTTTAATAGCCCCTATTTTTCTACTTGCTTATAAATTATGATATTTATTAATTGAATGTTCTCTATTAAATGATTAGGTGGGGTAATTAACTATGTGAGGGCTTGCGCCTATAGGAAATTTTTTACCCCAATATAGAACTAAACCCTGAACCATTCATGAAGGGTAAGTTTAATTAAAACTCAGATTTACCTCATGATAGATCTATTCTTAATACTTAAATCAAAAGGTCAAGATCATTGCTCTTTTTGGGGTGATCATATGTTTTGGCAACTTCGCTGGAGAGAATTTTTTTCTCCATCTTTGGAGTATTGTACATAAAATCTCTAATATCAAATAACATCATTTGCTTGTGCGCCACACTGTAGCCTGATTTTGAGGATGTCTTGCAATATTTTATCGCAGAAGTTTATGGTTTAATAACTCTATTGCAACTCAACCAACTCTAGCTTATGCTGGCAATTATACGTAATTTAATTGAAGAATGATGATAGATATCCAAGGCAAAGATGTTAATTGTATCACACACTTGAGGAAGGTTTCATTATTAAATTCCTCATCGTAATTCTGAGCATTGGGGCAGTGGGAGCAATGCTACTATTTGGAAATCACAAAAACAGTATAATTCTTTCTTGCTCCTTAGCCCAGAATGGAATTGATCATGACAAAGACTGCGATTAAGTAAGCCTTCAAGCCAACTATTTCTTCCCATCCATTGAAATTGTAGATGTTCATACTCATTCAATGAGGAAGTAGTTTTTCTTAAGGCTGTCCTATGAGATGCCCTCAAAGAGGAAAATGTACATATTGTTGGAGATTTTGATGTCATAAAAGGAACTGATATTTCTATTGTCTATCCAAGTGAATATTCAATGAAGAGGTTCGCTGAAGGGGAAACAGGTGTAGTTGCATCACCTTCCAAGCTATCGAGAAGGCTTAGGAGGAAGGCCAATGCAAAGCTAAGGGTTGAGATCCCGAAGTGGCCCCAATTATTCAAGAGGGGATGGTAGTCCCATTTCACACAGATATGAGATCCTGAGGTGGGTAGATAGCTAAGACTCAAACATAATTGTTAAAAGACAGATCGAAGAGGTGCGACCACAAACACTCCCACCGAGGACGAATCAATCCTTACTCTCAAGAATTTACAAGGTTTTGAAGGGAATATAAGAAAGGAGATTGCGGGGGAGGGAAGCAAAATCTTTTATAGAAGCTAAGGGCCAATGAATTCATCGAAATATATTAAAGACAACTGCAAATATACAAATAACCTAGTAAATGCAAGTTTGGCAAACAATGCCCATTGAGAACAATACCTGATGAACACCTGCTCGTGACATTTATAAAATTGGACGTTTGGAGATTCGATTTGGGAAGCTTCTGAAATGAAGGTGTGGCATCCAATGACATGGGGATTCATCACAACAAAGTTGGGTTCCAAAGAAATTGAAGCTTGAGATGACAATATATGTGAACACCATGAACATTTATATGATGAACATGGATGGTCCCTGTGAGGAATTGGTGCCGGGTCAGTGGGAGCTAATCCAGCACCAGTTTTGGGGTAACAAGTCTTCTAGTTGCAGGATCATATTGAGTGATTTAAAAGACAAATATATAGACATCAACATAATTTTTTTATTCATTAACTTACAAGTTTTGATTACAAATATTAAAATAAAACAAAAGTTACAAACTTTAAAAAGAGTCAAAAATAGCGATAATTCAGCAGGAAGCAGTATCAACACTGCTTGGTTCTTAGCACCCTTCCTCTAGGACGAACTCTTAATCTGGGCATGTTTCAAAAATGCCGGAATTTGAGTATCAGTTAGTTGTGAAACTAATTACTGATAGATGTCATCTTTACAAATATTAAATAATAAGGAAAATAATCAATAATTTGACAAGAAATAAAAAGTTGTATGAATTTATCTCTGCAAATATATTTCAATTGCACTTGAAACTTTAGCAAAAAATAATTAACAGTCACAAAAATAAATATATAATTTTAGCATTTGATATCTGACGCAAAACATGATTTTGTTGGGCAAGTACAAAATCGAGGAAAAGGGGGGTTCATTTTTGCGTTACATATTCTAACTTCCCTTTATACCTGCCCCCTCAAATGCTTATCAGTATATGCTCTTTATGACTTCCGATGTCGGACAGCCCCGTCCTAGCAGTTGTCTGATCAAACTAAAATATATCAACATGGAACCCTTGCTACTCAGTTATCCAAACTTTTTCATATATTATTTTATGTGACTTTTAAAAGCATTTTTATCAAGTTGTGCGATGCTGAGTGGAAAAGTATATTTAAACAAGAATAATAAAAGACATCTGATACTTTGTTCTTTTAAGTTCAAAGTTCAATAGTTTGATCGAATCTGCATTTAGATTTTTAATATTTTAAATCAGCCTTATAGCCAACATTAAAATGAAAGTGATATGATATTTTTAGGAATTTTTACTTTCTTCTTTTTTATTCTATCTTTCGTTCATTATTTCTTTTAATAGAAGATAACATTTTTAAGTCACTGAGGGTAGCAATTATATTTGATATAATATTATTATTATCATTATTTAATGATAATAATAATATATGAATGAAAGAAAAACATAGTGGAAATAGCTGTAAAAATGTGCGAAATAAAATAATAATTATAAGATGTAAAAATGAAAATGCCTGAATTGAAATTTGACATAATGAAAATAATAATCATTTAATAACATTTGTATTATTCTCATTATTAATTAATGAGAACAATAATAATGTGAATGACTAATATTTTTCATAATAAGGAATATTAAGTATATGTAAATAAATAAAAGAACAAAGTAATAAAGAAAATTGCAAAATCTCTCATCATTTTATTCCTCTTTTTCTTCTCCTCTAACCGAGGGTTAGGGTTGCCGGGAGACGAACGTGGGTGTTCGGAGCAAAGGGGCGGCGATCAGAGGCTGTCGTTGTTGGCTGGCAGAGGAAGGCCATGATCAAGAAGTTCAGACATTACTTCGCGCCATGATCATCTCTAATGTTGTTGTTCATGAGTTGTTTATAAATCTAGAAATAAAGTCATTAAAATGACTGTCAAAATAGATGAGGCTTGAAATAGAATAACAAGTCATTGTTGAAACCAAAAAGCTTATCAAAGTTGATTTTATCAAGGAAGAAAAGTACATTGAATGGATTGCAAATATTGCCCCTATAAGAAAGAAGAATGTGCAAATTTGAGTCTGCATTGATTTACGAGGCTAAACATAACATGCCCAAAAAATGGCTTCCCATTGTCGAATCCAAAATACATAGTTGATAGCTCTTCAAACCATGAGATTTTCTCATTTATGGATAGATCATTGGGATTTAATCAGATAAAAATGACGGTTAAAGATGAGAAACATGCATCTTTTCAAACTCATTGGTATATATAGTTATTAAGTGATGCTCTTTAGACAAAAATGTAGGAGCAACCTATCAATGATCAAATGATTCATATCTTCGATGGCCTCTTACACAAGAAAGTAGAATGCTATGTTCATAATCTAGCAGTGAAGAGGAAAGCTCATGAAGATCATGCCAACAATTTTAGAATTGTATTCGAAAGTTCAAAAGTTCAATTTAAAAATAATCCCTTTAAAATGCGCCTTTGGAGTTCCATCTTGAAAATTCTTGAGATTCATAATGTGCTACGTACATATCGTAGCTAACCCATTTAAAATAAAAGCGATTGTTGAAGCGCCACTTTTAAAATTTTGATACAACCATATATGCTATAAGGCAATTTACAATATTTATGAAGGTTTATCTCAAATATCTTAGGAAGATGCCAACCCTCTCTAGATTACTGAAGAAAAATAGAATTTGTATGAGATAATGCTTGTCAAGAAGTATTTGAAAGCATAAATCCTTTATACCCATCAACATTGGTAGCACTAATTCTCAGGAAGCCTTTAATCCTTTATACATCTTTGTTAAATGAATCAATGGGGCACTCCTAACACAAAATAATGAAGAGAAAGAAAATTCCCTATATAGTATTAGTTTATAGTTGGTTAGTGCGGAAATCAAATACTCCGATTGAAAATAATGTACGACTAGTTTTTGCAACACAACTTTGCCATTATAAGCTATCACATAAAATAACATTGATATCAAGTTGAACCCTTGAAGTTTCAATTGATAATGCCATTATTGATGAGACATCTAACTAAGTGAGTTATATCTTTATCACATTTTGATATAACATATGTCCTACAAAAGGCTATAAAGTGGCAAACAATTGCTCACCCATTATCAGCTGGTACTTCATTGAATCATGAGTTTCCAAATGAACCAATCCTCAACCTAGAAGAACAAGAAAAAGATTCAACATAATAGGAAGTATATTTTGGTGGAGCCACTTCAATAAGTCAACATCGATGTCTGATCTATCATTTGTACTAGTTGGGGTAGGTCTTGTCTTCATAATACCTCATGGAGGAATACTTCGATATTGACTCTTAGCTAATTATAAAATAGGTAGCAAGTCAATTCAAAATTAATAAACTTGATTTGGTTCTACAATGAAGTTGCCAAGGCAAATTCCAAAAATATCTACATGGACAAGCAATATGCCTTCACGAAGAATGTCAATATTGATACATTAGTCAAGCTAGCTAAGGAGATGATTGACTCTTGAGAAAGTTAAATATTGGTAATTATCCAAAATTGTTAGATTTTGATGTTAGTCATTATGGGAACTCATAAAGAGGAAGTGATGAGCCCCATATTTATAGTTATTTTCTTATTTAGGATGGTGTTTTTAGTAACTTTTGTTGCTATTTTAGTTGGATTTTTACATAATTCAGCTCAAAATGATCAAAACACCAAAAAATGGAATTTTCATGAAGAAGGGTGCCATGGCGCGCTGTAGCGCCAAAACTTCTCAAGCGAGACGCCATGGCACGTTGCTGCGCTGGGCAATTCGCAAGGAACCCCACAACGCGTCACAATGCTGTACAATTTGCAAGGAACCCGCCACAGCGCATTGCAGTGCTGGACAATTCGCAAGAAATCTGCCACAACGCAAGGCAAGGATATAAGGATCGGCGTTGCAACGCGCTAAAACACATTGTGCCAAAACCATGGTGCCACGACGCGCAGGAGCGGACATAAATCAAAATTATAGCGCTACAGCGCGTCGTAGCGCCATATGACTCGAGACATTAGTTCTATAGCGCGCCGCAACGCTAGATGACTCGAGACCATGGTTTCACGACGCGCCATAGCTCGCACCGACGAATCTGCTTTAAAACCTGAATCAACAAGGAATTTGAAAGGACCAAAGCACTCAATTTCTCCAACTCCTAATGCCAGAATTAAAAGAAAAAGTTAATTCATCAGTTTTCAAGAAGGAATGAAGGGATATTCCTAGCATATTAACTTAATGAATTCAACTTTTAAAGAATTTACTCAAAGAGAAATTAAAAGTAGAGTTTGGAAAGAGGATGGCTGGAAGGAAAATAGTTGTTCAAGGGCAAAGAGAAGATAAAGAATGGGCTTTTTGATCATTTTCTGAACCATAGGGGAGGAACCCTAATTTTCACATACCATCTAAGAAAATTCCCAAGGAAGAAAGCTGCAGCCAAAGCAAGATAAAGTATATCACAAGGAAAAAGAGCTAAGTATTGAGAAAGGAAAAGACGAAGAGAACGCCGTAAGCAGTTCTTGCATATCATCCTCTTAACTTTGCTTTTCTACTCTTACTACTTGTGAGAACAAATGTATTCATATACAATTTCCTGTTTTTCCCTTGTCTTATTCATTGTGATGACAACCTAATCCCCCCTTTTGGGGAGGGTTTGACGGAAAATATGTAATGAGTATCAGATTTTGTGCATGTTTAAGTATTCGATCTTAATAGAAATGTCATGATTTTTGAGCTAAAAGTAGTCTTTTACTTTTTTGAATGAAAAGTGTTTATGAATGAAAGAATATTTTGAATATCATTAAATTATATTTTAACGAAATCTTATAGTGCAAGATGACGTCTTGATTTAAAACTTGTGCACCTAGAGCGCCCACGCTGCGAATGAATGTGACATAATTCGCTGAGCGTAACTACTCATGCACAAGCTATAACACAAAGATTTGATTATTCGAGACCCACCTGTTGAGCTCCATTGCTCACTTGTCATTTATGCGAGATAATAGAGCACGTTAAGCTGTGAGTGATCTGACATAAGCTCATTTAGCTTCGTAGCTCATTCTCTTGGCTAAAAGTAGAAGTATGTGAGCCATAGATGGAATCAAGATTGAGTGAGCTATAGACCGAGTGATTATAATATCAAATATGAATTTTGTTGCTTAGACGTAATGATAACTTTCATTTATAAAAAGATCACAAAAATATCTTCGAGTTGATTAGAACTTTAGAGTGTTCATGTTAGCACAAGATAGGGTCATAGCGAAATTAATGTCTAAATGATAAAACTAGACTTCTTGATTAGAGAAATTGTTAAATGAGAGAAATATGACATGACATTAGGAGAAGTATTCTTGCGCACAAATTTACTACATATTGCATGTTTGAAACCTAACTCTCACAAACTTTATCAAATTGATTAAAAAACCAATTTATGATAATCTAGCATAATTTTAGAATAAAAATGCCCACTTTTGTTAGTTTGAACATTATTGAAAAGAAATATACTGTAGTAACAAACACACCGTTCTCAAAGGACGATAAATCTCGAGATTTCACCATCACATATTACTTTAGATCACGTATATTTGCGTGCAAGCTCAGACAACATAATTTAGGTATGTTAGGAAGCTCTAGAAGCTTAAATAATAAATGAAGAGAATGATTTGAGAGAGCCTAATACTTTAAAGAAGTAAAGTTACCAAAAGGCAATGTCTTCACAAATTTCACAGAGGATACCGCAACATGCCTTCATGGACGACAAGTTATATTGAAGATCCTTTGATCAAACGTGACTGCAATACTTTGATCCAGATAAGCATCGTACCGAGATTGGTGAAGAAAAAGAGGCCATGTGGGGTATTATTGAGCTATATCCTGAGAAAGAGGTAGGGACAACCTAGATTTTTCATAGTGAACTCCTACAACAATGCCTAATAAAAAAATTAATGTGCTACTTACTATTGCTGGTTACCAAAAATCATCCATGTAGAAGCACTCCATTTCACCCTAAACATTCTAGAAGCACTCTTCCTTTTCACCCAACCAATTTGGATCCTACTAATCACATCACCTTCATTTCACCACTAGTTTGCATAATTGAAATAAAGTATTCTTTTAGTCTTCTTGATCACATGGTTCTCAATTTGTATGTCTTTGAGATAAAATCTTATATTATGATTAAACTTTCCATTTTTTTATGTTTTAGATCTACTAAGCTTAAAACCTTCTCATTGAAGTGTTCTTCTCAACTTAAGTTTTTCTTTAATCCCATCTCTAGTCGTTCAACTAGGAGAGTATCATATGCAAATAACATGCACCAATGATCTACCTCTTGATTGTGTTCAGTAAGGCATTCATGATAGAAATTTGAATTGTGATATCCAATGCATGTCATATGTTTAATTGACCATTTGTTCACTATTTCTTTTTGTATAAAATTTTCTTATTTGCTTGATACAGTCTTGAACTTGTTTGTGATGCTTAAGAGAGATGAGTGAACATATGCTTTCAAGTGTTTCTTTTTTCGGGAGTCAATATAATACTTGTTTCTATTTTTCTAGTCAAGTGGCATTTGTTCCCATACTTTATCGATTCTTGTGAATGATTCTCCCGGAGTTCTCAACCTTGTGACTGGTGTCTTCTCTCGTAGGGGTTACAATATTCAGGTTTGTCTTGCTAAAACCTCATGGTTTCTTATTGTTTTTATATGTAATAACTTCTATCTATATGCATTTTATTGTGCTTCTTGCTTTTTTTCCCAGAGTCTTGCTGTTGGTTCAGCTGAGAAGGATGGAACTTCTCGGATTACTACTGTTGTTCCTGGAACTGATGAATCCATCAGCAAGCTGGTTCAGCAGCTATACAAACTTATAGATGTTTACGAGGTAAGTCATAGAGGCTTTTCCTTTTTGCTAAACCTTCTGTGAACATTAAATCTTTTATATGGTGTTGTATTGTCGTAATAGGTTCAGGATATCACTTATTTGCCATTTGCTGAAAGAGAACTAATGTTGATAAAGGTTGCTGTTAATACTTCAGCACGAAGGGATATCCTTGACATTGCTGACATTTTCCGTGCTAAAGCAGTTGATGTTTCCGATCATACAATCACACTCCAGGTATATATGCTCCCATATTTGTATTTACTAGAGTTATTATACTCTTGCATCTCCAAGATAACCCATTATATCAAAGATACTCTTTAATTAGTCAACGATGAAAGCCCGGAGGATGTGCTAGAACAAAAATTATTTTATAGTTTATCATTCATGTCAAAACACAACCTCAAATATTAAGTAATTATATACATATACATGTTTCTATAGAATGTTAATATATTCTTATATATGAAAAAGTTTTCCTCATCGCACATCTCTAATCATCCATTTTTTTGAATATATGGATTAGATGCAAAGTCAAAAAATAAATTATGAATTTGAAACTTGTATTTTGCATCCGATTTATTCATCCAAATGGATGGGTGGTGAGTTATGTGTGATGATAAATCAAATTTCTACCTTAAGGAATAGTATCATTCTTCTCTTCCTATATATCCTTATATATTATACCCTTTCTTAAATATAGCTATTATACTACTTCAATAAATTTCAGAAATACTCAGATTTTATAGATAGACCAATTAATATGGAGAGTTTACTTTTACTTGATAAAAAATTCAAATTTATTTTTATCGTGTAACCCTTACATGTCAAAATAAATTTGTGTAGTATACTTTTTTTCTCTCTCTATATATATATTATCATTTTATTTTAGTTGCCTAATCTCAAAATGAAAATACAAAGTAATACAAATTTTTTTTTTTAAGAGAACCTGCAAATTTTATTGATATAGAAAAATAAATAAAGTACAACATGCTGATTTGGTTGTGTACAAATAGAACTAAAAACAAAAAAGAACAAAAAATAAAGAGAACAACCAAACCCAAAAGATTAACCCAAGGTATATGCTTAAAAGTTAGCCAATAGAAGTAAAAAATACAAAGGAATTATAAGTTTAAAACTCAAGATCTTTCATCTAGCTTCAAGTCATCAGGAGAACAAGTTGCTGCAGTGTCCTTGATCTTGATTTTTCATAAATCCATAACTTACTGATTGGATTTAGTTAATAACTTTGTTCTTTTTCTGACTAAAGATGGTTAGTGGTAAGAGCAACTAACATTTGATCACTGAAATATCTACTCTCTGAAATAAAAATGATTAGTGTTATCAATCATACACATAATTCTATGTTCTTTGAAGGTTGATAACTCATTATAAATATTAAATCTCTCTATTAGCCTTCCTTTGTCACCAAGGCAATCAACTGCTCCATTTACCTCTCTCCAAAAATGAAATATGTCAAAAAGATTAAGAAGATAGTAAATTTCCTTCAAGATATAAAAATACCAATCACCAGATGAACATTTCATTAATAAAAAGACCAACGCTAAGCTATCCAATCAATCAACAATTTACTAATGTTTCTGTCAACACAGAGTTTCAAACCTCTAAGACTTTTACTTCAACAATTAAAGCATTATGAGCCATAAATTGAAAACAATAAGCAAATAAAATGATAACAATTAGTATCTCGCAGAATTCCTTCGCCACCTGCTTTATTAGAAATACCCTTAAAGTTACGGTCCACATTGAGTTTGAGAAAATGATTCACATGCTCAACCAACCAATACACCATAATATTAGATCCAATCTTATGTAATTATTGAACATTGAAGAAAGAACAACAATAATCATCTCATTTAAACTGTTTTGCAGAAATGCATTTAGATTTGATTGCCATATCAACATGATTTAAAACTTTCCAAATAATCCTATCAATTTTTAAATTAAAATTTCTATATTTGCAGTTGTTTCTATCCTCCAAAATGAACCAAAAACATAATAAAAGAATAATAATTATGCAATGGTCTTCTTTTACTAGACCACCCGCAAACCTCGAAGCATTGCTTAGTTTTTCTTATATGATTTTAAACATACATTATTGCAATTATATAGCCCTTATTTTCTTGGGAAAACACACTCTCTCATAAAATTAATATTATATATGTATATAAATATAAATATTTATCATTTTTATTGTTTGTATTATTAGTATTATAAATCACTTCATTGCATCAAAATATTTGTAATTTCTTCTCTAGAACCAAACTATAATGTCAACAAATAAAGTACTCATGCCATTTTATTTCTATCAAGTGTACACATGCTTATTCATTTTTAGGCATTAAAAGGAGATGAGATTTGCTCGAACCATCTAAAGTGGCATTCTATTATCTTATATACTATTGGAGCCACTCCAACTTTGCTACGAATAAACTATTTTCTCATTCTATCCTTATGAGTATACCTACTTATCCACCTAAGCATTATCATCGCTATAACAACTATTTTATTGATAATTATTTTTGTTGGCCAACATTCACACCCATATAACTTAGCTGGTCATTTAGTTGTTCTATTAATTTTTTTTTAATTTTGAGTGGATTATTTGGATCACACAACACTCCATAAGTGCTCCTCCATTTCATCCAACTAGCTTGGATCTTATTAATTACATCGCTCTCTATTTGCAATTATTTTGAATAATTGAACCTAAGTACTTGAATTTCTTGCTCATCTTGATCACATGGTCTTCAATAGTTGTCCTCGAAAATAAGGCTTCTAATACAATTGAACTTATACTATATATATTTAGTTTTAGATCTAGTAAGATAAAAACCTTTGGATTCCTAAGTAGTCCTCTATAAATCAAGCTTTTCTTTAAATTTATCCCTAATCTTATCAATAAATAGAGTATCATCTGCAAATAACATGTGCCAAGGAATCTTCTCTTGAGTGTGCTCAATAAGAACATTCATATATAAGCTAAAAGATATTGACTAAGAGTTTAGCCTTGATGCGATCGAACACATGTAACAATCCCATTTTACACATCTCTAAGAATATCAATATATGCAACACTAATTTATTTTCTCTCCAAAGCTTTCTAAAAGACTTCTCTTGGTATTCTATTACAAGCCTTCTCAAGATTGATAAATATTTAAATTATTTTTATATTATGCTTTTTTATCTTAAATCTTTCTGTAATTATTTTTCTTACCACCATTTATCTTTATTACTAGATACTCTCCTTTTTGATTCACAAGCAAATTTTTGCAATATTGCAAATGCAACTTGCAATCAAATTTCACATAAAGTTGGCTCTACCCTCAAAATCCTACTGTCCAAGTTTTAAAATTTTTCTTAAAAATATCTATATTACTATTTTTAAGATTTGAACTATCTAATTTTAGAACATTTTTTGATTTAATATTACTTTTATTATCTTTTATTTTCAAGTTCAAAACCAGTAAATGATATTGAATTGTCTAACAATATTTGGGATAATTTTACAATCCTTACACAATAAATGATTATTTTTTTAAGGAGAAAATAATCAATCTGAATTTTAAAAGTCTCATTTTTATAAGTGATAATATGTTTCTCCCTTTATTTAAAATAAGTGTTAGCAATCATAAGATCATAAGCTAAGGCAAACTTCAAAATCATTCTTTCTTCTTCATTAATATCCCATAAAGTAGGATCCACGGGAGAATAACGGGTGTAGTTCACCTCTACTGTAAGCTTAACCAAAATATGGTGATGATCAATTAAGCCAACGGAGAACACTCCTCAGAGGTCCAATTGATCGAAGATTTGGCTCACCGTTTGCATAAGAGTTTTCAATTGGTGAATCTGGTTACCAATGCATGCTCAAATGGTTTGTCTAATAGCTAAATTTTTTATCTTTGGAAAAAATCAAAGCAGCTTACCTTTATAAGATGTAATAGGCTTAATGTCCACTTGTGAATCCGGCATCGATTTATTCATAAGAGCATCACGAAATGATTTAGGAGCCCGGGGGACGAGGGTCGCAATGAAAGTTTGGGAGAGAACAAATAACTCCTCCACCATTCATTGATTCATCATTTCAAAGCACAACATGGAGGATCGAGAATCACAAGTCGATACTTAACTCAAAAGAATGAACTTAGGAAATGCCAAAAGAAGCACATAACATCTTCTATCCACTTCAAACTTGTAATAATGAAATTGAAGCAGTCCGGGCCCAAGGAGAAGCTGAAATGAAGATGCCCTAAGAACGAGCGAACAATGAGCTCCCCAAAATCGCTAGATCTTGAAAATTGCTGCCAACGCTTAAAACAAGCAGGAGAACAAAAAGAAAGTGGAGGGAAATCGTCGGAAAATAGTTTGGGAATCATGAAAATTCTCATCAGTCTCCTACATTTTCGCCATTACAAGAAAATCCCAGACTATATATATATATATATATATATTATTTTTTTTCTTCTCTCGATGTAATACATGTAAAAACGTATACCAAGGAATCCTTTCTTGAATGTACTCAGTAAGAACATCCATAATTAAAGCAGCATAAAGATATGGGCTGAGAATTGAGCCTTATATATATATATATTTGGGGGTGTGGCTTGATGGATAAAGATCTTTATTGCCAATCTAATGGTGGGGGTTTTATTCTCAAGTGGCAGAAATGGAAGGGGCTTAGGGGGAAGAAAATGTGTACATATGTATAAATCCTTAGATTTTTTTATCGGATAATTATAATATTCTTTAATCATTTTTATATAGTTGCCTTTACATAGCATATATTCTCAAAGCAGGTTACTTATTCATTGATGAGATGACCACCCATTTTGAACTATTTCTTTTTTATTTCTGTTTCTATTTTCATATTATTTTTATCTTTATTTTATCCATTAGTCATCTAAAACCATTTTTATCTTGAGGGGATGACCCATAATTTATTCATATTTTATACTTTTATAGTACTTTAACCTTTATGCACTATTATTTATGACAAATATACATGAAATATTATTTTTCCTCGGTAGGGTTACATTCCTTTGATAGCGTTGTAGCATGCATCGGGTGGCTTCGCCGCCTCCCTTTTTGCCTCAGTGCTGTTGTTGAGTCAAAGTGACCCCCAATTGTCTCCATTGTATTTGCTTCCCCCCGTCGAATGTGGCTACGGCTGAAGGTTCTCGAGTCTACATGACCCTTGTGTTGGCTTCCCCTGTCAGGTGCTGACTAAAAGGTTATCCTGACATCTTCTTCATTTGCTTCAGCTAATCCTGGCTGCGAGATGGAGAGACCGGAGGTCGTCTGATCTTCTCTTCCCGATTTTCACAGTCGCAGTGTGGGGAGTAGATTGGTTCCAAAGTCTTTCTAGAATGCTTGACACCCTCTTTCTCGGCGTGTAGATTGGTTGGGATTAAACTGATAGTGACACTGGGAGGTAAACTAACACTTCTTTTATCCGATGAAGAAATTCAAATCTTTGCTAAACCATTCGAGTTCACATTTGTTGGAAAATTTATGAACGACAAACCTAACAATTTGGGCTTATTCAGAGAATTCAATGTCGGATTAGTTGATCACTATCATGTGTTGATTAAGCTTTTTAATTAAAAAGAGTACATGAATTTTTACAAGAGGTTTCTACACCGACAATTGTCTCATGAAAGTACTATAATGGATCCTTAATTTCGATCCAAGAAGTGAACCTTTAGTTGTGCCAGTGTGGATTAACTTCCCCCTATTAAAGGTTCACTTAATTTCACATTTTATCTTATTTGCATCGGGATTGTACTTTGGCTAGCATCTCAAGGTTAATTATGCTACAACTAATCTCATTTGCCCCTTGACTGCTCGAGTTTTGGTTGAGATTGGCCTAACCAAAGAATTATAATATGAAATTTGGATTGGGTGTGAAGAGAAGAGATATTATTAAGAAAGTATCTTGAAAACAAACTGGCCTATTGCTCCCATTGTCACACTAGTGGTTAAGATATGTCTACATGCTTCAAGCTTCATCCTGAGCTCAAAAACACATCTATTGGGGGAGAACATGCTACTCAAACATTCGGCAAAGAAAAGGAAAATAATATTTAAAAGTAAAAAATTTATGTATATCCCAAAGAGAGATAACTCCCCTATGGGAAATGTGATGAGGGGGGATGTGTCGAATGATCAAATGCTTGGAAATGAAGTTGATGTGGTTCAACAAGAGTTGGCTGGGCAGGATTTGCCTGTAGAGGGTTCGTGCAATACCGACAATCAACTAATGGTGGTTGATGATTATGTTGAGAGATGCACTATTGCTGACTTTTTTTTTGGAGATTTCTTTATGGATTGAAATGCAATTCGAGCCATTGTTTCAATATGTGGTAAGTTGAGGAAAAGGCAGGACTATTTGGTGGTTGACTTGGACTCAATGCCTCTCATGGAGATCCAAGAACTCATGGAAGATAATGAGAGTTTGTCTGAATTTGGCTATTTTGAAATGGGTGTGATTTCCTTGGAGGAGAAGAATCTATTGGTTTATGCTTCCCCCCTTTGTGAGGAGGAAAGCACTAATGATTTATCGAGTTATTATGCTTTCTCTTCGAATCAGCTTCAAAATTTGTTTTTGGCAACGCAAGAGATACTGAGGTTGAGAGTTGCAGGGGAGGATGAACTGTCAGATACTCATTCATATTGGGTTAAGGAATTGATGGGATCACCTTTGTACATGGTTCAACAATAGATTGAAGAAATCCCATTAGCCCTTAGCAAATATAATTTGATGGAGGACATTCCGTCCTTATCCAGTGATGAGCAATCCTCATCTTTAGTGAATCACTATGAGAGAAGCAACCCTTTGGAGATTGAGAGGGTGAAATCTGGGCTCAACCCATACGCCATAGAATTTTTGCCGCATGTTCTGGGAAGCTCCAACTCGGCCTTTTGGTGGAGCAAATGAAGAAGTGCCTTATGACTTTGACTCAAATGAAAAGATAACTTATTCAGAAATTGAATTTGGTGATATTGTAAATATTATAAGGAATAAAGGTTAGAAAAAGAAAAAAAAGAATGGCTCAAAATCCTTGAATAGAAGATTAAGGTGCAACCTAAGAAAAAGATGAGGATGTTGATCGACTTGCTTCTTTTTTATATGAGTATCATTTGTCTACTTTTTTATTCATCTGATGAGAATCCTATATGTGAATCTCTTTAGAGTGGTTTGGTGATCATTTGCTATTTTTTTGTTTTTGTTTTATCTTTCATTTATTTATTTTTACTTATTTGAGATCATCAAACATGTCTGTTGCATCCTTAATTTAAATCAAGAAAATCAACAAATTAACAATATATCTATCTATCTATATATATATATATATAGATTGTATAAAGTCAATAGACTTCAAGTTATTTACTTTCATTCTAATATTTCGATTACAGCAAAATACTTATATTAGAACTTTGAGACCAAAAAACTACCTAACAATAAGCATGTTCATATATTTATTATAAGTTGTGCTAGTATTTTGAAAAAGAATGGATACATGCATGTTAAGCTCATTATTATCTTATTATAATATTTGCATATTGAAGTGTGAAAACACATCAAAATGATTTAATACATCTTTTTTAAATAAGTAGGAAATATTACTATGAATTATTATGTATTAAGCACATACATAATCTGCTTTATATACACGAGAATTTGTTACAAAAAAACAAGGATAATGCCTGTAACTTGGAATGATGCGTTTATTTTAATAAACAAAAGCAATCTTATGTAAAATAAAATAATAATTTTATACTAGTGTGGAAAATATAGAAGAAATCTTTATTTGATAATTGCCTAATTTTCTTAGAAATGTTTTGAAAATATTGAATTTTTTTTTCCACTGATTTTATCATATTGCCTTTTGATTGATTGCTTCATTTATGAAGGCTCATAAAGCTTGTATCTTTATTTAGTAAATTTGTCTTTTGGTAAAGGTTGGCATGCATTGCCATTTTAAATGGCATACTCTATGGCGGTGACCTTGAGCGTGTTCAACAGCTCCGAGCCACCATGCAGGAGCTCTCTCAGGTAGAGGTGAGGATATGGCGAGCTGGTGGCAGCAGCGCGCCAAGGCGCGGTGGCTCTCTCAAGGTGACCGCTGCAACGCAGTGTTTCAGCGACTTGAGACGCAGGATCGGCAGTCGAGCACCATGCTGACGCTTTAGGAGGATTCGGGGAGTTCTCGTCTGACCCGGAGCGAATTCGCCAGGTATTTTTCGATTTCTTCCTAGGAAGTGGGGCACCTCTAGTCCCATAAGGGTTGCTCAGATGATCTTATTTCAGATCGTACTCTTGGTGACACAGACTCTGCCTCTTTCTAAGGAGCGGTCACAGACGTAGAAATCTGGGCAGCCCTGCAGGACCTTGGCCCCAACCGTTCCCCTGGGATTGATGGTATCACTTTCTCTTTCTTTACAGGCTACTGGAAGGTCACCCAGGCTTTGTCCGTTGTTCACCATTTCCTTGATGGTGGGCGGATGCCACATCGCTAACGTGACACTCTAGTAATTCTCATTCATAAGGAAGAGGGGCTGCCACTCCGAGGCAGTTCTGCCCTATCAATTTGTGCAACACTGTCTATAAGGTGGTGGTCAAGATCTTGATCATGCGTCTTAAGACAATGCTGCCCTCGTTGATCTCTCAAGAACAGGGTGCCTTTGTTCTCGGGAGAGATATCAGCGAGAACTGTCTCACAATCCAAGAGAATGTCACGCGACTCTCATATTCCACCTTGATGACAGGTCACATGGCCATCAAGGTGGATATGAAACAGACTTATGACCTGATGAAGTGGGAGTGCCTATACTTGGTTCTTAATATATTTGGCTTTCCACAGAGCTGTACAGACTGGGCCATGCAGTGCGTGGAATCCCCCAAGTTCTCGATCTTGGTTGGTGAGCATATGATTCCCTGGATAGTGGGGAGGAGAGGTTTTCGGCAGAGATGCCCTCTCTCCCTTTAGCTATTTATTCTGTGCTCGGAGCTCTTTTCCCTCCTAGTCAAGCGACAGCGGCAAATTGGACGCCCAATTGGTATTACTCTCGATCGGGGCGGTCCTAGCTTCTCCCACATCATGTACATAGATGATCTGATACTGTTTGCCCCAGCTTCTAAGGCAGCAGGGAGAGAGGTACAACAGTTTTTGGCAGATTATGGTAGCTAGACTAAGCAATCTGTGAACTCGCGCAAGTCACGGGTTGTCTTTAACGACAGACCCCTGCATATCGCCAGCGTAGCATTGCGATCCGGTTGGGTTTCCAGAGAGGGTGTCGCTCCGATACTTGAGTCACGGTGACTGGCCGTTCTCTGCGGAGAGCAGATTTTGCAATAGTTATTGAGCTTGTTCGAGCTGGGAGGGCTCATGGAGCAGTCGCCACCTTTCTCTTGCAGGCAGGTTGTGCTTGATCAGATTCGTACTCGCTATGATCCCCAGTTATCTGATATTGGTTGCCTTGATTCAGAACTCCTGCCTCTCAGACATTGAGGCTATTCTCTGTAAGTTCCTTTGGGAAGGAGCGGAAGTTAGTGGTCTACACTACGTGAGATGGCAGGAGGTATGTCGGTTGCTTGAGGTTGGTGGACTCGAGATCAGAGACTTGAGACTGTGGAGGACTGTTCTTGTAGCCTGCCACACATTCAGCTATGTGAGCAGGGAGAATCTCCTATGGGTGAGCCATGGAGTTCCGCTACCGCTGCTGGGGTGAGGACTTTGCTGTTCGGCGTTCTGATTCTGCAGTTTGGAGGATACTGGGGTATGGGTGGCCGATCGTCCAACGTCACACTCTGTCAATAGAGGATAGTTTGCAGTGGCAGGTCGACGCTTTCACGGAGAGCTGGGCTAGCCAGATTTACAGAGCGGAGGTGGATAACTGGCCTTGGTAGTTTGCGGCCATGTGGGCGATGGATCTAGGCCCCAGGGAGGCTTGTTTCCTGTGGCGATCACTCAGTGATGCCATCTTGATGGGGTGTTGGCTGTTCAGAAGGAGATTCACTCAATCAACGGCTTGTGTCTGGGGTTGTGATACTGATGAGGACAGGGAGCACCTCGTGGCTCACTGTAGTTATATGAGGGCCATACTAGAGACTTTTGTGCGTTAGGGCTTGCTGCCAGTCACTCTGACCTCCTGGGACTAGTTTACTGCTTTGTATTCAACGACAACCGCCGTTTCAGCTGTCAGGTTGTAGCCTTCTCTCTCTACTAGGCTTGGCGGACTAGGACTAAGCGTTCTCACAGTAGTTCGTACCCGACTCTGCTGGTTTGTGTGGGTTCGATTCTCTCTGCGATTGTCAGTGTTAGTTTGCATGACGGGTCTGATTCCTAAGGTTCCACGGCCTGCCAGGGCCCTCCACCTCCTTGAGATGGTGCCCCGCCTCCTTGATCCGTTGACTGAAGGCCAACATTGATGCTTCCTATAGATACGGGGAGCCTGCTGCTTTCGGTGGAGTTGTGGTCCATGACTCGGGAGTCCATTTGCTCCCTGATGCTGGAGCCCGTTTATAGGCCTTGTCTTCTCTCGAAGCTGAGATGCAGGCAATTACTATTTTGCGATAGACCCTCCTGCTCAGAGACGTTGAGACTGAAGGAGTCATCATAGAGGGTGACTATCTTAAAGATATCCTGAGGCTCCAACATTATTGGGAGAGGACTCTCCATTCACGAGGTGAAGAGCGTCACGCTGATCACCTTGCTTTCCTACTGAACTTTCCACGTGTGATTTTTGTTTATTGTTCGCACAATGCGAATCGCACGGTGGACTATTGTTCTATGTTAGCCCGACAGGGCAATTTTTATTTTGTTAGGGGAGATGTGCTCCCCGGGAGGCTCTTAAACCTCCTCATTGAGGATACCGTGAAGTTTGATCCCGATTCATGATGTATTGATATTTTTACTTATTTATGCTTAGGCTACAACCATTTGTCAAAAAAAAGAAAAGGCATACTCTTAGAGTCTTTTCAGAATGTGGCAGTAAAAGTCTCATAAACTTTTTCCTTAGTGTTTGCTTTTCAACTAGTCTTTATTTTTCCTTCAGTTTGGTTGCTTGAGTTTGGGTTCAAAAATTATATATCTTTATTTAGTAAAACTTTTTTGAAAAAAACTTCTGCACGCATTTTCCTTTTAAATGGTTTACTTTAATCCTTTTGTGAATGTATTCAACAGTAGCAGCCTCACTAACATTTAATTGATTTTTGTCTATTAATTTTGATGAATTTTAACATATCTGTCACATGGTATGAGTTTTTGTAATAATTTTGATGAACAACTTGTACGATATTTCTTGAACTTTGTCATACTCTGAGCCTAATTTATTCTTCTTAAATAGCTCTTACCTTATTGTTCTCATTCATCTTTTGCTATGTTGAATTTTTCATGCGAACTAGTACTTGAAATGTGTTTCATTGGTAGTCACCTGAAATTATCCATTTGTCCTTCCTACAGCTTGCTGGAGATTTTGACAGGATGGTAGCATTGCAGAGATTATTGGAACCCTATGGTATTTGTGAGGTTTGTTCCCGACTCACCTCACTCACCTCTTTGCTTATATTCTTTATGACAAAATTGGTAGTACTTTGGAGGAAATATCTTGCTTATCTTAAGTTATAGTTGATATTGTTTTCTAATGTGGAAAGAAGTTCCATATGTTTGCAACTAAATAAAAATAAGAAGAATGAAATAAAAAGGCATAAATTTTATTGAGCTCACCTCAATCTCGAATGCTGCTTCCATTTTCCTCGATATGCATGTAGCAAGCGGCCCACATACTAGGTCATGCGCAGCCTAGACCTGCGTAAGTGCCACTGCCTACACTATCCTCTCCATGACTCCATCCAACTGCTAGTGTTGCAAATGTCTTGGTCGCACATGAACTGCCCAAGATCCTTTGGGCTTCCCATATTCAGAACTCACGTGTGCCATTCACACATATCTAAAACTTATGGGCAATTCATGATCCCAAATCACAACTGTTGGCACACGATCTTTAGAGACTGCTTTTGAGTACATCACAACGTGCAATTAAGCCGTTGAGCTCCAATTTCTTTGCAGAGCTGATTGTCACATCTCCAAATCTATTATTTTAGTGATGCCCTCGCATGTGCCCATGGATTATGCATGTGCTGACGAGTTGATCCTTGCCACTTATAAAGGCTAATCAATGGCTTGGGAGCCCTTTTGCATACGCCCTATAGGGAGGCCATGCTATTCTTATAATCGAACTTGATCGAATATCTTCGAACCATCTCTTCTCTCTAAGAGCCCTATGAAAGAAGAATTTTTCCCGAGCAACAGGTGAAGACCCTCCGATTTGATGCTGTTAAGTCAGTAAAATCATGTGATGATCCTGAACTTTGATGCTCTTCTAGTCGACCAACATGTTTTCCTACCAAAATAATGATTAAAATTTGAAGTAATAAAATGTTTAGTGGTATTAACTTCAATTTTTATGAAGTTAATTGCATTTTGTATTCATGTTTGATATAAGAGATTAATACATGCCTCTCAAAGCTCACACCTCTCTCTAAGAGCATAAGACGTTGCTCTCAACACTCACACACCTCTAAGTGCAAAATACTACTCTCAAAGTCACATTGAGTACAGAAATTCTCAAAGATTTTTAATAAACATATTTGTTGAGTCTTAAGCTTGCAAGCACATAGCTGTCTCCACCTGGTAATTGCAATGTATTCTTAAGCAGGAAAATTATCAATATGATATATTATAATAAGGTGCACATGTAAAAGTGACATGCATAAAATAACTTTGTAAAATAAAACCAAATAGTAATCTAGTAGATCAATCATTCAAACTAATAACCTAGATTGTTCTGGTTCTTAGTTGGTCTAGTTGATTAGTTGAATTAGTCTTAGTATGCAATTTATTCTTAATAAGGAAATGATCATAAGTTGATTTAAATAGATTTAAATAGATTCATTCAAAATCATCATAAGTTTTAAGTTATGACTCATAATTGATTTAAATGATTTTAATCGAATCAGTGTGAACTAATTAAGCTGATTCATAATCGATCTAAAAGGTTATACTGAATTAATAATAGTTTAAAAAATTTAACTTATAGATGATCTAATCTATCCAAACACAATAAACTTGTGCTAAATAGACCAATTTTTCAAAAGATTTAAAAGATACTAAACCATGTAACTGGGCCACATCGTCTAAATGATTAGGTCATAAGACTGGTTATTTCAGGCTTTTCATTGGATGTAAATCTAAACCCCAATTAAACTTGGGCCAACTTGTTTAAAGACTAAGGCATAAATCTGGAATTTTGGGGCATTCTAATAGATGTAAGCCCCATTAAATTCTTGGGTTATTGATTTAAATGGCAAGGTCGTAAAACCTACAAAATTTTGTGTGTAATTGATGCATGAATCTCCACCAACTAGATTAAGTTTTTGGAGTATCTTTCCTTGAAGTTAATTTGAGTTTTAATCAAAGTTCCCCTAATAGATGGATTAGGGCTTGTTAGGATCTTGGGTCGAGGAATTGTCACAGGCACAACCCCCTTAATTAATCACTTTCTTAATTGTACGGGAGAACTTTAGATTAAGACAAGTGGTCATTCTTGGTCAACTTGTAATCCAATCTGCCAATGTCAAAGGGAGTTTTATCCAGAAATTTTGATTAGTTATCATATGTTATCTCACCTTAAAATCCTGAGTATATGTAAAATATGTCAGATTGTCATTGTGTTTGTCATTGACTCACAGACTAGCAAAAGACTGGTTGTATCATTTTGTTGAATAGCCTAGCATTGTAGAACATGGGTTTGGATATGACTAGTGAGGACTTAGAGGCATGTATAAATGGAGTCCACTTAGAGTCTAAACTGAGCTTACAATTACAAGTCTGAAATATAGGGTTTAAGTTATATAATTTGAGTTTACAGGGATTGAAGGGCTTTGTTAACGGTGATGCATGCCCGAGTTAAAATTGGTCCCTTTTGACCCAAAAAAGCACCATTTGATATGCCTTTTAAGCTCAGTTGGATCCTCTATTCAGCTTTCCAAAGATCCTTCATCGAAGCATCTCATGCAGAGTGACTACTCCCACTATGCTCACATTGCAACTTTCCAGAATGCCCTTCAGCGAGCTGAACTCCTGTTAAAGATTAAGCAAATATAATTTAATGAAGCCTCTAAGTGATGATTGGGATCCATTGGTGTTTAATGCAGACTATATCATGTACGTCAAACCATTTGTGGAAGGTTCAAGTATGGTAGGTATTAAAGCAATTAATTTCTAGAATTTTTTTTAATTATGATCGTTCTTAAGTTCTCAATATATAGAATATGTAGGAGGTTATCCGTATGGTAAAATATTTATGACGTATTGCACTAACGCTCCCCTACCTGGAATAATTGTACTCTCAAAGTTGTAAGAAATTGTCAGCAAAGTTGCACACATGAATGAATAGCCACATATATTCGGAAGTCATGGTGGGAAAGGCTCTGACGTAATTATTAATTATGTGAATCGGTTTGGTTATGTGTTCATGGGTGGAAAGATAGGTGCCTTAATTTTGATATAGCATATATTGGAAGTTATAAAGTGGTTGGCCTTTAGAGGTGGAGAAAAACCTTACGAAACGAGATTTTCAAAGATGATCATACCAGCACCTTCAACATTCCATTGCATTTTCAAAGAGATCCATGTTTAAAGTATTCAAAGTTGTCTCATAATTAGCTTTTTTAATCTTATTTTTATATTATAGTTAAAGGCTGAGGTTAGGATTATCCAAAAACTGAGGTGATGCTTAATCTCAATTACCCTCCTAGGTTAATGAAGGTTGTGGAGATTATGATCAACTCAGGAAGAGAAGAAGAAACTCATTAAATAAAGCTTGTGTGAGAGACTAATGTGTGTATTTTTATTCATTTGAGCCTATTTTTGTGAATAATTGTGCATCCAAAAGTGAGTATTTTCCTCTAAAATGCCACATTACGATCATGTTTAGGGTGCTAAGGGTGGAGATTATATGATTTTTTTTATAACACTTGCCTCCTTGTGCGATATTCTCTCTTATTGAAGTCTTGTATTTAGTATATGGTCTGAATGCTTGATGCATATATTATGCAGGTGGCAAGAACTGGTCGAGTTGCACTAGTGCGTGAATCCCGAGTGGATTCCAGGCATCTCCGTGGATTCTCTCTCGCGTTTTAGATGTAAGAATGCTATGCTCAAAGAACTATAAGCTATTGTCATGGCATGAGTAAAAATTGGAGCATATTTATGTTTTCTTTATTTTATCAGATCAATGTTTTCTTTTATTTGATGGTCTCCTCCCTGGGGAGAATGTTCTTCCATGCACAATCCACCCTTTTTTTGTTAAATTTGGCCGTTTGATAGATTTTATAGGCTTTCATGTATAATCTTGACAACTATTGATTATTTTCGCATATATTGATATAAATTATAATATATAATAAAAATAAAATGATTATATTATTTATAAAACTTTCAGAGTGCAGCTATGTACCTTAAATTCGAAATGGTATAATTCAAATAATTCTACAATAAGAATCTCATACTTATGCATTAATGAGAATATCTAGCAAAATGAATATCAAATTAATAGAAAACAATCGCTATTATGTTAAAGATAGTCCTACTCGTAGGTGGCACGGCTGGCGATTTCTTGAAAATTGTTCAAATTTTTAGTTAAATTGAACTTAATTTGAAAGTTTTTAAGCTGATTCTCAAATTGAAAGGCTTGACTCGAATTTAATTCAAGTCAAATTGACTCTAAATCAAACTCAACTCGAATTAATAATACTTAGAAAAGTCCATTATTACTTGGATTCTTGCCAAGATACTCGGGATTTTAATTATGAATGACAATTCATTTTTCACTAGAATGCTTAAAGCAAAATTAACCAAACATTGGACATTGTGATGTCACTTGGGTGCACGGTAGGAGGAAGCTCCAATGGCACCGACATGTTGAGACGAAACACAAGCGATGTACCTAGAGACGGTTTGCATGTTTCGGGCGGAGAACCTGGGCAAAGGAGGGAGATGTGTGCAAACAAATGCAATGGTATTTGCAAATAGTGCCTTCATTGCAATTTATTCAAACTTGAGAGAAAAAGGCTTTGGAGCAAATAGTTCTTTTCTAGATGCTATTGCTGGAAAAGAACAAAACATTGCTCTCAAATAGCAAGAGCCCAATCAAGCTAGCTTGTTCCTAAGAATCCCCCCAAGTTGCACCGGAAGTCAGCAGTAACAAGAACAATAATACATCAGCAGCGTCTTTACAGTGACAGCAGCCATTAACTCAAATTTTACTATCCCAAAATAATCATTGTATAGACATGAAAACATCAGAACATATGTTGCTCAAAATGATCCTAAGAGTAAAGAGCTTAATGTTATGAATGGAAAGCTTGTAAATTACCTGCAACTTAACCCAAAAAAAAAGAATAGTTTTCCTTCAAATATTTTATAAGGCCAATTTTCTTTTTTTTCCAAAATTGAGCCATAATAAAGTAAATATGTGATAGATCAAATTTGAACGCTACAGAGGAGAAGCCAAGCAGGCGCACAGCTAAGAACGCTACAACTACAGAAGTCAATAATAGCTGCTTTTTGAAACCAGTTCGGTCAAATAAAACTAATAGCTGCAACCAGCATGTTCCAACTAAGCCTGATACAAATCCAGCCGACTAATTTACTGAAAGTATGCCCAAACGACCAGAAGAACCCTTTTTTTCAGCAATATCTTAAAAAAACATAGAAAATTAATCACTTTAATCTTAAACCCCTCTCAGATGAACCAAACCCCACCATCTATCTGGCAACAAAAGGTCTAAATGTTAAAACTCTTTACATAAATGTTTTTCCTCAATCAAAAAAAGGATCATCATTCATCACTAAACTACAAAAAAAGGTGACTAAGAAGTTCAAAAAAAAAAAATAGAAGGAAAAGAAAAGAATAGAATGCAGTTTTGTCATGCTAAACTGAAGTCACCACCAGTTCAGTGTATGGGGGAGACAGCCCAACAGGAGAAACAATCTGGAGGGGCACAAACGATCTAGTGGGCCTTCCTTCCTCAATCTCATCCAGTATTAGAGAATCATCCTTGATCATGGTCCGGAATGATACAGAACCCCGTTTCGTGGATGCATCCGAATTCCTCGCAGTATCTTGGCGACTCTGGCTTGCTATCAATGATGCACCTTCGTAAAAGTAATCATCAAAAGGCGCCTCTTCGTTAATTTCGCCACCTATATTCAGTTCGGCGTCTTGCAGGTTCAGAGAATCTGAGACGGGGAGGTAAACAAACATGCAGATGCCTATCATATTGCAGAACAGCAGCACGAGGAAGGCTGAGAATACAAGCACCTCATACACCAGATTCCCCGCAAGAGGAAGCACCGAGAATCCAAGTAAAAGAACCCTCAGTGGAAGAAGAAGGATGACCGAAAGAGCAATAAAGTAAACCCTCACTCTCAATCTATAGTTGATCACCAATGATAGCATCCGGGTTCCAATGTAGATAACATAGCATATAACAATGACATATAAGAACCCAAGAATTACAGTGCTGATAAGTGGATAGGTGCATATGCTCTTGCTATTGCTCACCAAGAATGTACTCATGAAGAACTTGGCCATTTTCTTTCTCGTCCTGGGCATCTCCTCCTCGTTGAACTTTGGCCCTAATAAAACGAGGACCAGCTGAAGAATGAATATGGGAATGCACATAAGAATCACATACAAAAACGTCTTCCTGTTCCATCTACCACTCAAAGTTCCTGATTCTCTCTTCTGAAGAGCAGCGTGGAGCAAAGAAGCGAGTATGAGAAAGATGACTGGTTCTGCAAAGCCGAGATTTGACAATATGTAAAACTTGCAGCCATATTTCTGCCATCTTAAACTGGAGAAGGGCTTTCCGGACCCCCTTAGAAAACTTAATCTCACAATCTCACCAAACCCCCACCAAATTGAAATAACAATTATGACAATTCGAATGATCCAGGGACCATTAAAGTAGCTGAGCTGGGAAAAGCCTTGTTTTTGGATCTGCAACTGAAAATATACACAGCGATAGATGCACAATATCCCCAATATGGCAGTCAAAGCAATGAGAGCGATGGTCACAACACCGAATACATCGGTAGCAACTCCGATCAGGGGCATCACCCAAAGCACGGATCCCGTGCATGCTCTCCGCTCGCAGAGAATTCCAAGAAAGCCCTCATGCAATCACAAGATGTTTACAAAAATAATACCATATGATGCCCTGCAACTTGTGTGATTTCTTCTTCCAAGCTTTCTGAAGTCATATATGAGCACGCAAAAACAGCAAACTGAACACTATCTCAGTGCTAAAACCTATTAATCCTATGATTAATATTCAATTGTGAACTCCCTGATCAATACCAACACCTGAAGAAAACAATTTGTTAAACAAAAGAACTGTGATATAAATTTGATACTAACAATGATGGAAATGAGCAGCTGTTAATCATCATTTAGAATGATATTTCAGTAGCCCACTAGAAAAGGAAACTTTTAGTGGCTGAATGCCAAGAGGAAAGAAAAATTAGCATATGCTAAATAAAAATTGACCAAAAAAAGAATGAGACAATTTTAGTTCATTAATGGAAAGAATGTGTGGCAGAATAAAACTAAGCTATAGTTCCAATGAAAAATTAAAAAGTTTGAATTTTTCACAAAAGTTTCACCACACAAGTCCTATCTAGATTCCATAAAACATTTTCTTAAATACCACCCTTATCTATCAACTTGATAATATGTAGCATCCAAACTTGTATATTTACTAATAAGGTACTCAAATATTTCTAAGCTAATGCATGCCTTTTAATCATTAATCAAAAATAATATTTAAGATTAGGGGTTGGTTGGAATAATATAAAGTTTGAGGACAGAATAGACAGATACTTAGAGATCAAAGCAAGAGTAAGGTTTTAGAACAATATTAACCCCCTTCGTATTCGAACAAATCGTAATAGACAAAGTAAATCAATTTCTGTGTGATAAAACACAAGTCAAACTAGGTTTAAGAGATATTGGCATACATAATCTTAAAAAAAATTTGCAAAATCCATTGTCACTTACCATTGGCAAAATTGAAAAAAAAATAATGTGATCCAAAGCAGAATAGCAAGCAAGAAAAAAAAATTGCATCACAGAAAAACGCAAATAAAAAGAACAACAAAGAACGAAAGAGGCGGTGATTTTGATCATGAACATGCTAGATACCATAAACCAAAACAGATAGTAAATTTGCAAACATGATCAGAAAATGGAAGCAAGTGATACTTAGGAATCTGACCAAAAGGGTGATCTGTGAGCGTTCCGCATTCAGCCGAAACCCTAATATGCTTTCTCGTAACCAACATCGAGCATGAATCGGGAGAACGAATCCAACAAAAACGCTTTCCAACGGAGACTCCGAGGCGACGGATGGCTTTAGATCCGATGAGCTATCAAAGCAGCAGACGCCTTCGTGTAAAGGCGAAGATCACAGTATGCTGAGAGATCAGCGGATAGAGAGACGAAGATAGAGAGAGATTTAAGACACTAGGTACATACAGATTGGAGGGGAGTAGCATGGTTGCTGACAGGCTGTCAACAGTTGTCCCTGGTTCGTGTCACCTTAGGCGCTATAATAAATATTAGATCTCATTTTAATAACATTTAATTTTATGGTTTTAAATTAATAAAATTTACAAAAGGTACTATGCAAATCTCTTTAATGTAGAAAATTCGTTAAAAATGGTGGAACAAATATTAATTCTTTGGATTAAATGTGATTATTGAATTAAAGAGAGAGAATTATACTTTTGAAGGCTCTCTTATTTACATTTGTGCCCCTCATTCATTAGGCTCCGCGGCGGAGATTCGCATCGGGGCGATCAGATTGAGCAATTCGCGTAACGGTTCTTTTTGGATTGCGGTTTATTTGAACACTCTTTTGAAAAACACACTATTCTTGCAAAATATTTTCATATACTATATTTTAAATGCAATAATATTCACATGATCTTATTAGAGAATATTTTTATTTTTTTAGCAAGCCAAATGTTATGAACAATAATATACTATGATGAGATGTTTATATTAGTTGAAAGTTTAAATAGTTAAATTAAAGTTTGGGAAAATTAACAGCCAAACCCTAAAATACATAGAATGAATTAGGGCAACTAAAAAGTGATAGTAATGAGAAATATGATTGTCATCACATAAAAACAAGAAATATTGAGCTAATGAATTTTGAACAAAAACTTGTTTGTCCTAATCAATGAGGTATTTAAATATAATAATAAAAGTTTTTTGCACTAGCTAAGGAAAAAATCAGTCATGTCTCAAAAACAAAATAGAGAGTCAAATTAGTCACAATAGATGGTAGTATCAGATGTAACCAAAATGTAATAAATGTTTGAGTATTTTCTTGAAGATAGAGTAGTATGTCTCACTTGGGTCCCAAATTGAGAACCTAATTGTCTTTTTTCATTGACATAGTGAGGAATTATAAAAGCACATACACCAAGAGCTTGCATGTAGCAAAAATGAAACATGAGAGCAAAGTCAAGTCCTCTTGAATTTTAAGTGAAGCAATCTATCACAACAAAAATAATTATTTCTTAAGAAGATACCCATTGAATAAAATTTTGTCACACAAAGAAGAAACGACTTTAACCATAGAAGCATAAAAGTGCGCTAACATTTCTCAATAAGTTAGAAGCCCCAAGCAAAAAGTTTTATGCAGATGAAGCTTACACTAAAAAATAAGAATCTTTTTATCTATGATTTGATTTTATTAATGAGATGAAGATAGTCAATTTCTTACAGGAGTCCTGATCGAGACACTAAGATATATATGAGGAGATGAGAAGGGTGGAGCGAGGAATATTGGCTAAGGCATCAACATTTATAACAATCCTAAAGAACAAAACAATAGATTTGTTGCAATTATGTTTCAAGCCAACATGCCTTTTAAAGTAAAAAAGGCCAGACCTAAGCATGACAAGATTAAGTGAGTTTGCTACACTATGGCAAGTCGGTTGTCTATGTGCAACACATTGAAGAAGTGAAAATTTTGTTGGGAAGTAGAGACCATTTAGATAATTGTGGAGGTGCCAATGGAGCTCTAGTGAGCTTCCGGGAGGTCTCGGAGTGTTTTGGGACAAATCGGGGAAAGTTCGGGCGCTGCAGCCTGTCCCGATGTGCTCGATAGATTTTGCTGCCGAGAGCCAGACGTCATGGCGTGCGAAAGCACCCCATGGTTCGATACTGGAGCGCTGCAGCCCATTGGAATCCTATTTCGGATCTAGGTGCCACCCTAAGTATTTCAGGGACATTTGGGTCTTTTGGGGTACAAATGAAGCCTATGTATATAAGATAATATGTTGAGCTGATTCCTAAGGTAAGATCAAGCCTAAATCATATTTTGGCTGATGTCAATCTCCTTCAACCTAGAGTGAAAGCCAGATTTTTCTAAGAAAGAAGAAGTTGATCATGAAGCTTTGTAAGCGGTAGATTTTTTTTATTCATGTGCAGGAGAAGCTTTTTGTAACTTTGTAATAATCTTATTCATAGTGGAATTTAATATGTGGTGTGGCTCCATAGTTTTTTTTGTCATCGGGTTTTCCATGTAAAATTTTCTGTGTTTGGATGCTGTGATTTATGCTGTGATTGTGATGTGATTTTATTCTATTTTGTTTATGCTTAGATATTTCATCTATTACTTGGTAATCATCAACGGTATCCCATCCGTAATGCTTCTGCCACATGCTTTAACAAATTTCCCTTGGAGAATGGCTTGCAAAGAGATGTTTGTGGCATGTTTGAGTATGTGATAGACTATAAATTATACGTCTGCACTTGCACACAAGTGTACGTGGTCTGAAGTAATAATTTGGAATATAAGTTCCAAGATTTATCATTCTCAGGGAATTGGGTGTTTTGTTACTAAGGTATATTTATGTTCAATAATGTTTAAACTATGTGTGTTTTGTTGAATTGGTTCCTAAATAAGCATAACAAATCTTAGTAGAAAGTAACTATGATAAAAAAGAGAGGAGAGTTGGGTCTCTCCCATATGAAATATTAGGTGACTCATGTATGATGATTCCTCAAATATTGATCTTTTTACTAAATTTTATGTAACTTAATCAAGTGCACATTGTCCTCCTTATAGCTTAACTCCAAGATTTACAAGTTCAAATCTTATGCTTGAAATGAACACACAGTCAGTTTTATTTTAGCACAAAGACCCTTATAAAATTTTAAATTATTAGTTTTCCTCTCATTCCTAGTTTCTAGTTATGAGAGTTGTTTCTATATTTAAGACTTTACAAGCATTGATTCCACTAAGAGAATCACGCGCGTCATGCGCAGTTTAGATAAAGAAGTGATTTCATTTGGGCTCAATGACTATGTCACCTCGTTCATGAGCTCTCAAAGAATCCATTCCCTCCCTTCATGTATGCTGAGCAGCGGAGCTCATTTAGTGGGCCTTAGCTCACATACTTCAACACTTTAGTTGAACATAGATCAAGGCGCACAAAGCTCAAGAACTTCCTCACATAGTTCTCAACTTTTGTGTACTCATGATTCCAGCTCCAAACTAAGGGTAAGATATAGAGCACAAGACTTTTTAGTTCTTGAAGTTATTTAGTCTTTTATCATTTGGTCTACATTTAAGTTTATAATAATCCTTTTCATTTCTTTAACAAGTCATTTAATTCACAAATTTTTATTAATGCTTGAGGAAAATTTTTATACATAATAATCTCTTTTAATTCATGTAGGATTGCCCCAACCCTCACCAAGGGGGAGTTTAGACTCTCCATTATACTAGAGATAAAAAAGAACATATACATGGATAAAGACCCTTTCATGATCAACTAAGAAAAATATAAAATAAGAGTTAGAGAGTACTATGAATATTTCTTTAATAAAGTTTTTTGGACTTCTCCTCTTCTTGCTCTTGGTTGTTTCTCCTTGGAAATAAGAGTTCTTCCACCCTTGTAGAGTTCTCATTCTCTTCTATGCAGCCCTCTTCTTACTTAGGATTTTTCTTGAGCAAAGTTGGGAACCATTCTTAAGTGAAGAAGAGCTGTATTTATAGAGGGGCTGCATTCCTCTTCTTCCCTTTCAAAATTTGCTTTTCCTTCTTTCAAAATTCTACTATGATGATTGCAAATCCAACTTGAGGTGTAAAGTGATCTATACTTTTCCATTCTTTAATCTCTACATCACTTCACAATGTTATTTTTCTATTTAAAAATAATTCTGCTATAGAAGGAATGATGGCAGGGAGACAAGGAGCAGGTTGGGGTCTTGTTCAGCCGCAATAAATGCCCTGTTCAGATAGAAATTTGGCGCACCGCTGCAGCGCGCTGTGGCGCGCTATAGCAGTCGAATTTCGTAAATTGGTCCGCGGCGACGCGCTGTGGCGTTCTGGGCTTTTTCTCTGATCGTCCGCTATATCGCACTGTAGCGCGCTGCAGCGCTTGAGCCCCGCATATTCTCCCGCTGTGGCGCGCTATTGCGCCTGAGTTCCGCAAGTTCTCCCGCTGTGGCGGGCTATAGCACCTGAGTCCCGCAAGTTCTCCCGCTGTGGGGCGCTATAACGCCCGAGTCCCGCAAGTTCTCCCATTGTAACATGCTATAGCGCCTGAGTCCCACAAGTTCTCTTGCTGTGGCGAACTATACTGCCCAAGTCCCGCAAGTTCTCCCGCTGTGACGTGCTATAGCACATGAGTCCCACAAATTCTCCCAATGTGGCGCGCTATAGCGCCTGAGTCCCGCAAGTTCCTTCGCTGTGGCACACTATAGTGCCTGAGTCCCGCAAGTTCTCTTGCTGGGCGTGCTGGGGCGCGCCGCATTGGATTTCTTCTAGAAATTTCAGAAACTTTCCAGAATTGTCCAGAAATTACCGGGCTTGCATTTTTCCTAAAGTATAGACACAATTTGATTAAGGAAACAGTTTCAATATGAAAAATGAATGAAAATTTTCCTTTATTTAGGATATAAATTATGGATTTATCAGTATGGAAGAAGGCATGTCCACAACAATAGAGGCATTGCCGTGTATATTAAGATATGAAAATTTTTCCAAAAAAAATATAAAAGATGTTTCATTTCAACTTTAACTTTTGCATTAGTACAACTATAGGGTCACTATAATAGTATGAGTTGAAAGCATTGAAAATAATATATTTGTAGCTTTATCGATGATCTAAATTACTTTTTGTATAAATTTTCTACATTGTATAGTATTGTTATTAAGCAAAATTTGAAGTGGGGAGTAATTAGAGGTGCAAGGATTGCTTGCAACATAAAAGGATAAGGGGAAGCTGCAACAACCTAAACTATTAAACACCAAGATATTATTCACTTTGGCTTAGCAGGCCTCACAGTTTTTCCATCAAAAGATAAATTTCCAGTATGTCACCAATCCTTGGAGTGCTCTCACCTAAGCATGTTTAACATTGGAGTTCTTATCAGAAACTCTACCATTATCTAAAAAGATATCTTAATATTTAAGAGTCTTACTTTATACTACTTAAGTGGGTCTTTACAATCTTTCCAACTTAAGTAACTATCTTCCTTGTCTGTAACCATACACAAATTTAAGAACCATCAATTGGGTAGATAGAACAAGAGGTGGCCACTATAGTCTTACGAGGTACCCATAACAATGTAGTACCTTAACCATCATGGGTTCAAGAGGTTGCTCATATGAAGTGGTACTTTGCCCTATATGACACTTAGCTTCTATCTGACACCCTCTATGGCATGTTCTGATATCATTATTAATAACCTAAATTCTTAAGCACCAATGTATTATTTGCTTTGGCCTGAAAGGCCTCATGGTTTTGTCCTCAGAAGATAACTTTCTAGCAAGTCACCCATCTTGAGAGTTTTCTCACATAAGCACGTTTAACTTTGGAGTTTTTATCAGAAACTCCACATATATCTAACAAGATGTTTTGATGTTTAAGAGTTTTACTTTTTACTACTTAAATTAGTTTTTACCATCTGTAACAACCTTAAGTTATTACCCAATCTGATTAGGGCTAATTCAAGTTCTAATCTCAGTTTTAGTGCTCTAATTAAGTCATTAGGAATTCACCACCAAGACCTAGTTCAAATCAGGAGCCAAATAGATTAAATCTTGATTTTGGAAAATCTAGAAACCCTGGAAATTGATCTCAGATCAAAAATTGGACTTTGCCATTGCGCTCATTGCCCCCATATTAACTAGGGGTGATGTTTTGGAGATAATTGTAAGTCATCAAAATTTCATCGAATATTTTAATAATATTTAAATACCATACAAAATGAGAAAAATAAATACTCGTCAAAAGAAAAATTCGACTCTGCCGTTGCGATCCCCACCCTTCATTTAATTAGGGGTGATTTATTGAAAATTTTTGAAACACAATTAGTTAATTAATTTTTAATGAAAGAAATCAATTGAAATTATTTATTATTATTATTATATAAATTATGCTTAACGACCTCCGTTAATCCATCATCCGCGCTGTCAGCCTTCCGTCAAGCCCGGATCCGATCGATCGGACCGTCCATTATGGACGGTCCTGATTTCATCTCCTTCGACCATGAGTCCGAGCTCAGCGCGTGGCACCCTCCAACTCGCCTGCCGCAGCCGCTGCCTTGAGGCCTCGTAGCCTCCGCCTAAGAGCTCTTTTTAAGGTTGGATCCCTTCTCGTCCTTCGGCAGGGGATCTCGAGCGCATCGACTCCCATCTTCGCAGCCGCTCGTCGAGGTACTCACCCCTAACCCACCTTGCTCCTTTCAAATCATATTCGATGCTATTGTTCATTATGTATGTTTGAGAAAAGTCGTATCAATGTTTTTATATATCCCACCGAAAGCTGCAATATGCACGTTCGCCCTAGTTTTGATAAGGCTGTCTAGGGCTTAGGATTTCTAGAGCCTCAGGCAGCCCCAACTCTCAATCCGCCATCTATTGGGAAGAGCTCGTCGAGCTCTTCCCGATGCCTTGCGAGCCGAAGCTTCCCGTCGCCGGGAAGGCCCCCATCTGGCATGCCCTAGCTGCAAGCCTGCAGCCGATTTTGCGTGAGGTTAAGGGCATGCCCCGGGTCGGGTCGGGCTGGACCCGACTCGCATCTCTGCTTCGGGTCGACAGCACCTCGTCAGCATGCGTGGGACCCTCTGCCTAACTGAGGCTGTGGCTGCGGGCCCCGCACCCGCTACGCGCCCATTAAATGCGCGCCACATGGCACTGGGTCCCGCCGCGATCTTTTCCCCACAAAATTAGTAATATATATATATATATATATATATATATATATATATATATATATATATATATATATATATATATACTGTTATATTAATTAGTTTATTGAATTAATTATAAATCATTAGTTAATTAATTTAGGTAATTTAGATTTAACAATAGCTAATTTAAATTGCATATTAAGTTAGTTAGTTAAAAACATTTATATGAATTAACTAATTTAGTTTAGTTAAATTATTTAAAACATTTAATTAAGTTTATTTAAATTAGTAAATTAAATTTAATGTCAAAAAATTTGATATTTAATTAAATTCAGAAAATTTATGTATTTTAAATAATAAAATGATTTAAATGGTATATTTGATTTGTAAATTTAAAATAAATAAAATTAATAACAAACTTTAAAGCCTCACAACTTTAAAAATAAAGATCCGGACATATCAAATATAAGTCTCATTTTACTTAGAAAAATAAAAGGAATCAAATGGCGTAATTCAAAAATTCGATTCGGGGAATATTTAACATAGTGCCATTTTAGGTCATAAATAAATCCTCACAATTTTTTACCTAGTTATCCAAACATTGGCATTATGGATCTTAAAGTGATCAAGAGAATAGCCTCAACGCTATGGTAGTATTAGTTTTTTTATTTGGAACTTAGTCTGTAAAGTGATATTTAGGACCTTCACCCAAAAATGACTAAAATGCCCTTAGTTTTCAATTGACTATAACTTGATCAATTCAACTCCAAATCAGAATCAAAGTGATAACTAGCTTAGAATTTTAGTGCCAACAGTAATCTAAAATAATATTTAGGTTCTGAATCCTAGAAAATAAAAAATAATCAAAATACTCTAACCATAATTAGATCATAATTTGATCAATTGAAGTACAAATTGGGTCTACTCCTAGTTAAAGTACTCAGTATATTATAGAAAAGCTATAGACACTGAGTTTGCTGAATTTGGACCTCAAACGGAAAAGTTTGATTTTTGCCCCCCTTAAACTTAGAAAATTATCGAATTGCCCTTAGATTTTAGAACATCCATAACTTAGCCATTTAACCTCAAAATTTAGTGTTCTTAGACTCTATGGAACCCTCGAATAGCAATCAACAGTAAATTGTACAAAAAGTTAGATTATATTAAGTGTAAATTACTAAATTGCCCCTTAAGTCAAAATCTTTAGTTTAGACCTATAGGACCCATTTCTTATCCAAATTAAATGTACTTACCGTCTATCTTCATGTTAGACGATAAGAAATCATTTGGCAATAATAAATTATAATTAGAAACCCTAAATCAAAAAAAAGTTTTTTGGACCCTTAAGTAGGGGCAAAATGGTCATTTTACCCAAAATCTAGGTTAAGCATCCTTAAGCCTTTATTTATCAAGTAAATCACTAAAAATCAATATATAAACTGTATTGGAACCTTTTAAGTGAATGAAATTAGCTTTTTAATCAAACTGGTTAAATTCACCAAAAGTTTCTAAGTCTTTTCCTAAATTTTACACTTCACTTAAGGATTATTCCTAAGAATAGGACTAGATCAAAGATTATATTTTATTCATTGAATAATAAGGTTATTCAATGAAAGAATCCTTAGTTTTATTAGTTTCTAGATCTTTACAACTTAATTTTGATTATTTTATCTTTTAACCTTAGACTCAGAATCATCCTATTGAGTTTAACTTTGCTTATATAGGATTTACCTTAATTTGTAGTTCACTCTTAGCAAAACCATAGATTCCTTAGACTGTACCCTTGGATTATGTGATTAAGACCATGCTCGTGGTGTTTAATCCATAATCTCTATTTTAGTAGATCTTGATCAGATCTTAGTTAGAAGGTCTAAATTCATCAAATTAGAACATTGTGAGTTATTTCTTAAACCTGTAGTCGTACTTGATTGAATTAGATTAGAACATAATCAGTTCTAATTATTTTAACTTATAAAGACGTACTTCTAAATTACACTTGATAGTAGGAATTGAAGATTCTGAACTTGTGTATCTTAGAATAGATAGAATAGTTTAATTAAAAAATAAAGGATATCACCAAATTTAGTAGAGTCTCTTGCTTACTACTTAATATTTATTGCTTTTGCATTCTTTGAAATTTGTGCTTAAATCCTTGGATATATCATACAAGAATATTGTTGCATGAAAATGAAAACCTAGAATATTTAGGAAAACTTTGCATTGTGTTCACTTATTGGTTGATTTGGCGCAATAGTACCCCAATGGGCAGGGGAAGGGTGAGATAAGGATTACTTAACTATACTCATTGAGGAATGTGTTGTCAAGTTTGGAACTCAAATAATCTTACAGATGTGCTTGACTCCTCAGTTACTTTTGAAATTATCCACAGAAGTAAAGTAAATAACTAAAATATGAATTTGCGTATGTTAACACTGCCTCTCAGTTCAGTTATATATATATATTTTCTGCCTATGCCTCCTTGTTGGCACTAGGAGAAATATAATTTTCTTGCCTATGCCTCCTTGTTGACGCTATGAGAAAATTTTCTGTATATATATATTTTCTGCATATGCCTCCTTGTTGACACTAGGAGAATTATAATTTTATCGCCTTAGCCTCTTTGTTGATGCTAAGAATCCTTTTGATTTCAGCAGGCTAGATGTAGCCCTTTTCTGTATGGCAGTTAATACACAATGGCTTTATTTACAGTACTTTTTAAGTTTAGTTATATGTTTCAGTTTACTTTACTTCAGTTAGTTATTCCGCTTGCTTTACTTATATATTTTAGGATGCTAGACTTGTTGTTGCTTACTTATATGTACCACAGTTGAATTGATTGTTTAAATTTGCATAAGTCATATGATCATCAGCATGTTTAGGTTGTAGCATTTCTTTTTAGTATTTTACTTACTTATCTATACATATATGCCTAGTCTTATTTTTAGCTTACTTTTTTGAGGGGTGTCTTTTGCCTCATCCTTGCTTAGTTATAAATATTTAATTTATAACTTACCACTTTTCATTGTATGCTAGTTGCTCCTATGTTGTTTTTTTCTGCTTAAATATTTAAGAAAATGGTAATATTAATAAATGTATAACAAATTTTTAGTCTAAAATGTACTTAGTAATTTATTTAATAAGAATTTTCTTTTGTTAGCTGGGGCCATAACATTGTGAAACTAACAATGTCAGAATTTGAGCAGTTTGAAGATCTAGTTCCTATAGAGGAGCTATTTCTAGAGGAGGCACTTTAGGGTGGAACAAAAGATCTTTAATTCTTTTTATTATTTGTGAGGATGAGAGTTGCTTCTATTTCATTTCAAACTTCACGTAAATTTTTGTAATAATACAGGTACCCTTGTGACTATGTTTACTTTTCTGTACTATTATTTCTGAGCACCTTTTTACTTTGTCTCTCAATTATTATATAGTGACATGGATGTAATATTTACTTTATATGCTTTCGCACTCTATACTTGTATTAATTTAGTGACTGATCCCTTGTATTCATTCTGTGCACATCCTTCTCTTATTAGTGGATTGTGGATCTTACCTAATCTAGAGTGGTACGTCGCCCATTGAGTCTAATCTTGCAGATTTGGGGGTGGGATGCCACAGTTGGTATCAGAGAACTCCATAAGATGTCATATTGGAATTTGCATTCCACTCTACCTGATGGATTGTTCTTTTGCCAATCAATCACTAACTAATTACTAGAGTGATATTTAAGGCACCATAATCATGAGCTCAGAATAATAAGAGTATACATATAGAAAATGATGTCACAATGATAGAACTTAAGTAGGAGCAAACTTAAGTATAATATGTAGCTAGTTAATTCTAATTAAACCTTCATAAGATTTACAGCTCCTCAACTAAGGCCACCACACTGTTGGAGGCAATGAGGATCTTGGTCAACACTCAAGCCAATCTATTCGAGGGAATGGAGAGAGTAATAATCGCACTCGCCAATCAAGCCCCATCCTGATGGAGGATGTTACCATGGCATGAGATGCTGCTATACTTGTGGCCGATAGGGTCATAACTTCTAATATTGCACATACGATAAGACCATTGATGGTACTTGCATTGACCGTTCCAAGCACCCTCAGACTGCAACATCGGGTCAAATGAGGAAAGCAGATAACACACCTTGACCCCTTTCAACTAGGCCTCCACAAAAATAGAGATGCAACAATGGGCCTGTAAGATACTACACCCTTGCACCACTAGGTGTAGCCAAAGGCAATGATGTTGTTTTAGGTACACATGTTCGATTACCTAATTATTTTTAGAATTTTAGTTTTATCACTATTCCCTTAGTAACTCTTATTCATAATCATCATTTAATCTTGCTTGTAAATCTAATCTCACATTAGGATGCCACATTGTTGATTTAATAATTACTGCTTCCTAGCTTAATTAGTCAAGCCTTAGATTCTAAGTCATACTTTTGTGACTTATAACAACAGTTCCTCTTCTGAGTTGTGACATACCCAACTGACCTCTCACTCCTTAGGTTGAATGAATTATTGAGTCTATTATTAGGCAAGTCATAATTATGACTTAAAATGCTAGCATAGCATTCATTTAGATTTCCAACACCCCATTCTGTTGGAATGAATATTTTTCCATACCTCTTAGAGTGGAAAGTCATCATCATAGAACCTTAGCTGATCAAGTCATAGTTTATGACTTGATAATAGCCTTATAAATTTTGTCCCAGTACATCATCCTAATTGGATGAGAAACCCATCATCGTGATTCAATATGAATCCATTCGCCCTTTCGATATTGAGTCATATTTTTATGACTCGATGTATTAGACTTCCCTCTCCATTGAAGTTGATTATTCCAATTGGTAATCACCCTCTCTAACTTAGTAGTATTTTCCCAGGCAAGGTTGAGTACCTCGTTAATGATAGGAGCCTGGATTGGATTGATCGTATGATTAGTTCATCCTAGTTCTTCCTAGTGTGGGGATACATCATGGTTAGATCATTCTAACCCATGTCTATAAACTCATAAGTATAGATTATAGTAAAACTTGCCTCATTAGACTTAGCCTGATGATGGTGTTTTTAATTAGCCTTAGCTATAGAACTATCCTAAAGTTAAAGAACCATTATTCTTTGAAAATTTAACCTTCCTGTAAGTCATAAATTGCTTGAATTTTAATTCTGGAATTAGAATTTTTATTTATCCTTGGGAATTTTCTTAGTTAAATCACATGTGGTGACTTAATGAGATATTCTAGTATCTTCCTTTCCCATACTAATTAGATGGTGATTCCCTTCTCTTTAGTATACACATCCTTAAGTGATTGGGTTGTGAAAGAACTTATTTCTATAGAATAAGAAATTCTCCTTCCCATGCAGCTTAAGTCCAACCCTCAATAAATGCCTAGGTCATGATGTGACTCAAGCATTTATTGTTCATTCCCTTGGAATGAGCTCTCCTTCAAACTAGATTAATTTTAATCTGTAAGTCCTTAATGATCTAAGCCATGTATGTGACTTAGATATTAGCATTTATTCTAGAGCCTTAAACCTAAGTCATAGATTATGATCAGATCGACTTTGATTTAATCTCGTTCTAATGTACGCAATATTATCATAAAATTCGATATAGGGCATCAAACCTGGCAACCTTAAGATTACTCTTGATTAGGTCTTTCGAGCCCAGATTGAAGGTTAGTGACAGGGCTTCACGCCAAAAACCTCACTTGAGACGACTAAAAAGAGGAAAGTACTGATGCCCTAATTCTTTTCTGCACTCGATAGCATCAAGCAAGAAGAAGATGGTCAATAGACCGTCGACATTGGACCGACCGGTTCAATTAAATTGAACCATGTCGAAAAATGTTAAATGATGTGGCATGCATTTAATGTTCAATTGTCATTGCCATAGTTAATTAGTAAACAATAATATGATTAATAGGATAAGTAAGTTAAATACATTTGAATGATGAAATATAAATTAAATTCAGAATTTTATTTAATTCATAATATACAGAATATTTATCCAAAATGTGTGATATTATATATCATTTTGATAACAAAAATATGTAAAATAATATTATACCATTTAAATTCTGATTTGATAAACATTTTAATTAATCATTATTTTAAATAAATAGGTTAATTAAGATTAAATCCTGCATCTAAATTGTACCATAACTTACTCAGTTTAAATACAAATTGGATGTTTAAATAGTCCATTTCACTCACAAAAATGTGAGGGACAATAATATGAGATCAAACATAAGTTATGAACCATAGATCTTATATTGATATTTTAACCTCAATTAGGACCCCTCAACCCTAAAAAAATAAATGTTATCCAAATTCAACATAGTTAGTGTCATTTTACTCCTTAGGTAATAAGGATCACAATGACATGTATAACATCATATCTTTTGGACAAAATTTGGACATTTTAAGTATTTAGCTCACTAATTTAAGTTGAATGTTAATTTCATATTTTTCATAAATGCTTATTTTAGGATGTGTGAACCCTAGGACAATAAACTTGTCTTATTTTATTATCTCACATATAATTTTAAATCGTATATTTAAATTTTATATTTCCATGGATATAATGATTGGAAATATTTATTACTCATTTAAGTTGAATTTCTTCCATTATAGAATTACTTAGGAATGAATTTAATTGAATGAAATGCAAGTATCTTTTCAAATTGGATTATTCAAATCATTGCTGTTTGTTCTTATATTAATGTGAATTATGAATAGGTAATATTTAGAACTTCTATATTTGATCATTTTCATATGTAGAATAATTATATGAATGATTTGAATAGAATAAATTGCATAATATATGCTAAATTTAATTCTTATATTTCAAATATACTTCATATGGAATTTAGAATAATTGACTTGAATGTATTATCATAATTCATATATCTAGAATGTAAAGTTACATATAATTTGTTTATGATTGAAACTTTATTGGAATTAGTATATTATACCTTAATCTAAGTTAATGATGGTTCTTTAATGAATTAATCTTTCATTCTATCTTCTAGTAAGTTGTGAAACTATATGAATATCTCATATCTTATTTCATTTGTGAAATATTGAATTCACAATTTTAAAATGTAGTTTCAATTACTTTTGTCATGTTAGACTTAAATTAGAATAAGTGTTCTATGTATTGAATTTATTTAATGTTAGCTCTTTAATATTGATCTTTCCATCTGATCTTCTACATAATAGAAGACTTGTATATTAACTTTCTATTTGTTATTTTAATGTAAATACAATAGAGTTCATGTCAAAATTATTATAATTGGAATTAAATTCTTAAGTCTCTACATGCTACTATTTCTCCTTTAGTTGCATGTTAGATTAACTTGAGAATCCTTCAACTCCTTTATTTTAAAATTAGCTTAATACTTTCAATTATAAAGTTAAAGTTCTTTAAAAGGACTCATGATTAGACTAGTGCCCAAATAATTACTTAGATGATTAGCACATATCTCCATAGTTTTTAACCTTCCAATTCAGTTCTTAATTGAATTAAACTAGAGAATAATAGCTTCCTTTCATACTTTAATAAGCTAATAGATTTCCATTATCCTACAACTACAGAATGAATTAATACTTGTAGGAAATAATATATTTCTTTCTTTATATTTAAATACTCAACATCAATTAATCTTTAATAAGCTTATGATTAAATTGATTTGATACTTTCTAGTTTGTAAGCTAACTAGATGAAGCTAATAAAATTTCCTTTATCTTATAAAACTACAAATCTTACTCTCCTTTACTAGTTTCTTAAACTTTAATAATTAATATACTTGATTTTATTAGTTTAGGACTAATATAAGATGAATTTTAATTACTTGAAAATACTATTTTTCAAACTTCTTTTACCTCTACTATTATTTAATTGACTTAAAGATCAATATCTATAAGTCAATTGAGAGCTCAGTTAGCTCCAATCATTAAGTAGATTATTAAAATTTAGATAACAAAGGGATATCACATAGTTTATAATTATTAAAATTTATTGAATGCTTGCTTAGTTTTGAGCCTTTTCCTTGAACCTCCATACAAGATCATTGTGCATAAATAAGAGTTTCATAAAACCTTAAGGGGAATACCTTATGGCAAATATAACAAGAATTATATCGCTTATAATAGGACTTCATATTTTAGAGAGGGTAAATGTCAATTGTATCTAGTTAGGCAGACGTGCTTAACTCCTCGTTCAATTCTGTTGAGTGTTCCTGCATAATGAGATATTTTATAAATATAACTTCAACTAATTATATAAGAGTACCTTTACAATCTTATTGATTGTAAGATCTCTTCATAACTGTTTAATTATGATTATTTTCATAGTCCTAGGCTATGTTTATCTTAGACCGAGAGTCTAAGATACTTCTTTACTTTACATGCTTTACACTCTCTATTTCTAGTATTGTGTTTTGCTCACTTACAATACATTTAGAATACAGTATATATTGCTTATTTTACTATCTTCCTTACTATTATGTCTACTTCATTCCTTTTATTTGAGAGCTTTTATAGCTCTATTGCTTAGATTAAATTATAAATTATGATTGTGATATCCTATTAACTTAAAATGTGCTTAGATTATTTAGTATAACTACACTTTTTCTTTTATTGGCTTTGCCCTATCATATTTGAATACTAAAATATGATAGATCAAGAGCTCTTCATGCACTAGAACTTATATTACCTTAATCAAAGAGCTCTTGATCTATCATATTTTAAAGTAGAAAATAAAATGAAAATTAAAGCTAAGAATAGGAGTAGAAGTCAATAACTATTTCAACTTCTGAAAAGATTCTTCATAGGCTGTGCTCTAGATGAACAAAACTTCCTTTCTAATTAACTGAGTTAACGATGAAGTGATTAGAGAAAATCCAGGAACAAACCTTCTGTAATAGCCAGCAAGTCCTAGGAAATTACAAATCTCTATTACAGATTTAGGTTCAACCCACTATTGAATAGCTTAGATTTTCTTTTGATCTACTCTAATGCCTTAAGTATTAATCATGTGACCCAGAAATGCCATGGACTTGAGCCAAAACTCGTACTTTGAAAACTTAGCGAACAACTTATTCTCTCTTAATAACTCAAGAATGATACGCAAATGCTCTTCATGCTCAGCATCTAACTTTGAATAGATCAAGGTGTCATCGATGAAAACGATGACAAACTCATCAAGATACGGCTTAAGAATACGCTGCATCAGGTCCATGAAGATGGAAGGAGCATTTGTCAGTCTAAAAGACATGACTAGAAACTCAAAATACCCATATCATGTCCTGAATGCAGTTTTAGAAACGTCTTCATCCTTGACTCGAATCTAGTAGTGACCTGATTTTAATTCAATCTTGGAGAAGATCTTTTCTCCAGCGAGCTGATCGAACAAATCATCGATCCTAAGGAGAGAATACTTATTCTTCACAGTCACTTTGTTAAGCTCACGATGGTCTATACACATTCGCATCAAACTATCCTTCTTCTTGACGAATAGGACAAGAGCTCCTCAAGGTGACATACTAGGGCAAATGAATCCTTTCTCTAACAACTCTTGTAACTGCTCTCTAAGCTTTTGTAATTCTTTTGGTGCCATTCTATACAGAGCCTTAGATTTAGGATGAGTCCCAAGAATTGGCTCAATAGAAAACCTACTTTACACAAAGGAGGTAGTCCAGGCAAGTCTCCAGAGAACACATATAGGAACTCTCTAACGATGATAGTCACTTCTGGACTACTAACTTGCTTCTCTTCACCTATCAAGGTTAATAAGATTGCCTAACAACCTTTACTAATGAGACGCTTGGCTTTAATTACATTGATTAAGGATGCAATCAAGCCAAGTTTTCCTATAAAAACTTCAGGTTTCTTTCCAACCTTAAGCAAAAATCTCTTTCTAAAGTAGTCTATAATGGCATTAAACTTACTTAGACAATCCATACCTAAGATTATGTCGAAATTTATAATTGACATAACAATGAGTTTGGATTGAAGGAATTTGTTACTGATTGGGATGTCTACCAAATAGAACTTATTAGCACATATTTCAGCATCAGATGGCATTTATAATACCAAGAGATTGCTTAGGCTAAAATGTTGAAGGTTAAGGGAAGAGGCACAACTCACAGACATAAAAGAGTAACTAGTACAGTGTCAAAGTATGTATCACTGAACTAATTCTTATTAATTAGAGTTCTTATAATTGGAAAATAAATTCTAATTACAACTAATGAAAATTAAAGTATAAAAATATTGAAAATAAAATGCAGAAGAAATAAAAGACAGAGAATAAGAAATTAAACATAGAACATACCGTTAACAACATTGTTGTCTTCTTGGGCAACAAAAGGATACAAAGCGTAGACTCGCAGTACAGCAGGAGGTTGAGCAACTGACTTGCCATTATCCTTTCTGTTATAGTGGCCTTGCTTGGAAGGAGACGAAGGTACACCCTTTTGATATTGTGCACTTCCACTAGCAGGAGGAGGCATTAAGGCAAGTGCTGGTGCTTGAGAATTGAGAGGAACTAGGTTTTAAATGGAAGGTTGGCGGTTGATCTTCATCTTATCCACAGTCTAGTTGGCACGACAGTCCCAATGGCGATGATTGGTTCTGTCATAGATGTAACATCTACCACCGGTGTGGTAGCACTTCCCATAAGGATGGGGTCTGCTACATCTAGCACCTGGTCTTCCTTGCTGATTCTACCTTAGATTCTAGTTAGGATTTTGCCCAGAGGTAAGTTGGAAAGCCTTAGAACCATAAGGATGATTTCTCTTACACAATTTATATCTAGAAGGTTGGGGATGGAAACACTTCTTGAATTCCATATGAGCTTGATGGTACTCAATCATACGAGCACCTTCAAGAAGTTCAGGAAAATCATCATGATGTTGAGATAGAAGATGACTCTTGATGGAGTCTTTTAAGCCAGAAAAAAATCTAGTACATCTTGCCACATCAGTGTGGACTATATTAGGAGCAAAATGGGCAATTTTATGAAATTCTATCTCATAATCATGCACAGAATGGATTCCTTATGTAAGTTGTATGAAGTCATTCTCGATTATGGTTTGGGCAGATGGAGGAATGAATTCCTCACAAAAAACTTGCTCAAATTTATCCCACGGGATATCTTCCAGCTGAACACTAGAGAAATAAGTCTTCAACTCACCACCTCACCAATACTCAGTGTAACAACATAGGTTGTTAATTAGGTCATTTAAAAATAATTTAGATTCTAATTAAGGCTTCAGTGCATTAATTAAGTCATTAAAAGCTCACCTCTAAGATTCAGTCCAAATCAGGAGTTAAAAAGATCAAATACTAATTTTTTTTTTAATTTTTAGAAACCCTAGAAATTGATCTATTTATTTTGACCTCGAATTAAAAATTTGACTTCACCATTGCGTTCACCACCCCCAAATTAGCTAGGGGTGAAGTTTTGGAGGCATTTGAAAGTCGTTGAATTTTCGTCAAATATTTTAATATTAATTAAATACCACGGAAAAAAAATCAAATAATTAAATACTCATCGAAACAAAATTCCAATTTCACCGTTGCGTTCATCACCTCTCAATTAGCTAGGGGTGATTTATTGGAAATTTTTAGAATACATTTAATTAGGTAATTATAATTAATAAAGATTAGCTTAAATAAATTAAATAATAATGTTATTAATATTAAGTTAACAGCGCCAACGCATTAGCTTTAACGTCATCTCCTAATTATAATCCTGCTGTCTGATCGATGGATTCTACATTCTGTTCGATCGAAAGATCGGACGATTCGTAGATTGTCTCTCCCGATCGCTCATAGAGGATCATCGCGTGTCCTCGGAAGTTCGCACGCGGCGCCATTAGCGCCAGATGGATCTTCAGTCGCCTCGCTCGACTGCTTTAGGATCAATATAGAAGCCTTTACCTTTTATTTTGATCGGTTTCAACTTCCTGATCCCAAAGAAGTCTGGAGCATTCGCAATCGAGCCATAAGTTCTCTCTGCCGGTCGTTTGAGGTACGACTATATACTTGGATCCTTATTCAACATGTACCATTCTTGTTTCGTTTCTTAATTGCATAGCATGGATTAGATTTTTAATGGACTCGATTGAGTTCGTTTGTGTGCAGTCGATCAAATTTGTTGTGTGATCTACACATCACCATGCGTATCGAGCCTTGCTGCTGATGAATGCACCACTAAATGGTGTGCCCTAGGTCTCTGGCTATGGATGGAATAAGGAGTCGAAGGGTCGGGCTGGGCCCGCCCCAAAGTTTGGGTTGCCTCGTAGGACAGCGAGGCGAGGACCGCTCTGCACGGCTCGTCAGCCGCAGTTCCGCAGCACCTCTAGGACTGCCTCGTGTACCCCCTGCGGGTCCCATTTCTGTTCCATCGGATCTTATGGGCCCGCTAGCTGCGTAAATTATAATTTGATTACATATATATATATATATATATATATTAAGAATAAAATAGATTAGTTAAATTAAAATCAGTATAATTTAATTTAACTAAATTAATATCTAAACTTTAGACATCCATAATTTACAAAATATATGTCCAAATTATACAAATAAATATACCATATTAATTAGCAAAATTAGGAGAATATTTTGGGGCTGTTCAATTTTCCATGACTTATATTTTGCATAGTGATATTTAGGGTATTTAAATAATTCTAAAAATATCACAAAACTTCAACTAATCATAACTTTGCACACACTTACCGAAACATACCCAATATGGGTCTCAAAGTAATCAGCAAACTCCCAAAAGTATTCTAGTAGTAGTAGTTTTATTGTTTGAGACAGATTTAGGTTAATCACTTTTGTACCAAAATCCTAATCTTGTAAGGCTCATAACTTCTTAACCACTAGTCCAAACATAGGCAATATGGGTCTCAAAGTGATCAGTAGAACCTCTATAACAACCTAGTAGTGTTCAATTCTCTGTTTGGATTAGTTTGTACTTAATCACTTTTAGGACCTATCTCTAATTACCCTAATTAACCCTAGTACTTTAATTGACCATAACTTAGTTAATTGAGCTCCAAATTAGGTCTTCTAATATACTATTTTGATCAAGAAGACCTACTTAATAGTAAACTACAAAAATATTTAGGATCTAATGATTAGATCTCTTAATCAATCCTAATCACCTTAAAACTTAATTAGTGAATAATAGCATAATTAATGATCCAAATTGAGTAATGTTAGTTTTTAATTACTCATAGAGTAGAGTAAAACCTAGTGGTGTAATTGATTTAGTGATTCTGTGATTAATTTTACTAATCACTCTCTAATCACCTAAACTATAATTAAGCAATAACTTAACTAAATGAGGTCCAATTTGGGTCTACTCCTAATTAAAGTAATTAGTGGAGTATAGGGAAGCTATAGCCACTAAGTTTACTTAATTTGGACTTAATTTGAAAAAGCTAGGTTTTTGACCCATTTTAAGAAACCCCAATTTCCTTATTTAGCCCTAAATCTTGTATTGGCTATAACTTAGTCAATACTTATCAAAATTTAGTGATTTTAGGTTCTATGGAAGCCTTAAATAGTAAGCTATAATAAATTGATAGAAAAATAATATTTTATTTAGTAAAGTTATTAAATTATACCTATGAATCAAATTCATTAATTTGATCTCTCATAAGGCTTAATAACCATCCAAAATTGATGTACTTACTGTCTAACTTCATATTAGATAGTAAGTAATCATTAGCCACTGAAAATTTCTAATTTAGAGCCTTAATTCAAAAAGTTGAATTTTAGACCCTTAAGTAGGGGCAAAATAGTCATTTTGCCCAAATTTATGGTTAATTTCCTTTAGGGCCAAATTTATGGTTAATTTCCTTTAGGCCCAAATTTCATGTTAAAATTATTAAATTTAGTAAATAAAGAAGTTTAGAAAGAAATTTCATTTTTTTAAATCATAATTTAAGTTATAAGCAAAATCATCATTTTCCTTAAGAAAATTCATTATAATTTATTAGTTATAACTCTTATTCATTTCACATCATACCTCTTCTTTAAAACTTTTATTCATTTCCTTAATCCTTTTTATAACATTAGTTAGGTTGTGTGTTTGAGAATTCATCTTAGTATTTAAGAGCTTATTTTCTTATGAATTAGGATTAGTACTTAGGTTAGATTTTATTTATTAAGTAAATGAGTTACTCAATATGTGAAGTCTTGATTTTGATTATTTATAGATTTTCATAGTTTATTATTGATTTTTCAATCTTCTAACTTTAGATTTAAGGATAGAGATCCATCCTATCAAGTACGACTTCACTTAATAGGATTTGGCTTAATCTTTATCTGTGAGTTTGGGTATTAAAACCTAGTCCTTAAAATCACCTTTTGGATTAAGTAATTAAACCCCAATATTTGAAGTTTAATTCTTAATCATTTCATCTTGATTTGGCTAATCAATATGGCTTGGGATTGCTTAAATTATTAAAATAGGTCAATTGACTTAATATTTAACTTATAGAGTAGATATCGATTTATTTATAATTAGGACCTAGCTGGTCCTAATTATTTTCATCTAATAAAGTCGTTAATCTGAGTTACACTTGATAGTAGGAATTGGAGATTCTGAATTTGTGTAACTTGGAGTAGATATAACGATTAAATTAGACAATAATGGGTATCATTTGTGTCCTTGTAGAGTCTCTTGCTCACTTTGAAAACTTGACGCTTTGCTTACCTTGTTTTGAGTCTTATACCTTGTTCACATATATTGGACATAGGATATTTGATGAGTATCTCATGTCATCCTTAAATTTGCATAAATAATATTTGTATACTTACCATTATTTTTAGTTATGTAGTGTGAAATTTAATTAGTCTACCTCTCGGTTCCACTTATCTGATATTATACTTCTTGTGTGGCTGTTGGCCCAGTTTTGATATGGTAGTACTAGTTTTAGGTACACTTTTACTTAATGTTTCTGCCTCTCGGTTCTACTTATCTCATCTTATACTTCTTATGTAGTTGTTGTCCTGATTCTGATATGGCATTAAGTGAGTTCTTATATGCTCTTTTCAGATGGCAAGTTTGGCTAGTATAGTTTATCAGCTTATACTTTCTGTTTCAGTTTACTTTACTATACTTTTAGCACTTTCTTATTTACTATTTTACTGCATTACTAGCTTTATTTATTTATAAGTTGCTAGTCTTGTTCATTACTTATATCCTTATAGGTTATTAGTCTTGCTTTTCAATTATTTAAATGTTTCACATTTTCATTTTAATTTATATCAATTAGCATATACTTATATTGATCATAAGCATGTTTAGGTTGAGTTGTCTTTCAGTTATTTTAGTACTTAGTTTTTATTTTATAACTAACCTTGTGTAGCTAATCTTGGAGGTATGTGCTTACTTCATATTTGGTTAAGTTATAAACTTATAGTTTATAACTGCCTTTTTCTTTTATATACATTCTACTCTTTTACTGCTTATTTTAAATTTAAAGTGTATGGTGATATCTAAATTAATATAATAAATTGTAGTCTAAAATGTGCTTAGACATTATGTCTAATTAGAATTTTCTTTTGTTGGCTGGGGGTCCTATCATTGTGAAACTGATAATGGTAGACTCTGAGCTTTTTGAGATTGTGGAGCCTTCTAAAGACAGGATTCAGGAAGAGGTCCAAGCTGTTAAAGAATCTTAGCTTTTCTTTCCTGCATTATGAGGATGAGTGGATTATATTTCTATTTTTTGCTTAACTTTTAAAATCATGTTGTAATAATACAGGTTAACTTTATTTATTTTGCTACTTTACTTATTCTGAGTTGGATGCTTAGTTCCTTATATGGTAATGAATGAATGTTTATTATTTTCGCTTCCACACTCTGCTTTATAGTACTTATCATTTAGTGAATCATACTTGGAGAGTGGCAAAGTCCTTAATTATGATGGATCAGGATGAGTACATAATCTGATTATAAGTAGGGACCTTGTCCTTTAGGCGACCCATCCATCATAATCATATTAACTTAAGAGTTAATAGGACTACGGTGGGGCAGGACCACCACACTCAACTTTGCCATGGAATAGGTAAGTGGCAAGACAAAGGCACTCACTTTCAGAACACTGTATACTAGCCAAGATTTTCTCTATAGCCTTTAACCAGTCAATGGCTTCAAAGTGAGAAACAAAGCCATTGAATGTTGGAGGATTTAAATGAAGAAAATTTAGAAGATATGCATTCACAATAGGACCAGTAAATGGCTGTGAAGCTACAAGTTTTTTAGAAATAATTGGAGAAAAACCTTGAGGAGGAGTTGGACAATATTGAGATGGGGTAGGGGAAGGTTGGGAAGGATTACAGGATGAGGCCATCCTTTCAGCAGCATAAGATTGAGCTTCAATCATTACTCGCATCAACTCCAACAGATTCTGCATCTGATCGGTGTGGGAAGTGGTAGTGGAAGTAGGTTCTTCCACTACAGGTTCAACATGAATATTTGAATCGGGATTCATTCTAAGAAAAGGAAAGAAAGCACAATTCAAAAACTGAAGAAGATAGGAAAAGAGATTCTTATTAAACTTGAAATATTTAAGAGATACAACTTTGAAGGAAAGAGGAAAGAGCATAAATAAAGTTACAAAAGCTATTAAGGAAAAAGAAACTAGAGCATAAAGAAACTAGTACTACTAGTTACAAAATTTTGCATAAAACATGAATTCAAAATCTTTATACGAAGGAGCACGGTGGAGATGTCTCTACTCTAACGAATTAGTACTTCATGAGCATGACACCACCAATCTATGGCTTAGTTGTTGAAGAGTTCATCCAAAATCTTAAAGCATATGTGATCGGGGTAAGCTATGGCTTCAAAAGTTGTAAAGACTCAAAAAAGCTATTCTCTAGCCAATCGAGGGATGCAATTGCCTTGAAAAACACAATACTTTAAAATTTTGTTCAAAACATCTCCTCCGGCTGCAAATACTCCATAGTATACATGACCAAATGTCAGACCGTACCAATAATCATACTCCCAATAATGGAAGAACAATTCTGGTAAAGTATCATAGTTCAGTCTTAGAGTCTTCCATCTAAATATTTGATTACAGTTAAGTTAGAAATTTAAATATGTTTTTGAATTAGCAATGTGTTTACTATCCTAAGATGTCATTTGATTGTCTTTACTATTTTGTGTTGTTTGCTTTTGGGTAAATGAATATCTTTAGCTTAACTTAAAGTTCTCAACTTGGCTCTAATACAAACTGTGATGACCTCAATATTGAGTAGTAATTAAGCTCAACATTGATACATCACCACAATACATAATACTGGATTAGAATGAAACTAACCCAAATCATTAGATGCTATGTTTTACTAAGGATTTATAAGAGGGTCTTAAGTTAAGATGGAAAAAAAATATTTATAAAACAATGCATCAAATACTTATGATGTATATGAATTCAAATGTATGAGTTTTAAGTACTTACAATTTTATGTACGAAGATACTAATAATGTGCACTTACAATATGAATATACATTATGAGATGTATGTACAATTCAATTCATTTATAGAATCTTTCTTAAACATTTACACATTAAGAAGAATTCAACATAAATGAGCATTAAATAAATACATCACTTTTAGGGATATGTAAGATTTACACATCCTAATCAAGATTATAAGGGAGAAAAGCATATGAAGCAAATTTCTATCCTCGGATACACACATCCAATATCATTTACATACATCACTTTATGTGATAAAATCATATGAATCAATTTTCTATCCTAGGATACACACATCCTACATCATTTATATTAATTAAAGTTTTATTAAGTATACATTCATCCCAACCAAACATTTAAGTAAAAGATTTAAATTCTAATACAAGCATAGTAAATACAAAATAAATAACTTAAGTTATTACTGTAACAACCCTAGTGTTGTTACCTATCAATTAGTGACCTAATTGACTATAATCCTTTTCCATTAGTCTAATAATAATATTAAAAGTTTCCATTTTAATTTTTGTGCAATTTGGAGGATCATTTAGCAATTTCTAATACTTCCTGGATTTTTATAATTTTGAGAATGCCTAATTTATTTAGACCTAAGAATCAAAAATAGAGTCCACCATTAGACTCACCACACCCAAATTAGCTAGGGGTGGTATTTTGGAAGTGTTTGGAAGTTGTTGAATTTTCCCCGAATATTTTAATAATATTTAAATACCCAGAAAATTAAGATAATTAAATTGAACTCTGATCAAAAATTTGATAGTATTTTTGAGTTTCCCACACCTCAATTAGATAAGGGTAAATTTTTGGGATTTTTAAGTGTGCATTTGGTTATTTTATTTTGTGTAATAAATTGTTTTTAATTAATTAATTAAATAAAGTAAATAAATTATATAATATAAATATAATTTAAATTTTGTGCAATCTGAACTGTTGCGTGTATCAAGATATGATCTGACGACTGGGATTTAATCCGTGACATCTGACCGTTGGATCGAGGGTTTGATCCGACGGCTCAGATCAAAACCTTGTACGTCTCCTTCACTTTTTGCATAATGCACGTAGAGGTGTAGAGAGGACGAGGTACGGGCGCTCAGTCGGATATCCTCTTCTGCAATTAAACCCCCTAATTCCTTCTAAAGGCTCTGCTGATTCTTTTGGGAGGTTTGCTGAGGAGCTATGAAGAAGCTAAGCTGTGTTTGAAGCTATCCCTAAATCGGCATAACTGAAGGACTTTGAACTTCCAGGTACTCATCTCCTTCACCATTTGACTAATTTATTGGTCCTGATGTTATTTAGAGAGCTAACTTGAATTATCGTGACTCAATCGAGCTCGAATGAACTCGATTGAGCTTGGCCTTAACGGATCGTCTACAAGGAAATCTAGGGATCGACCATGGAAACCTAGGGCTTAATCCTGTAGGCTGTTGTGTCATTGCCGAGACTTGATTCAAGGTTTCTTGAGTCAGCCTCAGCGAGGGCTCTCCATCAGTATGCAGGCCGAGATGGGGGACCGCCGGAGTCAGCTAGGAACTCGAACCCTAATTTTTACTTCACGGGCCTGGCGCAGGGACGAAGCGATCTAATGAATTAAGGTTCCGGTTCAGATATAATTGTCGAACCAGACAGACTTGATTCTACTGAACCATGGATCCGCACCGTCAGCAGCGGGCCCTGTTTCGACACGTAGCCCCTATTGCGAAGCAACACGTGTATTGACGGAACACGTAATTTCATGTGTCGTCATCATTGCGCCGCCAGTCCCGTTTTCTGCACCCATCATTTCTCTATTTTTCGTGCCGTTTTAATCAGTGTCGAGCTTTTTTTTTAATTTTGTGATGTGATAAATTAAATGATTAAGATTTAATTTGTAATGATTAATTAAATGCGAATTTTTATTTGATTGTATCCTTAATTATATTCATCCAAATAATGCAATGTTAGATACCATTTTGATCACAAAAATGAGTAAATTAATGATATGCAATTAAATTTATGTTTTGATAAATATTTTAATTAGTCAATATGTAAGATTAATTAATTAATTACAAATTAATTTCATCATTTTATGTGACTTAATTTGATCATTTAATGTCCAAATTAAATGATCAAATAGTCCATTTCACTCACAAAAATGTGAGAAACAATAATATGAAATTAAATTTAATATTTAAAACTTAATTTTTATAATCACTTTTTAACCCTAATTAGGAGTCACAAAACTCTAATTTTCTAATGTTGTCCAAATTTAACATACTTAGTGTTATTTTTCTCCTTATGATATAAGGATTTCAATAATATGTAAATCATTTCCATTGGACAACAATTAGTGATTTTAAATTGTTGGCTCTTAATTAAGTGTTATTGTGATAATTCTAATTTCCAAGATGGCATGCTTTAGGTATTATAAAATCCTAGGATAACTAATTTGTCACATTTATTAATCCCCATGTAAGATTAGATTACTTTTAGTTTGAGCATAGTTCTCAATTTTCTAACTATATGAATCAAATTGCTAAGTGCTTAATTCACCTTTCAACCATAAAGTAGAAACCCTATGATTGATTTAAACTTAAATTGTAGTTAATCTCTAAAATCTATTAGTTACACCCATTAAAACTAGTTAACCTTAATGCCTTAGTAATTATAGATTATTGAATTAACTAGATCTAGCTTTAGTGATTATATTAGAACTTAGTTCATTCATCCTAATCCCTAAAGCCTTCCCTTGAATATTTTAAGATCTAGTAATAGGAATCCCTAACGTACTTAGATTAGTTTAGGAATCCTATTGAATTCCTTAAACATCAATAATTAGAATACTTAGAACTTATAGTTCTTAAGTCTTAATAATTGCTTACTTTAAACTCTCATTTTATTATAGTCTAGCTAGATTAGTACTTGATTAGTTATATCCTTCAAATTATAATCTAGCTAGTGAACTTTAGTGAATTTACCTTAACTCTAATTTCTTAAGTTAGATATTTTTTTTATCTTAATCTCTTCCTACTAGACACCTAAATATTGATTTAATTATATGATTAAATCTTATAGTTTAGGATGTGAATAAAAGCTAGTTTCTAATATTATCAATTATACTTATAATTTATTTTGTCATATCATACTAATTGAATTCAATCTACTACTTTCCAAATCCCAACTACTACTATACTTACAATTAACTTGATATCAATATCTCAAACTTAATTGGGAGCTCAATTAGCTCCAATCATTAAGTGTATCATTAAAATTAGACAACTTTGGATATCACTTAGTTGCAATTACTAAATTTCCTTGAATGCTTACTTAGTTTTGAGACTTATTCATTGAATTATTCATATAAGACATTGTGCATAAATAAAACTTTCATATTAAAATTGCTAGGGGTTTATATTGGTGGATTAGCCTAGGGCAGGCTAAAAATGAGTAATAAAGAGACCTCACATTCTCAGAGGGTGAATGTGAGTGCTATAGATTTTGACCCCACTTTCCTTTAGTTGTTAAACAGACATGTTTAACTCCTCTCTTCATTCTGAATATGCCCACATAATAAGTACAGATTTAAAATAATTTCAATTAATTAACATATGAGATCTTCTGTAATTTTATAGATTATTAAGACTCATCACAACTTTTAGCTATGTTACTTTCCATAGTTTTAGACTATGTGTGTGGTGACCGGGGATCGAAGTTCGAGAGTCTTTAAAGAACAATTCAATCTCAAATGAAAATATATACATCTTTATGATTCAAAAAGGACATAATAAAATAAAATAATAATTCACAGTCCTTTTATACATAGAGCCAAAATATATATGAAAAGTTACAACAGTTTGAATTTTACAAAATATGAAATAAGATATCTATATTCTTCTGCTTCTTTAAATTCTTCCTCTTTTAATTTAGCAGATCTTCTAAGTTCTTTAATTATCAAAACCTAAAAAATTCAATTTACCAGTCAGGTAGGAGTACGCAAATTGTTCTTATAAGAATAAATCTAGCATCCTATAATAGGTATGAATCATATTTGAAAATGACTGCAAATCTGCATGTAAATAAAGTAATTGCTAAATTCAATTTCTGCCCTGCAAAATAGCTGTGAAAATCAACATATATGAAATAAATTTTATCAAAAGCATATGTAATAATAAGTCGAGTCCGGAGACCCCTGAGCCCAAATGGGTAAACCCATAGGCATACTCTGTAGGAAGCTTTCTCGCCACCCGTTGGTAGCTTACTCAAATTAGGAACTAATGGTGTGTCTTTCCTCTGGATTTGCCTACTTCCTACAAGAGGCTAAATCCCTCCATATAACTCCCAGGGGCCTGCTAGCTAGCCCAATCTGTACAGATTCCAGTTTTGCATTCCACCCTCCAAAGACAAACACCACAAAATATATATAAATTCTTTTTGTTACATGCTTTTTGATATAATTCTTTTGCAGATTAAAATGCGGTAAGCAGTACAAATAATACTCAAATGGAAAAATGGCTCAAATAAGAATACTGAAATAAAACTTATAAGTAAATTTGCGTACCTAACTTGTTTTGATAAAATCAACCAAATTTAATTTCTTTGATCTGCCAAAATAATTTAATTCATTAATTTAATATTTTATGTTTGTAATTTTCCTAAAATGATAATAAGATGAATATTTGAATATTTTGAATTATTTTATTAAGTTATTTAATTATTATGCCATATAAGGTCAAATTAGGAATTTGACCTTATAAGGGCATTTTAGTAATTTTACCCTTAATAAAATATAAAATTTCTATTAGTTTATTAAAGATTATGTTTTAAGGTTTTCATAGAACTTGAAATTATTTAATTCTGATATGAATTGACTAAGTTATAGCTAATCTAATTTCTAGGGTTAATAATTAGGGTTAAATGTGATTAGTGAGTGATTAGTGAATTTAGTCATAAAATTATTAAACTAATTATATATTTAGGTTCTAATATACTTTATGAGTTATTTAAAACAAAAATTACTTAATTTGGATTATTATATTTGCTAATATTCACTAATCAGTTCTTAGAGTAATTAGAGTTAATTAGGAGATCTAACTGTTGGATCCTAAATACTTTTGCAGTTTACTAAAATTTATGATTTTTTGATCTAAATGGGTATTTGGATCACTTAATTTGGAGCTAAATTGATTAACTTATGGTGATTTGAAGTTTTTAGGATTAAAGGCTTAATTAGGGTTAGGTCCTAAAAGTGATTAGTCAAATTTTAATCCAAACAACAAAATTTATACTTCTAAAATATTCTTTAGGATTTCTGAGTATTTTAAGACTCATATTCAATATATTTGGATTAGTAGTTTATAAGTTATGACTAAATTAAATTTTATGATTTTTAGGGTTCAATTTAGGAATCTAAATGTCACTATATTAAATATTAGACCAAATGAGAATTTAATACTTCTAATAAATTCCTTATATTTTTCTGATAATTTTGATATATTTATTTGTTAATTTTTTGTTAAGTATTTTGTAAGTTATGAATTTTCAAAAATTTGGTTATTTATTAATTACTCATATATTAATATTACTGTTTTGTATATATAAGTTTTCTGTTTATTATTATTTTTTCTTAAATGTTTTTATTTTATTACATTTGTTTATATAATTATTTGATTTTATATATGTTTTTAATTATTTTTTTGTTTATAAATTATTTTATATCATGTGATTTGATATTTATATATATTAATATTGTTTATATTTTATTTTATCTGATTTGATTTTTATATTAATATCTATTTTATTAATTATTAAATATTATTTTATTATATTATTTTAAATTTTCTATTATGATTATTTATATTTATTTAATAATTATACGTTATAATATACTTTAATATATATATATATATATATATATATATATATATTTAACTGCAGGTGGGACCCGCAGTCAGACGGCGCGCGAGAATACGCGCCCGCTGGGCCCCACTTCTGCGTGACGTATAGATGGGTTCGGGCCAGCCCGACCCGCCTAGTCTCCTTCGTCTTTGTCTCCTCTCTCCCGAATAGACGAGCTAGGGCACGCGAAAGGGGAGCCTTCCCGGTGGCTATACCCCTCGACTCGCATGGTGTTGGAACGAGGGAAGCAAGGGCTACCTAAAGATGGTAGAAAGATGACCAAAGAAAGTCTCTATTGCTTAATAAATCCAACCCTAGTTAGTTTCGACGGAGATCATGCGATGAAACTGTTTATAACTGTGGACGAATTTGAAATCCTGACTAATACGGATTAGACCAGTTTGATCGAAATTGCTAGATGAACAATCAAGGATTTGAAATAAATATACAAACTTGATTTTATGTAAATTAATCGAGAATTCAGGTTATACGAGTATACCTCAAATGGATGGTCGAAAAGGGTTTTGGTTTGATCTTTTACTTCAATCTTTCGGACAAGTTTGAGTGATTGCAGATGGAGATTGTAGGACGAATGACCAGCTTGGATGTGTTCAAAAAGCATTCATAAGCGGTGATCGACGGGTGGCGAAAGGGGTAGAGGGACGCGCGTCGTCTTCCAGGACACGTGGAGATGCAATCGGGGAAGACGAAGTCCTAGCCGTTCGATCTTCCATCGAACGGTCTAGAACTTCTGTTAGGGCAGACGACGTAAATAGATTTTTAAGCAACGGTGTTTCCTTTAAAATAGATGGCGCCATTTAATATAATATAATAATTAATTATTTAATTTAATTTAAATCAATTAATTAATTAAACTTAATTTAACAAATATTTTAAAAAAACAAAAAAAAATTTAAAAAATATATTTCCTAGCTAATTGAGGGCTTCTGAACACAATGGCGCACTCGGATTTTCGATTCGACGAGTATTTAATTACTCGAATTTTTAGGTATTTAAATAATATTAAAATATTCATCTAAAAATTTATGACTTCCAAATGCGTTCAAAACTTTACTCCTAGCTAATTTGGGGGTGGTGAATACAATGGTGAAGTCAAATTTTTAATTTGAAGTCAAAATTATTCAAATACTAGTAAATAATTGAGAATGAAATTTGGTATTTTACAATGTGAATCTTAGATTAATAGTCTAAGATCTTCTTTTAGTTTCTATACTATGCATTTTTTATGATTTAGTACTGTACTTTACTTATTTACAGTTACTTAGATTATAGTGAATATTGTAAGATTATATTTAAATGCTTCACTATTTCTTTTCCTTAGCATAAGTTTATTTGAACATATACATGATTTACTTCATTTACTTTTATATGCACCTTAGTTTCTTTCTAGCCTATTTAGTATGATTTTACCCTTATTTTATTTGTAGGCTAGGATATACATTTAAGTGAGTATTCTAACTCACTTTATCTTTCTCTTACTTACTTTTCAATACTTGCATGCTACCTTTTTGCACCTATGCTTGTGCTTATCATGTAACTAGTAGTGATATCCAATTAAATAATAATATACTTAGTCAATCTTAAAATGTACTTAGACTGTTTAGTCTAACCAGATTTTCTATTTCTTGGCTTTGCCTTATCACATTTAAATGCCAAAATATGATAGATCAGGTGTATTTGGAGACTAGTGGAGCTGGACCAAGTGCTAAGAGCTAGCTGCTTCCGCTTATCATATAATAAAATAAATAGCTTTTAATTAAATTGTAAGTGAGCTTTTATTTACTTTCTTTCATTTAAGTTTATTGTTAGTTTATAATTAATATTGTTTACTTTACTTTTACTACACTTATGTTGGAACTTAGGCTTTATTTAAATGCTTGTGATGAATGAATGGATGAATGTAATGAATGGATGGATGATTATAAATGTATAAAAATGAATATTCACTAAGTCATTAGTTGCATATCTACTTAGAATGTTAATTAGAATTAGATGAATACTACATTACTTATAGAATTGGAAAATAGTTTCATGTCTAGGTTTAGAAGTTCTCCTTATCTACATGTATGTAATGAATGCTTGTGAATTGAGTATACCTTAGGGTAGATAATTATTACACATGTGATTTTCTACCTTTAAACTTTAAAATTATAAATGAGTAATCCCATGTAACAGATTGACTCTATTTTAAAATTGGAAATAAGTAATCATATGTAATGGATTGACTTTACTTTAGAATTGGAAATGAGCAATCCTATGTAATGGATTGACTCTATATTAGAACTAGAACTAAACAATCCTATGTAATGGATTGATCACATGTTAGTTTAGGTTGTCTTTCTTTCAAATTATAATTTTTATTAGAATGAAAATCTTGTATATCTACCTTGAAGATGTTTCTTTAGCCATTTACAAAGAAAACTCTGCCAAAATTTTTAAGAAATCTATAACTTAGAATAATTTGGCAAAATTGTAGACTTAAATTTTCACATGTTAAATACTTATTAAATATCTAAAATTTCATATCTAGGATTGTAAGTAATCACTTCAATTATTTTGAAATTACATTCTATCATATCCTTGTATGTATTGCATTTTCATATATAATTTACATAACATAATTCATAACTTCCTTCCCATCTTAACTTAAGACCCTCTTCTAAATTCTTAGCCAAACACAATATCTAATGATTTGGATTAGTTTTCTTCTAATCTAGTATTAGGTATTGTAGTGACATATCAATATTGAGTTAAGTAATTCTCAATATTGGGGTCGTCATAATTACAAGCCAAATTAAATAATAGAAAGTAAAGAGACAAATTCTCTCTCACATTTAATACAAAGCAAGAAAATAATATTTAGGCAAAAGTAATTTTTTTTCTTTAAGCGCTTGGTCCAGCTCTACTAGCCTCCAATTGCACATGATCTATCACATTTTGGTATTTAAATATGATAGGGCAAAAAAAAATATGACTAGACTAAATAATCTAAGTACAATTTAAGATTAAGCTAAGCATTTTATTATTCATTTTGGATATCATAACTAGTTACAATCTAAGCATAAGCAAGGGTGCAAAAATGAAAGCATATAAGTATGGAAAAGAAAGTAAGGAAAAGTAAGGAAAAGTAAATTGAGTAAGAATACTCACATAATTTGACATTCTAGTATGCAAGTAAAATAAGGGTAATAACATCCTAAATAGGCTAGAAAAATAATAAAGTGCATATTAAAGTAAATGAAATAAAGCATGTATATGTTCAATGAACTTATGCTAAGTAAAGAAAAGAAGACAGTGAAGCATTTAAAAGTAATTATAACAACATTGACTACAATCTAAGTGAACTATAAACAAGTAAAGTACAGTACTAAAAATATGAAAAGTGCAAAGCGTAGTAATTGAAGAAAGATCTTAGAATTTTAGTCTAACATTTACATATTCTAGAACTATGGAAAGTAACATAGCTAAAAGCTATGATGGGTCTTCTTAATTAATAAGATTGTAGAAGATCTCACATATTAGTTAGTTGAAGTTGCTTTTTGAAAGTATTCATTCTGTAGGGACTTACAGAATAAAGTGAGGAGTTAAATACATCTGTTTAACCATAAAGGAAAGTGGGGTTTCAAGTACAACAAACACTTATATTCACCCTCTGAGAATATGAGGTCTCCTTATTTCTCCTAATCAGCCTGCCCTTGGATACTTCAATTATCAACCCCTAAAGTCTTAATGTGAAAGTTTTATTCATGCACAATATTTTATATGAATGATTCAAATAAATATGGCTCAAAGCTAAGCAAGCGTTCAAGGAAAATTTAATAAGTGCAACTAAGTGATATCAAAAGTTATCTAATTTTAATAATCTCCTTAATAATTAGAGCTAATTGAGCTTCCAATTGACTTTGAGATATTGATCTCAATTTAAGTTTATATATTAGTAGTAATTAGGATTTTGAAAATAGTAGTTTCATTCCATTTTATGAGATGACAAAATAATTTATAAATATAATAATATTAATAGAAGCTAGTTCTATTCTTATCCTAAACTATAGGATTTAAATAAGTTAACTAAATCAAGGCTTAAGAAACTAGTTAGGAAAGGTAGGTTTAAATAAACACTATAATTATGGAAATTAAGAATTAAGGTTCCATACACTAAACTCATCTAACTAGGTTAATTAAAAGGAGCCTATTTAAAATCAATTACTAATCTAGCTAGGTTAATATAAAAGGAAAGGTTTAAAGGAATAAGAAAGAAGGATTTGTAAATTATAAACTATATGTTTCCTATAAGTTGAAGGTTAAGGAAATCAATAGGATTCCTAAGCTATTCTAAATGAATTTAGGACTCCTACTACTAGTTCTTAAAGAACTTAAGTGAGGACTTAAGGACTAAGATGAAGTGAACTAGGGTCCAATCTAGCTACTTAAAGCTAGTCCTAATTGATTAATAACCTATAACTATATAAGTATTAAGGTTAACTAAACCTAATGGATGTAATAAGTAGCTCTAAGGATCATCTTTTCTATCTTAAGGTTGAAAGGTGAATCAAACATTTTTACAATTGATTCAAGTATTTAAATTATGAGAACTAAGCTCAATCACATATAAATGAAATTGACATTGGAAGTAATAAATGTGACATGTTTGCTATACTAAGGTTTTAAATATCTAAAATATGCAATTTAAGAAAGCTAGAAATTCACCCAATAACACTAATTAAGTAGCCAAAAACCTAAAATCAGCAATTATTGTTCGATGGAAATAATATACATAAATTTGAAATCTTTATAATATAAGGAGAAGAATTATACTAAGTAGATCAATTTTGGATAACATTGGAAAATTATGGTTTTTGGGACTTATAATTAGGATTAAAATATGATTAAGAAAATTAGTGTTCTAATTTTAAATTTGATTTCATATTATTATTCGTCACATTTTTTTTGAGTGAAATGGGCTATTTGATCATTTAATTTGAACATTAAATGATCAAATTAGGTCACATAAAATGATAAAATTAAATTACAATTAATTAATTAATCAAAAATAATAACTAATTAAAACATTTATCAAAATAGAAATTAAATTACATATTATTAATCTACACATTTTTGTGATCAAAATGGTATATAAGTTTGTATTATTTGGCTATTTTTCTAAAGTTATGATTAAAATAAGTTATTATACTTAAATGATTAATTAATCATTTATTTATACAGATTAATCATTAACACAGAAAATAATGCACATCAAGGATTTTAAGGACATGACAACGGCACTAAAACCCGCTGCACAAAAACTCACGCGGCACAGAAAATAGCGATGGCGGCTTTACACGTGGCAGCGCTGGGATTCAACACGCGTCCTTCTCGTTATTCGAGAGATGGCGCAGTCGAACCAAGATGAATCGGTCCAGTTCGAGTGGATAGCATGGGCCGAACACAAATCAATTCAGCCGCTTCATCCCCAACACAATTCGAAGGAATGCGACTAGGGTTCGACCTCCCGGTCCAACCCGGAAGTCCAATGTCACAATCTGGATCTGGCGGTTTGCTAGAGCAATTGCCGACACAACTAGACCATAAACAAGGAACAGGGTCGGTGGTAGCGTCGATGGATTGATGCCCTAGGTTCATGGAAAACCCTAATTTATGCTATTACAGGGCTTTAGTTTAAACGAGCTCAATCAGTCTCGGTTGAGATTAATTGAAGCTCAGGATAGCAATAAAACACAGCACATAGCATATTTAGATAATTAGATTAGGTAAGAAGTAGAGGACTCAATACCTGAATAGAATGCACCAGCCAAACCCAGGTCTTCTCCATAGCTCACCGATTGCAAACGGTATGGGGCCGTCTTCCGCTTCTGAGTCGAATCCATCGGATCGACTTGATTTGAGCCGATCAATCGGGGCATCCCAATCGAATGACCGATCTTCATCTCCATATGCTTGGTGCACATCGGTGAGCTGCGGCACGCTGCCATTGCCGCGTGCTGGAGTCCTTCACCGACTCTATTGAGCCGCCATTAATTTCCCAAACGCTATCACGAGTTCGTTTGCACAATTTGTGAGTCATTTGAAGCCTCCAAAGCTCAACTGTTGCATCCGATCAAACCTTAACTCCAAGTTGTTGATCATCTAGGTACCTTTGATCTTTGAATCTATTCAAGCAATTTCCATCTTCTCACTTTGATGCTTATTGCATGGTGTGGATTGAGTTTTGATTGGGTTCAATCGGGTCCGATCGAGCCAAATCGAACAAATTTGACTAAACCTCAATAGTGTTCCATGGTAACATTTCCTTTCATCTGTAAACTAGTACTTAAGGAAAACTAGCCCTTCTCCGATGATGGTATGCATGCCAATTGTCCGAGACCTTTCCAATGGCATCCAGACCAACATTTGCCGACGGCGGGAGAGCGGTCAAAAATGGTGCTCTGTCTCCTTTGTCTTGGGTTTTAGTGAAGAAGACGAAGGTCATTCATCTGGGGTCAGGTCGGGTCAGACCAGACAAGCATGAAGCCGGTCGGGCATGACACATGTAAAGCGTTGATGCACCGTGTGGGTCCTGTAGCCATCAAACAACCGCATCAGTAGGTCCTACCTTTATGTTTCATCTCCAACCACGCTAGATGTGGGCCTTGCCTATCCAAGCCACTGATTCAGTGGGTCCCACCATTGCAGTTAACCTGAAATATTAAAGTTAAATTAATTGATTTAAATTAATTAAGTTTAATTAATTTAGTTAATTACTAAACTTCAAACATGTATAACTTTAGATCTAGAACTCCAAGCATAGCAATGTTATATCTCATTTTGCTCAAAACAATGTGAGGATTATTATGGTAGTGTTGTATATTTATGTTATGACATTTTAGGCCCTCTTAAATACCCCATGAACCCTAAATATTTATTAGCTCATAATTTAGTCATTTTAGCTCCAAAGTATGTGAGCAAATATACCATTTCAATCATAAAAATACAATGAATAACAAACTGCAACAAAATTTAAATTTTGATGGTTAGATTTCCTTATTAGCCCTAATTACTCCTTAATTACTCTAGAACTTATTTAGAGCTTAAATTATCCAATTGGACTTCAAATTGAGTAAACTCATTATCATTATGATCAATGTGCTTTAAGAAACCCATAGCCACTGACTTTACTTAATTTGGACACTAATTGAAAAAGTTGGGTTTTGGACCCCACTCCTAGTCTTCCTTAATTAGATTTTTTAGGCCAAAACTTATTTTGCTCGTATCTTAGTCATTTGATCTTAGAATTTAGCAAACTTAGTTTTTATGGAACTCTTTAGCAGAGTATAATACAAGTATAGCAAAATTATTAGTTTTCCCAAGTAATTCAATAATGGACCCTTGACGAGTTTAGACCATAATTTAAACTCATTATCCGTAATCCTTAGCTAAATTGGGTGTTCTAAGTGTCTATCTTTGTATTAGACAGTAAAAAATTATTTGACACTAATAGAATTCAATTTGAAGCCTTAAAACCGAAAATCTTATTTTTGACCCATAAAGAGGGAATTTAGTAATTTTACCCCAGAACTGAGTTAAGTACCCTTAAGTCCTAGAATTGATTATTTACCTTAAAAATTAGTAAAGTAAGTATTTAGGAACCTATCTAGATCTTATGGTGCATAATAATATGATTTATTAGCTTAATAAAACCTTTTACTCTTATGATTTTCTATTAAATAAGTGAATTAGTATGATTCAACTTTTATCTAAGTCAATAAAATATACTTAATTTCAAAAGATGAATTCTCAATAATTATTTTATTCCATCCCATGACTTGATCATTTAATATAAGCTTAGGAGCTTAGTGAATTAGCATGATTTATTTCCATTTTTATCAAGTGATTGAATTCATAAACTTTCTTGTAATTGCACCTTAATTTGATTTCATGAATCCTCTTAGGTTGGAAATCTAAATGTTGTGAATATAAGCTTTAAGCCTCTTAATATTTATGTTAGATTTTATAATTTAAGTATTTTTGTACCTTAAGTTAGAAAAACATTGAGGTAGGAAATACTTTATTGAATATATATTGAGGTAGGCCTTTAGATGAACCTTTTGAACCATCGACAATTAATCATATGCTTTGTGATAGTAATAACCTAATAAATTGTAGGTTGAGCATATTTGTGGTAGTTTACCCAATTTGGGTGACTTTTATGTGACAACTTTGGAATCTTATTGCTTAGTACCTCCAATGGAGAATGGATTCATTAGTCTAAATTTTGTTGAACTCTAAAATAATTTGTATAAAAATGGAAATCCTATCATGTGGAGACTATAGGGCATATCCATAAGGCTAATTTGATTCAGTAAAGATATGAAACTTGTTAATTCATCTTGAATGAAATTGTATATTCCAATCTTATCTTAGATGAATCTACAAGAACATCAAGTTAAATTTCCCAATTTTATCAAGTATCTTATAAGTAGGGGATTGAACATCTTAGTTTGAGAAAATATATTATAAAAGGATTTTGTTTATTATCTTTGTGAGCATCGATAAGTGCAGTTAAACAAACTAAGTATTTCAAATTATATTTCTTAGAACACTTTAAGTTATGTTTATAAGTAGGGATTGAACAGCCTAATTTAAGATAATAAATTGTAAAAGGATTATGTCCCTTATCTTTGTGCTCATCGATAATTATAGTTAAACAAACTAAGTATTTTAAGTTACCTTTCTTAGAAGCTTACTATTTATGTATATATACTCCCAACATGTGATAATTTAGAAAGTTACAAGAAATTAGGGCCCTTTCTTGATTTTTGATGATTAATTTGAAAGCGTTTGGCATGAATTGCATAAGCATAAGCATCAAGATGCATTTGTTAACTACGGGATGCAGTATGCATTAATTTGAGTAGGACCTATAGGATGCAGCAGGTATCATAGATATTAAGATTCCTTGGGGTGCATGAGGCACCAAATGCATAATAACATCATAAATTAGTGGCATATTCAAATGCATATACATTGACATTTTGTAAAGTTTTTTTAGTGTTTTATTCAGTTTTAATTTGTATAGATTATTTATTTCAGCACATTATTCGTTACTTACTAATTTACTTCACTTTCAATTTTGTATGATTTCTCAGTTTCAAACATTTCAATATTTTCTGCAGTAGTTTCCTTATTTTATTTAATATTATATTCTTTTAATTGTATAAATGTATGCTATAGCATTTTGTTGTGTTAGATTTATTGTTTAACATAAGATACTTTTCTTTTCTTTCATCTGGGAAATCGGGGTTTTGGTATTAGACAATAAGTCAGATCATGAGCAGTTTGGAGAGCCAATAGTGGAGACCATCCAAAAGATCTAGGAGGATCCAGTGGAGCAGTATGAGACATAGTTTGCTCTTTTAATTTGTCTTTAGTTGTGAGCTTGAGAAACTCATTTTATCATTTTTAAACAATGGTTTGTAATAATCAATATGGTGTATTTTCTTTTATTTTCTTATGAGATGAATGTTGCTAGCTAGTTCTGTGATGAATGTAGGATGAATGCTTTTAAGCTTCTGCACTTTGATTATTCTACTTATACTTAGTATTATGATGTGATTAATAGCAAATGCTCTTCTAGAAGTACTCATCCACATTAAAAATATCCTTCTTTCATTACTAAATTTAATATGTATAAGTATTCCAACTAATACTTAAGGTAAGAATATTACTTGTCTTAAGGATTAGTATCTAGTTCTACCTTGAGTAGACCCTCAGTATTTGTATGTGGGTTAGTTTAGAAATCCTCCCCAAGTAATTCATCATTCTGCTACCAACTGTTTAAGGTATTCACCCATTAAATCTTCTTATTACGCCCGGAGATGGGGCGTGGTGCTACATGATTGTCCTGACCTATAATTTAGATAGGTTTTTTATGAATGATAAGTTTGGCTAAATTTCATAATGTACACTTTACTTAAGGTACACTTGACTTAATCAATAAAGTGTCTGATACTATTGTAGCTGCAGAGGAGATAGATGTAGATCTATGGCACTGGAGGCTTGGCCATATGAGTGAAAGGGGGCTGAAATCCCTTCAGTTAAAAGGGAAGCTCCAAGAGCTAAAATCAATGGATTTGGATTTCTGTGAAGACCATGTGCTAGGAAAGCTGAAGAAAGTTTCATTCTCCATGGTTGGAAGGGAGCTCAAAAGTAAGAAATTAGAGTTAGTGCATACATATGTGTGGAGACTAGCTCCTACATCTTCCATAGGTGGAGAAACATACTTCGACACCTTCTTTGATGATCATACAGAAAAGGTATGGGCTTACTTTCTAAAGCACAAATTTGATATGTTTGATGTATTTGGAAAGTGGCTAGATTGGGTGGAGAATGAGATAGGTTTAAAGCTAAAATGCTTAAGGTCTGATAATGGTAATGAGTACTGTAATAAGGAGTTTAAGGAGTTATGTGCCTTGAGAGGAATTAAGAGGGAGTTCACAGTCCCTAGTACACCACAACAAAATGGTACTGAAGCACAAATGAACCGTACAATCACCGAGAGAGTCAAAAGTATGAGATTGCATGTAGGTCTCTTAAGGCAGTTCTGGGCAGAAGTCGTTAACACGACTATTTATTTAATCAATAGGGGACCTTCCATACCCTTGAATGAAGGGATCCCCAAGGAAGCTTGGAGCGTAAAGAAGGTGAAGTTGAACTGCCTCAAGGTATTTCGCTGCTCATCATATGTGCATATTGATGCAGGATCCAGGAGCAAACTTGATGCTCAGGCGATCAAGTGCACATTTGTTGGATATGGCACAAGGGAGTTCGGTTATAGATTTTGGGATAATTAGAACCAAAAAATCATCAGAAGTAAGGGTGTCACTTTCAATGAAAGCAAGATGTACAAGGATTGTATGGGAGTCAAGGCTGATTCCAAAGATGCTTCAGATGGAGAACCCCGATACATAGAGATTGATGACAGCGTTGAGCCAAATGTTGGAGAAGCTCAAGAGGGTGTCAATGTTGAACCACAAACACCTGTGTAAGGAAGATCCACAAGAGTATTTAGTCACAAAGGTACTCTCCTTCCATATTTTATCTATTGCTAATGGATGGTGGTGAACCAGAAAACTTGGAAGAGGCACTTCAGGTTGAAGATTCAATCAAGTGGGAGACTGCCATAAATGATGAGATAGCATCACTCATGTTAAATAAGACATGGGAGTTGGCACCCTTACCAGTTGGGAAGAAGGCCCTTCAAAACAAGTGGGCTTGCGAGTGAAGGAAGAGCCAAATGAAAATAAGTGCTACAAGGTGAGACTTGTAGTAAAAGGTTTTTACCAAAGGCATGGGGTTGACTATAGTGATATCTTTGCCCCATTTGTGAAGATGACAACCATCAGCATTGTGATGAACATTGTTACAGTTAAAGATTTACATCTGGAGTAAATGGATGTTAAAACTGCATTCCTTCATGGAGAACTGGAAGAAGAACTTTATATAAAACAACCTAAAGGGTACAAGGCTCAAGGAAAAGAGAACTCTGAGCTAGTGTGCAAGCTCAAGAAGAGTCTCTACGGCTTGAAATAGGTGCCAAGGTAGTGGTACAAAAGGTTTGACAGGTTCATGTTAGAATCAAGATACAAAAGATGTTAGGCGGATCACTACTGTTACATAAAGCAGCATAAGTCCTCTTATATCATTCTATTATTATATGTAGATGATATGTTGATTGTAGGATCAAATATGGAGGAGATAAAGATAATGAAAGAATAGATTTCTAGAGAGTTTGACATGAAGTACTTGGGGCCATCCAAGTAGATTCTTGAAATGAGAATCCATAGGGAGAGAAGTGCAGGAATTCTGAAGCTATCACAAAAGGATTATGTTGAAAAGGTGCTAAAATAATTCAACATGAATGAAGCAAAGCCAGTGAGCACTCCCCTAGAAATTTATTTCAGCTTATCGAGGGAATTGAAGCCAAAGTCTAAGGAAGAAAAGGAGCACATGATGAATGTGCTTTATGCCTCAGTAGTTGGAAGCTTGTATGCAATGATCTGCATGAAACCAGATATTGCCCACATAGTGGGAGTGGTTAGCAGATTCATGGGAAATCCAAGAAAGCACCATTGGAATGTAGTCAAGTGAATTCTAACGTTTCTGAAAGGTACTGCGGACAAAGCTCTATGCTTTAAGATTTGACGTTGTTTTACAGGGATATGTAGACTTAGATCTTACAGGAGATATTGAAAGCAGGAGAAGCACTACATGCTATGTCTATATATTGGGTAGTGCGAAGGTGAGCTGGATCTCCAGGCTATAGAATATTATGTCCCTATCTACAACGAAGCAGAGTACATTGCCATCATGAAGGTAAGCAAGGAGATGATTTAGTTGAAGGGTTTTGATAAATCCATAATTTATATCCTAAATAAAGGAAAAATCTCTTTGATTTTATTTATTGAAACTGCCTCCTTGATCAAATTCTGCCTATTTTTTAGGAAAAAATGCCTACCCAGCAATTTCTGGACAAATCTGGAAAGTATCTAAAATTTTGGAAGAGATCCGCTGCCACAGCGAGCGAAATTGCAAAACTCTGGCGCTATAGCGCACCATAGCGGGAGAACTTGCGGGACTCTGGCGCTACAGTGTGCCATAGCGGGAAAACTTGCAGGACTCTGGCGCTACAGTGCGCCACAACGGTAGAACTTGCGGGACTCTGGCGCTACAGCACGCCACAGTGAGAGAACTTGCAGGACTTAGGTACTACATCACGCCACAGCAGGAGAACTTGCAGGACTCAGGTGTTACAACACACTCCAGCGTGCTACAACATACTATAGAGGACCATAAAAAAAAAGTTAGAACGCCACAACGCGTCGCTGTGGACCACTTTACAAAATTTGACCGCTGGAGCGTGCCACAGTGCGCTGCAGCAGTGCGCCAAATTTTTTTCTGAACAGGGCATTTATTGCAGCTGGACAAGACTCCCAACCTGCTCCTTGTCTCCCAGCCATCATTCCTCCTGCAGTAGAATTATTTTTAAATGAAAAAATAATATTTTGAAGTGATGTGGAGATTAAAGAATGGAAAAGTAGAGGTCACTTCACCCGTCAAGTTGGATTTGCAATCATCATAGCATAATTTTGGAAGAGAGAAAAGTAGATTTTGAATGAGAAAAAGTGGAATGCAGCCCCCTCTATAAATTTAGCTCTTCTTCACTTAAGAAGGGTTCCCAATTTGGCTCATATAATTCTTAAGTAAGGAGAGGGCTGCATAGAAGAGAAGGAGAACTATCCAAGGGTGGAGAACTCTTATTGCTAAAGAGAAGAAGGTAGAAAGGCAGTACAACGGACCTAGGAGAAGCAACCAAGAGCAAGAGGAGGAGAAATTTGAAGAACTTCATCAAAGGAATGTTCCTAGTACTCTATAACTCTTGTCTGGTGTTTTTTTCTTAGTTGACCATGAAAGGGTCTTTATCCATGTATGTGTTCTTCTTTATCTTAGTGTAATGGAGAGCAAAACCCCCCTTTGGAGAGAGTTGGGTGCAATCCTACATGAATTGAAAGAGACTATTATGTATGAAAATTTTCTCAAGCTCTAATGAAATTTTGTAAAATAAATATCTTGTTAAAGAAATGAAAAGGACTATTATGGACTTGAATGTGGACCAAATGATGAAGGACTAAATGATTTCAAGGACAAAAAAAAGTCTTGTGCTCCATAGCTCACCCTTAGGTTGGAGCTGGAACCATGAGTGCACAAAAGCTTAGAACTATGTGAGAAAGTTCTTGAGCTTAGTGAACTGTGATCTATGTTCAACTAAGGTGTTAAAGCATGTGAGCTAAGGCCCACTCATTGAGCTCCACTGCTCAGCATACGTGAAGGGAGGGAATAGATTCTTTGAGAGCACATGAACGAGGTGACATAATCATTGAGCCCAAATGAAATCACTCCTTTATCTAAACTATGCATGATGCATGTGATGCTCTTTGTGGAATCAATGCTTGTAAGATCTTAAATAAACACCTCTCATTTCTATAATCTAGGAATGAGAGGAAAACCAATAATCTAAAATCTTATAAGGGTCTCTATGCTGAAATAGAACCGACTGTGTGTTCATTTCAAGCATGAGATTTGAACTTGTAAATCTTGGAGTTAAACTCTAAGGAGGACAATGTGCACTTGATTTAAAACTTAAGTAAAAATAAAAGGAAATGCTTGAGGAACCATCATATATAAGTCATCTAACATAACATGTGGGAGAGATCCAACTCTCCTCTCCTTTTTATCATAGTTATCTTCTATTGAGACTTGTTGTGCTTGCTTAGGAACCTTTAAACAAAACATGCATAGTTTAAACATTATTGAACATAGATTTACCTTAGTAATAAAATACTCAATTCCCTGAGGATAATAAATCTCAAAACTCATGTTCCAAATTATTACTTCAGATCAAGTACACTTGCGTGCAAGTGCAGACGTGTAATTTTCAGTCTATCAGGTTTCATAGATGAATTAGGCAAGGAGCAGAAGAATGTGAGGCTCTACTGTGATAGTACCATTCACCTAGCTAAGAATGCTGCTTTTTATGCTAGGACAAAGTATATTCAACTCCATTACTATTTCATCCGAACACTATTAGAAGAGGGACAGTTTGAATTAGAGAAGATCCATACTTCTAAGAATCTAGCCGGTATGCTTACCAAAGTAGTAACAGTGGAGAAACTGAAGCTATGTGCAGCTTCAATTGACCTCAGTACGTGAAGGGAGAGCAGTGGTGAGCCACACCACAATCCTTGACAGACAAGAAGAAGACAGAAAAGGGTTAGTAGAGGAAGCAGGGGAAGATTGCCTAAGAGTCTCCAAGAGGGAGATTATTGTGTTTTGGAGAATTCATTATCCAAGAACAGCACAACCGCTGCAACAGTGCACCGCAGCACACCCTAGTGAATCCAAGTTCGAAGTTGAGGAGCTACGGCACGCCTCAGCGGTCAGCAATTGAGAAGCAGGTGCTGCAGTGCGCTACAGCAGATATTGTCGTTGCAATGCGCCACAGCAGATATTGTCGTTGCAATGCGCCACAGCACGCCATGGCAGAATTTTAGCAGATCATTTTTCGGATCATAGTCTAGATTAATATAATGCTGCAATGTGCCATGGCGCGCCTAATTCAAAAGTTTGAGCACCACAGCATGCTGAATTCTGAAAGGTCGGGCGCTGCAGCGCGCTTCAATGCCCAACAAATATCTACTTTGTTTCAGGTCTCGATCTGAAGAAATTGAAGGGCATTTTGGACATTTAAGGGTTTGAAATAGACCTAAGTACTTAAGTCTAAATGCTGAGAAGAAATCTAAGGCTTTTGCAATCAGTTTGGATATTTTTGTGGTAGTGGAAAGGAAAACCCTAGAAGGAACCCTAAGGGAGCTGCTGTCTAAGGCAAGTCTTACAAGGTGGAGAAGCAACTCCAAGTGACAGCCTCTATTCCTCCTTTCCATTCTAGAGTAAGAGCTCAAGCGGTTTGTGCTAAGGTGATAGCTATTTGTAAACTCTATAAACCTTAAAGTTTTCATAGTAGATTTTCTCATTGGTGTGGCTATGTGGTTTTTCCCATTTTTGGCTTTTCCACATATATGCTTGTGTTTTGAATGATTGCATGTGCTGCATTCTTCTTGTTGTGATTTTGTGATTTCTAAGCTAACTTGCTAACCGTCAACACTCCCGATCCTCAAAGGTTTTGGACTTTGGTTTGATTATGTGCATTACAAGTGGTATTCTGCAGTCCTTGTCTTGTGCCCACAATAAGGAGGACTTAGCCTTCCATCACAAACGAAATGCATAAAATGTTAGATAAAGAAATTAACCTTTGCATGATTCTTGCAACAAGAAATAAAGATGAGATTAAGGAAAAGTACTAGGAACAGTGTTTGTGTTCTCCTAATTTTTTCCTTGCTCTCCAACTCGCCTGTTTGCTTGTAATTTATGCATTATCAAATTCAGAAAGTGATTGATTGCTCGGTAAGAAATTTAAATTTTCATGTGTTAGAACCTGTTGTTGGACAAAAAAATTATAGGAAGTTGCTTACAAAAATGTTGTTCAAAAGCTTGTTTTCTTGTAAGCCATATGAGAAATTTAGCTATGTGAATTCAAATCCAATATTCAACCAATCTTTACCTATAAAGTTTGAAGTTAAGCATCATGGGAATCAATTATGATTGAAATTTAGTTTTATAAAGGCATTGCGTAGGCTTATAATTTAAAATGTCATGTAAATCTTGATTCACCAAATTATTTTTGGATATGTTGTGTGTCAGTAAAGATAAGTTAATTTAGAAGTAATCGTGCTATTATTTTGCCATGCTATTATGTGACCTATACCAACTGCATGTTATATTTCCTTTAGATGTTAAACTTTGGTGGATTGTAGATGATGAAATTTAATTGTAAATTCATAGAGATGCTGAAAGATAAAGTGGCTTCTTGAAATTGAAAATCTAAATCTTTCATGTGAATAATATTTCATTAATTTTTGTTATAATTAGATATATGGAACTAAGATTTGGGGATGTTCTAGAGTGTAATCCACTCAATTCAAATATGGTAATAAAAAGATGAATGCCATGATAGTTGGTGTTTTCACTTAAGTTTAAAATACTAATTTAACTCTAACATTATTTTCAAATCAATTTTCTTTTATTTAATTGAGCTAAAATGATTAGGTTAAATTGTTACAAATCTTAGTTTCATTTATTACTTTATCTCTTCAGCTCTTTCTTCTTGTCATCATCTTTATTAGTTTGCACCTATTCTTCCTGAAGTTCGTTCCATTGTTAGGATCGTTCTTCTTGAATTTTATCATAGTGGTAGCTCAATTAAGTGGTTAATAGTATTTGTTGTTAGTTTGTTTCCCCTATATATTAGAGGAAAATGCAATGGTAGCATACCCTACTACACCACTCAACTCAGCTGCTGGTGCTAAACTCTCCAACACTTTCCTCAAAACTATCTCTCTTTCAAATATCTCATTCTACATATATTCAAACTTCCAAATTCAGCATCAATTTTGAAAGAACTTGCAATTGACTTTGTATCACTCTTGGGAAATATTAAAGGTTTGGCTCTAGTTGATTGTGCTTCCATTTGAAGGTCAAACACTCTAGTATGAAGTCAAAAGGTTGGAAAGCCACATGGGTTAGTCTCTAGTATTGAATTCAGCCCTAGCAATTGTCAAATAAGTAGTGATGTCGAGGATGGTATCATTCTTAAGTGGGGGGAGTCTATAATAATCCGACGTTGTTACTGAGCTATTTAGACATTATCCTGAGCAGATTAAGATGAAAATCAAGATCTCGATTTAAGTTGAATAAAAATTAAATAAAATATCCTCAAATAAAGCATATTGAGGGGATCATCTAATGAAAATTTGAGCACAATTAGGATCACATATCATCCTAAGTAAATTTATGAAGTTTAAACTTCAAAAATTAATAATAAATAAAATATATATCATAATTTATAATTTTTTGTATATTTAGGTTATGCATCAAAAGGGGATGCTATGTGACAGACTGTAAATACACGACTGCGCTCGCATGTAAGTGTACGTGGTCTGAAATAATAAGTGAAAAGTTTGAGTTTCGGGGATTTATCGAACCACAGAGAATTGGATGTTTTGTTACTAAGGTATATCTATTATCACTAATGTTTAAGCTATCGATAACTTATTTAATTTAGTTCCAGAATGAGCAAAATAATCACTTAGTAGAAAATAGTCAAATAGAAGGAAGAGGAGAGTTTGGGGTCTCCCATATGACATGATAGATTACTTAAATATGATGCCTTCTCAAGCATTCATCTTCCATTTGCTTTGATTTTAATCAAGTGCACATTGTTTTTTTTTTAGGTTTATCTCAAAGAACACACAGTCGGTTCTATTTCAGCATAAAGATCCTTATAAGATTTTAGGTTTGTAGTTTTTATCTGATCTCTTGATCATGGAGATGAGGGTTGTTAATTTTTTTAAGATCTTATAATCATTGATTCCACTAAGAGCGCCACGCGCATCACACATAGCTAAGATGAGGGGTTGGATTCATTGTACTCATTGACTATGTCACCTCGTTCATGAGCACACAATTATTCCATTCCCTCTCTTAAGTATGTTGAGCAACGGGGCTCCATTAGTGGGTCTTAGCATCACATGCATCATTCTATTAGTTCAGCTTAGATTAAGGTGCACTAAGCTCAAGAACTTTCTCACATAGTTCCAAGCTCTCGTGCTCTCATAAATCTAGCATCTAAACCAAGGTGAGCTATGGAGCACAAGACACATTTGTCTTTTGATTCACATTAAGTCCAATAATAAAAGTATACATCTCTTTAGCAAGGTATTAAGATCATAATCCTTACAAACGCTTGAGGAAAACTCATACAGTTATAGTAACTATCAAAACATGTGGGATTACCCTAACCCTCCCTAAGGGAGGTTTAGCTCTTCATTACAAAAAAGATGATAAAGAACACATACATGGATAAAAACCATTTCATGATCAACTAACAAGGGAAATTCAAAACAAGAGGTTTTAAAATACTATGTACGTTCCTTAGAAGTTCTCCGGACTTCTTCTACTTACTTAAAGTGCCTTTCTTAGGTCGCTAGTGCTGCTTTTCTCCTCCTTCTTAGCAAGTTGAGCTTCTCCACCCTTGGGGAGTTTTTCTTCTCTTCTATGTAGCCCCTTTCCTTACTTAGTGAAGTGAGCAAATTTGGGAACCTTCCTCTAGTCAAGAGGAGTGATATTTATAGATGAGGGGATGCTTCTTCCTTCTTCATTTTAAAATCCAGCAAATGCCTCTTAAAAATATGAGCAATGATGGTAAAATCCACTTGATGGATGAGATGATAAAATTCTTTCTATTGTTTTAGCCATTACATCACCTCAAAAGATCATTTTCTTAATTAAAAATGGAGCTGAGCAGGAGGAATGATGGTTGGAGACAAGAGGCTGGTTAGGTGTCTTGTCCCAGCCGCAATTAATGCTTCTGCCAGATAAAATTGCGGCGGGTCACTGCAGTGCGTTGCAACGCACTGTAGCGTGCTGTGGCGAAAATAATTTTTGCAAAGAGGCCCGCTGCAGCGCGCAATCGCACCCATTTTTCTCAAAGTGACCCGCTGCAGCGCGCTGGGGCACTAGCATTTTGCGAAGAGCTCCGCTGCAGCGCGCTGTAGCGCTAGCATTTTGCAAAATAACCTGCTGTAGCACGCGATCGCGCCCTCAGTTAGCAAACGAATCCGCTATAGCGCGCGATCGCACCCTCTTTTCGCAAGGCGCTCCACTGCAGTGCATTAAAGCACCAGCATTTCGCAAAATGTCCCGCTGCAGCGTACGATCGCACCTGCTTTTGGCAAGGCGCTCCGCTACAGCGCGCTGTAGCGCTAGCATTTCGCAAAATGCTCCGCTGCAGCGCATGATCGTGCTCGCGATTCGCAAGGCGCTCCGCGACAGCGGGCTGTAGTGCCAGCATTTCTCAAAGTGACCCACTGCAGCGCGCTGTGGCGCTAGCGTTTTGCAAAGAGCTCCGCTGTAGTGCGTTAGAGCGCCAGCATTTCGCAAAATGCCCCGCTGCAGTGCGCGATCGCGCCTGCGGTTAGCAAACGAATCTGCTGCAGTGCACGATCACACCCGCTTTTCACAAGGCGCTCCACTGCAGTGCACTGTAACGCCAGTATTTCACAAAATGCCCCGCTGCAGCGTGCGATCGTGCCCTCGATTAGCAAACAAATTCGCTGCAGTGCACGATCACACCCGCTTTTCGCAAGGCGCTCCACTGCAGCGCGCTGCAGCGCCAGCGTTTTGTAAAATGCCCCGCTGCAGTGCGCGATCGCGCCCACGGTTAGCAAACTAATCCGTTGCAGCGCGTGATCGCACCCGCTTTTTGCAAGGCGCTCCGCTGCAGTGCGCGGCAGCTGCTTCCTTTAGAAAAAATTGGAAAATTGCTCAAATGGTTTAGAATTCCTTGGATAAGTATTTTTTCTACAAATATAGACAGAATTTGATTAAGGGGGTAATTTTGAGATAAGAAATGAATAATTTTTTTTTATTTGAGAGATAATTTATAGATTCATCACACCCCCTCACTTAAATTTTTGCTCGTCCTCGAGTAAGCTCATAAAGGTACTTTTCTATTTTTTTTAGGTATGATAATCGACAAAGATATCAATTTAAATTTTGATTTGTAAGTCAAGGCATGTAATTAACTGAAATGATTCAAATCATTTGGCATTAAAATATTCTAACTTTGGATAAGAAGCAAGGTCAATCAGTTAATCTCCAAATATTTGATTTTTATAATTGTTGCTAGGTCATGATGAAGGTTTCATGGAAAACTTAGATTAGAGAAGCAGTGAAACACTCAAGAGTTTGTGCCATATGTGCTCCTTCTTATGAATCACAAAGATGAAAAATTAAATAAGAGATATTTTTCATCATCTTTTTTTATTTCTTATATTTGGGAGAGATATTTTTCATTATCCCTTTTATATTTTTCTTTTTTCATTCTTAGAGAGATATACTTTTCTTCATCCCCAATTCATATCTTTGTGATCATGAAGTCCTACGGGAGCCTAGCACACTCTTTAGAGTACTCACCATAATCTTTAGTCATTAGTCAAATGCTTTCCCCCACACTTAGTTCATAGCATTGACTTAAACTTTTGGAGACTCGATTAACCTTAAATCATTCTTTAGTTAAAAAGTTTTAATGGTATTAATGCATTTGATCACTTTTTGTTAAGCACCCTTTTATTTCATTTCATTTTCTTTATTGATACTTTTGTGGCTCTCATATCTTGAAAAATTCAAAAAACTTTTGTTATCTTTAAATACTAAAAAAATTTGGGAATATGTGAATCCAAAATTTCATTCCTCAAAAACAAAATAAAATGCACTAAAGGGAATAATACAAAAACAATTAATACAGAATAAAAATAAAAAGAAAAGACACAACCTATTTATTTGTGGGTCTCCTCCTCTTCTTCTTCTTCCACGTAGGCGAATTCACAATGGTAGCGTGAGTCAGGAATGGGTGCACCAACAGGCAATCTCAACAACACAGAAGGGTCCGATCCTCCTTGCAAGCTCTAGTCCTCGAACGTCAGTCCAAGGGCTTCATGAAATTCGGACTGAAACTGGCGCTGCTAGATGAGTTCTTGTTTAAGGAACCACATGTCAGTTGCTAGGGCCTTGCTAAGATCAGCCTGCTGATTGTGGAGGCACAGCAACAGCTTATTGGTGAGAGATTGGTCAGATGGCATGGACATTTCCCCTTGCTCGCCCCTCTTTTTCTTGGGCAGCTTCCATTCACTATCCCGGGCGTTCAGATTTAAAGGTGTAAGGGCGGTGCCGAGAGAAGCGACGGTGTCGGAGGAGAGGATCTTGACCCCTTAGGCCTCGCAAAACCCTGATATCAAAGACCCAAAGGCCAATGTAGCACAGGGTCTCTTGAGAGCCTTCCAAAGCTGCTCAAATATAATACTCGAGATGCGGATCTTGCCCGGCCTAGCCAATGAGCACATGAGTGCTCTAGCACGGGTTACTTCAGTTAAGTGACTAGTAGGCATGACAAAGCTGGAAATGAAAACTAGTCATGCACTACTCATATACGTTTATTCGGAACAATGAATGTTGGCTAATCCTCCCTCCCAGTCGGTGTTTTCATGGACGAGTTCCGTAACGAGATCAATGGGTCTTAGCGAGACTCCAGGAGTTCAAGGTAAGAATACATACTTACCTCCCCTAGCCCATAAAATTACTCGATTTGACCAATCCCAAGGGTGACACCCTTACCTCTACAAAAGATCCTTTGTCCAAACGCATTAATAGCATTTGCATAAATCTCCTGGACTATAGATGGGTACGTGGGAGATCTCTTGGTCACCAACTCCCTCCATCCCCGAAGGTCAATTTATTCCACTAGTACGGGCAAGTAGCTGCTGAAGCTCTTCTCCAGAATTAACTTTCGCTGAGAAGTTATGGATAAAAACTGGTGCTCAGCTTCAGCAGATGAGAACCTTTTCTTGTTAAGGGTTCCCCCAGAAGAAAAAGATTCGGCCTCCTTTCTAGGAATCGCTTTCTTATCAGAAGACATGATGAAGAAGTTGGAGGAGAGCAGAAACTTGCTAGGGAGTAAGAAAACTTAGAAGGTGCAAGGATAACCCCCCCTTGCCTCCCCTTTAAATATCCAAAGCATTCAAAGGGAAGAGAGGAATGGTTAATGGGCTTCCCCATGCCATCAATGTGATGATCCAGTGAAGGGGGGTAGCTTTTTCAGCCCACCTTTTTGACAGCATTGGAAATCTAAATATCATAACTTTTTGACTGCATGGATTCCAAGGCAGTCAAAATTTTCTGCAGCTGGAGCAGATCACTGCAGCGCGTTATAGCGAATTTTCCGCTGTAGCGCGCTATAGCGGAATTTCTGCTATGGCGCGTTATAGCAAAATTTATGTAGCAGCGCGGTATTTCCACTGCAGCGTGTTGTCGTCCAATTTCCGCTGCAGTGCGCTGTAGCGTTGCTCAAAAAAAAAATTTAATTCTTGGGTTGCCTCGCAAGAAGCGCTTAATTTAACGTCTTTAGCTAGACTCGCTAATGATTAAATACTCGGATATGGAGGTTTCTTCTTCCATATGGTAAAGGTGCTAGAGTGAGCACAACGCTCAAGGTGGCTCGAACCCTCACCCTCTCTTCCTTCCCTCATTGGATACACTCCTTCGAGTTCTAACTTAGGGGGAGTCTTCATCTTTCTTTTCCCCCTTCTAGTATTTCTTTTTCTCACTCCATTCTTGCTCCCTTTCTCCGAGGAAGGAGTTGAGCTATTATCAGAATTTTTTCTTCTAACATAAGATTTTCAAGAACATCATCTACCCAAATTCTTTCTTCTCTCATTTTCTTCCTTATCTCTTCTTCCATTTCTCTTTATTTAAAGACGATAGGTTTTAGGTTGATGACTTCAGAATTCTCTTTCATTTTTATATTCATCACCCCGCGGCCTATGTCAATAATAGCTTTTATACATAAGAAAAGATCTCCCAAAAATGATTGTGGAATTCTTATTCCATCTATCACACTCACACACCACAAAATCAGTAGGAACGATAAAACTCCCCAATTCAACTGCAATATTCTTAATGATACCTAGAGGGGTAAGGGATTCTAAATTTGCAAACTCTAGAATCATGGAGGTGTACTCCATTCCTCCTACTTTTATATATTAGTAAATATGGTAGGGCATAACATTTACTGAAGCACCAAGATCACACAAGGGATCTACAAATACTTCATTTCTAATTATGCACAGAATGCTCAACCTCCTGGGGTCTTCACATTTCGGAGCTATGAGCTTCTCACATTCTGTGCCCCTTTCCCCTTCCCGATCCTCTAGCTTTCTCTCTATAGTACTCATTTTATCAGTATTACTCCCCCCATACACCTCTTTCGAATGAATCACACTCACCAGCTCCCTTGGATTCACCTCAGTGGAACTGGGTAGAGCTCCTTGCTGCCGAATGGTCAGCTGCTTGGAGATCTGCCCCAGTTGGGTTTTCTAGGTTTCTAAGGGATGCTTCTATCACTTGGAAGGGCTCCCTTGGATAGAAGCATCGTGAAGAGTGATTGTGGCTTTGATGTGGTGCATGAATTGGATAGTTTCAGCTTTGAAGGAGTTGAAAGCTCCTTCCAAATTTGGGTGGTGAATGTTATGGTTAATTCCATTATTTACTCCCTACTAGTTTGATGAACTTCCCCTATATTGATTTCCATTGTTATTATTATTACTCCACAAAAAATTAGGGTGGTTTTTCCACCCTAAATTGTAGGTATTGGAGTAAAGGTTATTTATTGTGTTATTATTTCTTAGGTAATTCACTTGTTCGGTATTCATTTGTACGAAGGGGTTGTTTAAATTGCAATTTTCACTATGGTGTTTACCTCCGCACAACTCACATTGTATTTCCAGAACAGCGTTAACATTCATCCTCTCGATTTTCTCATTTAGGGCATGAATTTCTTGTTGTAATTCTGTTATTTTATTGGATTCGTTCACCTTCATAGATTATTTTTTAAGCTTTTTAGAAGGCCATTGGTATGCATTGTTAACCATTTCTTCCAAGAGGTCGTAAGCCTCCTCTTGGGTTTTACTACTAATAGAGCCACCGTCGGCTGCATCGATGAGTGTCCTTGTAGGAGCGTTCAAACTATTGTAAAAGGTTTAAACTTTCATCCACAAGGGAAACCCATGATGAGGGCAATGCCTTAGGCATTCTTTAAATCGATCCCATCCATCATAGAGTGTCTCACCTTCCAACTGAGTAAAGTTAGTTATCTCAATTCTCAACTGAGTAGTTTTTACCAGAGGAATTTCTTAGCCAAATCGTCCCATGTCTGGATCGAATCACTTGGAAGAGAGCTGCGCCAACTCTTGGCTCTATCTCGTAAATAAAATGGGAAACGCCTTAATTTAATGGCGTCTTCAGAGATGCCGTTAAATCTGAAGGTGCCACATATTTCAAGGAAAGTTGAAATATGTGAATTTGGATTTTCAGTAGCTAATCCCCCAAACTGGTTATTCTGAACCATATTTAGAGTGGAAGGTTTGATCTCAAAGTTATTAGTTTCTATATTAAGCCTTACAATTGCATGGAGGATTCCCTTAACAGTGGGAAGTGCATAATCTCTTAGTGCTCTCCCCCTAGGCACTCCTAATGGCTCTCCAAGATTTTCATTATTATTCTCCATAATGACTTATTGGCTTAACAGAATATTTTGTTCACTCCTAGCCTACAAATAAGTTCTCTCAATTTCAGGGTCAAAGAGGTAATCTGTGCAAACTCTTCTACTCATTCACAACAACAATTAGGCTATCAAGAACAAATATAGCAATAAGTTCAAAGACTCAATAATAAGAAAAAAAAGCAGAAAAGTATATTGTTAGTACCTGTAACAAAAATCAAAAATTAAAAATTATATGCAAGAAAATGCTTAAATCACTAGTTACTTATAGATTATTCTTAATACGAAACAATTTTCAATTCCCTAGCAATGGCGCCAACAACTTGACAGACTGTAAATACATGTCTGTGCTCGCACACAAGTGTACGTGGTCTGAAATAATAAGTGGAAAGTTTGAGTTTCCGAGATTTATCGAACCACAAAGAATTGGATGTTTTATTACTAAGGTATATATATTATCACTATTGTTTAAGCTATCGGTAACTTGTTTAATTTGGTTCCAGAACGAGCAAAACAATCACTTAGTAGAAAATAGTCAAATAGAAGGAAGAGAAGAGTTTGGTGTCTCCCACATGACATGATAGATTACTTAAATATAACGCCTCCTCAAGCATTCATCTTTTATTTGCTTTGATTTTAATCAAGTGCACATTGTTTTTCTTTGAGGTTTATCTCAAAGATTTACAAGTTCAAATCTTGTGCTTGAAATGAGCACACTGTAGGTTCTATTTCAGTACAAAGATCCTAATAAGATTTTAGGTTTGTAGTTTTTATCTCATCTCTTGATCATGGAGATGAGGGTTGTTAATTTTCTTAAGATTTTATAAGCATTAATTCCACTAAGAGCGCCACGCGCATCACACATAGCTGAGATGAGGGGCTGGATTCATTGGGCTCATTGACTATGTCACCTCGTTCATGAGCATACAATTATTCCATTCCCTCTCTCAAGTATGTTGAGCAATGGGGCTCCATTAGTGGGTCTTAGCATCACACATGTCATCCCATTAGTTGAGCTTTGATTAAGGTACACTAAGATCAAGAACTTTCTCACATAGTTCCAAGCTCTCGTGCGCTCATAAATCTAGCATCTAAACTAGGGTGAGCTATGGAGCACAAGATACATTAGTCTTTTGATTCACATTAAGTCTAATAATAAAATTATACACCTCGTTAGCAAGGCATTAAGATCATAATCTTTACTAACACTTGAGAAAAACTCATACATATATAGTAATTATCAAAACATGTGGGATTACCCCAACCCTTCCCAAGAGAGGTTTAGCTCTCCATTACAAAAGAGATGAAAAAGAACACATATATGGATAAAGACCCTTTTATGATCAACTAAGAAGCGAAATTCAAAACAAGACTTAAGAAAATACTATGAACGTTCCTTGAAAGTTCTCTAGACTCTTCTTCTCCTTGCTTAAGTGCCTTTCTTAGCTCACTAGTGCTGCCTTTCTCCTCCTTCTCCTTAGCAAGTTGAGCTTCTCCACCCTTGGGGGTTTTTCTTCTCTTCTATGTGGCCCCTTTCCTTACTTAGTGAAGTGAGCAAATTTGGGAACCCTCCTCTAGTTAAGAGGAGTGATATTTATAGATGAGGGGCTGTTTCTTCCTTCTTCATTTCAAAATCCAGCAAATGCCTCTTAAAAATTTGAGCAATGATGGCAAAATCCACTTGATGGATGAGGTGACAAATTCTTTCTATTGTTTTAGCCATTACATCACCTCAAAAGATCATTTTTTTAATTAAAATTGGAGCTGCAGCAGGAGGAATGATGGCTGGAGACAAGAGGCTGGTTAGGTGCCTTGTCCCAGTCATAATTAATGCTTTTGCCAGACAAAATTGTGGCGGATCACTGCAGTGTGCTGCAGCGCGCTGTGGCGAAAACAATTTTTGCAAAGAGGGCCGCTGCAGGGGGCGATCGCGTCCATTTTTTGCTAAGTGACCCGCTGCAGCGGGTGATCGCGTCCATTTTTTGCTAAGTTACCCGCTGCAGCACGTTGTGGCACTAGCGTTTTGCAAAGCACTCCACTGCAGCGCGCTGTAGCACCAACATTTCGCAAAATGCCCCACTGTAGCGCGCGATCGCACCCGCGGTTAGCAAACGAATCCGCTGCAGCGCGCGATCGTACCCACTTTTCGCAAGGCGCTCCACTGTGGCGTGCTGTAGCACCAGCATTTCGCAAAATGCTCCACTGCAGCGCGCTATCGCCCCCTCGGTTAGCAAACGAATCCGCTGCAGCGCGCGATCGCCCCTACTTTTTGCAAGGCGCTCCGCTGCAGCACGCGATCGCGCCCGTAGTTAGCAAACGAATCTGTTGCAGCGTGCGATCGCACCCGCTTTTCGCAAGGCGCTCCACTGCAGCGCGCGGCAGCGGCTTCCTTTAGAAAAAATTGAAAAATTGCACAAATGGCTCATAATTCCTTGGATAAGCATTTTTCCAGCAAAAATAGACAGAATTTGATTAAGGGAGCAATTTGAGATAAGAAATGAATAAAATTTTCCTTTATTTGAGAGATAATTTATGGATTCATCACTATGTTTCGAGTTTCGCTAAGTTTCGAGCTCTGGATTGATCGTAAGAATTTTTTGAAGTTTATCACTTATGAATTAATATAAAATAAAATACTCGTCCAAATTAAATTATATTTAGAAGCATGTGTTCGTCTCGTCGAGATGCCAATTTCAGTACCAAGTTTGAAATTTTTGGATTTCTATCAGCGATTGATCAAAACCCAAAAGTTTTAAGCAATTTTTGATCATTTTATCGCAATCCAATACTCTTAAATATTTTAAGCTATTTATAAAACACTCTCTATTCTTACCCTAGTTCCCTAAATATAAATCCTCTCAGCAGAAATTCTATTTCTCTCATGAGACTGAGCCCCCCCTTGACTCGCTCGATCTCTCCCCTCTCGGCTAGAGGTCAAGGATTCCGTCGATGCTTCATCCCTTGACTAGAAGCCGAGTCACATCACGTCTCTCTCAGCTAGAGGCCAAGGGCCTGATAACTTCCCATCATTTTTAATTTGGAGAGTAGCCACCTCTTCCTTTCCTTCGATCGAGCCACTGATCTCCCTCATAGCCTAATCAAAAGCCTCTACCAACCTCGCTCTCGGCTGGAGGCCGAGAGTAGCCACATCCATTCCACCGGCACTTCTTCATTCTCACTCTAAATATTGCTCATCTTCAACTCATTGCTTTGTGTTTCTCTGGTTCTGGTGACTTCTCCTCTCTTGGCAAAGGCACTCGCCTCTTATCCTCTGTTCGACACAAGCAAGGGATCGCCGATCTCTTCCTCTCTCTCTCTCGCCAGCGCTCTTTGAAATGGGCCGCCGATTACATCTCCTTCTGCGCCGATCGCCAGCAATGTACTCCTTATCCCTTATACTCTAAGTTGTGGTACCTAAACTCTTATAGAAATATTCAATTGTATAACTAATAAATTTAGAGAGATGTGAATGGCCTGCACTTTTATAAAACTGAAGTTGAGTAATGCAAATTTGTTTGAACTTTGTTTGCTGCTAAACATTCACTACATTAGGTTCTAAAACTTATTGTTTGAACTTAAGTCTTCATGTTTATAATAACACACTTGTGCCTAATGTATGTTGATTTTCTATCTTGTAACCCTTAGGCTGTGTTGTTCAAATATACTTCATGGGTATTTAATTGAAAACAAAAGTTAAATCAATAACATTGTACATACTCTCTTGACTTACTTATGGCTTGCAACTATATGTTAAGCATATAATAGTCAATTGTATAATTATGAGAAATGGGATTCTTGGGATGAGATAAAAAAGTTTTAAGTACTATTTGTTGTTGTTTAAAAATAGAAATAATGCTAGTTTGGTCGTACTACAAGGGAAAAGAACTATTGGGACTACAACAGATGGTCATGGTCAACATCTAAGAACTTATGCTGAACTGTTTTCTATAATTAGTAGCATATTTGCCACTTAAAATGTAGACAATTCTAAATAATCATGATGAAACTTTATAATAATGTCAAAATCATAGAAATTTATATTAAAGTCTTTGCTTTGTTGTCTATATTTCATCGATAAAATTTTTAGCATTAGTATTGCATACTAGCACAGATCTTCTCATCATGACATTAATTTGGTTCTCTAGAATTTATGTAATCTTCTCAAGTTTATGTCATATTTCTAGCATCTATAATTTCATTGTATGACATTTGTTTGATTCCTTGAGTTCTTCAAAATACTATTAAGAAGATTTGTTAGTTAAATAACTATGATATCCTGTATGCTAGCATCATCCTTGTATATCCTTACATAGTCTAATCCCTCTTATGTATCATCATTAATAAATACTTGAAGAAAGTGAGTTAGTATGAGGCCGATTTCATCTCAATTAGACTTTTAAGGGATTATGTCCAGTACATTCTCTTAAACCCTCCATAGGCTTGATTACTATTATTAATATCAAAATGTTGCATTCCATCTTGTAGATCCCTCCTTAGCATGTTGTATTTCAAATCTTCTAATTGTAGTTATTGAGTAATTTGACTTGAGATCTCATGGTATGGAATGTTTTTAGCTTGTCAAAGTATTTATCGCTAGTCGCTTTCTACTCAATTGATGTAGGTGTTGTGAAAGCTGCTTCATCTCAACCAAAGCATTAGGCTGCAAAATCCAAATCATCATAAAGGTGCACTAAGTACTTAGAACTTTTAGAGTTCTATATTTATTTAATTATGCAATTTCCTTGAGCTCTATGTATAGTGCGTACATCACTTGCATTGATCTTAGCATTGTTAATTATTAATTGTTGTTCATGAACCAATAATTAGGGCATAAGAACAACTTGCTATTGTAGGAAAGTATTGCTACTTAATGAATTTTCACTAAGTAGCAATATTAATTTACTTAAAATATTAAGTTTACACTATGTAAATAAAACCTAGAGTTTAGTGAGTAATATTATTAATTACCCTTGCATTTAGAAAACATTAGTTAATCATTTTAAGACTGGTAGATGCCAATTAGGGCGTTTGAGAAGTTCATTTACTCCTTGGACAATAGTTTATCATCAAATTATAATGGTTTCATTTAAAATCTAATTCTCAAATTTATCTTTTAGACTCTTAAATGTTATTATTTTAAGGAAATAAAGTTAATTATGTAGAATATAATCGCACCCATAGATTTATCTCATGATACTTAAATCAATAAAAGTTTGAAATTAGATGTTTTATTGAGTCTGATTAAATTCAATGGAACCTCCTTTTTGTTCAAAACTTAATATCATTTAACATTGAATAACTTAGACATTAGATGCTTAGAATCATAAGTTAAAAGACTTAAACCCATGTTGGAGTTTAATCCTTTAGCTTCTAATCTTGATAAATTATATTGCGATTGGTTGTAAAAATGGAAATGTGTAAATTAGGTTGATCGATTTATTCATTAAACTTTTGTAGGCAACCTTTCCTGATTCTAAATTAGAACTTAATAAGTTCTAATGTCTAACTTTAAGGTCATAAATTTGGGATTATACTTGATAGTTGAATATTGAAAATCCTAAGCTTGTGCTATTTCAGAGTAGCTAGAATGTATTAAATTAGACAACAACAGATATCACATATATTTAGTAGAATCTCTTGCTTACTTTGGTATTTGTTGCTTTGTACACCTTGTGTTTGAGCTTAATACCTTGAACATATTACTTGAATATTGGATATTTGATAAATATCCCATATCAATTTTAAATGCATAAATATCATATTATTATAAATTAGTATATTCAGTTCATTCAGTTCATTTAGTTCATTTAGTTCATTCAGTTCTTCAGTGCTTAGTTCAGTAGAGTGTGTTCAAATTAGACTGCATCTTTAGTTCAGTCCATTACAATATAATAGACTATACCTAGCTCAGCGGTTGGCTAGGATAATATATGTTTGATTTTATAGTCTAACTTGACCTTGCTCAGTGGTTGGCTAGGGTGATATATATTAGACTTTACTATTCAGCGGCTTCATTTAGCTAGTTTTTGTTATGACAGTACTAATTTAGGCACATCTCTCTTTTCTAATCCCTTATGTCTAACTAGACCTAGCTCTATGGTTGGCTAGGGTGATATATATTAGACTCTCTTTCAGTTCAGTAGCATCATTTTAGCCAATTTATAAATTGAATGATATGCACATATTTTTTGTTCTCAGTTCTCTTTTAGTTCATTTCGGTATATTATTTCAGTTCAGTCTTGCAAATTTTAGGATGCTAGTGTTATTTTTAGTTTACTTTTAATTTAATTATTTTGTAAATAAACATGTATTCATATGATCATAGCATGTTATGATGAGTTTACTTTTAGTACTTTTCAGCTATTTATATATATACTGCTTAACCTTATTACAATTTTTGGTTGAGGTATACTATTTTACCTACTTCTTTTTGTTTAGTTATAGTTGTTTTATTTATAACTATCCAATTTTATTTATTACTTATAGCCCCCTTTGATTTCTTAAATGTTGTATAAATGTGCTATCTTAAATTAATCAAACATATATTCGTACTTAGACTTATTAAAGTCTAACTAAATTTTCTTTTTATGGTTATGCCATGTCATATATTTATATATGGAAGATCAGGAGTATAGGTCAGATCCAGCGCTTGAGAATTTAGCTTAATAGAAGGTTAAAGTAAGGTGCAGCTTGCAAAAGGAAATATGCCTTTTTTTTCTGCATTTAATTAAAATGTAATAAATAAGTTTTTCCAATTCTTATACTTTTGCATCTAATGTATTGTATGTGAATGAACAAATGTGGATTGTTTCTAGATGCCTCCTTTTTATTTTCTACACTATTATATATACATATTTTTAATAGGTCTTGCTTAGATCATGATTAGTACCATGGATATCATTTCTAATATATGTGATACTAATGATGAACACCTCTTAATCCTAGTTGAGTTAGTGTTAACTCAACGACGATTAGGAGGCGGACGTTACAAAAGGTCCATTAGTAGTTTATCATCATATTTATTAGATGAGATTATGATATGCAGAACATCAGTTCTCAAAGTTATTATTTGATTTTTTGAGAGCATCTTTAATTGTTATTGTTTTTATTTTATATCTAACGAGTAAAGGTTGTTATTTGTATCTCTAAAAGTTGATTGCTAGTTTACCATCATACTCATTAGTTAAAATTATGTAAATCAAAATAATAGTTTTAGAAATTATTATTTAATTTTCATATAGCTTCTCTAATTGCCATGTTTTCATCTTTAAGGGTTGATTGTTAGTTTAACATCATGTTAAATTATTCATTAGATGAGATATTGAGAAGCAAAATAATAGTTTAACAAATTATTATTTGAATTCAGATTGCATCTCTAAGTGTTATTCTTTTCATTTTATCTCTAATGGATATTATTTTCATCTCTAAAAGTCTATTGTTAGTTTAACATCATGTCCATTTAATGATATTATGAGAAGCAAAATAGCTATTTTAGAAATTATTATTTAATTTTCAGAGAGCATCTCTAAATGCAATTATTTTTAGCCTTAAAAATTGATTGTTAGTTTTCCATCATGTTCATTAGATGAGATTATGATAAGCAAAATAGTAGTTTAATAAATAATTATTTTATTTTTTGAGAGCATCTCTAAATATTTTTATTTTTACTTTATCTCTAAAGGTTGATTGTTAGTTTACCATCATGTTCATTAGATAAAATTATGTGAAGCAAAACAATAATTTTAGAAATCATTGTTTGACAGAGAGCATCTCTAAATGTTATTATTTTAACTTTATCTCTAATGGATATTATTTTCATCTATAAAGGTCAATTATTAGTTTAACATCATGTTCATTTAATGGGATTATGAGAAGCAAAATAACAGTTTTAGAAATCATTGTTTGATTTTCAGAGAACATCTTTAAATGCCATTATTTTCATCTTTAAATGTTGATTGTCAGTTTTCCATCATGTTCATTAGATGAGATTATGATAAGCAAAATAGTAGTTTTAGAAATCAATGTCTAATTTTTAGAGAGCACTCTAAATGTCATTATTTACATTTTATCTATAAAGTCTGAAATTTTTATCTCTGGAGACCAAATGTTAATTTACTATCTTGTGTATTAGATGAGATTATGAGAAGCAAAATAACATATTATGAGAAGCAAAAGTATTATTTTATTTTCAAAATGCATCTCTAAATACTATTGATTTAATCTCTAAATGAGTAAATGTCATTATTTTTATTTTATCTCTAAAGACTGTTGTTTTCATCTCTAAATATTGATTACTAGTTTTGATTTAAGTTTTAAGGCAAATAATGATGAACTTTTAATGTGAGACAATAACGAATGATGATGAAATTGGGGTCACATTCTTCGATTTGAAACATTATCCCCTTAGTCTTAGCTGATTGACAGATACTCATTATTGGATACTACTATGGATAGGTCCTCGATGGATCATGGGCTCCACCATGCTTCTAATCAAGGCACTGAGTCCAGAGTCTCACAATTTTAATTTTTGGGATGGCGTTATTTTGTATGCTATTGCTAAGTGCTAACAAGTAATAATGGCCTTTAAAGGCGCTCTCTAAAAATCAAACAATAATTTGTAAAGCTAATGTTTTGCTTCTCATAATCTTATAATCTTATCTAATAAATATGATGGTAAACTAGCAATCAACATTTAGAGATGAAAATAATGGCATTTAGATATGCTCTCTAAAAATCAAATGATGATTTTTAAAACTACTATTTTACTTCTTATAATCTTATTAAATGAACATGATGTTAAACTAACAATTGACTTTAAGATATGAAAACAATATCCATTAGAGATAAAATGAAATTTAAAATATTTAGAGATGCTCTCTGAAAATCAAATAATAATTTATTATGTGAAGGAGCTTCTTTGCAAAAGAGTGTTTTCTGTCAAGCTTAAGTTTTTATAATTTTCATCTTTATTTATTTTTTAATGTGAGATAATGACAGATAATGATGAAATTGGGGCCACATTATTTAGTTTGGAACATTATCCCCTAGGTCTTAGCTAATTAACAAATATTCATTATTAGATACTACTATTGATAGGATCCCTAAAGGGTCATGGGCTCTGCTATGCTTCTAATCAAGGCACTGAGTCTAGAGTTTCATAATAATTTTGAAAGCTATTGTTTTTCTTCTCATACTCTTATCTAATAAATATGATGGTAAACTATCAATGGACCTTTAAAGATGAAAATAATGGTATTTTGAGATTAAATAAAAAAATGGTATTTTAAGATGCATTCTAAAAATCTAAAAATGATTTTGAAAATTACTATTTTGCTTCTCATAATCTCATCTAATAAACATAATAGTGGTGTTTATTGAGCAAAATTTAACTGAAAGTTAAACACATGTGTAGTCACTATTCATGATATTTGCATGTTTTTGGTGAGCAAAAATTGGAATTTTAATTGTATATATTTTTTATATTTTCCTTTGAACTTTCATTTAATTCAATCCTGATAAGTGAAAGGACATGTTTGCAAAATAGTATTTTCTTTCAATCTTAACATTACAATTGTCATCTTTATTAATCTTTTAATATGATACAATGATGGATGATGATAAAATTGGGGCCACATTCTTCAGTTTGGAACATTTTCTGCTTGGTCTTAGCTAATTGACAAATACTCATTATTAAATACTACTATGGAAAGGATCCCCGAAGGGTCATGGGCTCCGCCATGCTTCTAACCGAGGCACTAAGTCTTGAGTCTCACAATTTTTATTCTTGGTTTTACTTTTGCTATTATTTTCTACTTTTTATTTTACTTTTAATAATATTGATTAAATAACTTTTGTAAGAATATTTGAAAATTTTTCTTTTGTCAACTTATGTAGAAAAAACTTTGATTATGGAAGCATTCGGATATTAAACTATGTCAAGCACTATGCATAATGTACGTGAGAAAATAAATATAACATGGAATCAGTTTACTGAGATAAAAGACAATAATGGAAAGATGCAATACAAATACTTATATTGTGATATTATTTTCAAGGGCGGAGGTATAAATAGAATGTAGCAATATTTGGCAAGTATTAAAGGTAATATTGGTTCTTGTAAAAAAGTTCTGCATGATGTTCATTTTTCAAATAGAGGAAAAACTAAAAGAAATTTCACATAAGAAGCAACAAGCGCGTGAATCAATGGAAGTTGCTTGCACATACTCTGAAGCTTATAATGTAGAGAAAATAGGATTGACATTATTAAAATCTGATCATTCACAGCCTTCAGTAGATAAGGGCAAGAGGAAACTTGAAGATATTGATAAATTTCTTATCCCAAGAACAACAAAAGGTGCACAACCTTCTATTAAGAGTATGATGGCTTCCAAAAAAGCTATGCATAAAGCAGATATAACTATTGCAAGGTGATTTTTTGATTGTGGCATGCCACTTAATGTTTTAAATTTACCTTATGCATAAAAAGCTATTAATTCCATAGCAACCATAGGGGCCAAGTATGAGCTTCCTTTGTATTATAGAATGAGGGTAAAATTGTTAAAAGATTGTAAAGAGGAGTGTACATTACTAATTGAATAATTTAAACATTATTGGAAAGAAATAGGTTGTACATTAATAGCAGATGGGTAGATAGATAATAGAAACTGAATAGTGATCAATTTTTTAGTATATTGTCCACGTGGTTTATCAATAATTTTGAAATTTGTCGATACTTCTAATGTAACAAAAGATGCAAATATATTATATGATTTATTTTTTGAAATTTTTGAATGGGTTGGACCAAAAAATATTATTCAATTAATAACTAATAATACAACCAACTATTAGAAAGCGGGTGAACTTCTTCAAAAAAGATATGGTAATATATATTTGCCACCATGTGATGTACATTGTTTGAATTTAATTCTTAAAAATATGAAGTAAGATTATATCTTGATAATTTAAAAAGTTTTGGTAAGTCAATAGCACTATCTTTATGTAAGGAAATGCAGCCAGGTATGTTCTCTTAAATTTGTTTTACATTTTAAGGCTTCATCTAAAATTGAACTATTAATGTTAAATTAGGATAAATGGTGGTGAATGTTTAGGTCAAGTGCTCCAAATTTGCGGAAGTTATCTATCTGTATTCCTAGTCAAACATCTTCATTGCCTGGATGTGACAGAAATTGGAGTATTTTTGAACAAATTTATACAAATTAGAGGAACCATTTGTATCATCAAAGATTAAATGATTTTGTTTATATTCGGTATAATATGAATTTAAGAAATATGAATAATTTGTACAAAACATGATTGCTACAAAATGGAGTTATAATCCTTATTTATATTATGTTTTAAATATTTTTTAAGCATTTATAGGTTATGTTCTATGATGAATCCATAAATTATATCTAAATAAAAGGAAAAATTCATTTATTTAAGATCTTTATGCTGCTCCTAAATTAATTTTTCTTATCTTTTCCAGGGAAATGGAATCCAAAAGGAGTTCTAAGGCATCTCTGTAGAAATTTTAAAATCTATTAAAGGAAATCTGCTACAGCGCGCTGCAGTGCACTATCGTGCATCGCAGCGGGCTGCAGCGGAAACCTCTAAACTATATAAAAATGAATGCCTAAACTAATTGAACAGTAATCGCGAAAATCACCGCTACAGCGCGTGGTCGCGCGCTACAGCGGTTTGTAGCGAAAATACTTAACTATATAAATAGGGCTGCCCAATTAATTGAATAGTGTTTGCGGAATAAGCCGCTCCAGCGCGCGGTCGTACGCTGCAGCAATTTGTAGTGGAAATACTTAACTATATAAATAGGGCTGCCCAACTAATTAAATAGTGTTTGTGGAATAAGCCGCTATAGTGTCGCGGTCACGCGCTGCTGCGGTTTGTAGCGGAAATACTTAACTATATAAATAGGGATGCCCAACTAATTGAATAGTGTTTGCGGATTAAGTCGCTACAACGCGCAGTTGCGCGTTGCAGCTGTTTATAGCGGAAATACTTAACTATATAAATATGGTTACCCAACTAATTGAATAGTGTTTGCGGAATAGATCGCTACAGCGCGCGGTTGCGCACTACAGCGGTCTGCAGTGGGGGACTTAGCCAATTTGCTAGGAACTAGAGCACGCCGCAACGCGCCACAGCGCACTGCAGCGTGCTACAGCGGCCCACCACAAATTTTTCCCAGACAAGCATTTATTGCGGCTGGGGACATGGCCTCTATTCTGTATTTTGTCCCCAGCCATCATTTCCCGCAGCAGCCCGTTTTATTTGAAAAAGGAGGCTTTGAGGTAATGTTTTGGGTAAACAATTGATGATTATTGTCACCTCACCATCAATAGAGGAGGGTTCACAATTTTAGCCAAATTTTACTAAGTAAGGAGGAGAGCCAAGGAAAGAGAGGAACTCCTCAAGGGTGGCAAGGCAAGCTCTTGCTTTGAAAGAGAAGGAAGAAGGCAGCACTAGAGACCTAAGGAGAGAACATTGAGAAGGAGAAGAAGGATTCCAAAGAACTTCTACAGAGTGTTCCTAGTATCTTCTAAACTCCACTCTTGTATTTCTTTTTAGTTAACCATGAAAGGGTCTTTATCCATGTATGTATTTTTCTTCTTTTCTTGTGCAATGAGTAGCTAAACTCCCTTGGGGAGGGTTTGGGGTGAAGTCCCATTTGCATAATGTAATATTAATGTATGAATGTTTTCCCTCAAGTATAATTTGATTGTGATTTTAATTCCTTACTAAGAAATTTTTGTCTAATTAGTCTTGAATGTGATTATGAGAAAAGAACTAAAAAAAAAAGAAAAACTCCAAGAACTAATTATCTTGTGCTCCTTAGCTCATCTTAAGTTGGATGCTAGATTATGAGTGCATGAAGGCTTGGAACTATGTAAGAAAGTTCATAAGCTCAATGCACCTCAATCTATGCTCAACCAAAGAGTTGATGCAAGTGATGCTAAGACCCACTAAATGAGCTCCTTAGCTCAACATAATTGAGGTGGAGGAAGGAAGTGTTGAGTGCTCATAAACTAAGTGATATAGTCGTTGAGCCCAACATATGAATCCCTCATCTCAACTATGTATAATGCGATTAATGCTCGTAGTGAAAATCAATGCTTGGAAGATCTTAAGATTTAAAAAAATCAAGCTCTCCTTGATCAAGAGAATAAGATTAAAATTTAAATCCCAAGAATCTTTGTGCCAAAGTAGAACCAAATGTGAGTTCATTTTGTGCACGAGATTTGAACTTGTAAGACCTTGAGCTAGACTCAAGGACAACAATGTACACTTGATTTTAATTAAATTAAATGATAAAGCTTGAGAAACAAATTTACATAAATATTATGTCATGGCATGTGGGATGGCCCCAACTCTCCTCTTTCTTAAATTTTGCTATTTTTACTTAGTGAATATTTGTGCTAATTTTAGACCACTCATCTAATACATATTATAGCTTAAATATTAGTGAGAGTAGAAACGCTTTATTGCCAAATCAACCAATTCTCTGAGGATTGATAAATTCCCGGAAAGTCACACTTTTCACTTATTACTTCAAACCACATACACTTGCGTGCAAGCGCAGACGTGTATTTACAGTTTGTCATTCTAAGAAATGGAGTTATGATCCTTTAGATTACACATGTATTGCTTTTTTCAATTTTTGGGTTGTGGATGAAGAACCGAGTACATAATTTAATTTGGGAGAGTTAGAAAATGAAATTTACAAAGATGATGGTATCTCTATTATCTCTATTCAAAGCTTTATGAGGTGGTAGCACCAGGTGAGGAACTTGGCCAGGAGGAGGACCTTCCTGCTGCTGTTGGTGCTTAGTTATTTACTGTCATTTTATACTTGCGAGGATGAGTGTTTTCTTTCAATTAAATTTTTATTTCAAATGTTGTAATAATGCAGAATCTTGATGTATTTTCTTTTACTACATTTTTATTTAGATTTGGACCATGTTTCTTTTTGTATTATGGCTAATGGATGTTAGTCTTACTTGCTTCCGCACTCTGAATTTCTTGTATGTACATTAAATAAAACTCTAGTTTAGATATATGACATATAATATATATATATATATATTATATTTTATTTTATTTTATATGGCTTATGGGATTTAAACTATTGACTTGGGATAACAAATACAAAGCCTCAACCACTATGCTGCAACACCATTTACTATGTGTGTGTATTACTTAAATTAAAATTGATTATATTTTTTATATGTATGTAGCATATGAATAAAAAAAAACTCTTATACTAATAATGCATTGTATTTTAAATTATTATTATTTTTTAGTTTATCTTAAAATTTAAAACTAATATTATCAGCTAATATTAATAGTTGAATAGTTAATATTTCATAATAATAGTAATGCAATATTTAATATATATTTTATCAATAAGAAGAAATAATTTACAAAGTATGAATATTTTTATGATATTATGATTATAATAATTTATTAATAATTATGGTATATTATTTATATTATTATTAATAAGATTAATTTAATATGTTTATACTATAACTAAATTAATTAAATATTAACGATAAATAATAGTATCACTTTCTTACTAATTATAACATTTATATTATTATATAATAAAATGGTTATATTATATTTTATATATATATATATATATATATATATATATATATATATATATATATATATGTTGATACAATTAACTTTTAGAAAAATAAAATAATTATTAATTCACATTTTAATTTTTAAATAATAGTACTCATTTTATAATTATTTTTTGTTAGAATATTAATTATAAAAAATACTAAAGAAAAATTTATTTAAATTGTACTTTAAATAACAATTATATTATAATTTAATTCTTAATAATTATTTATATTTATTATAATAATATGTTTTATTAGTTATTAATTTAGTTGTGATACATATAATAATGCAATCTTCATACTAAAACTATCACTTTATTAGTTTATTAATTACTATGCTTAAATATATATTATTAATATATATATTTGTTATTTAATATAAAAAATAAATATATATTTTATTAACTTGCTATAAAATGTAATTATATTAATAATAATATCATATATATACATATATTTATATTTATATTTATTTAATTTAATTAAGTATCTACAACTATTGATATCAACATGTCAATGATGAACCTTAGAGAGGAAGTGGGGATAGATATAGATTAAATGATAGAGAGATGGATTGAGAGGTAGAAAGGAAGCATGGATTTTGATTGCGAGCTAGAGTGCTGGTATGTTGTAGTCTAGATATTAAAAAGGATTGCCATAGCATGCTTAGATGGGGTGGGGGTACATATGTACTAATGAAGAAAGGCAATGTCATGGTGGTATGGATGGCAGCACACATCATCCACATGGTCAAAGGCAATAAGATTCAAACTTCAGCTTTAATAATTTTCTCACAAAAATTTAATAATTTTAATATTTAAAATCATAAAAAATATTATATAATAAAAAATATTATAAAGAGCAAAAATTAGACAAAAATAAATTTGATGATGCAATAGTTTTTATATTAGTATAATACGCTTTGGCTTGTAAGTCAGAGTAAATATCTCTTAAATTTTAATAAATATCTAACATTATTTTTATTTATTAGGCTTCTAGCATTTCTCAAAATAATAATACTAAATGATTGATCCCACACATTTGCTTTCCTAAAGACCACAGAGCTCAACTTATCTTTAAGAACAATTTTGTACATAACATGTGATCTTGTGACTTCACAGGTTTCCATCACCCAACATGCGCTCTAGAAAAGCTATAAATAGGATCACTTAATCAAGAGGAAGAGAAGGACTGCTCAAAGTCTGCATCCATGAGCACCCCTTCCATCAGATGCACGATGATGTCACCATATCTGAGATCAACCCGCGCCGACCGTATATTGTTGGCCAGCAGATTCTCGCCGGACGCCTCCTTCCGAACATTGATTCCGAATCCGGACACTGAATCGAACTGCAGTTCCTTCATCGCAAGCACCGATTTGGAAAGAATGTGCCAAGGGACAGTGCAGAAGCCCATCACTCGTGAGAGAACGGCAGAGGTATCGTTTATCTTGTCGGGCAATAGGCTTCTGTTGGATCGTAAATTCAGGACGCGGTTGAACGTTTCTTCCGTTGGGACGAAGGAGGTGAAAGCTAGGTTGTTGGGCAGCATGCCGATCATCGAGAGGCCGAGTTCGCCCAGCTCAGCTTCGCTTTCCGTCCTTTTTAACTCCGACGACTCTCGGCTCCAGGACTTGGGTGCTGTATCAGGAAGGTCGGAAGTGAGTAAAACCAGAATGCAGAATGCGGGGACAAGCAGGCACATGTATTTAACCATGCCTCGGAACAACTGTTTCCTTTTCCACCTTTTGCAGAGCCCCATCTCGCCTTTGAAAGTTTAGTAGAAATTAGATGCGGCCTCAGTTATGTTACTTGAATGTGAAGGTTTCCTTCTCCTGTCAGAATGCTAAGGAAATTAAGTTCTTCATCAGAGAAGCTCGACTGATGCTATTTTACCAAAAAAAAAAACCATTAAATAAAAAAACTAGCCTGAGCGAATCCATTTAACACTTTTTTATTCAATGTTGATAAGGGGGTTACCAGGGCTTGAGTAATTCAATACCCAAGTTGATGATGAATGGAAACAATGTGCCTTGAGTCATTTAGTGAGAACATGTACAAGTTGATTTCCAGGTGTTACAAATAGATTGCAAAGCTTGCCGTTACTAAGCTTTTTTCAAAAGCTGAGTATGATCAAGTAAATTACCTAAATTTCCATCAAATCAAACAACCCCTAAATAATATATCTATCAATTTCAATGTATTTAGTATAATCAAGCTGTTCAAGGTTGAGTGATTAATATTGATGGATGATTTATTCTCACAACATAATCGCATTGGATTTTCAACTTCAATTTTTAGATCCCTAAATATAATTCTTAGCAATAAAAGTTTACATATCCCAATGCATTGATTAAAAATCTAAATCAGCAAGTTCTCTTGCCATCAAATTTTGGTTTTTGGATGTAATGAAATTTTTACATAAGTGCAATATATCTCAAATCACTTTAGTCATTGATCAGGAGGTCAGAGCCTCAACTAGCCAATTGATTCATGCTCACAACACGCGAGCCATAACTCTAAGTAGCAACAACAACAATAATATCAAGTCTTAGTCTTGCCAGGTGGGGTCAGTATATGAATTGTTTGTTTTCAATGTGCACAAGCAAATAGAAGGCCGTTACTAAACTCTTAATAGAGAAGATTTTTTCTAATAGTTTATTCGCATGTCTTGTTTGGTATTCTTCTTCCTTTTTTAATATGGAAAAATGCAAATACTCGCTGTTTTAATATTATTAGTTTGAGTATTGGAAGAAAAAATTATAAAGGATCTTCTCTATTGAGACCTTATGGAGGGGGGTTTCTATTTGACCATTCACAATGAAAACAAATGATTTATATAGGCGACCCCACCTAGTGGGATTAAGGCTTGGTGTTATGTGATAGTCAGCCACACTATTGAGTTCACCTTGTCAAGCACAAATGAGAAAGTCGCGGAAGTTTCGGGGGATTCTCCAGACTTCGTCACCTTTGAGAGCACAAACAAGAGACATAGCAAAATCAAGAATAAATATACAAGCATCCATAAGCACACACAGATTTTACATGAAAAATTTAAAAATAAAAGAAAAATCAAGTAACCACACCACGAAGATATTCACTATAGTTCAAGAAGAGAATACAAGAGAGATTTCACTTGCCTTTCCCGGCTCTCCTATACTTTCTTCTCCCTCACAGCACTTCAAACACTAACAACTCCACAACCACCATCTCTCAATCACATCCTTTATCTCATACGCAAACCTAACCCTCTCCATGATATATATATATATATATACTCTTTCTCTAAAAATTACTCTTTCAAAACTTTGAAAGAGCTGAAAACTTTCTTAGAGTTCAATTTAGGCGAGCAGACAGGCCTAGGCACGTGGCTATGGAGAATTTTGGTGCGTGGCTATTAAGCTTTGAGCGCGTGGGTATGGCTATGGGCATTTGAACGTGTGAGTTGGTGATCTGTGGCATAAATTATTCCATATTAGGCCTGCTCATACATGTTCAGAACACTATTGAGCGCATTTAGGTGGAAGGAATGGACGCACCTTGATTGACGAATTAGTGATTAGAATAATTATTTTAAATTAAACAAATATTTATTCAAAAAGTTAACTTTAATGCTCAATCATTAAGATAAAATATTACAAGCAGCATAAAACCAACATGTGTTCAGAAATAAAAGCATCAAGAGAAATGTTAACCATTAGGTGATGAATGAATTTCAAAATAGTTTTAAGAAATCTACTATGAAGTACCTTTACCTATTTCAGACATTTTAGGTTAGCTTTTAGTTACTTTGGACACTTTAGTGGCTTAGCTTATCCAACTTAACTAAATAGTCATATTAGTTTAGTTGATTTAATCTCTAATTAATTTAATCTTAACAAATCTCTAAAATGATATACGAAATACAGAAAAATAAGAAATTATACCTATTAAGTTGTTCTAGGCGGCAATAGAGATTCGGATCGAGAATAGGGTTTGAAGATCGGCGGCTCGCGAGAGGAAGGCGAAGATGAAGGAACGTAGATGCATATGAACGAAGAACTGTCGTTCTTGTATATTCTACGGAAGTAGAAGACGGACGACGATTCAAAATCGAACAAACGAGACTGTCGGCTTCGTTAAAGGCGTCAAAGCAGATCGGTCTCTTGTGTGGGAAAGAGGAGATTGATCGGCTTCTCGAGCATGAGGGAGAGTAGATCGATCGGCTTCTCATGCGTGAGGAAGGAATAGGAGATCGATCGGCTTCTCGTGCATGAGGAAGAGGAGATCGATCGGCAGTTTTCCAGGGTTGGTTGCTGGTTTAGCTGATGCTGGTTAAGTTAGGATGTGTAGCTTGAGAGGAGTGGTTATTATGGATTACTCAAAAATTTTAAGTTTTGATAAAAAATTATTGTATTTGGATTATTATTTTATTTTATATTAATTTTTAAATAAAAAACTTTAATAATTTATCACTATAAATTTAGATCTTAAAAATTAACTAAATTTGAAGCATAGCTTCCTCATTATATGTTTAATCTTAAACTATAAAAATTTCTAAGTTTTAATTTATATTTTATTTTATATTAATTTCTGAAGTTAAAATTTTGAAAATTAATTTAGGACGATCCAGAATCTCAATCGTACTCAAACTTTCATAGTTGGATGGTTACATTGGGCTCTATTTAAGAGTATTTTTATTTGATTTTTCTTTTATTTAACTTAGAATAGAATCCTAATTTGTAAGGAAACCTCTTAAATTTGGAGCTTAATTGCTTCAGTAATAATCTCAGATTATTACATAAAGTCTCTAATAGTCAATTAAAGTTTTTGAAATAAAGTTGTTAAGTGAATAATATCATTCTAAAGTGCTATCTATCTTTAATTGCAATTACTTTGGTTGCTAGTTGCATTGGCAATTACTTTAGGTGATCAGTTGTTTGGATTGAGGTAAAAGCATTGTAAATTAAAAATTTTTCAGGTAAACTGAAATTACTAGCTTTGGTATGAAGTAAAATAAATAAAAAAATTTTACACTGTAATTCAACTTTGCATTAATAGCTGATGAATGAACGATTTCATTCGTCCATCTTCTCAAACAATTGAACAATTCCGATGAATGAACGATTCTGTTATTATTATTATTATTATTATTATTATTATATATATATATATATAAAATTTTATTTAAATTAATTTAAATTGTATTTTATGTATTTTTTATTCATTTTAACTCTGAAATTTATGAAAATTTGTGCATAGTTAATTTAAAAAAGGGAGCTGCTACGGTAGCCTCGTCAGTGCCCCAAATTTTTACGATGACGTGGCGGAGCATATGCCATGTACGCCTAATCTCCCGATCCCTCACCGAATCTCCCGATCCATCGTTATTTTCCTAACCCTTTTCCTAAATTCCTATTCCCGGAGTCGCTGCCCTCTTCCAGATCAAGATCGAGGGGAGCCTCTCCCGTTCCCGCCCGCTCTCGCCAACCGGGCGCTAAGGTCGCGGCGGACGGCGCTTTCATGGCGCTTGGATCTTCCGACGGTGGGGTCTGCGGGGCTCAGGCTGGGCTACAACGCCAGGGCTCTCTTACTCTTCCGAGAACTCTCAGCCAGACGACAGTAGGTATGGCGCGATCTCAGCGAAGGCGGTTGCCATGCCGTCGCCGGTGGATCCGGGTTCCAGCACCATCAGAGGCAGCCGACTCTTGGCGAGATGACCCTCGAAGAATTTCTGCTACGAGCTCTGCGGGTCCGCCTTCTTCACGCAAATCTTCAGCTTCTCCTCCAGGCAGCATCTTCGTACTCGCCGAATCTCTTTCCGCTGCAGTGCAAGCCATCATCTCTTCCACGCGTCCGTTCAAGATCCAGATCTTTGCGCACATCCAGATCCTGCGACGACACTTCTTCTCATTCAGCGCAGGTTTCTTTATCCTTTGAAGAGCTCTGCAATCCTTCATCTTCTCCTCCTGATCGGTTTTTTCTCCTTCCAGAACTCTGCGATCTTACCTCTGGTAAGTTTTTCTCTTCTGGACCAGTTCGATGTTTTTTTCAATGGAGAGCTGCGCGATCTTTTCTCCCACAGCACCTATTCCGCTCCTTATACCGCTTAGTTTAGTTTGCCTGATTCATATTATTGTATATGCTTTCTTAGATAGAATGTGATATGAGATAGAATATGCAAATGATGCGATGTATATTACAAAACTGATGTGTGGATGCATGCTTAGAGTGAGATATGGGGTTTAATACATAACTGATGTTTTAATTGAATGAATGATATGGTTGTGCATGAATGAACCATGAACAGATCTGCAACTAACATGATTAATGGCATGTAGTGCTAAGTAGACATTAATTCATCATCTGTACATGGGAGGAAGCAGTTTGACATGTTTTGGGTTTGAATAACAAGATGCTATGTCTTGCATGGGTGCTCGAATGATACTTGATATGTACTCATGGTGTAACTTGTAAGTAATATCATAATCGTTGGGATCAGAATGTAAATAATCAATCGAGTAAAGTTTGTCGTACAGATAATTGCTAGATGCAATTTGAACACGATAAATTGTTCAACAAATTTTTATTTGTTAAGTGCGTAGATGATGGATCATCAAATTGGCTTGGTGCATGGGCTTGGGGGAGTAGTCTAGTGCTACATTTATATGGGTATCATAAATATAAAAAGTGACATTTTAGTTTCTCAGGTAAACTCATTAAAAGTTTGTAGAGGATTTTATGATGACAAATCTTTTATTTAGGATAGAGATGATATTAGTATTGATATGCCTAAGATCATATTGGTAACTGATCATAAGCAATAAATTTATGGAATGATTTGATTGTTATAGTTATTAGAAAGAAGATAATGAGACTGCTAAATACAAATCTTCTAAATTTAAAATTAGAAAGCAAATAATGAATAGGAGCGTATATGTGTTGCCAAAGGAGCCTTAGATTGCTAAAGCTCATAACTGAAATTCCAACCAAATTTAAGGGATGCCTCGTACATGTGCATAAACCATCAGTAGCTTATGAAGAGTACTTTAGCGCTAACAAGTTACTTCAGCATGCTCTTGACTAGCAAATATAAATTCAAGCTGGTGCGGATTTACTTTTGACTACTGTAAAGTTGCATGGATGGGGTTTATATTTTACTTTCTTGTTTAATGCTTTTTCCCTAGAGCTTGCAAGATGTTCTTACACAACCGGCGATGTACAAGAGTGAAGCATGGTTGCCGCAGCAGAACTGAAGGATGGACAGTTATTCTTTTCTTGTTTCATCCCAATCTTTTCAAGTATGGCGACATTGCTTTGGTCTCTCAGATTGTTTGGTAGTAAATAATGTAAATTACCACATGGAAGGTATTAAATTTAACTAAAATAAAATAAAATTGCTTTTTATGTTGTGAGGTTTGTATGATTTGCTCTGTGCAAGTACTCTCATTTTTGCACTATGCCAGTTACAGACATGAAATTGGTTCTTGCTTTCCAGTTAAAGGGCGCTGTGGGACGAGCTTGACAACTTCCGAATAAATGCCATGTGCAGCTATGGACAATGCACCAGCGGTGAATACAAAAGTTTGTTTTATTGCCTTAACATAAATTTGGTTTGCCAAATTTTCAAATATAATGAAAGCATAATTTATATGGTGTTTATCTAGCCACAGCTATCCAATGGGCGCTTAGTGCTCCACCTCTGTAAAAAGTTTTTTAATGCCCTTTCTGTCGTAGTTACGTAATTATGCCAGATTTACAGTGGGACAATTAATTCTCAACTGAAATTTTAAAATGTTACTTTTTCTGTATTGATTAAAGCACTGGGTGCTTTTTTTTTGTCGTAATTCTTATTTTGATTTTGTTGTTCATATTGGATAATACTTGGATTTTGTTGTTCAATTCATCACAGCTTTAACTATTGTTTATCTAACTATTTAGCGAATTATCATGGATACTGCATTCTTTACAATTAATAGTTGCAATTAACCTTTTAATCAAGAGAAAAAGCTATTTCCTTCTTTCCAAAAGAAAGCATTTTTACCGCATTAGTATTTTGAATGTAGGCCGAATTGAATGTGATGTAGCTCAAATGGCAGAGCGCTCGTATGGTATACGAGAGGATTAGGGTTCGATCCCCTGCATCACCAAATAAGAAAATGAACTAGTTTAAGCAGCAGGAACTTATAATAGTTCGATCCCCTACTTCTTTTAATTACATGATTTTATAAGAAATTGGCATTTGCATTTATAAATTAACATCAACAATGAGCAGACAGTATGAATAGAGTAGTTTAACTTGGCATACAATTGAAAATTGCCTTTCCATTAATGCTCCATCCTCGCAGCAATTCCATATTCCCTCTCCATCCTATGGAAAAACTTCTGCCTGACTGCAGGATGACAAAATGCAAGTGAAGCTTATGAAGTCGGGCTTCTCATTGCTGCTCACTTCCATCAAATAGAACAGATCAATAGCTTCCTTTGCTCTTCCATACATGGCATAACCTCCCAGCATTGCATTCCACGACACTATATTTTAGAGTACATTTTACCCATAATCACAAAATACAACGTAATATTTTAATCAACGCCCAAAACATTGCATAACAATAGTACATAAAGCATTCACAATTCACTCATCCAGCAAACTAAAAATTTAATGTTTAAATTTTCAAAGTAATAATTTCACTCATAATCATACTATATTACAACCAAACCATATTAAAAGCTTATAAAAACAAATTGTTCATCTTTTGAGCATAAATATTTGAGCAGCTAGCCCACACAATAAATTGAAAAATGAATAAATATTTCGTATTCAATAGAGTAAAATGTGAACTAAATTGTACAATTGTTTGAAATAACACTTTGAATTAAATTGAAATTCATACATAACACTTCTCACAATTTCACAATAACTTTTGAAGACAATTACATACAAATATCATTCAATCATACCAACCCTTTTTCATAACAAAAAAATTGCAAATATTTGTCTTGGCGCGTTTCAGTGCGCCGCCCCCATCCTAATAAACAACGCGGTCGATAAGCCACGCCATCTCAATCCCACACATTTCTGCCAATCTTCCATACAATCCGAAGCTTTTTCGTGGAGGCACATTTTACATTTTGAAGAGAATCAGGCTCATCCCATGGCACCTGAAATGATAGATTGCAATTTCAATAATACATTTGAGCTAAAATAAATAATAAAATTCTTAATAAAGCACTTACAAAGGTGTTGAATGCAGATCTATGAGCTATAGAGAACATGTAATGGCCTGCTGAACTCATGTTTACACTCTAACACCACTTGAGTCTAATACTCAGTTAATTACATTGTTCAAGCAACTCACTAAGGAATGAATGAGGAAACTCGATGGTATCATCGTTGAGAGAGACAGCTTATTTATCATTACCCGAATTCATAAGTTTTGGTTGATTGGTTGTAAAAAAAATACCTGCTTTGCATCGCAGCATAACCTGCTTATAGTAATGCATCACAAGTAATGCATCATTCAATCATACCTGCTTTGCATTTTAATAGTCGCACATTTCTACTTTTGTTTTAAAAAAATTTATTTACTAACAGAGTTCGTGATTATAGTAATGCATCACAAGTCAACGGAATCATTGGTGGAACCAAAGTGGGGTAAGGAGCGGTGCTCCCTCCCTAAATGATAAAAATGTCTTATACATATTTGATAAATATTAATATTTTTCCTTTGAATTATACTACAATTAATCATATTGAAAAATTTCTACCCCCATAAATCTGGGGCAAGCCTTTTTGCAGCAGCAGACAACGGATTTGTAATAGGCAGCAGAAATTCCAAATAAAGTTTGCAATAGGCTGTTGAAAAATCAAGAGAAATTAAACAACCAAACTTAAAAGCAAATCCTACTTCAGCAGTAACATGAAGAAAACGATTATTGAGATACTCCAAAATAAGTAATCAATTGTCCATTTCCAACTTTAATAAATTTTGCAGGAAACACATTCAACATAAATTGCATTCTATAAGCAAGAACTGATACACACTATCCTGCACTTCACTAGCACTCAACATAAATTGCTTCCAGCGTTTCCCTTTTAACACTTACAAGAGAAGAAAACAATTCACAATGGAAGCAGACGAAGGATAACAAGAAATAAAGCTGTAACCGCATCATAGAGCCTAGTCCCTATTAGGCGGGGTGGACTAATTTTCCATACATTCAGGCCAGTAATTTCATTCTCAGCTCCAGTTTTTGGATCCATGATCTTCACAAGAACAATAAAATAATTGTGTGTGTGGTGAAAAAAAATATATAACTGCACTGGGCTAATTGAATCATTGTCAAGCTAGTAATGGTGACATCGGTTGCTTGAGGGTATCAAGCCGTCCTTGATGCCATTGAAATCTTAAATTAAAGAAAAAAAAAACTCAACTGGGACAACATTTGTAACCATTGGAACAACATCAATAGCAGCATCCATCTCAATAGAGACATCAATTTTAACCATAGGGACAATATCGATGGCAACATTAGCAGAAACAGTTATGCATTAGTAAAGTGGAAAATAAGACAGCAAAGTGGAAAATGCATCAGCAAAGTTTCATCAGTCAATTCATGTTAACTCCCAACTAAAGAAAAAATATAGTTTGAAATAAACAACCCAACTAAGTATCTGCTTAAATGGAATAAGAAAATGCGGCAAAGCAAAAGAACAACACTAATTGTTCCCAACTTCAATGGGGTGACAACAACTTAAAAACTGAAAACATTTTAAAATTTAGATATATTCACAGTTATGTGAAATTTACATCCCAACATGATAAAACAGATGAATGATGCTACATATTCCCATCTACATTAAGGTGACAATAAGTAAGAAACTATAAACCTGAAACAGACGTTCAGCATTTAAGAGGTTAGATGCTTTCAAAGCTAGCACTCTTTCATGATACATATATCCTTCCTACGAGTTAGTCCTAAATGAATACAACAAGAAATTTTAATTAGTTGGCAACAAGAAATTTTAATTAGTTGGCAACTAAATGAGACCAAGGCTTGTAGAAGTTTCCTCTAAAGGTGAATCTTAGCAAATTTAATCAACAAAATAATTATAACTGCAACCCATATTACATAAGTAAAATTCTACATAATAAAGTAAAAAATAGAAGACTAGGATTCAGCTCCTCCAAATGAGGGCCCACAGAAGACCAAAGACTCGACAGGGTATCAATCCTTATAATCAGTGTAAAATATGTTTAAGTGTAGAATCTGCTCAATGGGTATGGCCAAAGGAAGTCACCAAACTGTCGAATGGGGTCTAAAATAGCATCACAATCCATCCTTGCCTCAAATAAAAAATCCGGCCATTAATTTAAAGTCGTTTAAATACTGGAACAGCAAGAAAACTCACGTCGTTGGCTTACAGATTGCAAGAGGCATAAACGAAACTTAATGAAATAGCAAGAACAATCACGTCATTGGCTTACATGCACTGTCTACGCACTTGAACTACAAAATGATTAATAATAATAAAAATCACATGCTAACTAATTAAGCAATTTAAACCATTCACTATGATGTAACAAAAATCTGTACAAGACTGAAAATGCTTACAATCATTCCAGCATACGAGCACATAACTTTGACAAAACAGCTTTATCATTAATTGCATAGTAATGTTAAATTCAATAAAGAGATGATTCAATTCAGTAGGCACCCAAAAAATAACAAAGCAAATTTGATTTAATAGTGACAATTTTGTAACAACTATAAAGAAAACTAAGTGAAATTCATCAAAAATAAAAGCAAATTCGAGTTGACTAATCAAATGCTTACATGAAAAATAAGTGAATAGTATTTAGGTTTTGAGCTTTTTCTTCCCTTTTCTGTCATGATGACTTGTAAGTCTCTTGGTTGGCGGGCGTTCCTTTGGGTGTGCGTGAGCAGGATCTTTTATTACATTTGACACTCCATGACCACAAAAATCTTTAAGCTTTTCTTTAAGCTCCTGTACGGCAGTTAATGTATATGCACGAGCCTCAGCATTACTCCCCCAATGTTAATAATCTCATTGGCATGTTCTATAATTTTAACATATTAGTCATCAGATCTTCTTCTAATGTTGGTAGTCTGAGTTGAAGAATCTAATAAATGAGTTAATTGTCTATTATCCTTTCTCCATCGTGAGCTCACTAATTTTTCAAGAATTCTGGCATTCCCTTCTCGACGTAAAACACAGAGTATGTGTGAACAAACAATCCCACTAAACTGAAAAGAGCGATAAATGCACCACATATCCTCTTCGATGAGATTATAAACAACTCTAAAATCAAGTCTTCTCATTCCATCCCACACAGTTACCATATATATTTTAAATGACCCATTAAGCTGTGCATCTGAGATCGTACAGTTCATCAATTTCTTAACTTCTTCCTGGAATTTGTAAAATATATTTAGAGTATATATTTTAGATAACTGTTCTTCGTATACTAGATCTAAAATAAGTTGTGGTTGTGAAATATATGATCTAAAATCAACTTGTGCTTGCTTTTCGAACTTATCTCTAAGAGCATTTTCATATTGCTCAACAAATAAACGTAGACTCGTCTTTGAATTCACGTACCCATCAAAGAAAGCATTTACGCCTTCACTTCGTTGTGTAGTTGACATTCCAGCCCAAAAGAAATCTTTCAAGAAAATGGGCACCCAATTCGCCCTTTTCTCATAAAGAGACATGAACCAGTCAATCTCAATAAGCTGGTATTTGACCATCATCGCCAACCAAGTATGTTCAAACTCATACACAGACAAAGAGTCATAAACTACCGATGAAAACTCAGAGATTAACGCTTGTTTATCTTGTCTACCGCCTACTTTTTCTGGCAATTTCCGCATGATATGCCACAAACAAAGACGGTGCTTTGTAGATGGAAATACCTCCAAAATTACAGATTTCATAGCTCGACATTGATCAGTTATTATTCCGTTAGGATGTTTACCATGCATGCATGCCAACATCCGCTTAAACAACCACGAAAATGTGTCACTAGTTTCATCACATAATAATGCACAACCGAAAAGAATAGAGTTTCCATGATAATTAACACCCACAAAAGGTGCAAAGGGCATGGCATACCGATTTGTGAGATACGTGGTATCAAACGTCACAACATCGCCAAAATGATCATATGCCATTTGGCATCGCGAATTAGCCCAAAAAACATTTTTCAGTCGATTATCATCTGTCACATCAATACTGTAAAAAAATTTGGAGTCCTCATTTTGCAATCTTTCAAAATATTTAACTAAAGCAACTGCATCCCTAGCAACTAAATCCAATGTTCTATGCTTTGCCACAAAATTTCTGCAATCCTTTTCAGTAAACAAACAATTATCAAATCTCTCGCCTTCTGTAAACATTGCATTAATAGATTTATTTAGTGGAACTCTAGCCTTATCATTAACTATCAACTGTCTTTGGACAGTCAAAGGTAGCTCACGATAGCATCGCATAAATTGAACCATTTGAGGCTCCAACTCATGATTATGCTCCAAGAAAATATCATCAACTACCCAATTAGAGTTTAAATAACGATCTACAATAACAAATTTTGCCTTGCAACCTGTTCTTATTATCGGTTTCCTGCGTAATTTTGTTGCTTTTGTTGTTGCATGTGGCTTCCCCTCTTTACAACAAGTAAACACAGATCGAGTTTTTTGCCCATACAAATTATGATTTGAACGCTTTCTAACTCCAAAACCACTGTAGTACCCATAAGTTTTGTAAAACCTAAATGCTTCTTCAAGAGAACCAAAGGTCATTCCAATCTAAGGGACCTTAAGAATAATTTCATTAGTTTCAGATACAAGATCACTTTCATTCGCACATTTATTTAAAATATCTAAGCCTGCATTAAAATAATTAACATTATTCAATGCTATAACAATGTAATCATATAATATTTTGGTATAACAAAATATTTACACTGCACAATACTTAACCTGAGTTCTTATCTACTAGCATTTCTGTTTCTGATTACGAGCAATATTCCAAGTCCAATTCGGTCATCATTGGCATTGTTTGTTCTTCAAAATTGCTAACATCATCAATTAAATGGAGCGTGTTGTTTGTAGCATCCATATGTATGTATTTGTGAATTAAGATAAAAATTAGACATTAAATATAATAAATTTAAATATAAAATAACATATACACTTATAAATCAATGATAAAGCTCTAGATATTATATAGAAAAAAATAAAATACTAGGATTCAGCTCCTCCAAATGAGGCCCGCAGAAGACCAAAGACCCGACGGGGCATCAATCCTTATAATCAGTGTAGAATCTGTTCGAGTGTAGGATCTATTCAATGGGTATGGCCAAAGAAAGTCACCAAACAGTCGAATGGGGTCTAAAATAGCATCACAATCCATCCTTGCCTCAAATAAAAAATTTGGCCAATAATTTAAAGTCGCTTAAATACTGACTACAGATTGCATGAAGCATAAATGAAACTTAATGAAACAGCAAGAAGCACTTGATTGCATAGTAATATTAAATTTAATAAGGAGATGATTCAATTAAGTAGGCACCCAACAAAAAACAAAGCAGATTTGATTTAATTCTAGGTGACAATATAAAGCCTAAAATTTGGTAACTCGTAAAAAAGTTTTAATATAATCTATAAGGCTAAAAATTTTAATATTGAAAAAATAGTAACAAACTGACTTCTACCTGCTAAATAATACTGGTGCAACTTGTCAGCAAAAGACAACATGATAAAAGGCATCCCTCAAATGAATTAGATTAATAATCCAAAAAATTTTCAGGATCAAGATAGAGTAAAAGAAGTTTGCAAAATAAAAAAAACTGCCACTAATTTATTCACTAAGCCTTAAAAGGGTTCACTACTAGCATGATTCAACTAACAGATTAACTAATAAAGCAAACTAAATCAAGTAAACAAACAGCCCAAAAAATATCATCTTTATGACAAAAATTTATGAAATTGTGCAACTATATATTTAGAAGCTTCATCATAATCAGAGCATGATGTAATTCTATTAATTGAAGGCAATTAGATCTTAAAAGCAACTAACTGAATACAGTTCTGTTTTCTGATGCATTTGCATCTATTTAATTAACAATAACAGTTTGCAAATAATAAGAAAGTGTATTCAGTTAACAGAATAAGCACATTGAACTAATATCATTTTAAAAGCTGTAACATCAAAGTATCAAATAAAAGCATAAACAAAACTAAAAACTAACAGCAAACATCAACTCATGACTATTGTTGGCTTTAAAGATACAGATTAAAAGGTAATGTAGCACAAAAATAACTCATAGTAAAATTTTGTGTAAACTCATATTTGATAACCATCAGAAATAAGAGGACGGCGAAAAAACAAACTTGAACTTGAATTAGAAATAACCGAAGAACGTGAAAAACGCATCGCACAACGAAGTCGAGCAAAGAGGACGCGGAGTTGTCCAACAAAAAAATTTAAGAAGCAGAAATAAGATTAAGAAAAAACAAAAACAAACTAGCTCTAGCGGAGCAGAACGTGAAAAAACAAACTTGAACTTGAGGCGGAGAAGTCGAGCTCGACGAAGGAAGAAGGTTCCGGTCGCCTATCGGTGGATCTATGATCTACGATCCAGAGACTAAGTCGAAGAAGAGGGAAGCCGAGAGGGCGCGACGAAGGTGAAGCGAGGAACGACGAAGCCGAAGCGAGGAAGCCGCGAGAGGGAGCGACGAAAGACGAAAGGTGTCAGCTAGGTTAGGTTATGCGACTGCGATGCGAACATTTTAGATTTTAGGTTATCTGCGAGTGTTTCTGCGATGCCACATTTAAGATTTTAGGTTATGCAGCTGACGTGGCAAGCTCCGCCACGTCAGCTGCCACGTCATCACAAAATAGGTGGGGTATTAATGGGGGTACTGTAGCATTATTCTTTAAAAAAAGCAGATGTTCAGATTTTTTTTATATACTTTTAACTTGATGCTTGAAAGATAGATTTGCACTTTATAATGATATTATACCATTAACAACTTTATTTAAGAGTATTGTATATTTACACTTTAATATACACTAAAATATATAAATGATGTGTCAATCTAATATGTAAGTAGATTATTGGTTGAATACAATTTTTTGTGATAACTATATGCAAAAATTAAGAAAAAAGAAAATTTTCTATTAGTCCTGAATACTTTTTAATGTAATAATATTCTTGTGTAAGCACAGCATTTTTCTTATTTCAAAAACCTTAATTGATTATTAGAAACTTCAACTATAAAGGATTATCTAATGAGAAATTTGAGGGTAATTACGTACCAAAGAGGATATAGCTTCTTTAAATTATAACTTTTATAAATTTGTTTTATTTTTATGAAGCTGTCGGTTGGCCCACCACAGTGACACTTGTTCAACAATTAATTGAATTTTCTAATTAACCCCAAAGTAGGTAGAGCACTTTGTACCTCATGTGGGTTTTGAGGTTTAAATCTTGTCCCAGGAAATCTTCTACAATAAAAAAAAATTCTATGATCAGGATTTGACCGCTGAGAGTTACCGAATCAACATAAAACTAAAGAACAATCACAATACAAGCAATCACAAACATACAAGCATACAACAAGAAATTATGTGAAAAACTTAATAATGGGAAAAACAACAGAGCCACATCACCGCAAAAAAAATCTACTATGAAAGAAAGATTTACAGTGTTGCAGAAAACTTATTGAATTTGGACAGCAAAAGTTTCTTTTTATTTTCTTCTCTTTTAGAATTTCTCTTATTCTCACTCTAGGGTTCTGCCTCCAAAGTCTCCAAGCTCTCTCAAAATATTTGGCACATATATAAACCATAACCATCCTGTTAGTATATACAGATCTTAAATCAAACCCTCAAAGTGCCCCAAACAATCTTGACATGTCACGCGTGGACAAACTTTTTGCGCGTGCATGAGCGTGCCTGAGCTCTCATGTTTCTACTTCAGGGGCGCTTGAGCAAGCATGAGTGTCAGGCCTTCTGCCTGTAGTGAGCTTGAGCGTGCCTGAGGGTCAGACCTTCTGCCTAATGGTCATTTGAGCGCATCTGAGCCTTAGACCTACTGTTGGCTCCTTTGGTGATCCAATCGTTCTCCGCACCATATCAACCTCCCACTTGGAGATCAATTGTGATCAATCTATCTTAAGTATTGGATTTTTTGCAATTGTCTTTCTCCTTGCAAAGAACTTGGTGTAGCTCACCCTGCCCTCTCTTTATCCTTCGAGGCCAACTAAAGCTGAACATAGCTTTTGTGGCGACCCGCCGCTAGGCCAGCATGGCTAATCCAGCGTTAGGTGCTCACTCCCCAGGATCATATCGGGGTTTAGTATAACAGTGTATTTAGAGGCGTATAAAACACACACTTCCACATTCATTGCAATATTCAAAAATATTATAATAATAAGGAAAATATGTTTATTACAAATATAATAATTATTTTATAAAATCTATTACACACTAAATAAAAATTTGAAACTTTAAGAAAATAAACATCTAAGTTGCTCATCATGCATCAGCTCATCCTCAAAAACTTGACCCAGAAATTATTCTTGAACTGTCATATATATATATATATATATATATATATATATATATGACAAGACAAACTAAGAAATATAAGAAAAAATAAAATATTTAGTTAGACACAAAAGCTTAAATAAGATTTGTAAGATATCAAAATTATATATAATATTAAGCAGCATGATTCTGCATGAGAATCATATACAAATAAAATTTGATATTTAAGTATTCATACATAACAATCATCACATGAGCTAAGTAAACATTCATCTCAGAAAAAAAAAAAAAATCCTGAGTTAATTATTACAAACCATAATTTAAAATGAGCAGTATAGTAAATCTCCCATTTCATAGCAAGAAATAGTAATAAAAATCAGCACTACACCAACTACTGTTCCTCTGCCTCCTCTTGAAACTCTTGAATCTCCTCCAAAGTTGAATCTTCAAACTGCTCCAAATATAACATGTCGGTTTCATACTAGGGCCCCAACTAAAAAAGAGAAAATATTGTATTAGACAATAAATCTAAGTATATTTTAGGCTGCAATAATATTTTCTTACATTTAAGAAATATTATTTAACAAAAAAATAGAAATTCAACTGTAGAAAACTAAATATAAACTATAATAATAAAATAAGAATACTGAAGCTAGAGGCAGAGTAAAACTAAAATAGAGCAAGTATTCTGAAAGCAAAATAACTGAAAGCAAGGATGTAAACTGAATACAACATGAAAATTGAACTATGATATATGCTACTGAATATGTATCTAAATATGACACAGAATATGAAATAAAATATGCCACAAATATGTAAGATCTTGATGTCCTGTTACATCCCGCAGTTCTTAAGTGTGATCTTGATGCCCTGTTGCATCCCACAATTCCTAAGTGTGCTCTAAATCGTGCCACAAATAGATCTTAGGTGTGCCCACTAATGATATGTTATGTTTATGCAATTCATGTTATGCCAAAAATTTAATGAAACAAGAAATAAACAAGTAAAATCCGAAAATGGAAAGATATATCCCTTGTTGTTATCTAACTTTTTAATCAGTTTTATCGTAATATGCACATTAATCAACATGTCATAATATTCAGAATCCTTAATTATAGGAGTTACATAAATCAAATTTCTATATTATTATCAGGAGCGGAGGATTGGCTATAAACGTCATTATCATCATGAGTAAAAGCCGAAGTAAGCATATAAACTCTGGCAGGAGTGGAGGATTGGCTATTCTGATTTGCATGACCTTGACGGTTATGAGCATGAACAGGAGCTAGAAAGTTCTTTAGTGCTGAAACAGGAGCATGTGGCGGCATAACTGCCGGTGTAGGAGTTCGGCTGTTCAACGGTTGAGCACAGAATATTTGATCTTTTCTAGAGCGTATGATAAAATCTCCATCAATTATCTTCTCGTAGGTGCACTTAAAGAATCGATGGCCATGCCTGTTGACAAATGCTTAATACACGTCTACACTTACATGCAAGTGCACGTGGTCTGAAGTAATAATTTGGAATGTGAGTTCCGAGATTTATCGTCCTCAGGGAATCAGGTGTTTTGTTACTAAAGCATATCTACGCTCAATAATGTTTAAACTATGTAAATTCAAATTGGTCTGGTTCCGTGTTCAAAGCAATAATTAGATGATTATGAACTATTTAAAGATGAGAGGAGAGTTGGGCTTACTCCATGTGAAATGATGGGACTTCAAGTTGTATTACTTCTCAAGTACATTCATTTACTTTTATTAAGCTAATAACCACGTGCACATTGAATTCTTTAGAATTGTCATCTAAATCTTTCAAGTGCAAATCCTGTGCAAGAGATGAACACACTATAGTTCAATTTCTGCACAAAGATTCTCATGAGATCACAATGAGAGCATCTTAGTTACCCTACGTCTAGGTCACCAAAATTTACAATTTTAATTAGCCGATCTCAAGAGCATGATTTCATTAATGAGCTTCACGCGTATCATGCGCAGTTCAGATAAGGAAGTGATTTCATTGGGCTCTATGACTATGTTACGTCGTTCATGAGCTCTCAAGAATCCACTCCCTCTTTTCACGTATGCTGAGCAACGGAGCTCTAATTAACGGGTCTTAGCTCACACGCTTCGACTCCTTAGTGGAGCATAAAATATGGTGTAAGAAGGCTCAAGAACTTCTCACTTAGTTCTAAGCACCTCTTTCATACTTACCCCATTCTTCACTAAGAAATGAGCCATGGAGCATAAGACTTTCATTTTTTGTTTATTAGTATTTATAGTTATATTTTTTTATAACATAAGATTTTCATTTATTACACAACTTATTCTTAAGATGATTTTATTGATTCATTCAAAAATAGATTTTTTTTTTATTTCAATGCTTGAGAAAGTTCTACATCATTCATATAGTCCCTTACATTTTATAATGGGCTTAACCCAACCCTCCCCAAAGGAAGTTTAGCCTTCCATTACCACCGAGAAAAGAAAAGAAGCATATAAGTATGAAGACCCTTTCATGATCCACTAAAAAAAAGATTAAAATAAGATTAGAGTTTACTAAGAACTACCCTTAATGGGGTTCTCCCGATCTCTCCTCTTCTTTCACTTCTCCTTCCCTTTAGCTCCCTAGTGCAGCCCTTGGTTCTTTCTCTTCTAGCAATGGTCCTTTCCACCTCCCTTGGAGAGGTCTCCTCCTCCTTCTATGCAACCCCTAAAAAAACTGGATTTTGGAATGAAAAGTTGGAACCACTTTTAAGTGATGAAGAGCCAGCTTTTATAGATGATCACTCCTCTTCCTTGCCTTCAAATTTTGGTTTTTTCCCTCCAAAGTTCTGTAGCAATGAGTGCAAATGCCACTTGAGGGGTGAGGTGACATCCCCTTTTTCATCCTTAGGATCTTTCACCTCATATTAGGGCTATTCTTAAGGCTAGGACTAGCTCATAAGTTAGATTTCATTCATTGGATAAGTGGGTTATTCAATGAATGAACCATTGGCTTTACTAGTTTCTATATATTTACTACTTATTTTGATTATGTTGCCTTTTAACTCTAGACTTAAGATATGAGATTCATCCTATTAAATTTGATTTACTTAATAGGACTTACCTTAATCAATAGATCATTTTTGGACTGAAGCATTGGGATTATGTGATTTAGCCCAAATCTTATAGTGTTAAATCCATAATCTCTAGTTATAGATTTTGGCCAGCTAATAGTTTAGAACGTCTGAACTCATAAACTAGGTCGTGAATATTTTTTATAGTCATCAATTGATTAAGCATATTAGGACCTAGCTAGTCATAATATTTTTGTAACCTATACGGACGTACTTCTAAGTTACACTCGATAGTAGAAATTAGAGATTCTGAACTTGTGTAACTTGGAATAGTTAGAACGTTTAAATTAGACAACAAATTATATCACCATATTTAATAGAGTGCCTTGCTCACTACTTAATTTTTGTGCTACACATTCTTTAGATTTTTGTGCTTATTTTTCTTGGACATGTCATATAAGAAAACATTATTGCATGAAAATAAAAACTTATAATATAAGGAAAATATTTGCATTTGGATTCAGTTTATGATGGATTTTGTGCACATTTACTCTAATGGACAGGGGTAAGGAGAGATCAGGATGCTTAACACCACTCATTGAGGAGAGTGTGTTAAGCTTAGGACCCAATTAGTCTTGCAGATGTGCTTGACTCATCAGCTATTTCTGAAATTATCCACAGAAACAAAAATAAAATAACTAAAAGATGATCGCATAGTATTATCTGCATCTTCAATTATACAGTACTATATATATATATATATATATTGGGGCCAGATTGGCCAATTTTTTCTAATATAGCAGTTATACGTTCCTTCAGTTTTCGGCTTACTGTTTATTATGTTGATGATGCATTTTATTTTAATTAGTTGTATTTTCCCTGTTTTGCCTACTTACTTGAGTAGATGTATATACATAGGATGCTAGATTTTACTGCTTATTATATGTACTATTTCAGATTAATATTTTAAATTAGCATATGTTATATGATCATCAGCATATTTAGATTAGACTTTTCTTTTCAGTATTTTTACTTACTGTATTATATATGTATGCCCTATCATGTTTAATTCACTTGAGGTGTGCTTTTGTCTCAATCTTTGCTTAGTTATAAATATTATATTTATGACTTATTCTCATTCCCTTGTATGCTTACTTGCTCCCAGGCTAGATAGATATTTTATTTTATTTAGAGTAAAATAGTGATATTAACAAATGCTTGATAAATTATTTACCTAAAATATACTTAGATATTTTGTCTAACAAGATTTTTCTTTATTGGCTAGTGCCATGGCATTGTGAAACCGACAATATCAGATATTAAGCAATTTGAGGATCCTATGTTTAAGGAGGGGCTCTACTTAGAGGAGGTGCAGTAGCTTGGAGCAGAAGACATTTAGCTGCATTTTCTTTACTGTAAGGATGAGTGATATTTTTATTTTTAGCATTTTATTTAATTAAAATAATGTAATAATACATATTCTGTGACTGTGTTTACTTTCTGCACATTATTATTTTCTGAGCTATTTCTTCTCGTGTCTGATGTATGATGAATGGATATAGTCTTACTTCTCATATGCTTCTGCACTCTTATGTATATTAGATTTTAGTAACTTATTTTCAATAATATTATGTGCACATCCTTACCTTATCATTGGATTGTGGATCATATATAATCCAATGATAAGTGAGGGATTTGCCAGAGTGACACTCCACTCCTTAGCCTAATGATTGTGGACTTAGGGAGCGGGGTGCCACATTAGTGGAGCGTAAAATATGGTGCAAGAAGGCTCAAGAACTTTTCACTTAGTTCTAAGCACCTCTTTCACACTTACCCCGCTCTTCACTAAGAAATGAGGCATGAAGCACAAGACTTTTATTTTTTATTTATTAGTATTTATAATTATATTTTTTTTATAACATAAGATTTTCATTTGTTACACAACTTATTTTTAAGATGATTTTATTGAGTCATTCAAAAATAAATTTTTTTTTAGTTCAATGCTTAAGGAAGTTCTACATCATTCATATAGTCCCTTACATTTTATAATGGGCTTAGCCCAACCCTCTTCAAAGGGGGTTTAGCCTTCTATTATCGCTGAGAAAAGAAAAAAATATACAAGAATGAAGACCCTTTCATGATCCACTAAAAAGAAAGATCAAAGTAAGATTAGAGTTTACTAGGAATAGCCCTTAATGAGATTATCCGGGTCTCTCATCTTCTTTCTCTTCTCATTCCCTTTAGCTCCCTAGTGCAACCCTTGGTTTTTTCTCTTCTATCAATGGTCCTTTCCACCTCCCTTGGAGAGGTCTCTTCCTCCTTCTATGCAGCCTCTAAAAAATTGGATTTTGGGATGAAAAGTTAGAACCTCTTTTAAGTGAGGAAGAGCTGCTTTTATAGATGGTCACTCCTCTTCCTTGCCTTCAAATTCTAGTTTCTTCCCTCTAAATTTCTACAGCAATGAGTGCAAATACCACTTGAGGGGTGAGGTGACATCCCCATTTTTATTCTTTAATCTCCACATCACTTCAAGAATCCATTTTTTCTTTTAAAAACTGTTCAGCTGCAAATGGAATGATGGCTGGGAGACAAGGAGCATGTTGGGGGTCTTGTCCCAGTTGCAATAAATGCATGGATCAGACAAAAGTTCAGCGTGCTGCTGCAGCGCGCTGTAGCAATTTTGTCCCACAAGTACCCCCGCTGAGGCGCGCTGTAGCGGTTGAGTCCCGCAAGCTCCCCCGTTGTGGCGTGCCGTAGCGGTTGAGTCCCGCAAGCTCACCCGCTAAGGCACGATGTAGCGGTTGTGTCCCGCAAGCACACCCACTGTGGCGCGCTGTAGCGATTGCCTCCCGCAAGCTACCCGCTATGACGCGCTGTAGTGGTTGAGTCCCGCAAGCTCAATCGCTATGGCGCGCTTTAGCGGTTGAGTCCAGAATTTTTTAGAATTTGCTGAACTCGCTTTCTTCCTGAAAATAAGCAAAATTTTATCAAGGCGGCAGTTTTAAATAAGAAAATGAATGAGTTTTTTCTTTATTTAGGATATAATATATAGATTCATCACACTCCCACACTAAGACTCTTGCTCGTTCTCGAGTATGCTCAAAAATAATTTTTTTCCTATTTCTAAGGTATGAGAGACTATAAGTAATGTCAATATAAAGTTGATTGCAATTCAAAGTTCATGCTTAACTGAAATAACAAGCACATTTTACATCATGCAAAATTTTTAAACTTTGGTTATGAACTAAAGTTGATAAACTAGTCTCTAATTTTAAGTTTGTAACACTTTGGTGCTAGGTAATGGGGAGGTTCCTTGGAATTACTAAACTAGGATGGTAGTGCGTACTCAAGAGTTTTGTGCTATATATGCTCATTCTTATGAATCACAAAAATATTTTAAAATTTTAAGAGATATATTTTTCATCATCATTTTTCATTTCTTTTCTTGGGAAATATATTTTTCTTCATCCTATTTTTATTTTTTTTTTTCATTCTTAGGGAGAGATATTTTTCTTCATCCAAATTTTAAATCTTTTGTGACTATGAAATCCTATAGGAGCCTAGCACACTATTTTGCTCACTCAATATCATCACTAGTTTTGATTTCTAAGTCTTCCCCCATACTTAGACCTTAGCTTTAATTTAAATATTTGGAGATTAGAATCAACCTGAAATCATTCCCTTGTTTAGATGATTTAATGGTGTCGATGAGTTTAATCATTTTTTTGTTAAACAAACCTTAGTTGATAATCAATTTCTTCATTGATATTCTTGTAACCTTCAATATCTTGAGAAGTTCAGAAAAATCTATCGTTTGCAATCATAGAAAGAAATTGGAACTATGATAATCCATAATTTAATTCCTTAAACAAAAAAAATAAAAACACACAAAAAAGTACAAAAACTAGAAATGCATTTAAAAAATTCAACCAAATTTAATCTTCCTCCTCACTTTCTTCTGCCTCCTCCTCGCCCATCTCCTGGTAGGAAAAGTCACACGGCCAACGAGTGTGCGGGATAGGGTTACCGACCGGTGGTTGTGGCAGCAAGGAGCCATCCGGACCTCCATGCAGGCTCCAATCTTGGAACATCATTCCAAGAGCTTCATGGAATTCTGATTGGAACTCTCACTGCCAGGCAATTTCCTTCTTGCAAAACCCCATGTCGGTAGCCATGGCCTTACCCAAATCGGTTTGTTGAGCGTAAATCCGCCCCAACAATTTTTCCGAGTAAGACCAGCTGGAAGAGGCCGAAGCTCCTCCATCTCCCCTCTCCTCTTCTTAGCCTGCATCCGTTCCTGGGAACGCACATATAAATTTGTTCGCTCAAGGGGCGCACTAGCAGGGACGACGATATCGGAGGATAGGATCTTAATCCCCTGGGCCAGACAGATGCCCGAGATTAATGACCCGAATGCTAGCGCAGCGCAGGACCCCTTTAAGGTGTTCTAGAGCTGCTCAAAGATAAAGCTGGAGAGACGAATTTTTCCGAGCCTTTGGATCGCACACATGAGCAGCGCCCTTGAACATGTCACTTCGCTTAGGAGGCTTGTTGGCATGACGAAGCTGGAGAAGAAAACCAGCCATGCATTACTCGCGTCCGTGAGAAGGGCTCAAGGAATGTTGGTCAAATTTCCTCTCCAATTTGTGTTATCCCAAATAAGTTCACTTGCAAGAGCAGCCGGGTCATAGTTAGACTCAATGAGGGCTAAGTACGAGCAGTTCTCGACCTCCCTCAACCCATAAAACTACATGATTTGCTCATGCCCAAAAATAACTCTCTTTCCCTGAACAAAGACTCTACACCCCGATGCGTTAATAGCATTAGCGTAGACTTCTTGGATGAGGTTCGGGTAAGAGATGGACGGGGTGGTCGCCATTTGCCTCCAATCGCGAGGGTCAACTTGCTGGGATGGCACCGGCAAGCGCTTCCCAAAGCATTTTTCCGGAATGAGCTTTCTCCAGGAGGTTACCATGGTAAACTGCTTCTCCGCCTCCTCGGAGGAGAACCTTTTCTTGTTGAAGGCTCCATCGGATGTGGTGGCCTCAGTCTCCCTCCTTGGGATAGACTTCTTTCCGGAAGACATGATGGAGGTTTGAAAGAGAGCAGAAATTCTCAAGAAGTGATGAGGAAGTGAGTAATTTGGGAGCTAAAACCAGAAGGTGAAGAGATTACAACCCCCCCTAACTCCCCTTAAATAGCCATAAAATCAAGAGCCATAAAAAAATTGATCAAAGGGACTTCCCCATGCCATAAATATGATAATCCAAGTGAAGAGGGGGCAGTTTTAACATCATGCACCTTTTTGACTGCATGGGAAACCCACATAAATTAACTTTTTGACCGCATTGGTTTCATAGGCGGTCAAAACTGCCACAGCTGGAGCAGATCGTTGCAGCCCCATGTGGCGGTCGAGTTTCAGAAACTCCTTCGCTGCAGCGCGATGTGGCAGTCGAGTTTTGTGAACTCATCCACTGCAGCGCGCTAGGGCGCGCTGTGGCGTGCCGTACCGCAAAATTAATTAATTTTTTTTTTACTTGGGTTGCCTCCCAAGAAGCGCTTAGTTTAACGTCTTTAGCTAGACTTGCTAAATATCAAATGTGAGGTCTGGAGGTTTTTCTTTCCACAACTTTAAAGTACTTGGGTGAGCACAACCTTTGTGTATGCTCGAACCTTCATCCTCGCATTGTCCCTTCATGGAACCAGCCCTTCTAAGATCGGTCATTTGAGGAATCTTCTTTTTCCTTTTTCCCCTTCTAGTTTTTCTTTTTTTTACATCGTCCTTATTTTCTTTCTCCGACGATGAGTTCAAGCTATTTTCAGAGTTAATCTCTCCCATAGTTAGATTTTCAAAAACTATATCATTCTTCATTCTTTCTTCTCTATCTTTTCTCCTCACCTCATCCTCCATCATTCTTTGTTTAAAAGAGGTGGGTTTTAAATCAATCATCTCCGATTTCCCTTGAATCTTAATGCTCATCATCCCATGGCAGACGTCTATAATAGCCTTGGTGCTCATTAGAAAGGGTCGCCCAAATATAATGATGGAGTTTTTGTTCAATCTGTCCTACTCACACACAATAAAATCAGTCGGGACATTGAAGTTCACCAATCCCACCACAATGTTCTTAACTATTCCTAGAGAGATCAAGGATTCTAAATTTGCAAATTCTAAAATCATGGAGGTATACTCCATTCCTCCTACATTCAGATGTTCATATATATGGTAAAGCATAATATTTACTGAAGTACCAAGATCACACAAGGGATCTAAAAGCACTTCATTCCTTATTACGCAAGGAATGCACAACCTTCCAGGGTCATCACATTTTGGAGCTGTGAGCTTCTCACACTTGGTTCCTCTCACATCTTCTCTAGCCTCTAGCTCCTCTTCAACAACACTATACTCTTTAGTTTTGTATTCTCCATCCATCCCTTCGGAATGAATTACACTTACCAACTCCCTAGGGTTTATTTCAGTAGAACTGGGTAAAGCTCCTTGCTGCCGAGTGGTCAGCTGCTTGGAGATCTTCCCCAGTTAAACTTCAATGTTTCTTAGGGATGCCTCTATTCCTTGGATGGAGGCATCATGGCGGGTAATAGTAGCTTCAGTGCAACGCATGAATTGAATTGTTTCTGCCTTAAAGGAGTTAAATGCTCCTTCAAAATTTGATGGGTTATGATTAAGATTGCTTCTGTTATTAAAGCCTTATTGATTTGATAAACTCCCCCCATTATGGTTCCCATTATTATTGTTGTTACTCCATAAGAAATTTGGGTAGTTTTTCCACCCAGGGTTATAAGTATTGGAGTAGGGGTTATTCATGGTGTTGTTGTTTCTTAAATAGTTAGCTTGTTCTGTGTGCCATTGCACGAAAGGGTTATTTAAGTTGCAGTTTTCGCTAGCGTGTCTTCCCCCGCACAACTCACATTGAGTTTCTTGAACAACATTAACATTCATTTTCTCAATTCGTTCGTTTAAGGCATGGATTTCATTTTGCAAGGCCATTATTTGATTTGATTCACTCATTTTAATTGATTCCTTTTTAAGCCGCTCAGAAGGCCATTGGTACGCATTGTTTGCCATTTCTTCTAAGAGGTCATAAGCATCTTCTTGAGTTTTGTTACTTATTGAGCCTCCGGCGGCCGCATCAATGAGAGTCATTGTTGGAGCATTCATACCATTATAAAATGTTTGAACTTGCATCCATAAAGGAAACCCATGATGTGGGCATCTCCTTAAGCACTCCTTAAAATGATCCCAACCATCATACAATGTCTCCCCTTCAAACTGGTTAAAGTTAGTTATCTCAATTCTCAAGCAAGCAGTTTTCGCCAGAGGGAAATATTTGACTAAGAATTTCTTAGCAAGATCATCCCAAGTCCGGATCGAATCGCTCGGGAGAGAGCTGAGCCAACTTTTGAAATATGTGAGTTAGGATCTTCTGTGGCTAATCCACCAAATTGGTTATTTTGAACCATACTTAACATGGAAGGTTTGATTTCAAAATTGCTTGCTTCTATGTTAGGCCTAACAATAGCATGGGGAATTCCCCTAACAGTGGGCAGTGCATAGCCTCTAAGTGCTCTTACCCTAGGCTCTCCTAAGGGCTCTCTAAGATTTTCATTAAAGTTTTTCATAACAGCTTGTTTGTTCCTTAGAAAGTTTTGTTCTCTCCTAGCTTATAAATAGGTTCTTTCAATTTTTGGATCAAAAAGATATTCATTGCAAACTCTTCTACTCATACAAGATAGAAATTCAACTATTAAGAACAGTTATAACGTTAATGATCGAGGATTCTGAAAGATAACAAAAAGAAAAGATTAATAGTCTAACTCTAAGTTAGTTCATATAAACACAAAGCAAAACTATATGCAAATGATTTGTTTAAATCACTATTAAATGATAGATTTTCCTTAATACGAAACAATTACCGATTTCCCAGTAATGGTGCCAAAAACTTGACAGACGTTTAATACACATCTGTGCTTACACACAAGTGTACGTGGTCTGAAGTAATAATTTGAAATGTGAGTTCCAAGATTTATCGTCCTCAGGGAATCAGGTATTTTGTTACTAAGGTATATCTACGTTCAATATTGTTTAAGCTACGTAAATTCAGATTGGTGTGGTTCCATGTTCAAAGCAATAATTCAGATGATAATGAACTATTTAAAGATGAGAGGAGAGTTGGGCTTACTCCATGTGAAATGATGGGACTTCAAGTTGTATTACTTCTCAAGTACATTTATTTCCTTTTATTAAGCTAATAACCACGTGCATATTGAATTTTTTAGAATTGTCCTCTAAATCTTTCAAGTTCAAATCTTGTGCAAGAAATGAACACACTAGGGTTCAATTTCTGCACAAAGATTTCCATGAGATCACAATGAGAGCATCTTAGTTACCCTACGTCTAGGTCACCAAAATTTACAATTTTAATTAGCCGATCTTAAGAGCATGATTCCATTAATAAGCTTCACGCGCATCATGCGCAGTTCAGATAAGGAAGTGATTTCATGGGCTTTATGACTATGTCACGTCGTTCACGAGCTCTCAAGAATCCACTCCCTCCTTTCACGTATGTTGAGCAACGCGGCTCTAATTAATGGGTCTTAGCTCACACGCTTCGACTCCTTAGTGGAGCGTAAAATATGGTGTAATAAGGCTCAAGAACTTCTCACTTAGATCTAAGCACCGCTTTCACACTTACCCCGCTCTTCACTAAGAAATGAGTCATAGAGCATAAGCCTTTCATTTTTTGTTTATTAGTATTTATAGTTATATTATTTTATAACATAAGATTTTCATTTGTTACACAACTTGTTCTTAAGATGATTTTATTGAGTCATTCAAAAACAATTTTTTTTAGTTCAATTCTTGAGAAAATTCTACATCATTCATATAGTCCCTTACATTTTACAATGGGCTTAGCCCAACCCTCCCTAAAGGGGGTTTAGCCTTCCATTACCGCTGAGAAAAGAAAAGAAGCATACAAGGATGAAGCTTTCATGATTCACTAAAAAGAAAGATTAGAGTTTACTAGGAACGATTGTAACAACCCAAGTTGTTATTCAGGTCAATTAGGACTAATCCAAGTCCTAATTATGGTTCTAGTGTCTTAATTAAGTCATTTAGAACTCACCTCTAAGATCCAGTCCAAACCTAAAATCAAATAGATCAAAATCTGGATTTTTAGAAAATCTCAAAATCCTAAAAATTGACTTTTTATCTAGACCTCAAATTAAAAATCTGACTTCACCATTGCGTTTAGAACACCCAAATTAGCTATGGGTGAAGCTTTAGATGCATTTGGAAGTCGTTGGGTTTTTGGTGAATATTTTAATAATATTTAAATACCTGAAAATTCAAATAATTAAATACTCGTCAAAATGAACATCCGAGTGCGCCGTTGCGTTCCTCACCTTTCATTTAGCTAAGGGTGATACAATAGAAATTTTGAAGCGCATTTAAGTGATAAATTTTAATTAAGAAAAATTAAAGCGAAATAATTAATTAATGAATTATTTAATCCATTAAATCGGCTCCATCAATCACACCCGCGCCGTCCTATGATGTCGTTTGATCACACGGCATAGTTTAGGACCGTCTGATCGAATGCATGATCGAAATCGAACGGCTGGCTCGCATCTTCTCGAGCGATCAACCGCATGTCGCGAGAGACACGCGCGGCAAGCAGAGCTTCCGCCACGCGTAAATCACCACCAAAGAACCCTCATTCGTAGCTTCACTAGGACCCGTAAAATCAAAGGAGGATTAATGGTTGTCTACTATCATTTTTCAAATCACTCCGAAGGAGCCTTCGATCCAACTCGAAAATCCGCAAGGTACTTCACCTTCCCAATATTCATTCAATTTCGCCTATCATTTCATTTAAATTACCTTGTTCAATCGATATTATACGAATATTGATTATTAATTGTTCAAATCAAGTTTGATTGAACTCATTTTTATGCTCAATTCAATTATCTCTAACCCTAAACTAATTCTAGGGCATCATAAATTTGATCGATGGAAGCTGGAACATCTTGATTTCTTTAGTTCATTAGGAAAAACGAATCAAGGGCATGCAACTAGTGTGCGTTCAGCCTTTGGAGTTGCCGCGACCGTGAGCTAGGGAGATGCCCTAATTTGTGTCGTTCTCGCCTCTGGAGAAGGAGGAGACCAGATATCCTTTCGGGTCTTCCTCGACCCGATACAGTGGCCCGGGTAATTAGCCTTACACGTGGCCTTCATTAAGAGGTGGGACTCCGCCATATTATAAAGCTGCATAAATAAAGGATTAATAACTGGATTAATTAAATGATTAGATTAATTAAATCAATTAATTATAAATATTCAACTATCCATAACTTTGAATCTATTCTTCCAAAAATAATAAATTTATATATTATTGTGATCAGAAAAATGTGAGGATTAATTTGAAACTATTATATTTCCAATTGGAGCTGTATATCACATATTAGCATTTAGGATCCTCACATTAAACCCTAAATATCACAAAACTTCAAATAGTCATAACTTTGTGCACACTAATCCAAACCTATTGAATATGGGTCTTAAAATACTCACAAAACCCTAAAGAACATTCTAGTAGTATTAACTTTGCTGTTTGAGTTAGCATTTGACTAATGACATTTAGGACCTAACCCTAATTAGCCTAATTTGACCTAGAATTTCAAATGACCATAAGTTGGTCATCTTAGCTCCAAATTAGGTGATACAAAACCAATTTAGATCAGCAAAACCTAATCTACAGAGATCTACAAAAATATTTAGGATCCAACTGTTAGATTTGCTAATCATCTCTAATTATCCTAAAACTTGATTAGTGAATATTAGCAAATTTAATAATTCAAATTAGACAAACTAAGTTTCAGAGAACTCCTAGAATCTATTAGAACCTAAGTGTAGGGTTGGATCAGTGTTTAGGGGATTAATTTCACTAATCATTTACTAATCACCCTAAACCCTAATTAGACCACAACTTAGCCAAATGGAGTCCAAATTGAGCCTACCACTAGTCATTAGAATCAGTAGATTAATTGTAACATTTAGCCACTAAAATTATTCAATTTGGATACCAAATGATAGGATTTTTGACCCTTAATCAAGATTCATTAATTACCCTTTAAACCTTAGATCTTGTTTTGGCTATAACTAAGCCAATACACATCAGAATTCAATAATTTTAGGTTCTATGAAAACTTTAGGGCATAACCTTTAATAAATTGACAAAAAAATTATATGTGATTAGGGTAAAATTACCAATATGCCCTTATAGGTCAAATTCCTTAATTTGACCTGATAAGGATTAATACTAAACCAAATTTTATGATCTTACTATCTAAACTCATACTAGACAGTAAGTAATCATTCCACTTTGTTAAAATTTAGAATTTAACCCTAAATTCATAAAGATGAGATTTAGACCCTTAAGTAGGGGCAAAATGGTAATTTTGCCCAAAATTAGGGTTTAGCATTTTAAAATCCTAAAATCACATTCTAATCATTTCAAACATAAATAAAGTGATTTAGGATAGAAATTAGATAAATTTAATCCTTAATTTGATTTTTGATCAAGGTCTCATTTTAAAGTCCTTTGGAAATTTCTAAATAAAATTTGAGTGCTTCCCTTCCTTAATCATTCCTAAATCTTTCCATAGGTTTTATAACACTAGTTAGGATGTGTGTCATGAGAGATACTCTTAGTAATTAAGAGCTTTAATATCTAAGATTAGGAATAGATCTTAGGTTAGAGTTCATCTGTTGAGTAAAATTGGGTTACTCAATAGGTGAAACCTTGAGTTTATTAGTTTATAAATTTTCTTAGTTTATTTAATGATTATTTTATCTTTGAACATTAGAACTAATAATAGAGATCTATCATAATGAATTGATTTATTATTAGGATTTGCCTTAACACTTAATCAGTGAGATGGGATTAAAACCTTAGTCCTTAAGATGACATTGTGATTAAGAATTAAATTTCATTCTTTGAAATTTGATTCTTAATCCTTTAAATTTTGATTTGACTACTCAAGATTTAGTTTGGGATTTATAAAAGAATAACTTAGGACGTTTGATTTATTCTTTTAACTTAATTGAGCGACATGTGATTTATAAGTATTAGAACTTTACTAGTTCTAACATTCCTTTAACTTGTAGGCTCATGATTATAAGTTACAAACAGTGTATGAATTATGGATTCTGAATTTTATGTAACTTAGAGTAGTTAGAACATTTTAAATAGAAAACAAAGTGATATCACAACTGTTATTTAGTGCTATTTTATATTTATTGAAAATTGTATGCTATGCTTTCCTTTTTGCTTTGGACTTCCTTTACATTTGGATACATTGCATTAAATATAGAATATTGGATGATTATTTCTATGTTGATTTTAACTATATTCATATGACATTTCATATTGTTAAAAAGATATTTGGTGGAAAACAGTTTTATCAAACTTGAGGAGATGTGTCTTTTAAGTCTGCCACGTAGTGCGACTATACTTCAGAATAGCTTTTGGGGCTAGGACTACTTTCCTAGTGCCTGTGTCTTGGACTAAGATTACTTTCCTAGTGCCTGCTGTTTCTGACTAGGACTACTTTCCTAGTATATCTGGAACTACTTTTCTAGATACTAGCTGTTTCTGACTAGGACTACTTTCCTAGTATATCTGGGACTACTTTTCCATATACTGGTTGTTTCTGACTAGGACTACTTTCCTAGTATATCTGGGACTACTTTTCCAGATACTGGTTGTTTCTGATTAGGACTACTTTCCTAGTGAATCTGGGACTACTTTTCCAGATGGTTTTTGATGGAATTAACTTTAATCTGGGACTACTTTTCCAGATGTTTAGCAATTACTTTTCAGATGGAATCTTGGACTACTTTTTCAAATAAGTAGATGGACTTTACTGGTGGCAGGACTAAGTAGGAATATCTCATATTTGTAGTTACTTTTCAGTTATCTCATTTGTGTTTCAGTCACTTTACAGTTGCCATTTCAGTTGCCTTTTGTTTACTTTATAATTTTGGCTCACTTTTACTTTACAGTTCAGTTCACTTCTTGTTATATTTCATTTTCTGCAGTTCTTAATTGTCTTATAGTTTAGTATGTCTTCTGCTACATTTTCATTTTCTGCAGTTCTTACTTGTCTTATAGTTTAGTATGTCTTCTGCTACATTTTCATTGTCTGCAGTTCTTATTTGTCTTATAGTTCAGTACGCATTGTGAAGACCCACTTAAGTGGTAATAAGTGAAACTCTTAAACATCGAGACGCCTTTTCAGATAACGGTGGAGTTCCTGATAAGAACTCCAAAGTTAAGCGTGCTCATGTGAGAGCACTCCCAGGATGGGTGACCTGCTGGGAAGTTATATTCTGAGGGTAAAACTGTGAGACTTTTCAGGCCAAAGCGGACAATACCTTTGTGCTTAAGAGTTTGAGTTATTACAAATGATATCAGAGCAAACCATAGGGTGTCAGATAGGAGCTAAGTGCCATACAGGGCAAAGTACCACTTCATGTGAGCAACCTCTTGAACCCATGATGGTTAAGGTGCTACATAGTTGTGGGTACCTCTTACGCATGTAGGGGTCACCTCTAGTCCTATCTACCCAATGGATGGTTCTTGGATCTGTGTGTGGATACTGACGAGGATATCAGTTACTTAAGTTGGGGAGATTGTGAAGACCCCCTTAACTGGTAATAAGTGAAACTCTTAAACATCGAGGTGCCTTTTCAGATAACGGTGGAATTCCTGATAAGAACTCCAAAGTTAAGCGTGCTCATGTGAGAGCACTCCCAGGATGGGTGACCTGCTGGGAAGTTATATTCTGAGGGTAAAATTGTGAGGCTTTTCAGGCCAAAGCCGACAATACCTTTGTGCTTAAGAGTTTGAGCTATTACAAATAATATCAGAGCAAACCATAGGGTGTCAGATAGGAGCTAAGTGCCATACAGGGCAAAGTACCACTTCATGTGAGCAACCTCTTGAACCCATGATAGTTAAGGTGCTACATAGTTGTGGGTACCTCTTGCGCATGTAGGGGTCACCTCTAGTCCTATCGACCCAATGGATGGTTCTTGGATCTGTGTGTGGATACTGACGAGGATGTCAGTTACTTAAGTTGGGGAGATTGTGAAGACCCACTTAAGTGGTAATAAGTGAAACTCTTAAACATCGAGGCGCCTTTTCAGATAACGGTGGAGTTCCTGATAAGAACTCCAAAGTTAAGCATGTTTATGTGAGAGCACTCCCAGGATGGGTGACCTGCTGGGAAGTTATATTCTGAGGGTAAAACCGTGAGGCTTTTCAGGCCAAAGCGGACAATACCTTGGTGCTTAAGAGTTTGGGCTGTTACAAGCATCTTGCTATATTTTCATTTTCTGCAGTTCCTTTGTACTCATAGCTTTGAAATATTCATTTGTACATTTCAGCAGTCACTTTTACTTTTGGCATGTTAGGATGTTAGATCTTTACTTTCAGCTCCGTACTTTCAGATTTATTATAAAAGCAGCATATTTTATATTGATCATATACTTAGAAGTTTCACTTGTGTTTAGTAGATTTCTTTATATATTGCTTGACCTTTTCTGCAGCTTGAATTGAGGTATGAGCTTACCTCATATTTTGTTAAGTTATAATTATATTAATTATAACTTTGTTACCTTCCCTTACTGCTTACTACTCCTATGTTGCTTAGTATTGTGATATCATTAAAAATTAACAATTTATAGCCTAAATGTACTTAGACATTTTGTCTAACTAGATTTTTCTTTTGTTGGCTGGGGCCCTACCATTGTGAAACCGACAATGGTAGATTCTGAGCTATTCGGGGTTGTGGAACCTTCTGGAGATCCGGTTCAAGAGGAGGAGCATATAAGAGAAGATCAGTAGTTATTGTCTGATATTGTGAGAATATGAGAGACTTTATTCTTTTTACTGCATAAATTGTATCATCATTTTGTAATAATACAGGATCTAATTACTTTACTTTTCATGTTTATGTATTCCGAGTTGTACAGTTTTTATCTGGATTGTATGGATGTTACTCTTGCTTTTCTTCCGCACTCTGATAAATTATAGTATACCCATTTAAGTGATTGTTTATGTTGCTACATCTTTGCTTATTAAGGCATATCCTCCCTTGACTTTTGATTAAGAATGTCCATTCCTTAATCTAAATGTTAAGTGAGGGTTTGCAAAGTGACGGCCACCTCCTAATCCGGGTGATTTGGGGGCGGCCGCCACAACGATCCTTAATGGGGTTCTCAGGATCTCTCATTTTCTTTCTCTTCTCCTACCCTTTAGCTCCTTAGTGCAGCCCTTTGTTCTTTTTCTTATAGTAAGTCCTTTCCACCTCCTTTGGAGAGGTCTCCTCCTCCTTTTATGCTGCCCCTAAAAAAATTAGATTTTGGGATGAAAAGTTGGAACCTCTTTTAAGTGAAGAAGAGTTGCTTTTATAGATGGTCACTCCTCTTCATTGCCTTCAAATTCTAGTTTTTTCCCTCCAAATTTCTGCAGCAATAAGTGCAAATGCCACTTGAGGGGTGAGGTGACATCCCCTTTTTCATTCTTTAATCTCCACATCACTTCAAGAATCTATTTTTCCTTTTAAAAACTGTTCTGCTGCAGATGAAATGATCGCTGAGAGACAAGGAGCAAGTTGGGGGTCTTGTCCCAGCCGCAATAAATGCATGGACCAGACAAAAGTTCGGCGCGCTGCTGCAGCGCGCTGTAGCAGTTGTGTCCCACAAGCTCACCCGCTGTGGCGCACTGTAGCAGTTGAGTCCCGCAAGCTCCCCTGCTAAGGTACGCTGTAGCGGTTGGGTCCCGCAAGCACACCCATTGTGGCGCGCTGTAGCGATTGCGTCCCGCAAGCTCCCCCGCTATGGCGCGCTGTAGCGGTTGAATCCCGCAGGCTCACCCGCTATGGCGTACTGTAGCGGTTGAGTCCCGCAGGCTCACCCGCTATGGCGCGCTGTAGAGGTTGAGTCCCGCAAGCTCACCCGCTATGGCGCGCTGTAGCGGTTGAGTCCCGCAAGCTCACCCGCTATGGCGCACTAGGGCGCGATGTGGCATGCCGTAGCGAAAACATTTCCAGAATTCAATACCCCATTTGATCCGAGTCTTCTGTATGCAAGGAGCTGGCGCGCGCTGGAGCGAGCCACAACAGATTTCTTCTAAAAATTGCATGAAATCTCTAGAATTTTCCAGAATTTGCAGAACTCGCTTTCTTCCTGAAAATAAGTAAAATTTGATCAAGGCAGCTGTTTTAAATAAGGAAATGAATGAGTTTTTCTTTTATTTAGGATATAAATTATGGATTCATCACATGTGACAAGTGTAGTAGACATTACCCTAATGGTAACACTTACCACAGGGATGGGGGCAATTGCATTCAGGAATAACAACTGGCGGTTGCTCGGCTTTGAGATGGTAGACCTTTGTCGTCCTTGGATGCTTAAAGGTTTCCTTCCTGGCGGGGACGAACTGAGCCTCTCTCTTCTTGCCTATCTGAAACTGGAGGTACTCTTGCATATGAGCAGCTTCCACAAGCTCGAAGAGATGCTTAAAGTGACGGGACACAAGATGTGCACTGATTGAATCTCTAAGTCATTTCAAAAACTTGCTACACCTTGCCGTTTCAGTTCTTACTAGATATGGAGTAAATCTGGATAATCGGCGAAATTCCAGTTCATACTCGAAAACAGATCTTCCTCTTTGTGAAAACTGTAGTTCATCCTCCAATATGGTTTTGGCTGATTGAGGGATGCATGCCTCCTTAAATGCTTCAAGGAAGGATTCCCACTGAATGTCTTCAGTCTCGAAATCGACAAACTTAGTATTGCGTTTGTTTTCCCACCAGTATTCCGCTTCGTCTCAGAATAAGTGCGTGATCAAACGAATAACTTCGAAATTCAGGCACTCATGCTTGTCAAGTTCTTCTATACTAATTTCAACCAGGTGAATGCCCATGGGGTTCAGAACCCATTAAAGGTAGGTGTCCTCAATCTAAGAAATCTATGGAGAATGCCATCTGCTAAGAAGTACGAGGCAGATGGAGTCACAACATTGATAACAGGAGGTTGCTGAATTGCAAGGATACTACAAGTTTCCAGAGTTTCCTGAGCTTGCCTTTCAATCAAAATGCTTACCAAACCCACAAGAGAGTTCACATTTTCAGACCCGCTTGAAGAAGAAATGGTGTTCTTGATCGGAGTTTTCATCGATAGAGAATTAGGATTCATGACTAAAAATTAATGATACAAGAATTCGAAAGGTAAATAAAGAGATTACTTCTCATTAAATACTTTTAAATCAACAAATGTTTATAAACTATTGTGAGCACCACTATATGTTCATCTAACAATCTAAAAAACTTTGAGCAAATAAAATATAACATCAGTATCATCCATTATTCATTTCATGTAATAATCTCATATTAGAAATAGAAGGAATATCATCCTAGGACTCTGAAGAATAAGTAAAGATTTAAATCTTTAAATGATTTTATTACGATACTCCGCTCAGTATCCCTTCCACCGCCTCAACACAATTAATACATCTAAACCTAGAATTAAACTGATAGCAATTAAAATTTACTAATCAAAATTATAATTGTAACCGTATAAAATATATTTAATTGCCTAAAAAAATTACATTTCAATCAAAATATTTTTCATCTTTTAATTATATGAAGGTAAATTATAGGCCATTTAATATAAGAGAACTATAATGCTCTAAATTCCTCAAAAATAATGAAAAAATATACAATACTATAAGATATAAAAAAACTAAGCATAATAACTGTCTTTAGAAGATTATCAATGAATCAAATATATGATTGATGATAGCAAAATTCTTAATCTATCAATAATTTAAATTAAAAACATCAATCATTAAGCCACAATATCAATAACATAATAAATGGGACATTCTAAAATAAGAACGACAATTCTGTTGCTTTCCCTGGAAATACGGCTGTTAAACGTTTCAATCATTTGCTTTATAAATTTGAAAATCCTGATTCACAGTAATTCAACCATAATTTCTGTTAAACTTCTTTGATTCCATTAGCGAACTCGAAATCATTCGACAAAGCTTCTTATTCTGCTTGAATGCATAGTAAAATTACATTTCAATGTAACACATATATATATTACTAATAGAGCAAAAAATGCATAGACAGGTATTTGCGCAAGAACTGAGAAAGGGGCGGCGCTCAGAACTCGGTGTCCATGCAAGCATAGAAGACTTTTGAAACCATCGATCGGGCAAAAGGAATATAACTCAGGCCGTACCTTTTCAAGGCAAGCAGAGAATATCAAATTCAATTAAATGATAAGAGACTCAATAAATCATTCAAAAGAAGCAAATACTATTCAACGAGTCCTTCCAAACACTACTTAATATCTATATTATTATAACTAAAGTTGAGTCATACAATACAGTTATGAGATTTACAATTTTCTTAAGAAAATAGACCATTGCAATCTATATTTTGAAAAATTCATCCAAATATAAATAGGTTTTTTATCATTTTGAAGCATGCAAATATCTTTAAACGCAGTAAGCATAGTAACAAATGCACATGTGAAGAAGCAGCTGCATATACTTCTTCATCTGTGCATTTATTCAGCATTTTTTAAGTTATGGATAAGTCCAAGAATGCGAGATCTGCTCTGCCTAGAATGACTCGGGATTTTAGATAAGTTCAAAGAGTAGAATTATTTTGTGTAAACAAAAGACGCAAAAACAATAGCATCTAAGTGCCACAAATTTTTAAGAAGAGAAAAATTACATTCAAACTTAGAAGAAATCCCAGCATCCTACTTGCTTCCCAGTTAATAATTTTCAAATGGTTTTGTAAGTACAAAATAGCTTAGCTAATTAACATTGAATTTTTTTATAAACACTTCTCCAAACCTTTTAAAGTCAAAGGCATTTATTGATTTTCAACTCCAATGCTCCCTTCACTTTACAACACTCTCTCATGGAAAATTAAATTCAACAGTGTGCATGATGTAGATATTTCAAAGAGAGAAAGTTTGCGAACCTAAGATCAAGAAATTAACGAATATGATTCATAGAACTCGTTCAAAATTGAAGACTAAGTTGATTTTTTTTGTTAATTTTCAATTTATTTTAGTCGTAATTGTTCAAGAGATAACATAAGAATGAGCTTAGAGGGGTAGAATATAATTCAAAAAATTCATCATCATACGGCAATCCATAGAGAACCATTGTACCATGCTACATTTTTTGTTTGTTTGTTAAAGTTTTAAATAGTTGTTATTTTATTGATTGTCTAGCACAAGGTTATTATTCTAACATTGTACTGCGATGACACATGCTATAGTATAACGACTCCTTCAATGTTTAAATCTGAGTCAGCTAGTGGTCATTGGATGATGTTGATTACACCATAGTTTTGCAGCTTCGTGCCATGTTCCAATCAGCCAGCAGTTGATAGTTGTTGTAATGGTTAGATGACCTTTATGAGCATTATATTATAACACAATGATTCATGTAATATCACAGTGAAGCTAGTCATACAATCTAATTTCCAGCAATATTGGAATCATTTTTATTTGTAACTAAAGGGGAACAATGAGATTTAAGAACTTCTCAAATAGCACTTTAGTAACTGTTAACAAGTGTTGAGACCTCTTTTAATGGTCAATTGTTCTCACACTCACTCCTAAACTTGAATTTCGATCAACGTCAGAATATCTTAGTTTGCAATTGTAGTTTATTCTTGAAAACCTTACTTTTTAAGATAGCGAACTTTCAAGCGTTCTTTCAATAAAGTTTAGCACTCCCTTTTGAGATGCGCAGGCTTAGGAGTAGTGTGCTTCTTCCCTGTCACCTACACCATAGTGAAAGTATTTTTCATGTTCTATAAGATGCCAAAAAAGAAGACAATGAAAAGAGCGTGGGATCGAATGTGTGCTCAAATCACTAAAAAATCTGGCATATTCATTTGATTTTATTATTTTTTAACCTTTATAATTTATGGCATTTTCTTCTTTATAAACTCATAGAAATAAATCAAAGTAGTTTTCCATAATTATATTAATTTTTATTTATTTTAGAGTAAATTAAGTCTATTTCACCTCCTCTTGGATATGCCATTACTAAGAAAATTACATCAAAATTACTCAACATGTATTAAAACAAGCCTCTATTCCAATGATCTCAAACATTAACAAGCCATATATAGAAAGCATCATAATTCATCATAAGCAATGTGAATGCTATGGAAGATGAATCTTACACATGTCTCCTGATATTCCACGAAATTGATTTTGATTTCTAAAAAATGAAGATGTAAGAATTTGTTCAGTTACTGATTTCGTATGTGAATGTAAGTAAATTGAAGAAAATTAAATAAAACCTACAATTGCATATAAGAAATGAAGAGATGATGAAGCCAAGAAAGTTTATTCACTAGCTAAAGTTTTCAATTCCCTCCAATGTACTCTGAAGCAAAAAAAGACAGCATGCGTCTTTCGATGTGCACAACTACTAAGAAAAATTGGATATGTTAATCATAACATATGAAAGTCCTGGTGTTAATATCACTCATGCATTAATGCTCAAACTAATAAATATGAGCTCTATAGAATGAAACTTGATGATATCATATATAAAATGTATACAATAAAATGATCATTACGAGTATTTAAACATTATGTAAACCATACATTAATCAAGAAAAAGGTTAATAACGACTAAGGAGCCGTTTACATAGGACCATAAAATTCAAGTTAATGTAAAGCAAATGGCTTTAAGAATATTCATTTGATCAACTTCTAGACACTCTTTAGCTCATGAGCTATTGATCACGAGACAAAATGAGTGAACTACTAAAGAAGGAGAAAGGATTAGCTTGAAAACTCAAGAAGTGGAGGAAGCACAAGATCCATATAAAAAGCCAAGGGAGAAGCCAAACACTCGACTAGGCATAAATCAAGATTACGAAGAGATAATAGGGTCTAAGCAGATGAAATAAAACAACATTGAAATGAAATCTTTATGGAAACTTTTCATTAGCAGAAGAAGAGAAACTACAATAGGAAGTTACATAACAGAACAACAAAAATTATTCAAGAACAAAAGGATCAAAAGCTCTAAGCAAATCTCCAAGTTATTTATAGAAGAATGAGGACTGGCGGTGTTTGAACAAATAACAAGTAAATTCGCACTCTTTTATGCCACATTAATGCCAATTTACCTTCAAAATTGTTGTGATAATAAAATGCTATCAAAAAATAATAGATCCCACAAAAAACATTTCATCAAACAAGAAAATACATAAAAGAAAATCCACATAAATTCATAAGCACAAATCAAAAGGCACAGAAACTTATGTTGCTCGGTGATAATCACCTACGTCCATAATTTCATATATTTCATTCCTATTTTGATTTTGCAAGCTTTTAGGAGTAATTTGACTAATTTCACCCTTGAAATGCACAAAAAAGAGCAGCCATGTGCTCACGCGCATCTGGGCACCTCCATACAGCATCAAAACCAAGAATTCAGTAAGCTGGACGCTTAGGCGCGCTCAGTTGGAAGCTATCAAAAAGCCTGGTGCCCAGGCGCGATCAAGCGCCGGAAGCAAAATTCCCTGGCAGAAAACTTGGCACCCAGGAGCGCTCAAACGCGGGAAGCAAAATTCCTCGATAGAAAGCTGAGAGCACAAATGAAGACAGACACCTATGTGCTCAGGAGCACCCAAGCGCCCCAGGCGCGCGACAGGTAACAGTCACAAAGAGTGATTCGAGAAGGAAGGGATGCAACCTTTGATCTTCCCTAGGGTGTTTTTCTTAGAAAAAGTATAAAAATGGAAAAATAAATTGGAATTGGGGGGATTGGAGGATTGACAAGGGGAAAAAAGGAAACTATTATTGAGAAGAAAGTAGGGTTCCAGGAAAATCTTGCCAACCACCAACAAAGAGAAATTCAAAAGCTTCTATTGGAGAAGGAAGAAGGAGAAAAAGAAGAATAAATTGAAGAGAACTCTAGGGATGTTCCTTTAGTACCCTTTTCTTAAACTTATTTCTTATTTTTTTCTTGAATCAAACTAATGTAGAATCATGTTGTTCTTCAATTTACAAATTATATTCGCTTGTGATTTTGTTTTAATGGCAGCCTAAACCCCCCCTTTCGGGGAGGGTTAGGCTAGATCTATGCGTAAACTATTTTTTATGAACTTGCTGAGTTTTGAATGAATAATTTCTTAAGTTGAATGTGAATGCATGTTATTAATTTATAAAAAATCATATATTTCATGTTGAACCATAAGAATAACTCTGTCCAAAGAAGAATGTGTTAACGTCGCGATTCATCCTAAATTAAAGCAACAATTTTGATCAGGATGAATAAGCATGTGAACGTATACCTTTCATGCCGCACTAAATCCTTTGATCGGAGCAAAAGTCTAGATCAAGGAATTATGTGTATTGGACTTTAACTTTAAAGAAGCATGCCCACATAGAACTACATCTTAGACCGAACCAAAGTTATGATCAAGATGTAGTGCATGTTAAAGGAATGCCATGTAAGTAGCATTATAATCATTGATCGGGCCAAAAGTTCAGATCATGAATTTATGTGCACTTGTTGTTTCATGTCTTCCGTGTTCTTTTCCTCATGCGGTTCTTCACTTAGACATAAGGTTAGACCAAGTAAAGGATTGTTGGAGTAGAGAGATCTACACACTCTTCTTTGAACACAGAAATATCTATGTGCATGTGAGAGCAGAGAAGGTAAAATATAGTTCCATTTACATTATATAGGAAATATCAATTGAGCCTAAAGAAACCACCATTTAGACATTAAGATCTGAAGTCAAGAGATCTCGTATGAGATAGGCTAAAGACGACCTTAGGGTTTAGTGGTGAGTGACCCATGTGTGTGTGAGATCACCGGGGGGGTTAAATTCCTACAGCCCCATGAAATATCAATTTAACAAACTCACAAAATAATCCACCAAAGCTCAGCAAGAACTAGAAATGTTAAACCATAATTGATCAATCTAATTCTCCCTGATTCCAAAATATTAATACAATCCTCGTAATTTAGGTTTAAATTATTTCCCATTTAAATCACTAACAAAACCACTTACGTTTGTCTAAACATTAGAAAAAAGAAAACTAACTAGTAACCCTCTATTAATCCCTGAGGACAATAAATCGGGGGCTCACCATCCCTATCTTAATTCAGACAGCGTACGCTTTCGTGTGATCAAAAATCACACAAAATTGTGGCCTATCATGCGTTATATGAGAGATGACTCAAACACCCTCCACCTCAAAGGTTGCCTACGTACGCTTTCATGTGATCAAAAGTCACCCATGTGTGTAAGATCTTCCCCTAATTCCTTCATCTCAATATGTAATAATAATTGTTGTTTCATATTATGAATACTGGATGAAACAATCAACATATCATCGACATATAAAACAAGTAATTAAACTCACCATTAGCATATCTTTTGAAATAAGTGCAATGACCAAATTGACTCGTTGTATATTGTTGTTCTTGCATAAAATGGTCAATTTTCATGTACCACGACGGGCTTGGTGTTTGTTTTAACCATAGTAACTTGTTCAGCTTGCACACCAAGTCTTTGTTTGTGGCATTATATTCAAGAGGTTGTCGCATATATATTTCTTCTTCCAATTCCCAGTGTAGGAATGTCATCTTCACATCAAGTTGCTCCAAGATCAGATCAAATTGCACTACAAGTGCTAAGAGAACACAGATAGTGGGATGTTTAACAATAAGAGAAAAGCCTTTAGCAACAAGTCTTTCCTTGTAGCAAGCATCAACAACTCCTTGAGATCCTTCTTCTTGGCATACATCTGATAACAGTCCTACTTGGAGGAAGCCTCACCAAACTCCTGCTTACATTATTGAGAAGAGACTCCAGCTCTTCATACATTGTCATCTTCCGATGCTCACTCTCACGACTCTCCATAGCTTCCTTATAATGACATGGAATATCGGTTTCTGAAACTGATAATGCAAATCCAATATAACCCCTTAGCCATGTTGGTTTTAGGCATTCACCATCTTGGTTTTGTCGATAACAACAGACTCCCACACTGGAGTCTCGTAGAAGATTATGGTGCAAATGGAACTGCTTCAAGGTCCACCTTTTATAATTTTTCAATAGCTCCTGCAGGATGCTCCATCTTCTCTAAGCTCCTAGGCCACATCAAAAGAAATTCCTCATCAAAAGTCACATCCCTACTTATCACAACTTTTTTATCCTCCGTATATATACTTTGAAACCTTTAACTCATCGCCTATCCAATAAATACAACCTTCTTAGCTCTTGATTAAAGCTCATCTTTTTTGCATGATAATATGTAGGACATTCAAGGATTTTTAAATTATAATAATCAGTAGCAGGTTGACTTGACCATAACTCCATAGGAGTCTTCTTTTCAATAGCTATAGAAAGCAAAAGGTTGATAATGTGACAAGCATAGTCTAGGGCCTCCGCCCAAATGACTCTTTCCATCCCAGCATTTTATAACAGACACCGAACTTTCTCCACCAAAGTTCGATTCATCTGTTGTCACTGTTCTGGTGTGGCTTTTCCTTCACTATGAAGTGGTGCTCAATCCTAACTTTCTGGCACTCCTGTATAAATTAATATGAAGAGTACTCTCCCACATTATCTGTGATTTGATCTTCGTTTTCTTATTGCCAGTTTAATTCTCCACCCACTTCTTCCATATCACAAACTTCTCCAGCACTTTGGTTTTGCACTTCATGATGTACACTCATACAAATCTGGAGTAGTCATCAATAAATGTGGCAAAATATCGTCGTTCGCCAAATAACGCCGTCTTTGCCAAACCCCAAACATCTATGTGCACATAATCAAATATCTCTTTGATATTGTAGATGGCAGTACCAAATGATACACATGTCTTCTTGCCAAAAACGCAATGTTCATAAAATTTGAGCTTGCGGGTATCAGCTCCTTAAAACAAACCTTCTTTAAAGCAAAACGTGATGGCACCCCAGCATGTGCTAGCAGTCTCATATACCATAGTACTAGCATCAACTGACTCATCCGCAATCGCAGCTCCACCTTCCACTATATTTCACTGTGAATATGTCATAGCTCCATGACTGATTATTAGAACTTCTGCTTTAATAACAACTTTGAAATCCTCAACTTCAAAAGACCTAATATAAAAAGATTCTTGCAAATATCTGAAATATGTCGTACATCCTTCAATTCTCGAACAACCCATCATGTATGCGCTCCAAGATGCTCCTTATCCTAATAGTATGATAGGAATGATTATTATCCATTGTCATAGCACCACTCTTCAACACCTTGTAAGCATGAAACCACTCACGTCGTGGATAAATATGATAGATAGCACCCGTGTACATAATCCCACAAGAGTCATCTGTGTACAAGCATTAGGCCACAACTGTAAGAGAAACATCATAGTCATCAACATTGTGTTCACCTGTGTAACATTCGCTTCAGTGCCTGATGAAACCTACTTCCTGTTCTTCAATTTCGAATAGTCCCTCTTTGAATGGCCATTCTTCAAATAATATGCACACTGATTGCTCCAAAGGCTTAAACCCCTAGAATTTTCCCACTTCTAGTTACCACCATCATTCTTCTTCTTCTTTCATTATTTCTTCTTATGAGATCTTCCACGCTGGAGGGTAAGTGCTTCAGCTATCCCTGACTTCATAGACTCCTTGTCTCTTTGTCGAAATTTATGATTTAACTATGCCTTCATCATACTTTAAGGCATCCTTCCCATGAATAGGCTCTTAGTTCAAATCTTTTTATTTTAATTATGGATGTTCTTATTGAACACATTCTAGAGAAGATTCCTTAATGCATGTTCTTTGCAGATGATATTCGATTAATTGATAAGACTAGAGATGGAGTTCAAGCAAAATTTGAGTTATAGAGGACTACTTTAGAATTTATAGGTTTTTATCTTGATAAATCTAAAATAAAATATATGGAGTGTAAGTTAAATTGTATTAGAAGCTCTAAGCTTGAAAACATAACTATTGAGGATCATGTGATCAAGAAGAGCATGAGGTTCAAGTACCTAGATTTAGTTATTCCAAATAATGGAGAAATAGAGAACAATGTGATTAATAGGATCCAAGCTGATTAGACGAAATGGAAGAGTGCTTTTGGAGTGGTGTGTGATCTAAAAATCCCACTTAAAATCAAGAAAAATTTATAAAGTAGCTATACAACCAACTATATTATATGGGACTGAATGTTGGCCAACAAAGAAGAAACTTGTTGATTAAATAAGTGGTACAAATATGAGGATGCTTAGCTGAAATAGTAGGTATACTCGTAATGATAGAATGAGAAATGAGGTTATCTGTAGCAAGGTTGAAGTGGCTCCAATGGTGGATAAGATTAGAAAATGTCATCTTAGATGGTTCATAATTATTAAGCGTAGACTGTGCAATACCCCTGTTAAGAAAATTAAGTTTATGAATTTCTCCTATAATAAAAAAGGAAAAGGAAGATCCAAAAAGACATGGGGATCATTCAATAGCAACTGCTTGCTTATGAGAAAGAACAACTCATAATGAAGTATAATTAATTAATAAAAAATACTTTAATATTATTTAATTAACATTATTAATTAATTAATGATAAATTGATTTCATCAATTTAGTCATAAATCATCATAATATTATTAATTAATTAATAATAAAGTAATAATATTAATTAATTAATCATTTTATTTACTTTTTTATTAATTTTGCTTTAATATTATTTAATTATTTAAATTTAAAAAGAGGAATATTTCTCGTGGATTTGCAACAGCATAACGAGATGTTTTAGGGTGATGAGATTTTTGGCAAAATTTCAGCAATATAACGCATCAAAATAGTTCCTGAACATGGATCTAAGATCAATAAAGGAAGTTTATAGTCAATCCAGCTAAATCTAAGATCTACCAAACGCAGGGTCTTCAAGATCTTCTTCGCCCGTCCAAATCTAGGATCGGCGAAATGCGGGATCTTCTCCTATATTTGCACATGTATCTATATCCTATTATAAGACTTGCACCTATTCCTAAAACCTAATTTAGTCAATTGCCTGCTTGCTTAACAGTCCAGAACGAAAGAGTGTTCAGCTGCTATTTATAGAAAAGGGGGAGGTCGGCTGCTATTTATTTTCTAGAATTTATATCAGATTATGGGTATGTAATAAACAGTTCATTATTTTTATGTATGCAATAATCTCTTAAAATGATCATTAGATTCAACATCACCATTAACCAGTACTTTTTTTAATTATACTATTGTATTATAATTTATAACTTAGTTTTCTACTGCTAGTAAGGTCGTTTAATTCATTAGAGGTGCATTGGTATTCTAGTGATTTCATTTGAGCTTTGGGTCTCTCGCATGACGCTTTGAAAGCGCACCCTTCTTAATTGGAGATAATTCCTATGATATCTGCAGTAGATTGTTTTTGTATTTTCTAATTATGTAATGCATACATAGCTTGTCTATCTTCATGGATTATTTTTAGTTGCCTACTTACGGTGGCGATTTACTGATCCATTTTAGTAATCACAATTTCAGAGATTGTTGTGCTTTAATTCTGATGCATAATTCTTTGGTTCACAATTAATGTTTACATAGTACAATTAAAGAAAATACTGTAAATTAGTATTAAATACTACAAAACATGCGTTATCAAAATTGATAAATTTTTGGACATAATGATTTATATTATTCTTGGAACACTTATTAATAATAAGAAAATATGTTTAGTACTTAAACAGCGGTATAAAAAGACTAACAGCAGAGTGAACTCTAACGTGACTTACTAAACAAGATTGTTGAAAATATTCCTTAATTTTTGAGATATCAATGAAGAGGACTATATACTTAATACATATCAAATAAACAAAACATAGAACATAATTAAATAGCGATGACTATACCACAATAAAATAAATATGAATGAAATTGAAATAAGATGTGCATTAAAGGCTATTGAAAAAAAAAGAAATTAAATTGATAACTACACTAAATAGAAAACAATTGATGGCATGATCACGTTTTAGATTTATTGTTCTTTTCTTTATTTTGCACTGGTTGTGATAGTACGTTGAACTTCGTACCAATTTTATTTTGTATAAATTTTTTTCACATATTAAAAAAGAGTTGCCAATTAGGTTTACTTTGCAAACTAATCATTAATATTTTAATAGATGCCCCCAATTTGATATCAGAGTCAGTGTCTCAGGAACACATTGCTCTTCTACATTTATTTACAAATTTATAGTATTTATATTTTGGTGATGCTTTTACATTTTTAGTATTCTGTAAGTTTAGGTTAGTTTCTTATTTGTAATAAAAATTTCTTAAGTTTCCCTTTCCCTTGTTTGACTTTAGCATTACACTCTCAAAAATAAATCTCTATTAATAAGTAAATTTGGTTACCTACTTCGTTTTTGCTATATATATAAAACCAAAACACCAAGCCTTGATCCCACTAGGTGTGGTCGACTACATGAATTCTTTGTTTCCATTGTGAATGATCAATGATAGAAAAAAAATATTAGATAAATACTAATCAATAATGATGCAAAAGCACATGGAGATTGAAATCAAGAAAATGAAAATTATGTCTAAGAGCACACAAGTCTATTTGTATCTTCTTTCTCATTCTCACCGCGATACATTTCGAAACCAATAACATTTTAAATTATATGTATAAGGAGAATAATTGCCTCCGGTTTCCCATTCCGCAGATGATGTACTTGCAGAATATTTTAATAACAATAGCGAGTGCTAAAGAATATGACTCATATTTAGTCTAATAATCAGCATTGTCGAGAAAATCTTGGCATGTTCGAGAGATGGTTGATGTGGGTCCATAATAGTTCAGCGAAGGAGCAATCTCATCCTCAAAGATACGCTTTGATCCCGACTGCTGTGCCAAAATCACCTTAAGAGGTGAGGGAGATGCAACCACTAGAAGAGAAGGTTTAAGCTCCAAATGCAGCTTAAAACAAGTTCCCACAGCATAACCAACTATAAGAGAGTAAGATCAGTACTTTGATAGGTTTCAATGTATGTTGCCAGAAACCCTAGGCAATTGTACCTATATCAAATCTAATCTGAGTGTCCGAGTGCTCCTTGGAGTGTCCAGTTCCACAAGATTGCGAGCAACCGAAGAACAAATCAAAACTCTATGTAGCCACATCAATTTTCAAAGGTTTTTCAAAAATTGACCCGAAGCACCACGAAATTGAATCATAGCAAAGATGGATTTTGAGCTTGGGAAGGGCCACCCCAACATGTTTAAGCAAGGATTCAATGCCCTAATCAAACGAATGCGCCCATTTGAGAAGCCACATTAAGAACACTTCTACCAAGATGATTGAACCAGATAAGACATGCACATTGTCTTCCTGATTAGATAGTTGATGAATACATACATGCGATTGATCAATACAACCAACAACCACCTATTAGATTCCACGAGACAAGATGTTTCAAATACATTCCATAGGTGATCAAAATTCAAAACATAGAGCCATTGCATAAATCTCATCTTCTAAGGATAAAAGTACGAGTATACCCTCTTAGGATGAAGAAGAGCGAATAACCAGGGAAGAACACAAGTGGGGACACGTAAGACAACTTAATCGAAAGATCATCCACCCTAGACAAGAGGGGACAAAGGACCACCAAGCGGAGAGGATACTGAGAGAATAAGGGAATCGCCAATGGTACTAAACCCTCCAAAGTACAACCATCAAGAGATGCACATGAAGAGATGTCCCGTCAAAATTTGGCAGGGGTGTTTCCAGCACCTTAAAGAGGTTGAGGCACAAGTAGGGCCAGTAGGGACAATGCCAATCACCGGAGAATAAGAGTAGAAAGAACAGAGGGAGCTAACCGATTTCAGATCCCGTGAGAAGGGCTGAAATGGCGAGGGTGAAACCGCCAGCGAATGAGTATGACCACAGCCCTACCCACGGCCCCTAGGACGGCGAGCCGTGGACGATAAATATAACTTAGAGGTTTCAGCAAAAAAGGCAGCTTTTGCAAACCGAAGTCAAGACAGCAGTCATCGCACAAAGGGAATTAGCACGACCGATCGAGGTGTCCAAGCATCCTCCACGTTGGCAACTAGAATCAAATGAGAACTAGAAGACAATGATGTCCAAGAATAAAAAACCAAGCCGAGAGAGAAGATGATATCTCGGTGAAGAGACGATTAACTCAATCCGATGACGGCGCAATACAACTCAGTTTGAAGAGATGAAACCACAATAGCGTTGATTCAGCCACCGGTAAAAATCACAAAATTCGATACATAAGCAATGAAGCAGCACGATGCCTCAAACTGAAAGCCTTCCCATGTTAAGGAGATGAACTCAAGCACCTTGACAAAACTTATAAGATGACTAATGAGATGGTTGAAGAAACTAGCACCGAATGAAACAGTCGTCGCCCTAGCCAGCAAGTGGCCAAATCATATGTGCACCCATGGCCGACAACAGACAAGGTAAACGAATAGCAAATGCGAAGATACGAATTCATGAACAATTGTGACGAGGATGTGAAGCCCTTGCCTTTGCGATTAGGGTGAACAGAATAGAGAACATATTTGAGATCCAAGAGTGTAGTTCAGGAATCAGATTCATAACCACAATTACGAATCTAATTTTTAGAGCAATAGAAGTTGTAATCTAAGAATCATATTCATAATCGCACACAACAATATATATGTGTGTGTCATTGTGTATATAAATTCTGGAGTACAAATCCTGTTGTCCTAAAGAGCAAGTGTTTTATCTACAGAAAAGAATATCACTACCATAAGCATGTCAAATACATAAAATACAGAACAATATTCGAGACTATGAAGATGTAGAAGTGAGAATGCCCAAGAAGACATGGAAACTTTTATTTATTAACTTGTTTTCTTGTGCTAATATACAAATATATATATATATATATGTGTGTGTGTGTGTGTTCTTTAATGGTTACCCTCCAGTATCTTTATTAATAAAATTTTAATAGATTTCCTAATATATATATATATATATATATATATATATATATATATATATATATATATATATATATATATATATATATATATATATATATATATAGATAGATAGATATATATATATGCGCGTGTGAATCTACTTCCATTTAAACTTCTTTGCATATTATCAAATCAAATGTTATCAAGAGTGACAGATGGCCATTGGGGAAAACTTTTAGTTAATCTTGCTTACAAATTCTGATATGAAAAAAAAGATAAGGAAAACTTATAAACGATGATTATTGCTAAAGGCTAATTATAACATTTAAAATGACAAATTCAATATAAAAAATTGCATAAAAATAGAGGCCAAAGTTATCTTTCTTTATATCATAACTTACCACACAAGTGCACCAAATTCTAGGATGACGGCCATAAGTGTTAAGAGCTTACTATGGATCTGTGAATTGAGAAAAAAAAAACAAAAATTAAATGTATTAATAGATGGCTGCAGCTCACAAACTTTCCAAATAGGATAAAAACTATTTTGTTGTAAAATAAAGCAACTTTGTTTTAATATTTTAGCTTCTTTTTCTTTTTGTTATGACATTAATAATGACAACTGACAGTTTAAAAGCGGTAAAGAACGGTCTGACGATTGTCCAACAGGTGTTAGATATGTAATGATTTAGTGTTATCTAAGGTTGGGAAAATAAAAATAGAACTTACTATAACTGAGTGTTATATCATTTTTGGTGCTAATTTTGTAATTATTATGATTTGGATGTTTATTATGAAAATTCAAAGATTTTGAGAGTTATAATGGATATATTTAATACTTACGCCAAAATAGTTACAAGCCTGACGCCTAATGCCCAAATTTCATAAGTAAAAAATTATAACCCAAATTATTTTTGGGTAGTAATTTTATAATTAATATTACACAATTTGGGTGGCAGTTTATAGTTATTTTAATTTAGATTATAGACCTACGAATATCTATGTTTTGAATGTGATTGATGTATAAATCTAAAATTTGAGAATCAAATTTTAGATAATTATATATTAAACACTCAAATTATAAGATCAAAATTATCACCAAAACCTTTTACAGGCATTTTTATACTCATAACATTTGGTGTTAAATAAACTTATAAGAAAATCTGTAGTTATTTTAAATTGGGTGTTAGACATGAACATATAAGATATTAAGGTTACATATCTAAATATCATAGGCATGTTTGGTTCTCATTTATCTTAGCTTAGCTTAAGCCCCATATAAATTTTAGGTTGTAGCTTAGCTTAACTTAAACATACTAAACCAAAAATCAAGAAATTTTAACTAAATTTACTTCTTTTTATATTAGGCTGACCACGACTTAAGCTAAACTAAATTGAGTTAAATTGAGATAAGCTGCTAAGAAAAGTCTGTTCATTTGTTAATAAAGATAAATGTTCAATTAAGATTACATATTAATTTTTAATTAAAAATACATAATATTAATATGTTGTTTGAAAGTAACTTTTAAATTATTGACTTATAGTGTTTTTTTTATTAATTTAAAGTTAAGAAAGCTGATAAGCTAAGCTTAAATGCTAAAGCTATTCAAGAGCAAGCTGCTAAGCTAAGCATGAACTAATTGGCTCCACTAGCACTGATTACAAGATTAGCTAAGCAAAATAAGCCTACTAAATTAAATAATGCTAAAGTTCAAAGTAAATAGAACATTACGTTAGCATAAATAAAGTTAAATTTTATTAATTAATAAAATAAATATTTGATCATTTTTATTAATATAATTAAAAAATTATATATAGTAGGATATTAATTATTTATTAATGAAAATACAAATTAATTATATAATTATATTATAAATTATGTAGACTATAAAAAAAAAGATTTATTAATTACAGCTGATGTTAATCGATACTGGATCCATTATTTATAATAATTATATTTATATGTTCATATTTATAATTTTCTATTTACTTATTTTAATTTCATTAATTAATGTTACTTATAATTACTTATAATTATTTAATAAAATAATATTTCCATAAATTACAAGTGATGACATAATTATGCTAAAATATTTATTAGCTATCATTAAATGATATAAACTACACTTAAGTATAAATAACCTTTTAATATTTATCAACTAATATACTTAATATCCAAATAATTTAAATATATAAGTAGAAAATTATATTTATTAGAAGTATAATTATTTAATAATAAAAATAGTAATTAATTATAAAAATAGTAATTAATTATAAAAATATATTATTAACTATGTAGACTATCATTAAATAGATTTATTAATTAGAACTGATGTTATTGATAATAGATTCATCATTCATAATAATTATATTAATATGTACATATTTATAATTTGTAATTTACTTGTATTAATTCTATTAATTAATTCTCTTACTTATAATTAAAAATGCTAACTATTTAATAAAGTAGTATTTCCATAAATTATAAGTAATGATATAAATTTTGCTTAATTAATTATTAATTATCATTACATACAGCTAATATCAATTGATAATTGATTCATTATTTATAAAAAATATATTTCTAATTTGATATTTACTTATACAAATTTATTAATTAATTCTTTTACTTATAACTAGAAATAGTAAATAACTTAATTAAGTACTGTTTCCATAAAGTCTAAGCAATAATACAAACTATGCCTAACTACTTATTTATTTAAATTTTATTATAATTAAAGAACCAAGGTATTTAAAAGTAGTTAGAATTATATTAAACATTCTTACAGCTATCATCGCACTAGTTATAATCATAAAATTCTACATTAATTAATAAATATTAAAGACTAGTTTATTATTAATTATTAATTATTAATTATTAGCATTTATTTCCATTATACTCAAATTAATTAATTCATTAACTATTTCTAATTATATTGATTAGTTCAGTAATAATTATATTTAACTATAATTATAATAGAAATTATTATATTAATTATAATTAACTAAAGTTATTACTAATTTACTTAAAATTATAATTCTTTAATTATGTTAATAAATATCAATTATATTAATAATTATAACTAATTATTTTATTTAATTATAACTAAATAATTACATTAAAAAAATATTATTATATCATTATATTATTTCAAATAATTATTTTAATGAATTATATAAGTCTCTCAATTTTAAATAATTATATACATAAATAACAATCATGCTTAAGTCTAAATTAAATAGATCATAGTCATAATCAAATTGTTTGAGTTAGCAACTTGATTTAGCTTATTTTAGCTTACCAAACTAAGATTGAACCATATATACCCATAACTTTGAGTTTTATATATGCAATTAACACATTTTATAGACATATCAAGCTCTTTAAATATATGCAAACTTGTTTTTTGAAACATGTTTTGAAAATTCTAAGAACACAAGTTGTTTAGAAAATTTTTAATAAATTTTGTAAAGATGCTTCGTGGCAAAAATTTATTTGCTAATTATATTTGCAAGATAGCTAAGAAAATATTTAACAAATCAATAGTAAGGGCATAATAGTCAAAATGCTTGATAATAAAAACTAGCTGTTTAGATAGAAATTAAAAATATGATTAAATATAAAAAATGGTTTAAATTTAAAAATAATGATAATACAAAAAAAAAAACTAGCTTATTTAAATTCAAAATAGTTGGTAAAACTAATATTGCATCCTTAGATAATTTATAAGAAAAATAAGAATTGCTGATGGAGTGAAATATATAAGCTAAATTAAGAGAGAGAATAACCAAGAATTAGACTCAAATATGATCATACAAAAATCATTTTTTAAAATTAAGATATTTAATATATATAAGCGAATCCTTTTACTAAAAGTTTTAATAAAGATTCTTCCAATAAATTAATATAAATGACTAATAATTATAAAAATAATCTCAACTATAATTCATTCAGCAAATTAGAAAAACCAAGGTTTATCCCATTTGGAATGCTCAAAAGATGATAAAGAATTGAAAAGCCATATTGTTAAATAGCATATCTATCAATGTGTGAAAATATTTGCATGAGAAAAAAATTTCTTGAATTACCAAATCATTTTAAATAATTTTGAAGGAGATCTTTGTTTTTTAATAAGAATAAAAGCAATGCTCAAGACTATGCAAATTATAAGAAAATTAAGTTAATGGGCCATGCATGGAGCCTTTAAGAGAGAGTAATAGAATATAATTTATGAGGGAAACCCTTATTTCACAAAATCAATTTGGTCGTTTGCCAAGTAGATCTATCATGGAAGCCCTATATCTACTAAGAGGTTTGATGTAGAAATACAGAGAAAGAAAAGATTTCAAATTAATCTTTGTCAATCTTGAAAAGTTTTAAAAATGAAGTACCAAGATAAGTTCTTTGGAAAGTTTTGAAAAAAAAATGTGCAGCTTACATTGATGTTATTAAAGATGTTATTAAAGATTTCTAATAATTTTCCTATTATTACTGGATTGCATCAAGCCTCTGCTCTTAATACTTTAATTTTGGATATTCTCACTAAATACATTCAAGATGAGGTTCCGTATAGCATGTTATTTGCAATTTTTCTTAATTGATAAAACTAGAGATGTGTTATAATAAACATCAAATTATATAAAACTGCTTTAAAATTTTAAAGGTTTCATTTTAAAGAAACTAAATTGAAATATATGGAGTGCAAATTAATTCATAATAGAAGTATGAATCTTGAGAATATAACTATTAAAAACTATGTGATCAAAAAGTGTGAGGTTCAAATACCATGATTCAATGATATAAAATAAAGTTGAAATAAAGGATGATGTGATTAATAAGATCCAATTTAGTTGGAAGAATACAGGAGCACTTATGGATTGTTGTGTAATTGAAAATCTCACTCAAAATTAAGGAAAAAATTTATAGAGAAACCACATGACCAACAATGTTATATGGAGTTGAGCATTGGCTAACAAAGAAGAAACCTACTACTAAAATAAGTGCTAAGAGATGAAAATGATAAGGTGAATGAGTGGGTATACTCAAAAGGAGAAGATGAGAAATGTGTTCATTCGTAGCAAGGTTGGAGTTGCTCCAATAGTGGTATGATTAGAGATGGTGACTTAAGAGGGTTCAAGCATATTAAGAAGGCATACAAAGTGTGAATCGTTTGATGACCCTATTAGAAAAATTGAGTGTATTAATTTTGCCATGTTAAAAGAGGAAAAAAAAAATCAAAAAAGATATGGGAATAAACCAATAAAATGGATCTTCTTCATTCAGAACTTGAGGAGTTTTTTTTTAATTGTGCACAAATTGAAGAAAAGATTTATGTAGTAAATTTGTTTTTTTTCAAAGAAATATATAAAACATGTTAACAAATGTTTTCGTCGTTTCATTTCTTATTTATAAGGAAAAAAAATAAAAACCAAAGCGATTACGAATGCTCCTAAACTATTTGAGCACATTAAACTTACATAAAAAGCACAGAATAGAGCAACAATGAGGCTTGAGATATAAATGGCTGTTGCATATATGCGAACAGGATCAAGCATCATATCAAACTGTCGTTTGGGCCCAATAAGGAATGACGTGCTGCCATAGAATGAATGAACACTTCAGTTCAACAAAAACAATATGAAGTTGTTTGATAAAAAAGAAATCTATACTAGTAATGTAGTCATTCATTTGCATCAAAATAAAGCATTTTTTAGAATGAGCATGAATAACAGTAAGAGATTCAAAGGAAAAGCTTCCAAATTTTTATTACACATCAAAATATTAGGACAGTCACTAGCTTAATCCAAGAAATTCTAGACACACCCAAACAGGAACATCTTTTTAGGTTGAAAAACTAGTTTTCCTTCCACATCTCTTGATGCAGCTAAATTAATATTTTTAAATCAAAAAGTTACTAATGACTTTGCATCTAATCCACTCATCAAAGTAGAAGGGCAGTCAAAGATATAAAAAAAATATTTTTCTCTTAAAAAAGGATAATAGCATTCCTCCCGCCACTTTCGGAACTCACATTTAAAAAACAAACACAAATTGATGAGAGAAGGAAACAAACCTCCCCAGTGCAAGTATATTTCCGAAGGTAAATGTTATACCAAATTTGATAGGGTTGAAGAAAACAAGCATCGACTGCCAAACAAAAATTGAAAAATAAAAACATGAATTTAATAGAAAATAAAATCTACGCAGCTAAAAAATTAGTTAAAGCCTAATGATTGGGATTACACCAACGATGATGGTATTAAACAATTTAAATGCATGATTTAAATTTCTCATCTCTTCAAAATTTGTAGGTGACCAAAGAAAGTTTGAAGAACAAACAAAACGTCTATCGACTTAGAAATCTCGAAAATATTTTGCTAAACAATGCCATAATTGAGTTGTATAAACTGAAGATTGAAACAACAAGAATAATACGGCAATGCACAACAGCATTATGAATTCATTATTCAAATACAAAAAAGAGGATACGAAAATACATTGATAGGCAAATTATGAGAAATACATCTACCCATGATTTATGTACCATTCTAACAAATACATATGAAAAAAATAAGATATCGAGTATTTTCAATTTTTCTGTAAGTTTATATAGGAAATGTTATTTTAATGGATCTCCGCTCTCAAATTATAGTACAATCATCAGACTAATCTCAATATCATCAGCTATAGTCATCTAATTAGATAACATGAAAAACAATTTAAAAAAATCAAATTAAGCATAAAAATTCACAAACTATAGTTATAAAAATTAAAGCTAACAGTTTATCTCAACCATCAGATCTTCTTAGGATCATTAATTTCATTTTCTCCCACAATAAAAAACATATATATGAAGTTTGAATTTTTACATTGCAAGCACATGATCTGGTATATAAAAAGGTAACTATCTTAAGTTTATGTGTGCTCATAGAAGTGATGCCTTTGAGTGCAGAGCAACCACAACAACTTTCAATGAGTTTTCCTCTTGCTCTCGTACAAGGAATGAATTTTGTTACTCAATTAACATATTTTCAGTTCATCTTATTCATACTATTAGTTTGTGGTTTAGTTGGGATTAAGAGTATTGTTCGCAAATGCTATAAACAAGAAAATTGTTTGGATATATTACTTAAAAGTTGGAAAGTTTTCAATCATCTCAATTTTATTGCAATGACTTCACTAGTTATAGCCAAAGCTTTATTTTTATGATTATTTTAAAATTGAAGTTTTTGTGAAACTTCCTTTTTTTCTACTCACATTTTCATTAACATTTCCTGGAAGCTTAGGTAGAGCCTATAACAGCATATAAAATCATATTTGATTTTTTCCTACATCTGATTAGTATTGTTTGAATTATTGGGTTCAAAACAAAGCCTTAAGATGAGCCAAAATGACACATAAAAGTATGAACCAAAACCAGATCACCTAATAAATTAATATAATTCATAATTCATAATTGCAACTTTAAGAGGTATTTAACAAAATTGTTGGGGAATCCAATCCAAATCAAAGACGATCTTAGAGTTGTCAATGCTAACATAGATTGTTATGAAGCCATTAAAATCACCAGGTAAATCTGATGCAAATTTGAATAATCTAAGTAAACCTATAAACAAAATGCACAGCTAAAAATGTCTTATAGTGTATAAACAGCTAATTAACTCCATCAAATTAAGCATGAGGTTTATGGAAATCATCATCAGCAGTACCATGACATCAATATGAGAGCATAACCCAAAAAGTTAAATCAGACAAGTCTATTATGATAATCATATAAACCCAAAAATTTTCAATAAATAGTTGATGAACATGGATAATTGTTTTGAATAATAGACTAGATAATTATCTAACTTACATTAGTAAGCCAAACAAAGATTCAATGGTTGAAAGTTTAGAGACAAAAAGAGAGGTTAAAGAAAGACCCAATCACCATTTGGGCCAAAATAATCCCAAAGAAGAAATGCTCACCATCATCTTATAAGATTTATATCTTTTAAATAAATACAATGCAATGAAATAGAGCCAAATTTGTTAGCGAATCTATGAATATGTTTGAAGAATAATAATTACATTTTGAGATTATTGAAAAACAAAAACACTAGATGACATCAAAAGGAAGATTGCTTGCACTTAGTTGCATTTGAATATTTATCAAGGACCCCAACTCCTAAAAGGGTCACTACCTTTACAAGCAATGCTACAGTATATCAACCAAATCAGCCCATTTTATATTCACTTACTGTGCTGGAAGGGTATTAACCGATACAGATGCAAGGAATTCTTTTGATACAATTTTCAATCTTAGATAGTCACCAAAGAATGTTGTAAGTGTCACTAAATTGGCTACTATGCAACGAGTGTTCAACTAACAATCTATACATAGCAATAGGGAGAAAATATTATTGATTATCACTCAGAAAAGTGCAAAAGCTTTAGCCATCTAAACTACATTTTAGGAGTAAATTTGCTTGGGGTTGATTTAAGTATATTAACTTGAGATTTTCCTAACAAATAGATCACAATTTATTAATTTTTTAGGTCTACAGATTTCTAGGGGCGCAAGCACCTGTAGTTACCTACCTCTTCTAGCCATGAGTGTGCTCACGATTAAGCAATGTGACTGCATAATGGCTGAGCATCATGAGATTATGTCTATTTGGGTAGATGAAAACAGACCCAATCAAAATCCCATAGTTACATTATCTTGATTCAATTTGTTTCAATTTGCCAACATTAGAGAAGAATTACTCATAATATTTAGAGATTCTGATTAGCAAACATTAGTTACATCATCTTAAATATCCTAAGTAAACTAGATCAAATTTGTTAAAGCTTAATCCTTAGGTTAACATTTGCTGATAAACTAGTAGAGACATAATCAAACAATTTTAACAAAATAGTTTAACAATATAAAACATAACTTCATGTATTGTCTTTCTTATGTGGAAATGTTAGTTGATGTGTATTTATGTATTGTCTCTCGACAACTTTATTTGATCCTTGTCCAGTCACTCGCCTCAGAGCTCATAGTTGTTGAAAATTGGAAATATAGCTCATGTTATTCTTCCTTATTGAACAATCAGAGTTGCCTCTGAAATTTTAGCTCATAACTTAGCATTGGCATTTCTTCTAGTCCTCCTTGACATATTGGGAGACAGTGCACTTGCATTCATCTTTTCTGCGACAATTGACTTCATTGAAGAATCCTTCACGCTGACATTGGAATGGTTAATTCCCTCATTGGCAGCGATATTGTCATTGGCCCTCATAATCTTCATTGTTGACAATGAATTGTGAGACTACCTGAAGAAAATAGACCATCTTCTTTGAGAGAATATTCACAGTTGCTCCTATGGCAACATCATCACTTCCGCATCTTGGCGGGTTTAGAATTATAATGTTTGGGCGTCTACCTTGTGTTGTCGGGCGTGAGGGAATAGCTAGTTTGAAGGACTTCTTGGCCGCAACTTCCACTCCGATTGGCTCAACTCCAACCTGAGGAGCCAAAAGAAATTTTACCATCTCGATAATAGTGCCAAATTGTAATGTTGCTCATGCTGCTTCAGCGTTCAATACTAACTCAGGGAATTTCCCCCAACTCAACATATTAACCTTAGATGCCATAGTTTCAAGTTGAACTAATTGCAATTGCCAATAAATGCTAGAGATGGTTAAGTTGTAATAGAATATTAAATTGTAGCCTTTTGCGACAAAGTATAGTTTATGACTCGCATCTTACTTTCGGGATACGTCATCAATTGCAGGTTATACTAATGTTGGTGAAATTATAGCTTAAATTAAATACTCCTAAAATGGAAAGAGACATTATCCCTAGTGGAGTAGTAGCCAAAAAAATTTATCGCCCCATAAAATGTAATGATCTCCACCTTTTGAGTTAAGCTTCAGAAGTAGACATTTCATGGGGTAGATTTAAATTTTAAGCAAACTTTCCCCTAATGAGTATACAGGGTTTAGTTAGATCTAGGATCTAGAATTTTCTATAGGCGCAAACCCCAATAGTTAATTACCCCTCCTAGCCATTTACAGAGAACTCTCGATTAAAGAATATTATTATCATTTAATTATCAACGAAATGAGGAGTAAGTGGAAGTTGAACCAATTAAGATCTCATAGTTTTGTCATCCTAGGTCGATTGTGATTCAATATGCTAATGTTAGAGGAAATATTTTACTCGTAATGTCCAAAGATTCTGATCAACACATTGGGCTACCTCATTTTAGGAGTCTCAAGTAACTAGGTGGTGTTTGAATAGAATTTAAAAAGTGTTTAAGCACTTTTAATTTGGGATAGCTTGGATTGAGGTAAACAGGCGTAAAGTATAATTTTTTTGAGAAAATTGAGATTACCGGCATTTAGATTGAAGCAAAACGAGTGAAAAACCACTGCATTCTGATTTTGTGTGCATATAGAAACGGAGTAAATGAATTACGCCCGAATCAGGCGTAATTGGATGCAAAGCAACGAAGCAGCCGAGGGACCGAAGGATTCGTTCATCCATCTTCTCCAGTGAACAAGCCGCCGAGCCGAGCGAGCAAGTCCTTCATCCATCTTCCGGCTAATCCTTCGTTCATTCAAATGAACGATAGATTCGTTCGTACAATCGATTCAGAAAAATGAATCGTTTAGAAATATTTTTAAGGATTAGGGTTGTTCGAACAAAATGAACGAAACATCGTTCGAATGATTCATTTGTTTGTTTTATTCGAACGAAACCAAAATTTCAAAAAAAACAAATTTTTAGGGGGTAATTTTACACCCCTAATTTACCTAAATCATCACTCTCAGATTATTTCATTCCAAACAAAAAAATCATAAATTTTCTAAAAAACTACCAAACAACAGTAAAATAATCAGATTACTTTACCCTCATATTTTATCATGACAAACAACCCCTCAATTTAAGATAAGGCTTATATCAATTGCCCAATTTTGATTAGGATGCAGAATACATTCATTTAGAATTCATAGGATTTGTATTTAGGATAGGAGTTACATCCTCCTAAAATGTCTAAGTTTATTTTTGGGATGGGGCTTATATCCATTTAGAATGTTCAACTTTGATTCTATTTGAATGCCCAATAAAATGGGTTTTAAGGCCTTATCATTTAGACAAGGTTACCTAATATTATTTGTAATTTATATATTTTAGATTTTTATATAGGTTAGATGGCATAGTTTTAGTTGATATCAAATAATTTAAGTATTAGATTTTTTTACTTAATTTGATTTAGCTAAGACAAGTTAGGTCTACTAGGAATGGAATAGCACAATTCAACTAGGATCATTTAGATTAACTAGGAATTGTGTCATAGGCTTGTTTGTGTTGTCTTGGTTGTTTACTTTATGTGCACGCTTTTAACATGCGAACTTTTTTTTATTTTCAACACTTGTGCAATTATATTATTATTCTTTCATATGCTTTCATGATCATTGATCTATTTTATCTTTTATGTGTAGGTACCAGGTGCTCAGCAAATCAAAATGAGTCAGCAAATTCAAAATGAACACTGACAGTGGAGCAGTTTGACTTACAGACGGAGGCATTGACAATGGTATTGGGTGTCTTGTAGATGGAAGCACTGACAATGGTACAAGACAAATTGATGATGGCTTAAGAGTTTTCTCAATAAAGAGTACTAAGAGTGTGCTCTTGTATTTTGAGTATTGAAAGTTTTAGATATTTATGTCTATGTGAGATATAAATAAAATATTGTGAACAACTATTTTTCTTTCTTCTTTCTTCTTTCTTTTTATTATCCTATTGTTTGTTTGAGCATTTGTCATCACCCATTTATCCAGTGCAATGATTAGATTCATAGTAATCATAAGAATCTCTTTTTAAAGCTTTATTTAAACTCTAATCTCTAAGCTAATTAATTTAATTAATTGGTATATAATATCATTTATTAACTAATAATATAATAATTAATTAACTAATTAATTTAAAAATATTTATTGAATATAAATAACTAACACATGATTAATTAACTTCATTAATTTAATCACTAATATATTAACATTATCAATTAATTAATATTTAAATTAATAATATTAATTAATTAACCATTTAATTAACTTACAATTAAATTTAAAATGTTTATATTTTTTTATTAATTAAATTAATTAAATGGAGCATAACATGACGTTTTTAGATAATGGGTATTTTTGGCAAAATTTAATAGCACAACACTTCCAAATATTCGAGCGAATTTTACACTGTAAGACAGAGGTGAAGGTATCGTTGAGGCAGAAGGCATAGGCGGGAAAGATTGTCTCGGCAGCGCGCAAGTGATGCACAAGGCCAAGGCGAGGGATCTTTACGACATGCGTGAGCAGCAGGCGTAGAAAGCAGAGGCGGAGGCGCAAGTAATTTAGTAATTTAGTTTGCGTCTTCCTGCTTTGTCTCCTATGTTTTTTATTCTTTTTTTATGGTTCAAACATTATTAACTAAGTGGAGTATATAACACTTGAAAGACTTCCACTCAAAGCCTTAAAAATTTTTAATGCAAGAAAGATGGACAATTTAAAATGATTTGAAGTATTAATACTAACACTTTCATGCTAAATATTCTAAGAAATGTCAACTTGCATCAAATATTCAAAAAGGTTGATACATTATATACTAAAAACCAGCCACCAATGTGTTGTACTCTCCTGATTATCAATAGCTAACATGTGAGCCTCTAACCAACAACTTATCTATCATTAAAGTAGGGTTAATCCTAGAGGCAGTACTTGATAATGAGATAAACTCTATTGATGGTATATTTTAGGTTACTTAAATCTTCATTACAGAAAGCTCAAAAAATATTCTCGATTCTACGAAGCAATATTAAATGCATCAAAACCAAATTTTAAAAGCCAAAAAGATTTGGTGAGAATTACATCTACACATGATGCAAGTGAAATTCTAATTGTTATTTTAGAAATATTAAAGAAAAAAATTTTACACTTTCTTTTAATTATTAATTTTATTATTCAAATTATTATTTAAAATGAAATGGTGAATGGGAATATTTTTTCACAAATTTCTGCTTTAGGCCATCGAATTAAAGCCCATAAATATTCCGCTAAAACCATCACATTATAGCCCATAAAACATCAATTATAGACATCTAATTAGAGCTCATATATCACAACTGCAACCATCACATTTGAACCCACATAGCACCAGCTACAACTATAATTTAAATTTTTCTGTTAAGATAATCGTATATGCGCTGGCATCACAAGGCACTATCAAAGAAAAAGAAAAGTTAATTGTGGTTACAATGTGTTAAGAAAGGAAGGGGAGATTTGAAATTCAAAATACAACATTTAGGGCATCTAATACTCATAAGCTGCTTAATTGATAGGATTCAATAGATTTGTATAGTTTTTTTTTTTCATTAAATCTCTATATTAAATGTATTGACATCAAGGAAAAAAATTGGATAGAATTTATATTGATTTCTTCCCTCTCTCCATAGGGCTGGCTGATTCATCCCATCTATTTCATTTGGCTTCACTCTCCCCTCCCCCTCCCCCTCCCCCATATGCTGATGACCAAACTCTCCCTCCTTCCCTCCCTCTCCCCTAGCCTATAACTTAACCCCCTACTCTCCCCTCAATAGGCCAGCCGTCAAGCTCCTATTCTTACTCAAGCCCCCAAATCCCTCTACCCCTCTCCCGGGCTCACATCCTTCTCTCTCGCCCAATTAGGTTGTCTCTCTCCATACTCTATCCCCTCCATTCTTTCTCTGTCTTATAACAAAACCTACCACCCCAACAGGTCATCCAAACAATTTAGGCTTATCCCCTCCTTTCATCCACTACTCCCACAGCCTTCATATTCTTCGATTAATTCAAAAAGAGCCACCATCACTTACAAAGTGCAATATGTGCACTGAATGGAAGAGCCAGGCCGCTTTTACCTACAGAACCTATACTCCGGGTGGCCTCCGTACCCCGGGAAGAAGAGCAAGGATCATGATCTATTAGATAGGTATATAGGGAGCAGGCCACCTAAAAGAAGGTCTTATTTATTCCCACCCGATATTAGAATTTTTACAATAGAAAGTCCACGCACATTGATTTGTCTTACCATATGACATTTTGTGCACCAACAATTGAATTGAATGTCTTTTGAAGTCACAAATAACTACAAGAAAATAATAAAAAACACACTAGCTATTCAAACTGCAATTTTAAAATTTTGTATGCAATAACAAAAACATTGTAAGTAAATAAATCAATAATAGAATTTTCTATACTAAAGATTTATGAATAAAGGAATACTTTCATAATTAGCATTGAACTAAAGAGAGTAAAAATCTTTGTTTCCAGATGATTACAAAAAGTGATATAGTAATAAGTTGCGCAAATAAGAAAATTTTATCATAACAAAATCAAATCATAAACCAGCTTAACAAATTCCAAATCTATTTATTTTTGAGTAGTCAAACTTTTGAAAAATAATGTTTTAGTTTATCATAAGATGCAAGGTTAGAAAATAAATTATTAAAATGTTTCCAATAATACTCAAGCATTCATTTCCCAGAATGCTTTTCTTAAAAACAATATTGATAACTTTCTACCAACAACAACAACAACAACAAACCAAGTCTTAGTCCCACTTAGTGTGGTCAGCTACATGAATCCTTTATCTCAATTGTGCTCTATAAAATAGTAGTCTCTAAACAACTTCCTACTAGTTAATCAAAATTTTAAGTTATAATGCTGCAAAGAAAAACAAAACTTCAGACAGAAAGACGTGGAATAGCAATTACTAGTATAACAATTTGGGTCACATCATATAGCCTCTGAACGAACCAGGAAAGTACATGCCAGACCAGCAGCCAAGCAAACGGTAAAGCCATATAGTCTCTGGACATAAGAATATATGTATTAGTAACCTGTTAATAAACTAATATATTTTGATAAGTTCGTAATAGAATATTTAACATCTTAATATTCTGATGCAGTGGAAATGAAAGAAAGACAACATGGCCAATAAAAATTGAAAATAAAGGTTGGATGTTGAAAATAATGCATTAGTTCATCTGAATAACCATGAACTAAACAGTTTTCACAAAAGTAAATGCTTATATTATGTCAGAATAACCAGCATTTATCTATATGAGAAGATGGGCTTTAATAAAGGAAGATGTTAATAAATATAGATAAAGATAAAGCAAGAGTTTTTGTATACAGAGAAAGCAATATCAATATTCAACGATAAACAAAATGGTGCATGTTATCAAAAAACTTTTGTAAAGTTTCAAACAATAAGGCAGCGTTTTCTATCAAACTCACAAGTTCAGTAAAAGGCAGCAATTTTTTACTATAATATAAAATTCAATACGCAAAAGTTTTATCCCTGAATCATGAATTATGAAACAAATTTAATCGTCCTTTATAAAACTCAAAGATAAAGACTAGTGAGTTGTGCCCTCTTTAAATTTGGAGAAACCCCATCCACTGATTAGAAGCATTTCTTCAGAAAAAACATATAAATAAGAAATAAAATCAGCTTTTATGCATGTATTTTTTATTTCTATCCCAAACTCTAACACTTAAGCAAAATGAAGTGAGGGTCATCTGTGTTCTACAATACATAAATCACAAATCAAAACTTTAACTTCACCAAAAGTATATTAATAGCCAATTTTTAAGTAAAAGAACTTCAAAGGGTTTTTTTCTAGCAATGTGAAGCAATCCAATCTTAGAACGCTTTGATGTAGATCATCAAAGCATTTGAAGTATGAAATGTACATTTCACAAAACACTTAAATGCATGGGAAGAATGTATTTCAGTACAAAACAACAATGTTATTTAGGGAAATTTTCCAGCATATTGCCTCAACTAGTTCAGGTTAACCAGTTTAATCCCAGACTATTCATGACCAAAATTAGCCCCCAAACTGAGATCAAACTGGTATCCAAATATATAATTGGGAACTAAATTAATATCAAATTAAATATTTGACCAAATTCGGTATGTTGAATATCATGGGACGCCTGCACCTGAAATAACTTGAGGGATATTGTTAGCAAATATTACTCATTTTCTATCACATTATCAATGCTCTCTTTTCCATTAATCTAAATATATCGCTACCTTACATTTTCCCTTTTAGAATTGTTTACTCTATTCTCATTCCTGTATTTAAGCAAAACACATTTTTACTAGTTTACTTCATTTTAACTATGAATCACGCCCAGTCTTTGATGGTTTAAAAGTCTAACTTGTTACCATGTGTTCATTATTTAAATCCAAGTTCATTCTAAATTTAATGGATATTTACAGTTTGAAATAGTAATAATAATGATTTACCAAGATAAATAGCATATACATAGCTAACTTCATACAGATGAGATCATATTTTGATGTGCTTTATTAAAATGAAAAAAAAATTAAATTATATAAAAATTTTCATATTTTTTAAATTAAAACAATTTTATATCATCATAAAATTTCAAATTATTCAAGGATAACCCTAAGCAATGGCTAATTAATGAAGATGATATTAATAAGCTTTCAAATGTAGTAAAGAATATTGACTGCAAAAAGGATAAAATAATTTTTTTGCAGTTTGATGATGATATATGCTTTAGTTGAATGAATCTAATCAAATATTTGGTCAATCTTGTTTAATCACAACATATTTTAGTTCTAAATCTTGCCAACTGTTTTTTTTTAACATCTAGGCACCTGCACGGTTGTATTTCTAGTTGAAAAGCTAGTTAGTGTACACGCATGCGTACTTTTTACTCAATAGATTACAACCTCCCAAGAAGTTCACCAAGCATGTGCAGATCTAAACAGAGATAAATCCAATATTTAATCAAGTTCAGATGTACTCGACAAGTACTACAAGAACTCAAGTAAGAAAGCCCTACTCGCATCAACCCAATCCACTAGATATACTCCAACATCTACCTTCATATGTGAAAATCATCATCATCTGATCAAACTATTGTGGACTTCGTCTTCCTAAGTTAATCGAAATAAATTGGATAAATAAATATATTTAGTACCATTTTCTTCAGTCATACAATTTAAAATTATAACTGATTTTTTTTGGTGAACTTCTAACTATATACAGAATGTGAGGTTATTAATTTAGTGGGTATAATAAATTTTTTTTAATTAAAAATTTAGCACATTAATATTTATATTGGATTTATTTTAGGATTGAGATTTAATAATAATTAATAAATAGTCCTAAGAGTATCCCCTCACTCTCCTGCAAACCCTAATTTTTGTAGAGAAACTGAGAATGGAAACCAAGAAGAAGAGATATGGAGAGAATGAGAATCTGCAATCCAATAGTTTATTCTATCAAGCGTACATATGTGATTGCGGATTACATCTATATAATAGCATTATGGCTAGTAATGTGTAGGGTCATTGCAAGGCATGTCACTTGGTAAAGGTAAAACATCAAAAACTAAGTGATAAGATATAGCTCTTTCCTTTTCTAGAAAAAAATAGAACAGCTACACTAAGTTTATTGTAGGATTGCTCACTTGCAACAAGGTCATGATTATATATAAGTTATAATGTATCAGTTAACCAAGTAAGCCCTTCTATGTCAATTTGATTATCAGATTTTATAAGCAAGCTTGTTCAATTGTACTTAAAGGACTTTGTGTGATAATCTGGTGTGCCAAAGATTATTGCATCTAATTGTGATGGCTACTTCACAATTTTAGTAAGCCATGTAGTCAAATTTAAGCGCTCAATTAAATTAAGTGCAGCCTTTCACCAGCTAATTAATGGGCAATTTTAGTGCATGATTCGAATTTGTAAATATTAAATTTTAGTAATGTTGGTAAGACCACACTCCCTCAATCGAATTTTCCTACAATAATAACTTTTAGTCTAGCATAGATATGTTTATAGACAAAACTTCAAAAGACAAATGTCAAACACCCTCAATTGAGTACACTACTTCCTAAATTCATGTAATTCAGTTCAATTTGAAGTCTACTCAAAATCATAAGTATTGTGGTGTCAAGCATGATTCGATTAATTTTCAAATTAAGGCCTTATAATGCTCAATGTTATTTTAAATTCCCAACCAAACATGTGAGTAAATTTGGTATGGACAAGAAAAATAGTCCCAAGTTCATTTATCCATTCGAGATTGTTTCTCGATTAACACATTCTATATATAAACTTCATTTGTCATAGTATGTGAGTATGTTACAAGATGTCATTATGTATTATGTTTGAGAATGCATAGCTGATCCATCTCACCGTGATAGTGACTAAGATATTATTGCTCAAGTAAGTCTCATATATCAAGAGGAACCTAAGCATATTTTAGTATTGCATGTGAAAACCTTTGTGGTAAAGTGATTCCCAAGATGCATGTATAATGGAGAAATTGTCATGCTCTATTTGGTTGGATGTAAGAAAATGTTGATGTAAAATAAAAATAATTGATCATAAGAAAATGTTGATGTAACCTAAAGCATATATAAACAATTTCATTAAACTCTTGAATTCTCATGATCCATAAAACTTTTTAAAAAAATGTGTTTTTATAATTGCATGCTAAATCTAGATTGTGTATGCTTTAACATGTTAGATCTAAGAATATATTTTGCCAAATACTGATCTTTCTTGAGACATAAATTTGGCATTTTATGAAAATTTTTATAATCTTTTAAAATTAAAAATCAAATATACAAATTATTTCTAGATACTTTATAGATAATATCCAGTTAAGGCTGAGAAAAAGTTGAATAGGTATAAGAAAATTGCATTTCTTTGCATTCATAACTGTGATAATTCAAGAGTTTAGTTCTACTGCAATGCCAGTTAGTGAATCCTTTTAGAAAAGGTAACAGTATCCCTTGTTATATTACTTTGTGACTAGTGATTTTAGAACCAAGAAACAGAATCTTTTTTCTACTCACCTTTACCCTACTCAACCCCTTCTAAACCGATCCATCTCTGGTGTTGCGAAGAAAAGAAACAGAAGCTATGCTGGCAAAAACATTCCTTTGAGTCACCCAAAAATGCAAGAAGATGGGCATACGCTAAGCTCACGCTGATTGTACATCGCAATGTTAGCACACTTAAATTTTCCAAGACAATAAGAAATATTTTTGACATATGAGAATGGGATTCGCCCATCTGTAAGAAAATGAAATGCCAGCCAATGCACGGAGAAAAAAGAAAATTGCTACTCCATAACACACAATTATCAGCTTTCCATTTGTTTGACTGAACGGATCCAAAAAGAAAACGAATTCCCTAAGAACCTCAAAAACCCTAGATCTTAACAGACACAATAGATATTTCGGAATTGTCAACTGCGAGGGATTAAGGAGCATTAACACTAACTAGCCTTGGAATGTTCAACGAGTTCAATGCCTCAAAGGCCAAATATGAATGATTAAAGATCGTATATATTAATTGGACCTGCTGGGTTGAGAGCGTGCAATGTCGATTGAAGTCATCGAAAAAGGAGGGGGCTTCGGTGCAGGCTTCCTCATCCACCTCCATTCCAACTAGCATCTTAGCCCTTTCTAGCGCCCTGCTCATCTTCTCCATGTCGATCCTTGTATGACAAGTTCCAAGTATTAGGAGTTTTAGTGCCCACCCGAAAGAGCTATTGGGGAGAGGGAGGGGTACGTTCGATCAGTATTAAAGGTTTGAAGTATCATGCAAGTATAAATAAAAATTAGTATTTTATTTATAATTATAAAAATCTTAAAGAAAATATTACTAAAATTTTCTTAGCAATATTTCAATTTCTCTTATTTCTTAAGCTAAGAATTGCACTTGGTGGATTAAATTTAAATATCAGTTTATGCTCTATATTTAAGAATATTTTATCCAAACAACTTCTTGATTAATCTCATTTTCATTCCACCCAATATCATTAAACCCAATAAAAATAGCTTTATGCTAAGCAAAAACATTAAGAATAATATACTAGTTGTTAAATAATTATTCCACATGAATAAGTTAAAGTAAAGGGGAGGTAATATTCTTATAAAGTTCAATCTAGAAAATTTTACGATAAATTCAATTGGGAGTACCTTATCCAAGTTTTTAAAGCCCCTGATTCTTTTATGCAACAACTCAAGGTTGTTACACAATATAATCTAGCTTAATTAAAGCTTAAATTTGTTTTCAATAGATTATAATCATCATTAGCACCAAACATTAAAAATTTGGATGTAAAATAGTCAATGAATATTTTCGTGATTATTTTATTAAATTTAATACCCAAACAATTTAGTAAAATATTTTGATCTCAAAACTTAAATCTAAGAGAATATTTGAATTCTTCGTATCAAAATTTGATAGGAGTGCAAGTTTAATAATTTTTAGACTTGTATCTATTTAAAATATTTATAAAATATATTTTACATTTTTATTTAAATAAAAAATATAGGATTTTAATTAAAATTTAATTAAAATCAAATTGTTAAATTATAATAATGTTAATATTTGAAACCATGGAAATCCTATGTAGCGGGACAGAACACAAAACATGGGAATCCAATCGATTGTACCGTGTTTCTGTGATTATATCATACAACTATGATTGGATCGAACCGACCCATTATATTTGAATCCCGAGCATCGGATTGTGCTGTTAATACTACGACTGTGATACTCCCTGGCACTATTCATCATCGTCATGAACTCTAGGACTCCATCTAAATTTGTAACTTATCATTTTATAAATTAAAATATACTTGTCATGATCAATACAATAAAGAGAGCATAAATATCCTTTATTAAAATGCTAATGCATGAGTTTTTTGTACATATATTCTTTTGCATTGTATATAATTGCTATAAAAGTCTGAACAAGAATGCCATAAATTACATAAACTACAATTTGATGGCTAAAACATGATTAAAAGTGTTAAGGGCTAAAGTTAAATCAAAGGCTTAAGTTTTAGAAAGTATGATAACTAAAGCTTACGATATATAAAAATTTCAATAGAAATACAAATAGTTAACAAATTCGATGTATATAAATTGTTGTGGTGGTCCACCCTACTGCTTGCACAACAAATATATTTAGCAATGGGATAGATGATGAGTCACATATATATAATTATTTTCAGATTTATAATGCATGATTTTTCTGAAACTAATCGTTATTCTAATATGTTATATTGTCATTGCAGTTTGGAAGTGATCAGATTACAAAAAAAAATGAAAATTAATAAAAATGAAGAATTCTACACGCAATGGCACGTCCAACGCATCCCAGCGCGCTGTGGCGGATCAAAATAGAAAGACTGGCACAACTGCATGCCATAGCATGCTCAAAATTAGAAAGTCAAGCGCAACAGCGCGCAGCATCGCATTCTGGCTCTACAACAGGCCTCATGCAGAAAGCTTGGCGCTACAGTGCGTCGTAGTGCCCTCCTGCCAGAGACCACGACGCTATCACGCGCCGCAGCGCAACTCAACCCGAAAGCTCGGTGCTATCGCTCGCCGTAGCGCCCTTAAGATAAAGAGCCTGGCGCTATAGCGCGCCGTAGCGCCCGCCATAAATATGCTATGGAATAGGCATCCAAATCAGCATTGGGAAGAGGAATATACTTAATTTTTCCCCTTCTCCTAGCAGGAATTAATGGCAAATCAATTAAACCTCTTTATTTTCAATGGAATAAAGGAATAAAACTTAATTGCAATTCAATTCTCAAGAAGAGGGAAATGTTGGCTGCACAAATGCTTAGAAGATTTGCAAAGATTATAAAAGCAAAACTTAAGACTAAACAGAGGTTCCACATTTTGAAATTCAAGGATTTAGAATATTTGAGGTTGCTAAGCATAAGGAAGGAGAGTTCCCCCTGCCCAAGGAAGGATAAAGCTTACATTGAAGGAGAAGGATCAAGAACAGGAAATAGAAGAGAGAAGGAGGTCTGAGATAGAGAGAAGATCCGATGAATGTGACAACAGTTCCTAGTATTGTATCTCTATCTCTCTCAATTTCTTTTCTGTGAGAGTCATGCAAAGGCTCCTAGTTTTATAGTATTTTCCTTGTATTTCTTTTATAATGGAAGCATAAACCCTCCTCGAGGAGGGTTGGGCATATGCATGTAATGAGTTAAGGGATCAAAGTGTGTTTGTACTCTAAAATTTATTAATCAATACTTTCTTTAGTCATTTTCTTTTGATTATTTATGTGAAGAATTCTTGGATGAATATTGTTTCATGATTATATTCTTATTTAAATGTTTTAAAACAAGAAAAATCGTCAATCTGACTTATCTTTTAGAACTAAGGGCATGCATATTGAGTATCATTGCCACGAATGCCTGTGACACATTCATTGTGCGAGGGTGATCTATGCAAGTCCTTAGGCCTAAAAAGATGGATGGAGCGATGGAAAAATACATGATCTTGAATTCCACTGCTCACCATTAGCTTATGCTAGGAACATGTGCATGATTGCAGGGAACCTTGCGACAAGCTTTATGAGCATTGTAGCATTGTTCCTATAGCTAAGCTTAGAAGTTAATGCGTGTGATCCAAGAACCACCAATTGAGCTCCATAGCTCGTTCTAAGCTTATGTGAGGATTATGATGCATTGTGAGTTTGTGGATGATGTGACATAACCTACTTAGCCCAATGAATCTCTTTCTTAGCTAAACTTAGAACTAATACATATAAGCCATTAGGGGAATCAAGCTCACGTGATGCACAACTAAAATAATAGATTTGATGACTTAGTTGTAAGCAATCAAATTTAACTACTCTGATCACGTGAGGGTTTATGTGTTGAGATTGAACCTTCTTGTGTTCATCTCTGAGCATTAGGCAAAACTTAGTCCAATTTGGGGGATACCCTAGAAAAGACTATGTTTCTTGATTATAACTAAAACATCTAAATAATTTGACACTAAAAATTGATAAAAAAGAGTACTTGCATAAAACCCTTAATGAATTACATGCTAAACCCAACTCTTCCTACTTTCCCAACAAGTAGTTTCTCAATAAAAAAACCTTGATTCTTAAAATTTGAATGAAAAATCAGCAACTAAAGTATTGTCCAAACATCAGTGAAATCAAATATTCTTTAGTAATAAAATACACTGTTCTCAGTGGATGATATATCTCGGGACTTCATAATCCCTTAGTACTTCAGTCCAGAATTTGCAATGTGAACAACAAGTTGCACGAAGTTGAACCAATCTTGATTAGGCATGAGTTTAATCTAGAAGATCAAGAACATCTATGTACGTCAATTGAGGTTAAGTTAGAATTTTTATTGTAATAATTAGCTAAGCCTATCCAAGAAGTTGTTGCAAATGAGTAGATAAATGAACAAGCTCAAGAAATGCCAATGTGTAGGGAGGAAACTTAAACTCAAATAAATAAATACAATAAGAAAGAGTTAAAGTATCAATTCAAATTTGATTATTCTGAAATGCAACAAGAAGTGTCAATTTGTATGAAGGAAACTTTAACTCAAACTAATAATGACAATGAGAAAAAGTTAGAGTGTAACAATTCTATGTTGTTACCTTATTAAATTCTAGCATAATTGAGCATTCATTTTGATCCCATTACTTTTAGGATATCAAATTAAGCCTATCATGAAAATTTGAAGTCAATTGGATTCCACTAAGTCTATAATTATATTTTGATCAATCTAGATGCCCTAAATTAGACCTAAAATATTTTGATCTCAGAATTAAAATCTGAGTGCATTTTTGAATTTCTCACCCCTAAATTAGTTAGGGGTGAAAGTTTGGTATAATTTGGAAATCATTTAGGCCATAATTCACATTTAATTAAAATGGTCTAATTACATTTTAGAGTTTCCAACAATTCAAATTTGCATTTATACCTTTAACTAATTAAACGGCTGGGATCCGCTGTGCGGACCGCGGGCGATCCGCTGCAAGCCCAGGTCGCGCAATAGCAGTGCTTCTGTCATATCTGCCATTCGTTATATTAATCCAACAACTAGAATTAGATCTCGCGGAACCGCGAATCTGCCGTTAGATTAACATGTAAGATCATACGACGTGGATTTAATCCGATCCGGCCGTTAGGATCTGGAAGATCAGGACCATCGCATCTTTTCGATCGATCAATCAGACGGCTCCGGACCCTCCACAACTGTGGATCTTCGTCCCCACTCAATCGCGCACCCGACAGGGAGAATCCCCGTACCGCTAGCTGCCTCGCTTGTCCCCCACTCCTGCGTCCACCTCAGCAAGTCGTTGGGGCCTATCCTGAAATGCATTGGAGCCCCAATCGGGCCTCGTGGCCCGGTTGAGCTTGAATTGGAAATTCGAGAGCTCGGCCATGGCCCGACCTCTCGGGTCTCCCCAGCCAAGCCAATGGCTCTGGAAGCTTCCCCATTCCATGCCGAGGTTATAAATAGCCTCAGTATTTCACCCTATGATCCTTTACTAATCAATTAGAGCCAAGTTACCTTCCGCCATTTCCAAGCTTCCATTGTTGTCTGTCCGATCTTCCCAGGCATCCAGGCATGCGTACCGCTGATAGAAGAGTCTCCTGGCATTCAGGAACTCTTATGGAAACCTCAGGAAGCTCATCAAGCTTAGTATTGTCCCCGGCATTATCTGCAAGTCTCCTGTCAAACCAGGTACCCCCATTTGTCGGTTTTGAGCCAATGAGGCTCGAACCTCTCTCCTTTCGATTCGATTACATGCGTATTGTCAAAATGAACTCATTGATATCGTAATTGAGCCATAAGCTAGCCCTGGCCAATCGAATCGATCGATCGGGCTAAGCCTCTTAAGGAACGCCTCAGGGGAGTAAGGTCCCGGCATTCCAGCCCACCTCGAGCTCTCAAACCAGGGGGCTTCGATCCATTTCACCTCCCTAATGGTGTAGGGATCGAGCCCTGGGTCTGGCGTGGCCTTTGTGGGGAGAATTGCCTCCCCACAGTAGCCCCATTGTGGGAGCTCTCAGGTGAGTAAGGTCTGGCTGATCTAAACTGCCTCACAGAGGGCTTCTGGTCACCATCGACGCATCTAACCACGGTGAACGTGTAGCGACAGAGAGTTAACCATGCCGTGGTCGGAAGGCGTCAGAATTGGGTGATTAGGGTTCCCCTAATCGGATCTTTTCGTTGAATGAAGGATCAGGGATGAAGCCCCTGTGCGGGTCGGGCCGACCCGTGACCCACGCTGTGCGACAGTGCCGGGCCATCGGGTCAAGCCGACCCGCGCATTTTGTAAATGGGTCAGGACCCATTTTAGTTTAAATAAATCTATTTGGAATTTTTTTTTCTTTAAAGAAAATGGGTTCGATTAATTAGAAAAATGCAATTTAAATTAATGATATAACTCTTAATCCACTAATCCAAATCCTATGATATTATATATCAAATTGATCAAAAAATCATCAGGAATCTGAATATAAAATAATATTAATCATCTAATGGTTGGATCTTCCATTCTTGTCTAATTAAAGCAAAACTTAATTAGGATGGATTAGCAATTATACTTAACCAAAGTGTCTGTTTAGGGTGCCATTAGTTTTCTTATGATGAGTAGAATGAATGTGCCAAGTAGTTTATTTTTCTGATCTTTATATTTTAACTTATGCCCTAATCTTGTTAAACAATGATTAGTAAAACATATAGTTTATATATATTGGATCTTAGCAAACTTAGTTTCTGATTTAATTGTATTGTAAATTAGGACTTATGTGCCAAATTGCATGAAATTTTGATTTAGGGTCTAATCAGCACTAATTACTTTTTATTTTATTATGTTATACGAGCTAAAATAGAACAACGATGAGTTAGTATATCTACCCAACTATATGTATTGGAGTCTTTTATATAACTATACATTCCCCCTCAAGAATATGTGTAGTCTTCTGATCACTCTTTATCTAGCCTTGGCTTAAATATGTCTATACAGACTAATCCACCCAAAATAAAACCCCTTCACTATATTATTTAATTTTTATGCTTATGCATGAGGTTTGATTGTTATGATCAAAGGATTAAGGTTTCAAAGCATAACTGCAAATCAAAGGTCGCCAAATTCAATAGCATATCATGTGATATCTATTGTTATTGTTTAATTTCTTATCCTTAATGATTTGGGTTAATTGAAACTCTAATTGACTTAAGACATTAAATGTATGTCTTAGTCAATATATATATATATATATATATATATATATTAAATTTTGAAAATAATATTTAAATAAGATATTATTCTATCTATATTAATGATCAGTCTTTCTAACACTTAATTTAAATATAACATTATAGATTCTAAATTCAGCTACAATTTTCCTAAGTAAGACTATGCTTTCATTAGCTACCAATGCTTACCTAAAAAGGCTACTAGGCTCATTAGCTCTCTTGCTACCATATAGCATTTCTAGATATTCCAAGTAATTTACTTTCTAACATGTTGAATATGTTTTTTACTAGTGCACACTAAGGACCTTGGGAATGAATCATTAGTCTAGATATATTTAAGCATTAATTTATCCTAAATCTTGGTTCTAACTAGATGTTATTGGCTTGTCATTCTAATTATGACCTAAGTAATTCATTTCTACACCACATAGGTTTTCATTCCTTAAATCACATAATCCTAATTATTAACTCCCATAATCTAAAATGGTTTTAGGCCTTCTACTCTTTTTTCATCTAAAGGTTGATCCTTTAATTTTCTAAATAGTTTACAAAACCTAGTATGTTAACAATTTCTAAGGAAAAGGTCCAATATGAGTCTAACCTAGGGTTTCCTTTTTAAAATTATAAATTAAGGTAATTAATATCAAATTCTAATCTAACATCCTAGCATTAGCCCCATACTGGTTAAGCTACTCTTAAATCATCTAAGGAATCCAAATAAGACCTTATTGGGTCAACTCTCTATGCATCTACTTTTTCCTTTTCTTAACTTTCTCTGATACTAACTGTAATAGCCTAGTATTAGATTAGATCATTTGATTCAACACTAAGTGTTACTATAGTTCTTAATATTGGGTTAGCAAGTATTAACCCATTATTAAGTACTATAATGGAAAATGATTTGTAAGATAAAAAAGATAGACGCATTTATAAATAAATGGTAGCTAATACTATTTCAAATATTCAAATAAATATAGGAAAAGAAAGAATTTATCTCAGATAAGTAAACAGAAGGTCCCAAACATGATTTATTTATATACTATTCAATAAATAAAAGAACACTCATCATCACATGAAAAGAAATAAGTCTGAAAACTCCAAGTCTACAATTATTCTTCTAACTCCACTCCTAGCTTGTTTGTTGGATCACCTCCAAGCCCTTAATCTACCATATTTGGTTTTTTAATACAATAGATCATAGCCAATAAAAGAAAAAGTGATTATATTTAGTAAGTCTAAGTATATTTAAAGGTTTAGCATTTTATTAATTATTAAAGGATATCACATTTAACAAATTGCAAACATCAATAGTGGAGCATAATGTTAAAAGGAAAGAAGTACTGAAAAGTAAATTACTAATAAATGATAGGTAAAAACAAGTAAATGTACTAATGTACATAATGAATTTTTGTAAGAAATAAGTTTATGTAGTAGTAGTAAAAATATTGTATAAACTATTAAGAACTAAGTAAAAGTAAAAAAATACATGCTGAGAATTGTAAAGAAAACTTAAGAAATAGTGTAATAGTAAAAGTGAACTGAAACATATAGTGTAAAGTTGTAAATTATAATGGTTAATTTTCTTATTGATTATTATATTATATTCTGCAAGCATGTATTAAACAATATAGATTTAGGTACATCTACCCAACTGTATGCATCAGGGTCTCTTGTATAGCTACACATTATCCCTCAAGGACTTGTGTACTCTCCTAATCACTCCATAGATAGCCCTATCTTAAATATGTTTGTACAAACTAATGCACATAGAATAAAACCCCTTCTCTATATTATTTAATGTTTATGTTTATTCACGAGGTTTAAGTATTATGATCATGTGATATCCATTGTTATTGTTCAAATTTTACCTTAATGATTGGAGTTAATTGAACCCCCAATTGACTTTAGACATTAAATGTATGTCTTAGTCAATTGAAATATAGTACATATATTTATAATATTATTCTAACTATATTAAAGATAGGTTATTTTAACACCTAATTTAAACCTAGCATTCTAAATTCTAGGGTCACTTAAAAATTTCTTCAGTAAAACTATACTTTCATAAATTATAAATTCTTATTTAAAAAGGCTGCTAGGCTCACCATCTCTCTTGCTACCATATAGAGTTTCTATATATTGCAAGTGATTTTCTTTATAACATGTTGACTATGTTTTTCTATTAGTGTCCACTAAAAACCTTGAGAAGAATGAATCATTAGTCTAGATTCACTTAAGCATTAAGTTCTCCTAAATCTTGGTTCTAGCTAGATGTTATTAGTTTGTCATCATGATCATGATCTAAGTATTTCATTTATGCAACACATATTTTTTCTTTCAGTACACCTAATTCTAACTATTAACTCTCATAATCTAGAGTGGTTATAAATCTTCTGCTATTTTTTCATCTAAAGGTTGATCTAATACTTTTCTAAATTGTTAATTCACAAAATCTAACATCTCTAACAATCTTTCTAAAGAGAAGGTCCCATATCAGTCTGACCTAGGGTTTCCTCTCTTAAAATTTAAAATTTAGGTAATTCCTAACAAAATTTCAATCTAACACTCTAGCATTAACACTCTATATGTTAAGCTACTCTTAAATCATTTAAGGAATCTAAATAAAATATAATTGGGTCAAATATCTAAATTTGAATATAAAAATAATATTTTTGAAGCCCAAATTTTGATATTTTGATTTATAAGTCAAATCTATTCAAACATAGTAAATTATCAATCCTTGTGGTGCAAGGATTCGAATGACTGGTAGTTTGCAAAGTTTGGAGCTCTCTAGACTCATAAATGTGCTAATTGCCATCAATGGTGATTATAAATATGATAAGTAAAATTAATTCTCTAATATGCATTTTAATGTCATATCAAGGTTCTCCTCATTTTTGTGATCACTTTGGAATATAATTTTAATATTATTGGAATTATATTTCTTGAGTTATTAGATAAATTAAATTGACATTTAAATTTTTTCCTAAGTTCAAATTCCCTTTAATTTTGAATATTCTTAAAGATTATTTCTTCAAGGATGGTTCACGAGAGCGAGCTTGCTGGGCCACAGGCCCAATGAGCTGAACCAAATCTTCGGCAGTGTTGTGTGGGCCACGGGTTGACCTGCCTAGCATTGTTCATCCCCATATCAATCATGAGAGACGGTAGAGGAAATTAGGGTTTCTTGAGAAAATTTTGATTTACTGTCACATGGCTTATCTTGATGGGTGTATGAGATGTCAAAACAATTCTCATGAAGCAGCCTTCCTGACAGTCTTAAAATCCTTAATCAATTCTAACCCTAATGTCACGACCCTATTCCATTTATGAGGATGACTAAGGTTTACTATGGAGGGAGAATTATCCCTCCACCGAGCACCCCATAGCTCGTTTGATGTCCTAGCACAAACACTGGGTCAAGATCAACCCATTGGACCCCAAGATGGAGCATGAGTGTGAGCAGGTAGCCTAAAAACCCATCAGCTCCCTAGCACTATACAATATTGTACATGCCCGATGGAATGGTGGCTCTAGTTGCACACTACGATGAAGGTAGGGATATTTCGCCCGACTGATTACGACTATTTGATCCATTGGATAACCATGATCTAATTAGGAATGACAGATAAACCCAATGAATAAAAGTCAAATTAATTATAATAAATTCATTTTAAATTAATTATTATACATTGATCAAATGATCTCAATGAACACTCAAAATTAAACCCTAAGCTAATTTAGGAGTGAGGAACTAAAAAATGAAGTCAGATTTTTGAACAGATCTTAAAATAATTATCTCATTTTTCTATTTAATTAAATTGATTAAAGTTCTCATTTTAATCAAAAGACTCCAAAATAATTATGGTTCAATCTTAATGCTTTTTATATACTAATGGAGAGGTTTCTAGATTACTTAAGCTATTAAAAGTTAGATAATAATCATGGGTTGTAACACACATGGTTGAAACCCTAAAAGACTGAGGCACTATCCCACACTGTACAAGCCCTAATAGATTGAGCTCTGATAGAGCTCAGCAGATGATCTAGGATGATATGGAATAGGAAACTATGCATTCACATATGGAATTGAACCAAAATTGCAAGGGGAAGGTGGGGTACATCGGTTCATCGAGTTCGCCTATTTGCTACTTCTTGGAGCTAGGATTGTGGTCTTGAACCTCTGCACTGCCTTCCAATTGAATGCAAGATTCTCAAATGCATCGAAAGAAATTAATTTTTGGCCTTAAGGATGGGGAATTGACATGCGAGGACAGCCATTGCGTACGGTAGGGCGAAGCTATTGCGTGTCATGATCATGCAGAATGGAAGGACAACAGCACAGTGCTCCTATCGATCGTGGCCGCCTGATTGATTGCATGCCTTGGATTTGATCTTACGGTCTAATAAACCATGGATGAACTAAAGGCCATTGGATTACAGCTTTGATCCAATAGTAAGATCTTGATCGGGCATGATTAATCAACTGCTGTATGATTATGTAGAGAAGGCATGGTGACCCGAATGCAGGGATCTTATTGTTTGGGTGTGCGACCGGATAGTGGATCGACTGCTATCCAAAATATCCAATGGTTTACCATTAAAATAATTTAAAATTAATTAATTAATTAAATATTTTAATTAATAAAATTACCATTTATATTAATTAACATATTGTGTCCAATTGAGCTCCAAAAATTCTAAGAAATTCACCATTTACTAATTTGGGTGTGAGGAACTCAAAAGTGAAATTATTTTATGATTGGAGCTCAAATAAATTTTCTTAATTTTCTAATTATTTAAATAAAATAAAATATTCAATTTATTCAAATGACTTCCAAATTGTTCAAAACTTTGGAGCTTGATCAAAATGTTGATTTGAATATAATTGTGATAAGATTATGGTCATGATAAACCTAGATTAACTAGGGGCAACAAACTAGGGTTGCTAGACCTAGATCAAAATAAGGAGGGGTTTAGCCCCCTTGGAAGGGGTTATAGATCTAGAGGAAAGAGTAACCAAATTCCAATAATTTAAGTGCATGTACACACGAGTAGTTGATACCTTCCTAAAATAACATATGATTTGAGAAATACCAGGCAAATTGGGTCTTTTATTGCCTAACAATAATAAAAATGCATTATCTTATCAGGAGAGTTAGCTTAATTTAGAGCCTGTCATATAGAGCTAGTGATAAAAATATATAATTTTATTATTGATTATTTCAGTAAATTATGCAATATATTTTGACAATATTTATTATTATAGGTTGAACAATTTCTCATTTTCATTTGATTCAAGCTTTGTTGAATAATATTTTGTTTATATTATACCTCATTAGAAGCTAGAGTGTATTTCTTATAGAACTTATATGTACTCATACATGAATTGGTTAACATATTTTCTTAGGAATTGAAAATGAGTAAGAGAAGATACTATACAGGAATGTTTGCCAAGAAGTGAGATAAAGCCCAAAAAAAATTTAGATTTTTTTTATAAATTTTGGGATTCACTTTTAGAATATAAATATATCTTAATTTGGCTCTATAAATAATGAATTTTGTTTAATAAATAAAATTGTTAGTTAATGTTATTTAATTAAAAACTATTGTTTGGAAATTCTCAACCTTGCTCCATGGCTGTCACATGTATCTCTAACTCATTTTAAATATGGTTGTTGTTGTATCAAAATTCATTAAATTTTAATATGGTAAATTATTTTATATTATGGTGTTAAGTTTGAGAGCAATGATTAGTTCATTGATTGAGGATGGAAATAGCGGGTTGCTCCAGTTTCAAGTTGGCTTTATGAGTTTATCATTTGTTGGAAGGTAGATGTCAAGAAAACTACTTTTTAGTTGATCTAATCATTATCAAGCTAACTGTTTTCAGTATTTTGATGCCATATTCAAGCTCATGTGACATTGAGCAGGCTCAATATAAATTAGGTTTAACTATTGATTAGATCTGACTATGACTTAATTCATCTTAGTTAGCAGAGGTTGGACTGATGTAAGTATGCACACAAAGTTTTGGTTTTTTTATCATTAATAATGTGAAATAAGTATGATTTTATTGTTAAATCAGACTTTGTGGCAAAAAATTATTTTTTGTATGTTATTCATAAAAAAATCTTAGCAAAATTGCACAAGTATTGACAAATTTAGCAATGAATTATGTTTCTAAAAAATGTGAAGAATTTTGTAACCCTAATTCAAAATTTTTAAATTTGCGACACCAATTTGCAACTTCGGTTGTCTTTATTTGGTAGAAGTGATAAACTCAATTAGCATGTTTTATTGATATTTTGTTCTCATATGAATGTTCATTATGAAACTGCTCAAGCTGGCTAACTATCACATTATTAAGTGTTTTGTTTAAGAGTATACAATTAGCTCATGAACAACAAAATTACTCTAATCTTATGATAAATTATAATTAGCTTATAAATCATATTAAAGAAAAATATTCAGCTACTGATGCAATTGGTTTGGATATTGGAGACAATTTAAACTTCTAGCAAAATAGGAGATGTTTATTACAATTATGATACTCCAATATTTAACAAACTTTATCTTCTAATAATCCTTCTTCAGTAAAACATGCATATGTAATGGACACATGAGAACATATGAAATTTTAACTATAGAATTTCATCAGCATTGCTACTAATGATAAACTTGTCTAATTTGTTAATACTTTAGGTGATTGGTTGCCATAAAATGATAAAGATTCATAAATTTCTAGCAGCTCAACTTTTTATATAAAATTGATTCAGAAATTTCCCAAAGATGATCCATAATTCACTAAGCTAATCTGAATCTTCTAAGCTGTGAGGATTAGCTGATAAAGAAGGCATAGCTTGTAGGTTTTGTGACTCAAACAATCATCTTGTGTTTGCAAAAGTATAAAAGATGAAGATGAAAAGATTTGCAAGCACAAATAAAACTTGGGATAAAGAACTTAGGAAGATTATTTCTAACAATGAAATGCTAAAGAATATATTACAAGTCTGAGGAGCCTTGGTCATAAGAGCTAAATGTTATGGTAAATGACTAACAAAGCATAAAATGATAAATGCAAAGGCATCAACTTTTATATTTTTCTTATAGCATTAAAAGAAATGTAAAAGATGACAACAATTTTTGTTGGGTGGCTAAGTCTATTGGCTTTTGAGCCTGAATGGAATATCCAAGAGGGGGGTGAATTGAATTTGATTTTGGAAAACTTAAGAAGTTAAAACTATTTTGGACACTTTAAAATAGATAACAAAAATTCTAGATGCAGAAAATAAAAATAAATAAAAGATGTAAGTGAACACAAAAAAATTATGCTGATTTGGGACCTCCTATCAAATTATACTGGTTTATTTGAAAATCCACTCAATCTGAGTATTTCCCTCACACTTTTAGCAAGTAGAAAAGCCTTTTCATCCTTTTTAAATCTTGACTATGGAGTAGCTATACAATCAAACATATCCAAGTCTTTGCCTCAGTGGAGCTACTTCAAATGATTTCTTTAGCGCAAGTATTTTTAGAGTGGAGATAAAAATAAAAATGAAAATTAATGAAAAACTTACAGAGAGAATTTTGAAAATCATTTCTATAAGGCTTCATATCCATTGAGATGAAGACGAGAACATAAATAAACCATTAGTATTTTGAATTTAAGATGAGTCTTGAGAGCGCAAGATCTCACCAAATTCCTTAAGAGACCATTAAGCTCTCTGACCTTATTGTTATGAGATATTCTCATGTATTAAGTAATATATTAAGATCTTTGTACAATATATCCATAATTATACTTAAGTTAAAGATACCTTGCCTATAATTCCGCCACCACCATTATGACCTTAAATGTGGATTTTGCACTTTAGCCTTATCTCAATCTTAAGCCCAACCCTTTGATGGTTCCATTATTTTTAATGTTGTTGAAGATTGTCTCAAAAAGAGTAAAATGAGGTTGGAGAGTGTGAAGTGCTCAGCGGAGTGCATAATAAGGTTGTCCACCTATATGTTTGAAGGAGAGGCTTAGTTTTGGTGGCAGTTGACAATGGACACCAAAATTAAGAGTTAATCCCTTGAGATCAACACTTGGGATGAGTTTATTTCAGTACTTCTAGCCAAGTATGTACCTCAATATACTCAAGCTATGATACAAAATTACCTTAAAAAACTATTAAAATGGAGCAAGAATGTTACTATTTTGAAGCTAAGTTCACCAGGCTTGCCCGTTACACCTTAAAGATTGTGGATATGGAAGTGGTTAGATGTGTTCGCTTCCTTAAAGGCTTAGAGACTCTTTCAAAAATAGTCTTCTACCCTTGTGAATTATTGATTTTTTTGATTTTCTAAAACAAGCTAAGTAACTATCATGATTGAAGAATGAAGATACCACCATAGCAAAAAAAATTCAAGAGAAAAGCCTACTCAGTCCCATCGAAGAATGGATCATGTAAGAAGCACAAGAATGTGCTATAAGTATGGTTGAATAGGACACCATATCAGCATTCTAAAGCGACTATCACGATTGATTGCCAAGACATCAGAAGGAATGCTCCACCTCAATTTCCCAAAAGTGAAGTGATGCATCACAAGCTACTGAGCCATCTTAAGCATACTCACTAACACTAGTAGAGGCTCTCAATGATCACAAGGTCATATCATGTACAATTTATTTATGAATGTACATTATTATATTTTATTTGAATTTATAACTAGTTATTATTTTATTTTGAATAGACTTATAAGCTAGTTAGGTTTGCCTACTATGGAGCTTTTATCCCCATTTTAAGTAGATTTATCTTTTAGAATTCACCAACAAGCTAGTTATCTTCTTATTATATTCTAAGCCCTTACAATCAATATTTCTCATATGAGCTTATTTTTTTCCCATGTCAAGCTATGATTTTATTTTGGGTATAGATCAATTGAGTCATTTCAATGCATTAGGGGATTGCACAATGGAACACATCCATTTATTGATATATGATAATTTTGTAGTTGTCACTGATATAAGAAGCTTGTTTTCATTTATCATCAACTCCAACAAAGTGAAGAAGATGATTCAGAAGGGTTATGATGCCTTTTTAATAACCAAGATGGGATTAGAGAAGCCCACGTCAAGATTGGTAAACTTGACTGTAATATACGATGATGAACTTTTATTATTGATCATATATCTGGTGCCCAGCTTCTTTTGAAGGCCCAATATAAAATGGCACCCTATGTGTTGCAAGATCATTATAATCAAATTCAAGAGCTGTTGGATTGTGGATTTATCATGTGCGCATGTCACCTTGGGTAGCAATCATATTGATAATCAAGAAGAAAGATGGAAACCTTTAATTGTATTTTTTTATTAAGAACTTAACAAGGTAACCATGAATAACTGATATTTCTTACCCCTTATAAATGATTTTTTAATCTATTATTTAAATATTAAATCTTTTCAAAGATCAATGTGTGATCTGTGTATCACAAACTTAGAATCAAGGATGAGTACATCCTTAAGATGGTATTCCACACTATATATGGCCATAAAACATTTTTTCTCATTCCATTTAGACTTATGAAAGCTTCACATATGTTTTCATGGACTTGATATAAGGAGTGCTCATGACCTCTTAGATTAGTTTATCATCATCTTCATTGATGACATCCTAATCCATTCTAAGAGTTGAGAGGGACATGAAAACTACTTCTGTGTAAATATTTGATTGTTTCATTGTACTTTTATTATAATGGAGGCATGCCCTTTAGGGAGGGTTGGGCATGAGTATGTAAAAACATATGGATGTAATGTTTTTACTCTGCAATTCAATAAAATGTTACTTAAATCTTGAATGTTTGTATGTTATGAATGATTGGAAAATGGGGATTCCTTATATAAATTTATACACACACACACACACACACACACACACACACACACATATATATATATATATATATATATATATATTTCAATATATAAACCTCATATAACTCAATGATCACCTTGTCCTAAGGATGTGCGAGCATGAGAGTCAATGCTACTAATGTTTGTTACAACATTCATTATGCCAAAATAGCCCATGCATAACCTTGGACAAGTTCTTGATCATTTGAGCCATGAAAAATGTTAACATTCATTGAGCTCCATAACTCACTCTTGATTTATGCAAGGTAATTGATGTGTGTTAAGCTATGAGCTATGTGATAAGCTCATTTAGCTTTGTTGCACATTACCTTGGCTAAAGCAAGTATAGACGCATGTGAGCCGAGAACTACTAATTGAGCTACATAGCTCACTCTAGGTTTATGGAGGTTCTAGAGCACTACGTGCTATGAGTGATGCGACATAAACCCATTTAGAATAGTAGCTCATTTCCTTAGCTAAATCAAGAGTTGATGCATGTGAGCTATTAGTGGAATAAAGTTCAAGTGATATTCAACTTAAAATATAGATTTTATCACTTAGATGTAAGAGATGAACTCAAAATCTAATTATCACATGAATGTCTATGTGCTAAAATTGAACCTTTTTAGTGTTTATTTCAGAGCACTAGATAATGTTTAGTATATTTAGTAAGGTTCTCTAAAGAAAACTAATTCTCTTAATTATACAATAAGAAATTAATCCAATTAACTTGTTAAGAAGAGTACTTGCATGAACCCATATTCTTTGCATGTTTAATCCCAACTTTCCGTAATTCTCCAAAAGTAGTTGAATTCAAAGAAACTCAAAAATTGTAATTTCAGACCAAATTCAAAGCCAATTTGATAACTTAAACATTATTAAAATTAGGTATACTTTAGTAATGAAACTAAGCACCACTCCTAGAAGATGATAAATCTCCGGATCTTACCATTCCATGTTACTTTGGACTATGTACACTTACGTGCAAGCACATAATACATATTCTTGCTCTGTCAAGTTTTTGGCACCATTACCGAGGAACAATCTATTTGATTTATATTAGAGATAATTTAATAGTAAATAATGACTTAAGATTTTGATGCATATATTTTTTCAATTTATGTAATTATATGTTTATTTGATTTTTGTATTTATTATTTTACTTTCCCTTACATAATTTGTATCATTGTGTTGTGCTTAAAAATTTATGCTTGATTTAAGTTGTACATTCATAGAACAAATTGTGCCAATTATTTATTTGATCTTGAAATTCAGCAAAATTTGTTAAGAGAAAGAAGGACACAACTTAGAACAACTCAAAATCAGTAACTGATGGAAAACTTAAGAGATAATTTAGGTGAAATACATAAACAAAATAGAGGTATAGCCTCTAGAAACTATGCATTACCCACCGTTAGAGGAATGTCACATGTGATTATCTGACCAAATGCAGAAGAAAACAATTTTGAAATAAAATTGTCTACTTTACAAATGGCCCAAAACAATCCATTTAGTGGGCAAGAAGTCAAAGATCCAAATTTACATATCTCCAACTTCTTAGAGATATGTGATACATTTAGATATAACGGTGCCACTGATGATGCCATTAGGCTTATATTATTCCATTCTCACTAAATGATAGAGCGCAGAGTTGACTCAATTCTTTAACTGAAGATTCATTTTGAATGTGGGATGATTTAGCTAGGAAATTTCTAGTTAAATATTTCCCACCTGCTAAAACTGCTAGGTTAGGAAACAATATATCTCACTACTATCAACAGGATGGAGAGACACTTTATGATAGTTGGGAATACTTCAAGGAGTGCCTTAGGTGTTGCCCTCATCATGAGTTCCCCCAATGGATGCAAGTTCTAACATTTTATAATTGACTCAATGCACCCACTAGGATCCTGATGAATGTAGCTGCTAGAAGTTCTTTGAATATTAACACCCAAGAAGATGCTTACAACCTATTAGAAGAAATGGCAAATAATGCATACCAATGGTCGATTGTGAGTCTTAACTCTAAGAGGAAAGATGTTAATAACTTGACTGAAAATGACCAAATTTCTTGCACGTCAACGAGAGATAAATATGTTAAGCAAAAAATTGAGCAGTATGAGTGTAAATGTGATACAAGAAATTAATTATGAGCTATGTGGGGGGCTTTATAATAATGAGAATAGGAACTCCAATAGCCCCTTGACACCATCAAATTCTAAATAGGTTAATCTCCTTAGGAGTAATAGTAAATTTAACAATACTCAAAATAATCCTTGCTCAAATACTTACAATCAAGGGTGAGAAATCATCAAAACTTTTTTTAGAGTAATGGACATAGTCAAAACAACTACAACAAGGGAAATCTTGTACAAAACAAACAACCCCAAAACTATAATAACTTATTTCAACAATAGCTATGATCACAAGAGGTGGGAATAGGGGGGGCATTTAACTTATTCAAGGCTGAGACAATTAATTTTATGAAAAGCACTAAACAAATTATTAACCACCATGAATCATCCATCCAAGGGATTGAAGTGTAACAACCATAGGTTGTTCCTTAGCTTAATTTTAGCTTAATCGCATCCTAATTATTATTTCATTAAGTTCATCTAGTCATTAAAATCAATCCCCGGAGATTTGGAGCGATTCAAAGCTCAATAAAATAATTGGAATATTTAATAATATTTAATTAATTAGAAAATTGAGATATTTAGTTTAACTCCAAATCAAAATCTGACTTTGCCATTGCACTCGTCACCCCCAAATTAGCTAGGGGTGATGTTTTGGACGTGTTTGGAAGTCGTCAGATTTTCACGAATATTTTAATGTAATTAAATACCCCGAAAAATAAGAAAATCAAATACTCATTGGAATCGAAATCCAAATTCGTCGTTGTGTTCCTCACCCTTGAATTAGTTAGGGGTGAATATTTGGGGTTTTTCGAAGCACATTTATAAAATCTGATTTTTCTTATTTTAAAGCATTAATTACTTAAATTAAAATAATTAAATAAATCTATTTTTCCTTCCTCTTTTCCTCTAGCTGATCCCTATGCTGCCCTTTCCTCCCTTCCCAGCACCTTTCTCCCCATTCCTTGCATTCAAGTGGGTTGCTGCCATTTTCTTCCCATCCATGTTGATGGGAAGGCTCATTAATGGAGCATTGTCCCCTCCTCTCCCATAAAATAAACTTTCAGCCCTCCTCTATTGAGATTGCTAAAAATCCATCCTCTTCCTCCCTTTGCTCTCAAACTGAAGTTCATTCATCTCTTCCCCTCTTCCTTTTATTGCTGTACTTGCTGCTAGAAGAAACCCCAACCCTCTTCCTCCTCTTGATAGTAGTTGAAAAAGAAGAAGAAACTTAACCCTCAAGCTCTCAAGCTCCCAAGGATATTTGGATAAATCTGCCAATTGCAATTCCAAGGTACCCTTTTTCCCTCCATTAGTTAATCCAATGGCTATTCCATTTTGTTCTTAGGCTCATTTGCATATCTAAGAATCTATGTTACCTTAGTTGCATATCTATGAATCTGTATTTAAGATGTAGAAGCTTATTAAAATTTACGAATGATAGGGAAAAAGATATAAATATGCAAATCCAGATTTCTGTACACCTAGTCCCTTAACTCCATTATTTGCATTGATAACATAATTATTTGGTACCTATTTGGGTATCAATGGAAAGGTCTCAGAAATACCTTTCTATCAGTATATGGCACTGCACATGAACTGCTCTAGGTTGAGGGTATTTGAGCCCAAAAGATGACTCTTTGTGCTATTCGCACAGGCAAAATTACCGTCGGGCGCTGCAGTGCGTTGTAGCGCTCGAGTTTCGAAATTGAGTCCGATGTAGCTCTCCAGAGCATGCTATCGTACTGCAATGCGCCACAGTGCGCCACCATGCCCTAGTTTTGAGTTTAATCTGCCGTAATCCGCTGCAGTGCACCACAGTGCCGAAATCCGATGTAGCACGCCACAGCGCCGAAATCCGCTGCAGCGCGCCGTAGCGCCTGGCTTTTCGACCAGAAGGCGTTACAGCATGCCGTAGCACCCAGAACTATCTGGAACTGCCCAGAACTATTTGGAATGGCCAAATATTCATATTTTTGTATTTTAATGACCATATGACTCTAATGGGGCTGAATTATATCATTGTATAAAATGGTAGGTGATTTTTAAATATGGAAAAATTAGGTTTTGACTTTTCATGAAAATAGAACCCTAACATTGAAATGATCATAATTTGATTATTTAGACTCCAAATTAAGAAATTCAAGATGCTAACTAGGTTAGAAATTTAGTGCCAATAGTAAACTGAAATAAAATTTGGGTTTTGATCACTATAAACCTTAGGTTAACTAAAATACCCTAACCCAAATTAGGTCATAACTTGGCCAAATGAGGTCCAATATAGGTCTACTCCTAATTAAAGTACTCAGTGTAATATAGGGAAGCTACAGCTACTGAGCTTGCTAAATTTGGATCTCAAATAGAAAAGTTAAGTTTTTGACCCCTCTTAACCATAGAAAGGACACATTTACCCTTAAACTTAGAACACTCATAACTAATACAATAAACCTCAGAATTTCATGTTCTTAGACTCTATGTAATCCTTGAACAGCAAGCAACAATAAATTGCACAAATTTTTAGATTCCATTAGGAGAAAATTACTAAATTGCCCCTTGGGTCAAATTCTTTAGTTTGAACATATATGACCAATTTCTTATCCAAATTTGATGTGCTTATTGTCTTTCTTCATGTTAGATAGTGAGGAATCATTTGGAAGTAAGAAAATCAAATTTGGAGTTATAAATCAAAAAGTAGCCTTTTAGACCCTTCATTTTGCCCAAGATTTAGGTTAAGTGCCCTTATCCTCCAAAATATCATTAAAATTAGTAATAAAATTGATTTAGAATCAATTAAGAACCCTTAACCTCATAATTAAGTAATTTGGTAAAATTTCTCATTAAATACTTGAAAATTTCTAAAGTAAAATCTATGAGCTTCTAACTTAGTTTAAACCTCACATCGTAACTTCCTTAAATAAATTAGTCCAACAATTAAGGTATAGAATGTAATAAATATCAACAACTCTTAAAATTCTCTATGTCATTTATTAGGAGCTTCTTAAGATCTACACTTCACTTTAGGACCTTTTCCCTTAAGATTAGGAGTGGATCTTATGTTAGAATTCATTCATTGAGTAAATAACCTTCAATGAATAAAACCTTGTTTTTATTAATTTTTAGATTTTTATACTTTAATTATGATTATTTTATCTTTCAATTTATTAAGCCTTAATTTTGCTTGATAGGATTTACCTTAATCCTTAGTTTACAATTTAGATTTAGACCATAGTCCTTAAGTATTACCTTAAGATTATGTGATTAACTCCAATCATGATGTTTAATGCATAATTCCTAATTTTAGTAGTTCTTGATCAGATCTTAGTTTAGAACGTCTAAATTTATTAATTATGACGTAATAATTTCTTATTTAACTTATAGTCGTTATTGATTAAATTAAATTAGAACCTGATCAGTTCTAATTACTTTTAACTTATAAGGTCGTGCTTCTATGTTACACTCGATAGTAGGAATTGAAGATCCTGAACTTGTGTAACTTGGAATAGTTAGAATGGTTTAATATATAACAACTGATGTCACCATGTGTCATAGAGTTCATTTCTCACTATTATAGTACTTGTGCTTTCGCATTCCTTGTGTTTTGTGCCTTATTCCTTGAACATGTCATACAAGATAATGTTGTTGTATGAAATGAAAACATAGAATATTTAGGATAGTATTGCATTGGGTTTAGTTACTTGTTGATCTAACACATTTTACCTTACTAGACAGGGGTAAGGGAAAATAAGGAGTAGTTAGCATTACTCATTGAGGAGTGTTGTGCTAAGTTTGGAACCCATATAGTGTTGCAGATATGCTTGACTCCTCAGCTACTTCTGGATATGTCTACAGAAGTAAAGTATATAATTAAAACATTTCTACATGTGTACATTACTGCCTCTTCAGTTCAGTTTCTATTCTATTATTCCAGCCTAGCCTCAGATTACGTTAGGAATATACATATACTTGTTGCAGCATGTTAGATTAGCCCTCTTCTGATATGGCAGCCATTACATACCTGTTTACTGTTTACTGTTCACTATTTACCGTTTACTGTTGTACTTTACTTCAGTTAGCTTTACTTTACCTGCTTACTTACTTATGGGATGCTACTTTCCGGTACTGCTTACTATACATATCAGAGTCTGCTTATTTAGTTTTAACCTGCATATGTTAAGTGATAATAAGCATGGTTAGGATGAGTCTTTTCCTTCTATATTTTCTTTACTTTACTTATACTTATATGTCTAACCTTATTACAGCTTTGATGTTGAGGTATGTTCTTTTACCTCACATGTTGCTTAGTTATAAATGCATTTATTTATAGCTTATTCCTTCCTTTATATGCTTGTTACACCCTTACGCTTTGCTTATTTTTATATTCTAAGTAAAATGGTGATATCATAAAACTCATGAATTATTAACAGCCTAAAATGCACTTAGACAATATGCCTTACCAGATTTTTCTTTTCTTTGGCTGGGGCCATATCATTGTGAAACCAATAATGGTAGATTCCGAGTTATCTGAGATAGTCGAGCTTTCTGAAGGTCATGTTCAAGAGGAGGAGTGTGCTGCCACTGGAGATTCTTAACTTAGATTTTCTTTTATTTTTGTGAGAATGAGAGTTCTATCATTTTCATTAATTCTTATTTAATATTTATAATAATTCAGATATTTATGTATGTTCTTTTACTGTACTATTGTATTCTGAGCTGCATGTTACTTCTTACTTGTTTTGTGGTGGATTGGATGTAGCTTATTTTACTGTCTTTGCTTCCACACTCTGATGAGTGTATATACTTAGTGAATGATTCCGCTGCATTATCCAGGGCACATCCTTCTCTTATTAGTGGATTGAGGATTACACTTTAATCTTATGATAAGTGAGGGATTTGCTAAAGTGACACATCACCCCTTAGCTTAATCTTGTGGATTAAGGGGTGGGGCGCCTCATGAAGTTACCCTTAGAAATATTGAAATCTAACTTGGTCAAATTTCACATCATTTGTCTATTCATCAACAAGGAACGCTGCCTAGTTCGATAGAAATAAAAAACATTAAGCACCATAACTTCTAATGACATTGATGAAAAATCTCTGGGAAGTGTCTTGACCATGGGAAGTTAAGAGGGGGGATTTAATAAGAGAAATCTAAGCATTATAATAGTAGAAGGAAGCCTTTAGAGTAAAACTCACCCAGAAGAAAACTCAATTGTCTTGAAATGAAAAGATCTGGGAAAGTTAATATCCCATGTGTAATTGAAGGTGAAGTATTTTTAAATCTCTTGTGCAATATAGGAGCTTCTATTAATGTCATGCCTTATCATGTTTAAACTCTATTAGGAAAAAGGGGAATGGAAGACACGCTCGTGATCTTAATATTTGCAAATCTTGATACTATGACCCCTATAGGAATTGTGAAGAATGTTTTGGTGGGCCTAGGAAGTTTCAAAATTTCCACTGGTTTCATTATTTGCGAGTGGGACACATGGAATCAAAATCTCACTATAATATTTGGAAGACCTTTCTTGGCCACTAATATAGCAATCATTGATGTAGAAAAAGGGATTATGAAAGTTAGAACCAATGGTAAAGATGACACTGATATGATGCCAACATTGTTTAAGTAGAAAAATATCTATTTCAAGTGGCAAGAGAAAAATTGAAATAGGTCACCCCTTATAGAACATAAGAATGAAAGTGAGAATTTCACTGAAATTGACAAGTGTTTATTTTTTTTCCTTAAAAAAAATTATTTAGATTGTCTCATCACCGATGTAACCTCTTGCTAAATTCTAATGAAATTCATTTGATAACCATTTGAGAATTTCTATTTCATTTCAAATTAAGCTCTTAAATTTGATTGACATGTTAGAAAGTCTATATAATTTAAGTATTTTAATAATTATGTGATTGATACATCTAAGATTATAGTTACTTGGGTTAATAAAAATTAACACTTTTCCATTAAAATTATTTGCTTTGAGGTGTTTTTATTTCTGTTTTAGGAAAAGGACAAGCTAAATTGAATTCTGAAAGAAATTAGAAAATCTGGGAGAGATACGCTACAATATGGCACAAAGCGCTACATCGTGAGGTGGCAAATCCAACCCGAGGCTACCGCGCTACCACGTACTATAGCGAATGTATAATTTTTTCCAGTATTTAATTATTTAAATTATGTTGATATCGCGCACCACAGTGGACCAAAGACCAAAACATTGGCGCCATCGCGCACTATGATGGAACTTAAATCTAGACTCTGGTGCTACTGCGCACCATAGCAGAATGAAAGTATTGCCTGACATTTCAGATTAAAAATATATGAAAGTGTCATGATGTCGCACATTGCAGTAGTAAAAGGACCAAAACGCTAGCGCTACCACAGGTTGCAGCGGACCAAGGACCGAGAAGTTGGCGCTACCGCGCGCTGCAGCAGAATTTAAGTATTTCCCGAAAACTTCAAATAAATTTAATGTTCAAAGATATTTTGCCACCGCACGCTGCAACTATTCAAAGACAGAAACACTGGCGCTACTGCACGCTACAATGGGCCAAAGAAAAAAGCACTGGCGCTACCGCGAGCCATGGCGGAACCAAAATCAAAACCTTAGTGCTACATGCCTTCAGAACCAAAACTCAGGCACTACCGCGTGTTGTAGCTCCCGGTGGAATTTCTGCCTGGTAAAAGCATCAAAAGCAACATAGGGAAGGCCAAGGATAATTATTCTTCCACTTCCTTAGCAAGAATTAAAGGCAGAACAATTAAAACTTCTTTAGTTTTCAAAGGGAATAAATGAAATAACATTTAATCACAATACAAGTCTCAAGAAGAGGAAAGATTGGTTGCACAAATGCTGAGAAGGATTTTAGAGAATATAAAAGCCAAGGATAAAGGCTAAGAGAGGGTTCCATATTTGGATTTTAAGGGATCTAGAAGATTGGAGGCTGATGAGCAATAAAAAAGGAGAGTCCCCCCTGCCCAAGGAGAAGGAAGCCTTGCATTGAAGGAAGAAGATCCAGCACAAATGTAGAATGGAGAAGAAATCAAAGATAGAGATAAGATCAGCTGAACATGACATCGATTCCTAGTATTGTATCTCAATCCTTCTCTCAATTTCTTTTATGTAAGAGCCATTCAAGGGCTTTCAGTTTTATTATATTATTTTTGTATTTATTTTCTAATGAAAGCCTAAACCCTCATTGTGGAGGGTTGGGCATATGATTGTAATAATTTAAGGGACTAAAATGTATTTATACTCAGAATTAATAATGAATAAATTACTTTTGTCATTTCTTTGATATTGATGTGAAGAGGCTTGGGTGAATGATGTGTCACGAATGTATTTTATTTATGTTAATATTTTTAAACAAGAAAAACTATCAAGCTAGTTTACTTTTTAGAACAAAGGGTATTCATATAGAGCATTCTCACCGCAAATATCTGTGACAACATTCGTTGTGCGAGGATTATCAAAGCAAATCCTTAGGTCTAATAAGATGAATGGAGAGATGGAACAAATGCTAAATCTTGAGCCCCACTTCTCACCATTAGCCTATGCTAGGAACATATGCATGATTTCCAAGAGCCTTGTGACAGGCTCTATGAGCCATTATGACTAGCTAAAAAGTTTATGCGTGTGAGCCAAGAGCTACCAACTGAGCTCCATAGCTCATTCTAACTTTATGAGAGGATGATAACACATTGAGTGCTTATGGGTGATGTGACCTAACCCACTAAGCTCAATGAATATCTTCCTTAGCCAAACATAAAACTGATGCATATGAGCCATTGGTGAAATAAAGCTCATGTGATTGCGTAATTAAAATTGTAGATTTGATAACTTTGACGTAAGTAACAGATTTAGCTAATATTGATCATGTAAGAGTCTATGTGCCGGGATTGAACCTCTTGTGTTCATCTTTGAGCATTAGACATAACTTAGTTCAATTTGGGGACACCTTAGAGAAGATTATGTTTCTTGTTTATAATTAAAACTTCTAAGTAATTTGACACTTAAAATTGATAAAGTTGAGTACCTACGTAAAACCCTTAATGAATTATATGCTAAAGCCAACTCTCTCTACTTTTTAAATAGTAGTTTCAAATAAAAGAAACCCTGATTGTTAAATTTAGAACCAAACTATCAATAAACTCAAATTAGCATTAAAACGTTAGTGAATTCTAGTACACTTTAGTTATAAAACCAATACCATTCTCAGAGGATGATGAATCTTGGGATCTTACCATCCCAATATTACTTCAGACCACACACACTTACGTGTGAGTGTAGATATACAAAAATATTCTGTTAGTGATTAAGAAGGCAAGTAATCATCAAATGCCAATATTTAAGTAAACCAGCTCAAAACTACTGCCTCAAATTCTTTATCAAAAACTTGTGACTTAATGAAATTAAGTGTGGGAAAAATTAGGTTGTGTTAGATAAATAAAAGATTGGTGAAAATAAGAAATGCGTTAAGCTTCCGTAGGACTTAATGTATGCAATGCATGAACAATGGGATGAAGAAAAATATGGCTCCCTTGAACAAGAAAAAAAAAATCAATTGAAAGAATTATGATTAAGAAAAATATCTCTCCCATGCAATACTGAAAAAAAACATATATAGATGAATAAAAATATATCTCCCTACAATTAATAAGCATTGCATTTCATGAGAAGAAGCACATATAGTACGAAAACAAATTCCTAAAACCACCATCCTCAAAATTTTACTTAGCAAGCTGACAAGTTCCCCAAAACACCCTTTCTTGTAGTCATATAATATTCTAAGAGAAAAAAAAGGAAGGGTAATGAGAAGAGCCAAATACTGAAATAATGATGAATTAGGGTTACTCATGATAAATCATCTCACTATTAAATGAACTTTAACTCACAAGGAAGAGTTTCATTATTATTTCAATTTAGTGCAAGATTATGTAATCTCCAAATATTTAAAAAAATTACTTAACCAGCAAGAAGTTAAGTGTGGGGGTGTGATGAACCTAATAAATATAAGTGATTTAGTGTTAGGAATTATATTTTTCATAGGATTAGCTGTACTTTGATTTGTGTTTTTACAGCATTTCAAGAAGAAGAGCTCCTTATGGATCAAATGAATAATGGGTAAATAGAAGCGCTACAACGCACCACAGTGTGCTCAAAACACACCATGGTGGATATAGCCTGAGAGCCAGGTGCTCCAGCACACCCTAGCACACATAAATCTAAGAGCTCAGTGCTACTACGTGTTATAATGGGCAAATTCTTGAGAGCCAGGCATTACAGCACATTGTAGCAGATAATTTTTCAAGAGTCGGACACTCTAGCATCCCTTGGTAGATACAAACCTAAGAGATCGGTGCTACAGCACGCCGTAGCTGATATTTCCTGAGAGCTAGGTGCTACAGTGCGCTGTAGCGGGTAATTTCTCGAGAGCTAAGCGCTCTAGCATGCTCCGGCAGACATAAAAATGAGAGCTCAGTGCTACAGCGTACCACATTGATCTACAGTGCACTGCATTGATCCTAACTCGAGCTGGGCACCACAGCATGTCGTAGCGCCTAGCAGGCCAAAAGCCTGGCGCTAAAGTGCACAGTAGTGTCCACCATATTTCAACTTTGGAATATTCTCCTGGTCATCATTGAGAAAGCAAATAAACTTAAAGCTTTTGATTTCCCATAGCCTAAATTGAATGCATAAATTAAAAATTTCTTCATTACCAAGGGAATAAAGGAATAAAACTTAAATGTAAATTTAATTCTCAAGGAGAGAAAGTGGATGGTTACTTTAATGGAGTAAAAGCTGAATAAGGATTATAAAAAATAAAATTGATGACTTAGAGAAGGTTCCCAATTTCAGTTTCTGAGCTCTTGATCCTAAAGGATGTGAGAGGAGATATTGAGGAGAGTCCTGTAGCCCAAGGGTGGAGAACGCTGCAGCCAAGAAAGAGGATAAGCACAAAGAGCTAGGAGCTATGGAGATCTAAAGTAGGAGAGGTTAAGGTAAACATGATAGTTGTTCCATAGTATTGTACCTTGACTTTTATCCCTTCTATTTTCTTGTAAAATCCATGCAAAGGCTTAATATTTTTAGTTGCTTCCCTTGTATTTTCATTTTAATGTTAGCTTAAACCTATTTTGGGGAGGGTTGGGCATGAGCATGTAAAAACACATGGATGTAATGTTTGCACTCTTCAATTTAAGAAAATGTTACTTAAACCTTGAATGTTTGTATATTATGAATGATTGGAAAATGTGGAATCCTGATAAATTTATACATATAATGAATACACACACACACACACACACACACACACACACACACACACACACATATATATATATATATATATATATATATATATTCATTATATAAACCTTATAGAGCACAATGATTGCCTAGTCCTAAGATTGTGCATGCATGAGCGTTAATGCTCGAATGTTCGTGACAACATTCTCCGTGCTAAAATAGCCCATGCACAATCTTAGACAAGTCCTTGATCATTTGAGCCATGAGAAATGTTAACATTCTATGATATCCATAACTCATTCTTGATTTATGTGAGGTAATTGATGCACATTAACCTATGTGCTATGTGAAAAACTCATTTAGCTTTGTAGCACATTACCTTAGCTAAAGTAAGAGTAGATGCATATGAGCTGAGAACCACTAATTGAGCTTCATAGCTCACCCTAGGTTATGCAATGTTCTAGGGCACTAAGTGCTATGGGTGATGTGATATAAAGTCATTTAGCCTAACAGTTCATTTCCTTAGCTAAATAAAGACTTAATGTATGTGAGCCATTGGTGGAATCAAGTTCATGTGATATTCAACATAAAATATAAATTTTATCACTTAGACATAAGAGATAAACTCATAAGACAATTATCACATAAATGATTATTATTGAAATTGAACCTTCTAGTGTTTATTTCAGTGCACTAGACAAGATTTAGTACATTTAGTAAAGTTCACTAAAGAAAACTAAATCTATTAATTATGAAATAAGAAATTGTAACACCCCTAGGTTGTTACTCTAGTTAAAACTAGATTAATTAAGTTAAACTAAGGTTTGATTTTGATTCCATTGGATTCAATGGGTCATTTAAACCTAAACATAGAAATTTGAAATCAATCGGAGCTAAATTGGAAAATTTGGTATTTTTGGCTATTTTTAAGCCCTGAAAAATAGCTAAATTATTTTGATCTCCAAATTGAAATCTGATTTTATTTTTGAATTCCTCATGCCCAAATTAGCTAAGGGTGAATTTTTGGGAATTTTTGGAGCTCATTTGATCCTAAATTGAATTTGGGAAATTTTAGAATAATTAAAAATTAATTTAAATGGTTTAATTAATTAAAATTAAATTTTATTTAATTATTATTTCTGTGGGATTTGCTGTCGGGACTGCGGTAGATCCGCTGCGGGGTCCCGACAGCGGCACGCGCATTTCGGCCACTTGATGTGCAAGCACACATCTCAGCGCGCTTAATCCCACGGCTCTTATCTCATGCACTGTGATCTGATCCCATCCGCCCGATCGGCATCTCAAATCGGACGCTCGAGATCCTCTCTACATTTCTAAATTTCAAACCCTCGCATCAGACCATCTAAACCCAACGGCTTCGGCATTAAATGGCGAAGGCGAACCCTACCACTGTGGATCTTCGTCCCCGCAGAGATCCCATCCCGACCGAGAGAATTTGTAGAAATTCATCACGTAATCCTGTCTGCCACTCCCCTCGCTAGGTCTGCTAGGCCGTTAGCTTCCTTCCGTAAGTGGCCGAGCCTAGCAAGGCGACCCAGGAGAGCTAGACTCTCCCAATTTAGGGAACCAGGGAGAAGCCTCGAGCCGAGCCAATTCCCAAGCCCGAGACCTGGCATCCGTTCCTAGAACCCCTTGGCGGCTATAAATACCTCCGGAACTTCACAGTGAGTCCCTTTGCTCACTGTTAATCCCCAATTCCCCAGCTGAAGGCCTACTGGAGCTCCCGTCTCCTCGGTGATTTTTCGGCATTTCCAGAGCTTAGAACCGCTGATGGAGGGCCCGTCTGATGTTCAGACCCCCTGTGGAGCTTCGTCTACTGACCAGGAAGCTCAAGGACACCTCAATTTCCCCTGGCCAGGCCTGTAGCTCGACCTCAGGTACAACTTTTCGCCATTGATTCTCCCTTAAGCTCATTTCCACTCTGTTCTTCTAAATGAGCCCTGGTTGTCGTCTAAGCAGCCTTAGCCACCTAGGAAACTCCTGTGATTGTCTCCTGGGGCTACGCTAGCTCAGGTCAATCGTATCGATCGACTGAGCTAGCCAGCGAGCCAATGGCTGAGTCCGAGTAAGGACCTAGCGATTGGCTGCGCCTCGGGTTATGATAGGTTGGCGTTTCGACGCGTCTAGTCCCCCTGAGCGTGTAGGGATCAAAATCCTATCGAATCGAGGTCCCTGTAAGGAGAATTTCCCTCTCACAGGCGACCTGAGATGCCTCACAGGAGGACGTCTCGGGTGAGTAAGACCCCATCGATCTAGAGGGATCTAGATGTGGGTTCTTGGTCAATTCGACGCGCCTTGTCTCAAGGAACGTGTAGGGATCGATTTGAGCCCCTGCCGTCGCCGGAGCACCAAGAATTTCAGCTTTGAAATTTGACGGGCTCGGGACCCGTCGAGAGGAAGAAGACGAAGTCGCGGGTCCGGGTCGGGTCGGTCTCTGACATGCGCGGTTCTGATTTTGGGCCGCGGTTATTTAAATAATTATTGGAGTGTATTTTTAATGGTTATGAATTAATTTAATTAAAATATAAAGTTCTAATTTAAATAAAAATACAGAATAAATTAGTTAAATAACTTTAGTTATACAGATCCAAATGGTATGATCCAATATACCATTTGAATCAGAAAAATCCAAGGAATCTAAATATAAAATAAAATCTTAGATCAAATGGTTGGATTAAAAATTATTTGCCAAACCTTCTCTATTTTTAATTAAATCATATAAAATCATTTAATTGTCCAATTTATGAGTTTAAGGGCTTTGATTGCTCCTTGTACCCTAAGGAACAATTCCAGACCCTTAAGATTAATTTTAAATAATTAAATTGCTTAATCGCTCCTTAATCACCTTAATTTAAGGATTAGTGATTTAAACCTTAATTAAGCCCCTGATGTGGGTGAGGATGGTTTTTAATATCATATTAGACCTAGTATAGCCTAAGTGTAAGGTTGGATTGCCCTAAGGTGCCCTAATTTTACTAATCACCATAAGTGGTTGAATTAAGTGATTAGTGCTAATTAAGATCCTTTATGTCATAAAAATCTAAGGTAAAGATGTTTTCCACTTCATTAAGTAATTTGAATCACAGTAAAACAGATTAGAACAAATTTGAGTAAGTAAACCCAAAATCCCAATTTTAGCCTTAAGAGGGGCATTTTGGTCATTTTGACCAAAATGTGATTTAATGTTCCTCAAGGATTAAAATTTTTAGTAAACCACTATAAAATAGATTGGAAATGTTCTCTGAAGTCCTAGAACAAGGATATTGTTAATGTGATCCTTAATCCATGAAATCCTCATTTAGTCCTTAATAAAGATACTTAAACATTAAGCATTCCTTAAAAAGATCATTTGGCCTTAAACTTGTTTAATTTAATAATGAAAATGGTTAGCTATCTCATTAATAAGTTCAGTAAAAATAATATAAGAGTTAAGTGTTAAGAGAAAAAGGAACTTGAAATGTCTAAGTAAAATTCTTAGCTTAAGATCTAAAGTGATCAAAACTCAGACTCTTAGATCTTAAGTAACCTAAGAAGGTCAAAATGGGTTAATGTTAATCTAATGCTTGGAGTTGTCAATTCTTAACCTTAATAAGCTCCTTATAGTTAATTATGAAATTAGATCTAAAGAAAATCATAAATGGAAACCCTTAAGTCAAAACTCTAATTAGAAGTCTAAAGTGATCAAACTTCAGATCTTTAGATCTTAGATCTTAGACTTAGATCTTCACTTTGAATCAAACCACCTCCAATTGAAATTCTTTAATGATTGATTATTTAACCTTTTGAAACCTTCTATGTGGGTATAGGATGATTCAATCAATAAGATAATGAAATTATCTTAAGGATTGAATATAGATCTTAGATTCTCAAGTTCTTAATTGATTATTTTATCTTATAATTAGTAGAATAGCCTTTCACTAAGATCTTAGTTCTTGAATCTTTCAACTTATAGGATTCTTTACCTTTAAATTAGGATTAAGTGAGAAACCTAGACCCTATTTAGAATATCACCTAGGATTTGGGATTTGAACTCAACATAGGGTTTAAGTTCTAAATTCTTAAATCTTGATTTATTTGATCAAGATTTGGGTAAGAGAGTAAAATATTCATAAAAATTAGGTCGTTGATTTGCTTATTTAAACTATATAGTCGTCACATAATTTTTAGATTAGAACTCATTAAGTTCTAATATTTGACTTTAAGGACGTGAATCTGAGAATCTACTCGATAGCTGGATATTGGAGATCCTAAGCTTGTACCTTCTTAAAGTAGCTAGATTTAGTAATTTAGACAACAACAGATATCACATAAGTCTAGATTGAGTCTCTTGCTTACTTTGACTAGATTGCTTTGCATACCTTGGATTTTGAGCTTTAGCCCTTGAGCATAATAGGAAAAAACTTAGGGTGATGCATCCTAAGCTAGTATTGAAATTACATATCATTCAGTTTTGTTTTGTTTGCAGTTAGTAGAATATAACCTAGCTTAGTCTGCCTCTTCAGTAGTAGTATTGTATAGACTGGACTCAGATCTAGCATATTTGGATGGCTAGGCTGGGGATTGATTGATTGATATTGGAGGCCCTGTATGGCCTATTGGCTGGTATGGCAGTACTAGGACTTAGGCTTATTACTATTTTAGCTGAATTATTTTATTTTCTATTACTTTGCCACATGCTTCAGTGGCCTTATTTTTAGTATTTGCTCGCTTTGCCACATGTCTCAGTGGTTTTATTTTCAGCATTGCTTTGCTTCACATATCTCAGTGGCTTTCTTTTCATCTTAATCTGCATGTTGTATGTATACTTTCATGGCTTAAATATATGTATGAATGGCATGTTTAGGATGCTAGAACTTTATCGTATTCAGTACTTGTGTTCTTTTATACTCAGCATGTTTTACCTTGAACATAATCATGTTAGGATCATGTTTATTCAGTAGCTGCCATTATTTTGCTTTTAGCCTTACCTTGCTTATTTAGTTTTTTGTATGTTACTTCACATACATGTTGCATGTTATAAATATATAGTTTATAGTACTCCAGTTCTTTCATAGCTTGTTGCACCCTTTACTACTTGCATGTGTAGTTAAATTAAATGTGATATCCTTTAATATTCAGTTCATTTAAATAGCTTAAAATATACTTAGACAATTGTTTAACTGTAACCTTTTTATTTTGTTGGCTGGGGCCCTAGCATTGTGATACCGACAAATATCAGATTCAGACGTATTCGTGGGCAGTGTCGCAGAGGAGGAGCCAGTTCAGGAGGAGGACCTTCCAGCTGCTGTTTAGATAGTTTTGCCTTGTTTATTTCAGTGAGGATGAGAGTCTTTCATTTTTCAGTTATTCATTTCTATTTGTAATAATTAACTTTCTGGATGTACTCTACTTTCTGCATTGTGATGAGTTACTTTATTGCATTTTCTTTCCCTACTATGTATGCTTATAGATGTTACTTTATTTTGTATTGCTTCCGCCACTTTGATATTTATATTGATGGATGTTATAGTACTTGGTGACAAGTCCTTGACTTAGGGCAGGTTGGGTTAGCCTAACCTTACTTAAGTTGGGGATTTGCCATAGTTGGAGCACCATACTTTCTTATTACGAGTACGGAGGCCCCAAAGAAATTAATCTAATTAACTTAATATGAGGTTGAGAAGAAGAGTACTTGCATGAACCCATAATGTTTGCATGCTTAATCCCAACTCTTCCTAATTCTCCAAAGTTAGTTTTAATTCAATAAAACTCTAAAATTGTAATTTTAGACCAAATTCAAAACCAATTGGATAGCTTAAACATTACTAATATTAAATATACTCTAGTAGTGAACCTAAACACCATTTGTAGTGGATGATATATCTTAGGATCTTAACATCCCATATTATTTCAGTCCATATACACTTATGTGCAAGCGCAGACTGCATATTTTCAGCTTGTCAAGATACCTGGTTGGATAGGTTCAATGAGACGAATTACTAACAAGGGCTAATCAAAATCCTAGAGATGTCCCAGGTGATGCTGTGCTTAAATACACCTTGCTAGGGGTCTAAACGCTAGACCACGCCCACTGAACATCAAGAAGGGCACCTGGGGATCGTAGAAGGCCACCTGAACTGCCAAGATAATGAGAAAATCACCTAGCCTAATTTGAGGACTATAGAGCAGCATAGTGAGTGATGAATCCATAATTTATACTCTAAATAAAGGAGAATTTTATTTATTTCTTATATTAAAACTGCTCCTTAATCCAATTTTGTCTATCTGTTTCAGAAAAAATGCCTATCCAACGAATTCTGCACAATTTGGAGAATTTTTCAAAATTCTAAAGGAAAATCGCTGTCGCGCGCTGCAGTGGTTCAGTTTGCGAACCGCGGGCGTGATCGCGCACTGCAGCGGTTCGATTTGCAAACCGCGGATGTGATCGCGCACCACAGTGGTTCAGTTTGTGAACTGCGAGATCAATTGCACGTTGCAGCGGTTCAGTTTGGAACCGCAGGCGCGATCGCGCGCTGCAGCGGTCCGATTTGCGAACTGCGGGCGCGATCGCGCACTACAGCGATTCAATTTGCGAACTGCGGGCACAATTGCGCGCTTCAGCGGTTCAGTTTGCGAACCGTGGGCCCGATCGTGCGCAGTAGCGGTTCAGTTTGCGAACCACAAGCGCGATCGCGTGCTGCAGCAGTTCAGTTTGCGAACCGCGGGCACGATCGCACGCTGCAGCGGTTTAGTTTGGGAACCGCGGGTGCGATCGCGCGCTGCAGCAGTTGAGTTTGCAAACAGCGGGCGCAATTGCACGCTGTAGTAGTTCAGTTTGCGAACCACGGGTGCAATCGCGTGCTGTAGCGGTTCAACTTGCGAAACGCGGGCACGATCGAGCGCTGCAGCGGGCCTCTTTGCAAATTTTGGCGCTACAGCACTCTGTAGTGGATCATTTTGTGAAATGCTGGCACGATCGCGTGCTGCAGCGGGTCTCTTTGCAATTTGTTTCTACCATAGCGCGCTGCAGCGGCCGCCAATTTTTCGGTCTGACAGATATATTAATTGCGGCTGGGACAAGACCCCCAACTAGCCTCTTGTCTCCAGCCATCATTCATTCTGCTACAGCTCCATTTTTAAATGAAAATAGTCTCTTTGATGTAATGAGAAGGATAAAACAATAAAAAATATTGGTCACCTCACCCATCAATTAGAATTTGCCATCATTACTCAGAATTTTTAAAAGGTATTGCTGGTTTTGATCTTGAGTATGAGGATGCAATCCCTCATCTATAAATACCTCCCCTCTTGACTAGAGGAGGGTTTTAAAAATTGCTCACTTGACCTAAGTAAAGAGAGGGGCTGATAGAAGAGAAGAAGAACTCCCCAACGATGGAGGAGCTAAACTTGCTAAGGAGAGGAAGGAGAAAGGTAACACTAGGGACTTAAGAGAGGCACTTCAAGAAAGGAGAAGAAGAATATGGCAAACTTCCCAAGGAACATTCCTAGTATTTTCTAAACTCTGGTTTTGTAATTTCTCTTCTTAGTTGATCATGAAAGGGTCTTTATCCATGTATGTGTTATTTTTCATCTCTTTTGTAATGCAGAGCTAAGCCCCACTTGGGGAGGGTTAGGGCAATCCCACATGTTTTGATAATTACTATGAAATGTATGAAGTTTTACTCAAGTGTTAATAAAAATTGTGAACTTAATGACTTGCTAAAGAAATGTATAAGACTCTTATGAACTTGAATGTGGACCAAAGGAAAAAGACTTCTTAACTCAAGAATAAAGTTATCTTATGCTCCATAACTCACCTTGGTTTGATACTAGATTTATGAGTGCATGAGAGCTTAGAACTATGTGAGAAAATTCCTTAACTTAGTGCACCTTAATCTAAGCTCAACTAACTAGTTGATGCATGTGATGCTAAGACCCACTAATTGAGCCCCGTTGCTCAGCATAATTGAGGGAGGGAATGGAATCATTGTGTGCTCATGAATGAGGTGACATAGTCATTGAGCCCAATAAAATCAATCCCTCATCTCAACTATGTGTGATGTGCGTGACGCTCTTAGTGGAATCAATGCTTATAAGATCTTAAGAATTAACAACCCTCATCTCCATGATTAAAAGATGAGGTAAAATCTATAAACCTGAAATCCTATAAGGATCTTTATTCTGAAATAGAACTGATTGTGTGTTCATTTTGTGCATAAGATTTGAACTTGTAATTCTTTGAGATAAAACTCAAGGAAAGATAGTGTGCCCTTGATTAAGATCAAGAAAAATGAAAGATAAACGCTTGAGGAATCATCATATATAAGATATCTATCATGTCATGTGGGAGAAACCCAACTCTCCTCTTCCTTTTATTTGACTTATTTTCTACTACTGTGATTGTTGTGATTATTCTGAAACCAACTTAAACAAGAAATTAATAGCTTAAACATTAGTGATAATAGATACACCTTAGTAACAAAACATCTAATTCTCTATGGTTCGATAAATCTCGGAAACTCAAACTTTCCACATATTACTTCAGACCACGTACACTTGCATGAAAGCGCAGACGCGTATTTTAGGTCTCTCAGTGAGCAAATAGCTAGCTGTGGAAAACTAAAGGCTATTTATAGCTCTAAGGTAAGCAATTGAGCTCGAGCTGGCCATTAATTACTGGCTCGAGAGAAGAGAAATCTAATTGGCTCTTGCCTGATAAGGGTAGACCCAAGAATTCATCGGGCATGGCTGTTGGGATCTTGCTGGAGTGAAAGATAAGGTGGATTCCCCGTACTTCTAGTGATGCAGCCATTACCAGCTGTCGGGGAGGGATGGGGGGGGGGGGGGGGGTATCATGCATGAGATTACCCGGGGACGAAGCTCAACAGTGCGGGAGCTTCATCTGCCATTTGATGTATCGAAAAAAAGGTGATACAGTTCTGATCTTCCTAATTCTAGCGACTAAATGTGGATTATATCACAATTGTGGGATCGTAGTTGCGATCTAAGCAATGGAGTGATGGGAGCCGTTGAAAAGGAAAAATAGTTGGGATCTGAGGAATCTGCCGACCATTGGTATTTAAAAGGAATAAAATATATTAGTTTAATTAATTAATTAACTTTAATAAAATTAAATCCAATTTATGACTATATGACCACCAAAAAATCATTAACAATTCACTCATAGCTAATTTGGCGGTGAGGAATTGAAAAATGAAATCAAAATTTAATTTGGAGTTCAAATTAATTAAGCTAATTTTCTGAATCCCAAAATTGGCAAGATAACCAATTAACTGAATTGAGCTCCAATTAACCCTAATTTTTTAGGGTTAGGTTCTAATGACTGGATAAAACTAATGGAATGAGAATTAAGACTTAGGTTAGGTTAGATAAGCTAGGGTAATAACTTATGGTTGTTACACTCCTAATTTTTATGCTTACCCTCTTATTCAATTTAAAACTTATTTAAGGTTGAGTCTTTATATTATTACAAAAACTATACATAATGTATTTAATCACTTATTATATCTACTTAAGAACAATTAAATATATGCTTAATTATTTAATAAACTAATGTTTGAATTAGGATAAGTTAGTCTTTTAAAGACAACTTGTTCTAATTTAAGACTCAAAATTATTCTTCTTCAATCAAATTTATATTGCAAGGAAATTCATATGAAAATTGATAGTGTATTCATATTATCTACTATTAAGGAATAAATAAGAGATTAACTTATACAAATCTTGAAGTCCTACTTTACTTAATAGGTCTCAGCATTTTTAAGTTCATGTTACTCTAAAATAACAGAGACCGTAAGTTGTGTTCTCATAAATCATTTGTAATTTCCTAAAAGCTCAAAAATTTCAATTAATTATACATGATGAAAGTTCACAAATACATGTGTATTTTTATTATGCAAGTATACACATTTTGAAGTAATGGAAGTTCTAGATTATTATCCTCTGGGATTGATGAATTGGTTACCAACTATATTCTTCTCTAATAATGTTTAGATAGTTGATATTGGATATTTTACTTCTAAGTTAATTAAAGATGCTCAAAAGTAGAATCATAATGATTAAAATGAGGATTTTATCAATTAAAAGAGATAAAGGAGAGTTAGGCCAGACTTCCATGGCTTCATGTTTTTAGTGACGTTAAATTAACAATTTATCAAATTGTGAGAATTCAATATTTTGTTTTCAAAGGAAAGTAGGATTGTTGATCCACTAGTGATTTCTTACTCACATGGATCACTCACTATTCCAACCTTAAGGCTATCTTTATAGCCTATCTCCTAATGAGACCTCATAACTTTAGACTTTAACATCTAAATGGTGAGCATTCTAACATATGGTTGGCTTTGCCCTATCTATAGTTCAATTGAACTGAGATATGTTCAAAATTTCACCTATACTGTGTGATCAAAAGGAGTAGTGTATATGTCTCTTCTCAAATATCCTCAAACTAAACCTAGCCTTATGTTTAAGTGAAAGGTTTTCAATAACTAAAGAATCATTTGAACATGAAACATTCACATGCATATAAAACCTAATTTCAAAAATAATGACAAGAATAATTAAACTTAAAACTAAAATATAACACATAAAATAACAAAAGTAAGCAATAAACAAAAATATTCAAAGCGCTAGTTTGAAAGTTTCATTAATATCGCCTTTTCATCCCCAACAAAAGTACCAAAAACTTGACATGCCACAAAATAATGTGTCTTTTGGATACACGCAAGTGCACATGGTTTGGAGTACTAAAGGAATGAGAGTTTATCATCCTTAGAGATGAATTGATGGTTACCATGTACTAATTTTTCTTCTAATGCCTAAGTAGTTGATTTATGGTTTGGTTTTAAGCTAAGTTAATCTATGATGCAAATAATGTGAACCTAAGATTAAGTGAAGATCTTAATGAAATTTATCAAATCAGGGAGAGTTAAGCTGATAAACTATCTAGTCATGTTGAGGGAAATTTTGGATATATGTTCAGTACATTTGATTGGTGGTTGTGTTAGAAAGTATTGAGTGCCATGTGTGCTTTTTTTTATGAGATGTAATGCTTCTTCTTATTGGGAGAGACATTTTTCTTCATTCTTTTTAATTTTCACAACTTTTTTATGGGAGAGATTGTGGCGCCCCGTCCCCACCATGGTCATGCTAATACTAATATTAACATGGTTACGGTGGAGATGGTCGCTGTGCGACAAATTCCCCAACTATATATTGCAGAGGCTAATAGGCCTAAAATCAGACCAAGCTTTGGGAGATTGGACTTTGGGAATCAATGTAATAGCAGTGGAGGTGATAAATTTAGGAATATATTGAGAGGAAAAAAAATCTAAGACAGCTTCCACCACCTCCAGCTTAATAATATCCCAGCATTTGATAAATAATAGTGGGGAGAACCCATCAATCCCTGCCGCTGAGTCCTCTTTCAATGACCTGATAACTTCCTCGATTTCAAGAACCGAGGGAGGAGAGACTAGCTTTGAATTATCTTCCTCGGATACTGAGGGAAATGGAATGACATTGTTTAGGGGTGTAAGATCACATCCTTTGCTTGACCACAACTTGGCAAAGAAGTCGCAAGCAGATTCTCCCAAATGCTCCTGAGGAATGCATCCTCCAGACTCATCTTTCAACCCGACAAAGGCATTAGTTGCCTGCTTCACTTTTACCCATGAATGGAAGTACTTAGTGTTCCTTTCCCCTTAAATTTTTTCAAGGTGGGCTTTTGAATCCAAAAGTCCTGTTCCATTTCCAGAACCAAATCAAGGTGATCTTGAGCCTTTGAAAGTTTAGAAAGAAGACTCTCAGATTTCAACAGATCAAATTTCACTTCAAGAGCAGCAACCTCAGCCTCAGCCTCTGCTTTACTAACCTCATCAACTTGTCTTTATATACACACACACACACACACACATATATATATATATATATATATATATATATATATATATATATATATATATAATAAGCATATTATGATGCTAGTTCTAGTCGTATTATATATATTTTAGTAGTTTATCAATATATTCAGCATGTACAAATTGATCATCTTTATTTAGGGATTTCTTTTTTGTACTGTATTAGTTTCTTATATATATATATATATGCTTAACTTTTTCTGTAGCAGTTGGATTTGAGGTATTCTATTTTACTTATCTCATTTTGTTTAAGTTATAAATGCTTCATTTATAGCTTTCATGTTCAGTTGAATGCTTATTGCTCCTATATTGCTTAGAATATTTGTGATAACTTAAAATTCAGTAATAGTTCATCATCCTAAAATATAATTAAACAATTTGTCTAACACAATATTTTTTTTTTCTTAATTGGGGTCCTGGCATATAAAAACTAACATGTCGAATCTAGATTTTTGTGAGGAGCCTGCACCAGGTGAGGAGCAAAAGCAAGAGGATGATCATACTATAACTTCTTAGCTTTAGTTATTTTCTTATTTGGAAGAGAGTGATATTTAGCTTTTCATTCTCTTTATTTTAATTGTACCATGGTCTGTAATAATAAAATCTAGTATTTTATCTTTCTTATTTCAGTACTATATTATTTGAGATACATACTTTATTCTATTTCCTTTTATATTATTTGAATGTGATGAATGGATATCTGTATATACTTTATTATAGCTTCTGCACTCTGTAATGAATGTTTCAATATATATTAGCATTGTACTTCAAATTATTAATATTAATACTTAATAATTTGGGGCACAATTATATGTCCAAGTATTTATTTTCTTAGACATTCTAGTATGATTAGTGTGGGCAGCATAAGTGTCTCTTAGCAGACAATTATTTTGTTAGCACTAATATGGTGTTATAATTTAGTGATGACTCATTGACAGACTAAAAATACATGTCTGAGCTCTCACGAAAGTGCACGTGGAGTGAAGTAATAAGGCATTGTGAAATCCTAAGATTTATCGTCCACTGAGAACGGTGTATTTTGTTACTAAAGTATATTTGATTTCACTGATGTTTGGATAATGCTTTAGTTGTTAATTTTTTATTCTTATTTTAATGATCATGGTTTCTTTGATGAGAAACTACTTGTTGGGAAAGTAAGGAGAGTTGGACTTAGCATGAAATTCGTTAAGGGTTTTGTGTAAGTACTATTCTTTACCAACTTTTAGTGTCGAATTACTTAGATATTTAAGTTATAATCAAGAAACATAGTCTTCTCTAGGGTATCCCCCAAATTGGACTAAGTTTTGCTAATGCTCAGAGATGAACACATGAAGGTTTAATCTCAGCACATATACCCTCACATGATCAGAATTAGTTATATATGATTTTTTACGTCTAAGTTATCAAATCTATTGTTTTAGCTGTGCATCATGTGAGCTTGATTCCCCTAATGTCACATCACCCACAAGCACACAATGCATCGTAATCCTTGCATAAGCTTAGAATGAGCTATGGAGCTCAATTGATGACTCTTGGCTCACACACATTAACTTTTCAGCTTACTTAAAGGAACAATGCTATGATGCTCATAGAGTTTTTCATAAGGCTCTCGACAATCGTGCACATGTTCCTTGCATAAGCTAATGGTGAGCAGTGGAGCTCAAGATCATGTATTTTTCCATCCCTCCATTTAGGCTTAAGGACTTGCATAGATCACCCTCGCACAACAAATGTTGTCATAGACATTCGCGTCAAGGATGCTAATATGCATGCCCTTAATTCTAAGAGATAAGTCAGCTTAACGGTTTTCCTAGTTTTAAAACATTTACATAAAAATATAATCATGAACCAATATTCATCCAAGCATTCTTCACATTAATAATCAAAAGAAAATGACAAAATAAAGTATTCATTAATAATTTTTAGAGTACAAACACACTTTGATCCCTTAACTCATTACATGCATGTGCCCAACCCTCCCCAAGGAGGGTTTAGACTTCCATTATAAAAGAAATACAAGGAAAACACAATATAGCAGGAGCTTTTGCATGGCTCTCACAGAAAATAAATTGAGAGAGATGGAGAAACAAAACTTGGAACTGTTGTAGCATTCACCAGATCTTCTCTCTATCTCAGACCTCCTTCTCTCTTCTGCTTCCTGTGCTTGATCCTTCTCCTTCAATGTAATATTTATCCTTCCTTGGGTAGAGGGGACTCTCCTTCCTTATGCTTAGTAGCCTCAAATATTCTAAATCCTTGAATATCAAAATATGGAACCCCTGTTTAATCTTAAGTCTTTATTTTATAATCTTTGCAAATCTTCTCAGCATTTGTGTAGCCAACCTTTCCCTCTTCTTGAGAATTGAATTGCAATTAAATTTTATTCCTTTATTCCATTAAAAATGAGGAGGTTTAATTGATTTTCCATTAATTCCTACTATGGGAAAGAAAAAACTTAACTCTATTCCTCTTACAAATGCTGATTTGGATGCCTATTCCAGAGCAGATTTACGGTGGACGCTACAGTGCGCTGTAGCGCCAGGTTCTCTATCTTGAGGGTGCTACAATATGCGATAGCACTGATCTTATAGGTTGAGTCACGCTGCGGCGCACGATAGCACCGTGCTCTCAGGAAAGAGGGTGCTATGGCGCGCAATAGCGCCGAGATTTCTGTCTAAGTCCCGATGTAGCGCCAGAATGCATTGCAGCATGCTATAGTGCTTAACTTTTTATTTTTGAGCATGCTACGGTGCGCTGTAGTGCCAGGCTTTCTGTTTTGATCCACAGCAACGCGATGGCGCACGTTGTGGTGCACAGTTGTGCGCATAATTCTGCATTTTTATCAATTTTCATCTTTTTTGTAATCTGATCACTTCTAAGCTGCAATTACAATAAAATAAACTAGAATAACGACTAGTTTCAAAAAAATCATGCATTTTAAATATGAAAATGACTATATATATGAGGCTCATCATGCCACTTAAATTTTTGCTCATTCTCGAGCAAGCAATTAAAATAGATTTTTGTAGCAATTGAATTAAATGATTGAGAATTAGTATTTTCTGATTTGATGGTTTAAGATTAATCCTGCAAAATCAAGTCGTTGGCTTTTTTTGTGATCAATGCTAAATATAGATTTAAATAAGCATTTCAGGTTCTTAGTTAGATTAACTTTTAGCTTTCCCAACTACTCTTTATTAATTTCATGTTTACTGTAAACATAATTTGTGAGAATCTTAGTTACATCCAAGAGAATTAGTTCAGTGGTCATTCCAAATACTTTTATGTGCCATATGTACTTCTTATAAGATGTAATGCTTTTCTCATAAGGAGAGATGTTTTCTTTATCCATTTTATGTTTTATTGGAGAGACAATTTTTTCATCCCATAATAGTTATCAATTATTCTTTTTTAACATGCTTATTTAGCACATGCATTGCCATGAAGTCCTACAGATGCCTAGCGCATTCCAAATTCAACCAATAGTTTCATTTCTCTCTTTGCAATCTTTACTCCCCGACACTTAGTTTATTTCAACATTTTAATAAAGTCAAGAGTATGTGTTGGTTATTTTATCAAGTTAATCCAACGAACCTTACTTTATTTGGTTAAAAGTTTAAGTTAGATATCTATCATAAATCCAAAGATTTTAATGCGCAAAATTAAAATTTTGTTTCAATTCAAATTTTTGGAAGAGTAAATTCTCAAATTAATCAACTCAATTATCAATCACTAATTTTGATCTTTACTCTTAGATGAACAATTTCAATGAATGACCACATTAAGAAGACTAAAATATAAAAAAATGAAAATAATATTATGAAACTAGTTACTGGATTAAAAATAATTTACTAGGAGTAGTAGATAGTGAAACAACCTGATAGAGTAATGACAGACTATCATTACTGCAATCATGCATGAGGCTCCTCTTGCTTTATTACTGACGCACACTGATACTACTGAGAATCTAAAACAAACAAAAACATAAAATTATTTGTTGGGCTGTCTCCAAACTAATGCTTAGTTTAATATCCTCACCCAGACCAAAAATTACTTATATCCTTATATAATTTCATTCCAAAATTTCATTAAGTCTTTAAGATGAGTACGAGCTTGTTTAATAATATAATTATTATGAATATCAGCTACACTATCTTTTCCTTCCAAGCCCAGCCTATGTCCTCTAACTTATAATAATTCTTCTTTTTACTCCTTTTTTTATTCTTCTCATTTCTCGTCTTATGTTTGTCATCAAACTCATCAAATTCATCATTAACATCATTCTCAATTTTATTTGTAAAAAAGTGCATTATCAATTATCTTAGGAGTACAATTAGAGCATGTAATAACCCAAGTTGTTATATTAGGTTAATTTGGACTAAACTAAGTCTTAATTTTTATTCTAATACTCTACTTAAGTTATTAGAAGTTCACCTCAAAAACTTAATTCAAATCAGGAGTCAAATGGATCAAATCTTGATTTTATGAATTCCAAGAACCCTAGAATTTCACCTATTTAAATTGACCTCAAATTAAAAATCTGACTTTGCCATTGCGCTCATCACTCCCAAATTAGCTAGAGATGATGTCTAGGAAGCATTTGGAAGTCGTATGATTTTTGGCAAATATTTTATTATATTTAAAATACCCCAAAAATTTAAATAATTAAATACTCGTCAAAATCAAAATCCATCTTCGCCATTGCATTCCTCACCCTTCAATTAGCTAGGGGAAATTTATTGAAAATGTTTAGAAGCCAATTAATCATTCAATTTAATTAATTAAATCAAGTTAATTAATTTAATATTATTAATTTTAAATTAAGCTTAGCGGTCGCCATTTCCACCGTTTCTTTTCTCTCCATTTTACCGTCTGATCTCACGGCTACTCCTGAGCCGTCAGATCACTCGATCAAATGATCATTGGGCATCTTCTCTGATCCTGTCGTGCGCTACTCGATGCGTGCCATAGAGTCCTGCATGTAGCACGTAGAACCTTACCCACTACAAGTGGCATTCTTCCTACCACCCAAGCATCCATGTTAACCTCACTTTAAGCCTCCTCCATTCTTTGGTAATATTCGAACCTTCTCAATGCTCTCAGTCTTTTGATCTAGTCCTTCACCTGATGCAAGCCCAGCTGAAAACCTCAATCAGGTACCTCCATTGTTCCCCTTGTCTAGTCTTCAATTTTCATTATATTGATTTAATTATGAATGTAGTTATCTGAGAATCTATCTGATAATTGATCGAATTCTTCGACCATCAAATTGTGTACCCTAAGCTCTGTACTTATCCTTTCCTTACTTACCTACTTCAAATTTCTATCAATATAGCATCTAATTATTTCATTCATGCAATCAAATTTGTTTGTAGGTTCATTGCTCTTAAGAGTTACTTTAATTCGATCAAATTCGAATTCTATTAAGCGCATACTTATGACTTATGCTGCCTTAAACTGTAGGTATTAGCTATTCTTCTTGTTGAGCTTTAGAGCATCGTTAGGGTTGAATCCTAACTTTGAAGATTATCCAAAGTTGAATCACCATTTCGCATGTGGCACTCCTTCGCCTCTAGGACCTCTGATTGGCACTTTAAGAAATGTTATAATCATCGATTTTCCCTAATCTACTGAAGAAGATGTTGGCCTGTTCTTCTCCTGAGTCGGGTCAACCAGACTCAACCTGTAGTTATCGCGTGGGTATTCATGGGCTCCACCAATTTGTGATGTCGCCCTCTCCGCTCGCCTTGCAACCGCAGAGACGAAGTGGTGGGCCCCGCCGCCTGCGCATGTGCCATCCCAGAAGGCGAGGAAGTGGGACCCGCTCTCATTTCAGTGGCGACTGATTCAAATTGTGGGATCCATCGCTGTTCAATCCTTCATAAATTAATGTTATTTTTTATCAATCAAACAATTAATACATAGATTAATTAATTACGTCAGCAAAGTCTAAAGCCTCATAATTTGCAAACCAATAATTCAATTATATCAAATATATATCTTATTTTAATCAGAAAAATGAGAAGAACATTTTGGCAGTGTCAAATTTCCATTTTGATGTGTAATTAGCCAAGTGACATTTAGAACCCCTAATTAATGACCTAAATGCTCATAAACTTTAATCACTCATAACTTTGCACATACTGATCCAAATATAAAATTTGGATCTCATTTTAAACAGGAGATCATCAAGAATATTTCTATAGTGTTAATGCTGTTGTTGGATTTATATTTTAACAAATGACTTTTGGGTACCTCTCCTAATTACCCTTTAAACCCTAAAAACTTCAATTGATCATAACTTGATCAATTGGACTCCAAATTAGGTCATCCAATATACCATTCTGATTAAGAGAATGTGTAGATCAGTAAACTGCAAAAAATTTAGGATTTGGTGATTAGATTCCTTAATTATCCTAATCACCCTAAATCTTAATTAGTGAATATTAACAAAATTAATGTTCCAATTTGAGTGATTTAAGTTTTTGATGGCTCCTAGAATAAATTAGAACCTAGTGGTGTAATAGGTTTTATGATTTTGTGATTAATTTTACTAATCACTAGCAAATCACCCTTAAACCTAATTAGTCATAACTTAACCAAATGGACTTCAAATTGGGTCAACTCTTAGTTAAAGTACTCAGTGGATGATAAGGAAGTTATAGCCACTAAGTTTGTTGAATTTTAACATCAAATAGAAAAGTTAGGTTTTTGACCCCCTTTTAAAAACCCTAAATTTATATATTTAAACCCTAAATATATTTTAGCCATAACTTGGCCATTTGATATCAAATTTCAGTAATATTTGGTTCTATAAAATCCTTAGATAGCAATCAATAATGGTCTAACTGAATTTTTGAATTTCACTTAGTAAAATTACTAAATTTCTCCTAATGAGCTAAATCATTAATTTGAGCTTATTAGGCTTAATTCTTATATAATTTGGGTGTAATTACTGCCTATCTTCATATTAGATAGTATGCAACCTTTTTCTATTAATAAATTTCAACTTGGATCCCTAATTCATAAAATTGAATTTTAGACACTTAATTAGGGGGAAAATGGTTATTTTGCCCAAATTTAGGTTTAAGTATCCATAGGCCTTAAAATATCAATCTAATCATTAAAATCAGTATTATAACTGATTTAGAATCAATTTAGGCTATTTAGACTCACTAAATTATGATTTTAAGAAAAACCCTAAAATTCACATAAAATCTCTTAAGTCCTAAATTAAGCTTTATAAAGTGAATTTAGTTCACCTTATGCCTTTCAAAAGGTAATCATATCAGAATAACATATATATAAGATTAACATCAATGTTTAAATCATCTCTTTATCCTAAATCTTAATTCCTTAGGAGTTCTTTTAATTCTTAGGATCTTCTTCCTTAGGAATTAGTTTTAGAAATTTAGATTATAGTTCATTCATTGAGTAAATGGGTTACTCAATGGATGAAGCCTTGATTTTATAGCTTTCTAGAATTTCATATTTTAATTATGATTATTTTGTATTTTAACTTTAATCTAAATTTAGAGATCTATCTTATTAAGCCTGACTTTGCTTAATAAGATAACCTTAATTTGTAGTTCGTGAGAGTTGGGAGTAACCTCATATCATTAGTTTTAGAACCTATTGGATTAAGAGGTTAAACTCCAATATTTAGAGTTTAACTTTTGATCTCCCAACTTGAATTGTATAAATCAAGATTGGCTTGGGATTTAATTAAAATCATTAATTTATGATGTTTGATTTATTAATTAACTTATATAATCATCATTGATTGGAATATATTAGAACTCGATTAGTTCTAATTGCTTTAGACTTTATAGGACCAATAATCTAAGTTATACTAGATACCTGGATATTGGAGATCCTAAGTTTGTATAATTCTAAATTAGTTAGAATGAATTAAATTAAAAAATAAGTGATATCACCAAGTTTTATGTAGTGCTATTTAATGCTTTGCTTTCTTATTTAGGACCTTTATATTTGTGACACATTAGATGAAACATAGGATATTTGATGAATATTCTATGTTTGATTTGAAATTTTCATAAGGCATATTCATAAGTAAAAGAGGAGAAATTAATTTAATGAATTTTATTATTTGTGGAATGTGTCTTACTTCGTCTGCCATTACATTGTGGTTTCATATATTTGAGATGAAGTTGAACTAGGAAATTTTCCTAGAAGCAGAAATTGTATTTGAGATCTGGGAAATTGACCTATTAATCTGAGAAATTTCTCCTATATGTTCAGAAGAATTTGAGTAGCATTTACTGTTTGGCAAGACTAAGTAAGAACATGTCCATATGAGATAGCATTTTATGTTATATTTTCAGCATTATATTCTTCAGTATTTATGCTGTATTTCCTATAAAATTGTGCATATTCTGTAGTTTTATTTATATCTGCATGCGTGTTAGGATGCTAGTCAATTTTTTCAATTTTGTTATTTTCATTTTATTTATCAGCATATGTGGAATTGATCATATTTACTTAGGATATTATTTTCACTTAGTAGATTTTAGTTATACATTGCTTAATCTTTTTCTATAGCTTTGAGTTGAGGTATGTGCTTACCTCACATTTTGTTTAAGTTAAAATTATGTGGTTATAGCTTTTACCACTTTCTTGTGTTGCCTTATTTCTCCTAAAATGCTTAGGGTATTTGTTATAATATTTAATACATAAATTTTGTGTCCTAAAAAGTACTTAGATATTTTGTCTAATCAAATTTTTTTTCTTTTGGTTGGGGCCCTATCATTGTGAAACCGACAATGGCAGATTCTGAGCTATTTGAGGCTGTTAGGCCTTCATAGGAGCTTGTTCAGGAGGAGGAGCGTGCTAGTGAAGATCATTAGTTTCTTTTTTGCTTGTGAGGTAGAGTGTTTAGCTTTTCTTCCATTAAACTTTTAATATTTTGTAATAATACAGGTTCTGATTGTATTTTCTTTTCCTGCATATTTATTCTGAGTTGGATATTTCTTTATCTTATTATGAATGTATGGATATTAGTACTTAGTATTTCTTCTTCTGCACTCTAACATTCTGGTATACTCATCTACTGAATATCTCATTTTCTCTACTTAAATCGTATCTTTCTCTTATCGGTGGATTAGGAATGCTTATTTATAATCTAATGCTAAGTGAGGGATTGCCCAATAACAACCACCACTTAATCCTAGTTGATTAAGGGGTGGACACCGCATAGCATTTCTCTACAAATTCAAATTACACATAATAATCATCAATATTGCTAAGGGGTTTGTTGATGGTTGAGATGCCACAAATGTTTTTGACATCCTCATTATTTTGAATCAATTTACCTTGCTCATCTTTAAATAATGCATCACTTATTATTAAACATTGAGGTAGATGCACTCGAGTTGTATAGGAGACATACATTTGGGATTGCAATTGATCAACTACTTCTATTTGAAAATCTTGTTGCATTTTCAAATTGTCTAATTTAAATTGATACTCGAACTCTTTCTCATTTTCAATGTTTGGGTAAAGTAAAGCTTCTTCACTACATGTTGGCACTTCTTGTTGCATTTTCGGTCTATTTTCAATTGATATTCTATGTAAAGCCTCGCCCCATCGCCGCGCGCAAAGAAATGTACAATTATAATCAGCGGCGGAGCGGAGCGCTACTCGAGAGGATGAGCTTGCAAAACCCATCTTCCCGAATAGGCTAGGATAGAAGGGACTGAGCCACACTGAAGGCTGCTGACTCAAACCCAAGAGTAGGATCAAGAGTCAATACTTAAGATAAGAGTAGATTACTCATTTAAGTATTAGACTAATACGTACATTGGAGTTAGAGAGGTAAATGTGAACCTAATATATGTTATCAATATATCAGCATTTCCAGTATGCAGATCACATCACAATACCAAGTATAGTAGTATAATAGGGTACGAAAGCTAAAGCAAAACATCTAGGATATATTCATCATAGAGCAGTAGTAAATATTCATCTCTGAAAAAAAAAAGTAAAATACATCCAGAATTATTACAAACTGATTTAAAAGATGAAAAGTAAAGTCTATCTGAAGCACTAAAAATAAAACAATAAGTAAAAGGTGGAAGACTGATCCACTAAGGCTCCACATACTCCTCCTGGATCCCCTGTAGGTCCTCTTGCCCTGTCTCCACAAGCTGCTCGGGATCTAGCAAATTGCCGGATCCCAAAAGTACCCCGTGTTAGATAAGAAGTCTAACATATCACAACTAACTAAGCAGTTCTAAAGTAAATGCAATAGACAGTAAAGTAAACATGACTATTAAAAAGAATAGTAAAGGCACCATGTAACTGAAACTGTAAAGACTAAGCAAAGTAAAGCTGCATCGAATCTGAATACTAAAAAGTAAACAAAAATATCAAATGCTCAGAAATCAAGGTGAAAAATGTCCAGTGATGTACTATTATGTCACCGGAATGATGCATCCAAGTATGCCACAATACGGTATGCCACAGGTATGTAACAAAACTATCACTGAAAGGCTATGAGTCATACAGTCCAATGTCTACATACATCCAGTTGGGAAGACAGTATGGTGATGCCGATGCATCCTAAAATTCCCCAGTCAATGTATGCAATATTCCATAACCCATAATTTGTCACTAATACTCATATGTCACCAATGAATCATTCATCATGCTCATGCTTATGTTTATGCCATGCTTCTATGCTATATAAGGAAAATCTTGAAATCCACAAATGCTTGAATACCAATAATAAATTCAAAGTCTCCATTGTGCAGAATCCGGCTAAAAGGATTCTGACTCCTAGCTTCTAGGATGATAGTTGATTGAAGTTAAAGATTTACTTAAAAATCATTAGATGGGATGATTGTATACACATATTTAGCATATTTGCAAGAAAGGTGGTTCTTAGCACTTAGCTTGATTATGCCACCCTAACGAAGCGGTCTTCGATAGGAGGCATCGCCCGTTGGTGATTTGTATCTCAAGCTAAGTCAGTAAGATGCCCAACTTACAATAACACTCAGTGTCTTAAAGAAGGTGATTCTAATTACTTAGTTTGTTTGAGCCACACCTATTGAAGCGGTCTTTGCTAGGAGGCATCGCCCATTGGCGATTTGTATTTCAATCAAACTAAGGAATGAGTACCTGTTTAATACACTCATAGTCTTGGGATATTTACTCTAACAGGGCTGTATTCATCTAGTCCCTCGGGATAGCACCTGTTCATAAGTCCATATTGGAGTGAATCAACAAATCTTGAATACTACTGAAGAAAACTAGTACTATGGGCATACCATGCTACACTAACCAATAATCTGAGTTCAGCAATTCTATTTTTTCACAAGGATATATCAAAACTATTCATCCTTATGCTAGGTAGGTGATTCCTACTCAAGGCTCCAAGGGTGTGATCAAAGATCACTCAATATAGATTCTATCACAAAGAAAAGGGTTCACTCTAAGTAGCTTAGGTGAGTTCTACCACAAGGTAGTAAGATCAACTTCTAAGGTAAAAAGGGACCATATAAGCTTTTACCTCAATGAGTTATACAAAAATTTCCTACCTCAATGTATATTTAAATTTGGGTCTTTAAAATATTTCAGATGATAATCTTATGGTGAGATGCTTAAGATCTCACATTCTTAATTCTGATGCTAACACATTATGTTTTCCTTATCTTTTAGATTTAGAATGATCAGATCAGATGATTAAGTCATCTGATCATTCCTTATTCTAAGATTATGGGATTTAAATCAAGTATGCTATTAGAGTTAGATCACTTATTCAATCAATATGATTCTATTTTCTTATGTTAATAGTCTTATTTAAGAGAAAATCAAGGATCTAAAGTTTAGATACAGATTAAGCAATCACGTAGCTTTATTATTAACCTTAACATGTCTAATCCAAATGTTTAAGATCAATATCAAATTAGATGCATTATTGGAATGATGTCAATCACATTATCTTATAATCACATTCATTTACTTAAGGTTTAAGAGTTTGGATCTTAATTAAGCAGATTAGGGTTTAACCCCTCCTCATGTCCAATTAAGATAAAGAGTTCATTTATTCAGATCAAGAGGTCATTTATAGATCAATGTCAAATCAGTGAATTAGATATATATTATTGATGGCAATCTTGGACCTAGATCAAGTTTTAATAGCTTGATCAAAGTCTTAAGACTTCTTAAGGTTAATTAAGAGGTTTAAGTTCTCCATTTATGATTTATTTAATTTATACATCATAACTTTGCATACATGATGTCAATATATCTAGCTTATTGATATGGATCATATTAATAGAAAAATTTTAGAAAACAGAAAGTAATTAGTACTAATCAAACCCTACAATCTAAAAGGATTAGCACATAATTACAAATCTAACCATCAGAATTTCATGCAATTTAGCACATAAGTTCTAATTTACCATATAATTAATCAGAGATTAAGTTTACTAAGATCGAATATATATAAACCCTAATTTTCACTAATCATGGTATAACAAGATTAGGGCATAAGTTAAAGTACAGAGCTCAAAAAAATAAACTACTTGGCACATTCATTCTACTCATCATAAGCAAACTAATGGCACTCTAAAAATGCAATTTGGTTAAGTATAGTTACTAATCCATCTTAATCAAGTTCTTCATTAATTAAATAAGAATGGAAGATCCAACCATTAGCTGATTAATACTATTTTTTATTCAAATCCCTGATGATTTTCTGATCAATTTGATGTATAATATCATAGGGTTTGGATTAATAGATTAAAAGTTATAACATTGGTTTAAATTACATTTTTTTAATTAATCCAACCCATTTTCCTTGAGGAAAAAAAATTCCAAATAGATTTATTTAAGTTAAAATGGGTCCTGACCCATTACAAGACATGCAGGTCGGTTTGACTCGATGGCCCGACACTGTCACACAGCGCGGGTCACAGGTCGGCCCGACCCGCACAGGGGCTTCATCCTCGATCCTTCATTCGATGGAAGGATCCGATTAGGGGAACCCTAATCGCCCAATTCTGACGCATCCCAACCACGGCATGGCTAACTCTTGGTGGCTACATATTCACCATGGTTAGATGTGTCGATGGGGACCAGAAGCCCTCTGTGAGGCGGTAAGGATTGGCCAGACCTTACTCACCCAAGAGATCCCACAATGGGGCTACTGTGGGGAGGCAATTCTCCCCATAGATGCCATGCCAGACCAAGGGCTCGATCCCTACACCATCAGAGAGGTGAGACAGATCGAAGCCCCCTGGTCTGAGAACTCAAGGTGGGCTAGAATGCCGGGACCTTACTCCCCCGAGGTGTTCCTTCAGCGACTTAGCCCGATCGATCGATTCGATTGGTCAGGGCTATCTTAGGGCTCAATTATGATATCAGTGAGTTCGTTTTGACAATACGCATGTAATTGAATCTAAAGGAGGGATGTCCGAGCCTCGTTAGCTCAAAATTGACAAATGGGGGTACCTGGTTTGACAGGGGACTTGCAGACGATGCCGGGGAAAATGTCGAGCTTGCTGAGGTTCCTGAGGTTTCTTTAAGAGTTCCTGAATGCCAGGAAACTCTTTTATCAGCGGTACGCACACCTGGACACCTGGGAAACAAGGATATACAACAATAGAAGCTTGGAAATGGCGGTAGGTAACTAAGCTCCAATTGATCAACAAAGGATCATAAGATGAAGTACTGTGGCTATTTATAGCCTCAGCATGGAATGGGGAAGCTTCCAGACCCATTGGCTTGGGCTGGGGAGACCCGAGAGGTTGGCTCATGGCCGAGCTCTCGAATTTCTAATTCGAGCTTAGCCGGTCCATGAGGCCCGATTGGGGCTCCAATGCATTTCAAGAGAGGCCCCAACGACTTGCTGAGGTGGACGTAGGAGTGGGGGACAAGCGGGGCAGCTGGCGATATAGGGATTCTCCTTGTCGGGTGTGCGAACGAGTGGGGATGAAGATCCACAGTTGAGGAAGGGTCCGAAGCCGTCTGATTGATCGATTGAAAAGAAGCGACAGTCCTGATCTTCCGGATCCTAATGGCCAGATCAGATTAAATCCACACCATAGGATTTTACGGGTTGATCTAACAGCAAATCTGTGATTTAGCAAGATCTAATTCTAGCCATTGGATTAATAGAACGAATGGCGGATACAATGAAAGCACCGCTGTCGCGTGACCTGGGCTCTGCAGTGGATCGCCTGCGGTCTACACAGCAGATCCCAGCCATTTAATTAGTTAAAGGTATAAATGCAAATTTGAATTATTGGAAACCCTAAAATACAATTAGACCATTTTAATTAAATGTGAATTATGGCCTAAATAATTTCCAAATTATACCAAACTTTCACCCTAAGCTAATTTGGGGGTGAGAAATTCAAAAAAGTACTCAGATTTTAATTTTGAGATCAAAATATTTTAGGTCTAATCTAGGGCATCTAGATTGATCAAAATATAATTATAGACATAGGAGAATCCAATTGACTTCAAATTTTTAGGATAGGCTTAATTTGATATCCTAAAAGTAATGGGATCAAAATAAATACTCAATTATGCTAGAATTTAATAGGATAACAACCTAGGGTTATTACAGACTCCCCTACTTAAGAATGATGTCGTCCTCAAAAAACTTGATACTGATCTTGAAACTCACTTGCACTTTTTCTTTAAAGGGTCGTATTCTTTCTTTATTCTTAAACGCCTATTTAATTTTAAACAGGGTGGGCTTTTTGCTTCATTAGTGTTATAAATATTAGCTTACAATTCATATAAACGATAGCTGGGAAAAAAGTTAAATATATTAGTTATTAGAACCATTATTCACAGTTTATGAGTGTAATCATAAAAGAATTAATATAAATTGAAATGTGATGCTACTTTAACGAAGTGATTCAAATGTCAAATTAAACTCTAGTATCAAGTTAAGAGATTCTAAACATTTCAAAATTTTTGATGATGATAAGATATAATTAAAAGATGGCTTTCACTCTAATGATATAATGCTTGGTCTTAATATGTGGATAATTATTTCCTTTAGGTAGTGATTAACTGTTGGAGTTAAATTAGAAAAATATTTGAATTTTTAAATTTCTATTTATTAGACATTATTTTACTTAACTATTGATATTTAAGTTATAATTTCTTTAAGAGAAATACTAAATATGGATAAAATAAATTAAAATTTTAATTAAAATTTAAAACTTTATTATAAATGAAAGAAAATTAGATTCACTCATTTTCTTACAAAAAAAAAAAATATAAATCACTAATAACTCAAAAATTAAAAAATATATTAGATCAATTCTATTTTTATATGTAAAAATTATCATATCTTCAATGTAAATATAATCTCAAGTTAGTCTATATAGCAAAAACTCTATAATAATTATTTGAGAAAAAGTCTTATAATATTTCCAAAAAAAGAATCAGATATAATAGACACAGGCTTGAGGACACATGCGATTTTTGTTAATTAACAAAAAGCCTAAAATAAGTGGTTGCGCAATGATGGCCTCTGCTTAGCGTGGATGTACTATAAACGCCTTCGTCGTCATCTGGGAGATCTGGTCTCACAGCTTTTCTACCCTCCAACCGACGACGACGACTCACCAACTAGGAAAAAGACCGTAAACCACCATCCACCTCCCGGAGGCTTGATTTCTCAGCTTTCAATCCTTGACATATGGGGGCAAAATTTCTTTTTCTATCATCCACTTCTCCCACAAGATTCTGATTCATATGTCCATTCTGCTGCTCTGCTTCGATTTCTTGGCTGCGTTCTTGCATAACGCGTTGCTCCATAGTTGATTTTTTCGAATCATGCTCTTCCTCTAGCTCGAAATTTTCGCGGAGGAAGCAGATGGAAGAGAGCAGATTAATACCCGATAAAGACAAGCTAGAAATACTGCTATCGTTGTCTGAGCCCGAGCTCAACTGCCGCGGCCTGATCAACGGAACTCAGACTCCGGCGATACGCAAGGAGCCCTCCTTTTCTCTGTGGTGCGATGAAAAGGACGGAGTCAGTGGCTCAAATTCGCCGACCAGAGGATCTTTCGAATGCGGCACTGCGGATGGTTCTGAGGATTTCGATCTGCCTCTTCTCCAAGATGGGGGATCTGAGAGAGCTCATACGAGGTCGGAAGGGCACTGGTTGAATGGATTTAGGCAGCGGAGTATGTACATAGCTTCATTGGAGACTAATGGGCAAGGGAAGAGGTATGTACCTTTGGATATTGAAAACGGTATCCATACCAGCGATTCGATTGCTAAGTTGGAAAGCTTAGAGGCCTCGCAGAACTCGATTACTTACGTCATTGTGCTTAAGGCGCTGTTTTTGATACTAATTTGGTACGCTTTCAGTACCTGCTTGATGCTGTAAGTGTTCAAAAACTAGAAAGCTGTTTCTTCAGGCATCATTAAATGGGTTTATTTTCTATAATCCTCTGATTCTCTATGCGTATTAGTTATAATAAGACCCTGTTAGGGGATCACCTTGGACAGTTCCCAGCCCCCTTATTGATGAACACTGTTCATTTTTCTCTGCAAGCTGTGTTGGCAAAGGCCATCACTTGTTTTCAGTCTCGTGGTTCTGAAAGTAATAATAAAATGACATGGAAGGATTACTTTATTAGAGGTAAAATTTGCATTTTTTTAAAATGCTTTGATGCTATTTTAAGCTGTTGGTGACATAAATGCGGCTCACTTTATGCAGTTGTACCGACCTCTCTTGGAACCGCTATGGACATAAACCTTAGCAATGCTTCACTTGTATTTATATCGGTTACATTCGCTACAATGGTTTGTTTTCAGGCAACTATCAACCAATTCTATTCATAAAACTACTTGTGTTTAGTAACTACTTGTTCTGATGTGCAGTGCAAATCTGCTTCTCCAATATTTCTCCTTGTGTTTGCTTTTGCATTTAGGTAAGATTAATGAGATTACAGTGTCTCACTGAAGTATTCTCTTATTTTTGAAATCTTGTTTCTTAGCAAAGTGCGTATTCATTTGCATGAATTCTGCTTTTAGTCTTTTTACAATCATTTGAAGCGCTAATAACTAAAAACTTATAGAGAAGTTAATTTATTTGAACACGCTATTTATATTTTTATTGATGCATTATGTTTGACTTTATACTGTATTTTACAATGACTGACAACTTTTGTTTGTTCTGATTCTTTCTACTTCTGAACCACCAATTCAAAGGCTGGAGACTCCAAGTTTTAAGCTTCTGGGAATTATATTGATAATTTCTTTTGGAGTTCTTTTAACAGGTATGCTTTTGGCTACTGGCTTTGTTATGCATAAGAGTATACTTGCAAATGAATTTAAGTTTAATGATTAAAGGAACATTAAACTTATTTCTAGCTATTTTTTGTAAAAGTTTTTTGTATTTTATTTTTGTTGTTTAGTTCATTATGTACATGGGAACTCATGTACTTCACTTGAATGTTAGTCATTTAGGGGTTGTTTGATATGATGAAATCTGGGTGTGAAGTAAAATTTTATTTGAAATTGTAAAATACAGGTGTTTACCATGAAAAATTTGCGGGGTAAATTTAAGCAATCAGGTAAAATGTTTGCAGTGATATAAATAGTACCGTTGTAAAAAATTTACGCTAAAATTGGGTGTTTTTTGAAATCGCACAATGAACTTTATCTCCTATGTTTCGTCCCGATCCCTAATCTCTTCCCCTATTCCCGATTTTGGAGGCGCAATTCATCATTTCTCATTCGATCTATAAGCTTTTCTCCTTCGATTCGATCTGTAGGTGTAAGTGTGGCTGCTGTGGCACTTTTCATTCGAACATTCGAACGCTGTATGATATAATTTCCTTTCTTCCTCTGTTTGACTATACAATATATTACCGTGCTATCTTCTTCCCCTCGAGGTAATATACAATATATTATTGTGCTTTCTTCTTCTTCTTGAGCTAAGGATAATGTTGCATAGAAATAATATGCTATCAGGTAGAATATTTCATTTCACCAAATTAAAAAAAGAACAACCACTGTAGAATATTTCATTTCACCAAACCAAGAAAAAAATAAAAAAACCACAGCAGCCACTGATTTCCAAAAGTAAATTAAGAATCCAGGAACTTAGGTCTATATTTTAAATCAATCCCTAAATTTCTTACAAACTTTGAATGTAGCAGATCCTGATATGACAAAATCACAGTATCATAACTTCAAAAAATTAAAGATTATGTTGTAATTAATAGCTACCATTGTAATTAAGGCAAGTGGCAATATCATGATTGAACTAACATGTCCATTCTATTGTCGTTGTTTTTTTTGATGAAATGAAATATTCTAGATGATAGCATATTATTATTATAAAATTTATTTTACAACATATCCATTGCTATATTTAGAACTAGTTCTTAAATGTTCAGTCTCAGCTGTAGCAAATTCTGCTATAACAGATTGATAACATCGAAGTTTCAAAATAATCAGGGATTTTGTTGTAATCGATAGCTACAATTGTAATTAAAGCAACATGCAACATCATGATTGAACCAACATGTCTATTATGTTGTGGTCGTTATATTTTTTTGTATTGATAAAATGAAACATTCTAGCTGATAGCATTCATTACTGTAAAAAAATAATTACAATACCAATTGCAATATTATGAAATAACACCTAAATTACTCACAGACTATGGTGTAACCGTTTCATATCAATACATTTTAAAGAAAAGTCTTGATTTTACTGTAACGGATTGTTACTGCTGCAATTAATTTTTTGAAATAAGTTTGCTAAAAAACTATTATAGACAATCGAACAGAAGTAAAATAATCAAATTACATGTAATCTGATAAAATTGTAATCAGATTACTTTACATCAGAAATCTTGCATTCCAAACAGCCCCTTATATAAAATTATGCAGAAATTTGCAAACAAGTTTATACCCACAAATTAACTAGTCTTATAATATCACTGTATTAAATAATTTTGCTAAAAATAAATAATCAAATAGAACCAATTGTTAAATCATCTATCTACTGTTCACTTCTCTATAATTGCACTTTAATGTGAAATAGCGGCTAAGTCATCAACCTTTTTATATTGTTATCATAATCATTACATTTCTAATCTAAATTTGGGTTGAGTGCTAGAAAACCCTCATTTATTGGTAATATATATATATATATATATATATTTATTTATTTATGGTAATTTTATAAATTTATGAGAAAAGTTACTCTTGACACCTTTGCCAATTTTTCTCTCCAAATAATAGGGTCTTTTTTGTTCTTAAGCAGGATAAAGTGAATCAGACAGTAGATTGACATCCTTCACCTCCCTCTCTTTTCTCCTCATTTTTTCTCTAAACTATTTAATTGAAAAAAGAGAGTAAATATACAATATATTGATGAAATAAAATATATAATTATCCTAGGAGCATTAAAAATATAATTGATTCTTGCATGATTCTAAATTGGAGCTTATATCCATAAAACCTATAAGTCCTTCACTTTATTCTTTTAATAGAAAACATAAGAAATTGTCTTCCACTTTTAAAACAAAAATATTCTTTAGCTCTTTTAGTTTTCAAAGATTTACTATTAGGCTAATTTACACTTAGAAACTTGTTAACTCTGGGAATTTGAAAGAAAGTACTGCTACAAAATCTATAGATATTGTGTTTTTATATTTTAAAACGTAATCACTTACTGAATCAATACAAGGCTTGAATACTTCTCCTAATAAGGATACTTCATTTGATACTGAATGTGTTGAAGGTGTTGATGACAAACCTCATTTTGGATGATGAGATGTATCTTTAGTGAGAATAAATTTGGTTGGATGATATTTTAGATTATAACTAATGATCGGAGGAAATTTTCTTTTTCTTCATATTTCGTTGAAAGAGAGTATATGAAAAATCTTGGTGATAAAAATTGATTTTGACTTGTTATATGAGAAGTTGTTAAGATCAATGTGAAATTTAAAGTATGAGCTTCACCTTGAACTAACTCATCTATTTTGGGTAATTTTTACATATTTATTTATGACCACTAGATTCTTAAAATAAAAAGTTGTGGTAATAAATTTAGTTGAGTGCTTTCTCGTGTTTATAACAAATGCATTTTGTCAAGCATGCATTGTTTATTTTATCAACTATATGTTTATCAAATAAGCATTCAATTTTGAAAGGCTTTTTTACACTCTCTACATTGGTTAAGCTTTATTATTTTTTTTGAAGAAAAAATTATTAAAATAGTCCTCTGACTCTTACAATTTATTCATTTTAGTTATTGACTCTTGTGTATGACTTTTTTGATACATTAATTTTTATTTATGTGATTTATTTGGTCTTTGTTAATTTGGATCTAATTTTTGTCCTTTTAAAATCTAGGCTAATTTGTTAAAAAATACTTGCAAAATTGTATGATATAATAATGGGAAAAATTAGTCATTATCTTATGTTTTCATCTTAGTCAATTTTTGCATGAGAATATAATGAAAATAATTTGATACAAAAATTTTTTCATTGATAATTTTGTGAATATTTTGAATTTTGATTATTTCTTTTATTTTAATTTGAATGATTTGTTAAAAGTAAATATGTTTAAATATTATTGATTTTTTTTATATTGCATAATAAATTTATTATCAAATAATTCTTATAAAAATAAATTTATTTCCTTATTTAGTAAATTTGCTAAACAAACAAATTAATAAATTTTTAGTCTTTTATTTTAATAAATTTACTAAAATAATATAGATGATATAACTAATTTTAAAAGTATGTACACTTGATTATATTAGAATAATATTGAATTTTAGAAAATTATTAATAAATTTATATTTTAAATAGAATAAAGTATTAATGATTTTTAAAAGCTCATTAATACATTTTTCTTAACATATAGAAAATTATTCTTCATAGAGTTTTCACAAATTTGATTACATTAAATAAATAAAATAAATATTTTATCATTGAATATACTTTATAAAACTCTTTAATTAATTTTTTTTTTACTACAATATTAAATTCCAAAGATTTTCATCATACCTATACAAATGAATGAAACATGCAAAAAAGGCATTAATAATGTTTTACATTAAATGTAAATAGCCAAGCATTCACAAACATGAAAGTTATTGTTGTTTGCCTTTACACCAATGGATACTGCAGTCTCATAAATGTTGCTAGCTAATTTTTCAGATACCCGAAGACATAATAACGTAGTCCATTTCTTGTTTTCTTTTTGCACTCATACATCATTGACATAACAAGATTTATAATGGACTCTAGAAAAAAATAATATGCAACTCTCTTGCGTTCAACATAGCTGCTTTAAAATATTCACACATTATTAATCAAAATATTACATTTAGGTGAGCCTAAAAATGATCTTGACCAATTTCTTGGATCTTTATTATTTATCCATAAAAAATCTTTTTATCCAAGTGCTTTATCTCTTACATAGTAGCATCAAACTTATTTTTAATAGTTGCATGCATCGCTTGCCATAAAACTGTTGTGAAAATACTAGCAATACACAAGATATCTAAAGTGGAATGACACTTGTAATGGCAACAACAAACCAAAGTCCTAAGACTTTGAGGATCGGAGTGCGCTGACGGTTTCCGAGCTAGCTTAGAAATCACAAAATCACAGTAAGAAAATCGTAGCACATACAAATCATCCAAACACAAGCATATACGTGGAAAACCAAAGATTGGGAAAAACCACGGAGCCCCACCAACGAGAAAATTCACTGTGAAAAACTTCAAGGTTTACAGAATTACAAGAGCTATATCACCTCAGCATACACAGTTGTAGCTTTACTCTTAGAATGGAGAAAGGAAGAAGCTGCTACCTCCTGGAGTTTCCCCTCCAAACAACAAGCCTTCTCTTACTCAGCAGAGCTCTCCAGGGTTTAGCTTAGGGTTCTTCTCCTCCATAGCCTCCAAGCCTTCAATTTGATTGCCAAAGCCTTAGGTTTCCCTCCACTTCTTAGGCTTAAGTAGTTAGCTCCATTTCGGACCCAAAAAGTTCAAAATTCCCCTCAGATTTCTTCAGATCGAGACCTGAAACGAAGCAGAACTCCGTTGGCCGCTACAGCTCGCTGTAGCAATCGACTTTCAGAATTGAATTCGCTATAGCGCGCTGCGGCGCGCTGTAGCGCCCGTGTTTTAAACTTGCTTCCGCTGGAGCGCGTTGTGGCGCGCTGTAGTGCCCGCGTTTGATTCCGCTATCGAGCACTGCAGTGCCCGCTTCTCGATTGCTGACTGCTGAGGCGCGCCATAGCGCCTCAGCTTCGGACTTGGTTCCGCTGTAGCGCGCTGTGGTTCGCTGCAGCGCCAGTGCTATTTTTGGGCAGTGAAGTCTCCACAACACAACAATCTCAGCGCGCTGCAGCGCCAGTGCTATTTTTGGGCAGTGAAGTCTCCACAACACAACAATCTCCCACTTGGAGACTTCCAGGCAACCTTCCCCAGCTTCATCCATTGAACCTTCACCATCTTTTCTTCTGTGTCTGTCAAGGATTATGGTGTGGTTCACCACTGCTCTCCCTTCACATACTGAGGCCAACTGAAGTTGCACATAACTTCAGTTTCTCCACTAGTACTGCTTTAGTAAGCATGTCGGCTGGATTCTTAGAAGTATGAATCTTCTCCAATCTAAGCTGCCCTTCTTCCAACAGTGTTCGGATGAAATGGTAACGAAGTTGAATGTGTTTTGTCCTGGCATGAAATGCGGCATTCTTTGCTAAGTGAATGGCGCTCATACTGTCACTGTAGAGCTTCACATCCCTCTGCTCCTTATCCAATTCAGTCATGAAATCTTTCAACCAAATCATCTCCTTGCTTGCCTCCGTGATGGTAACGTACTCTACTTCCATTGTAGATAACGATACAATGTTCTGTAGCCTAGAGATCCAGCTCATCGCTGCACTACCCAATGTATAGACATAGCCTGTAGTACTTCTCCTGCTATCAACATCTTCTGCAAGATCTGAGTCTACATATCCCTGCAAAATAATATCAGATCTTCCAAAGCATAGAGCTTTGTCTGCTGTACCTTTCAGATACCTTAAGATCCACTTGATCGCGTCCCAATGATACTTTCCTGGGTTTCCCATGAATCTGATGACCACTCCCACTGCATGGGCAATGTCCGGTCTCGTGCAGATCATCGCGTACATTAAGCTCCCAACTGCTGAAGCATAAGAAACTTTCATCATGTGTTCCTTCTCCTCTTCAGATTTCGACATCTGTTCCTTTGATAAGTTGAAGTGACTTGCTAGGGGAGTGCCCGCTGGCTTCACTTCATTCATGTTGAATCGTTTCAGCACCTTTTCAACATAATCCTTCTGCGACAGCTTCAGAATTCTGCCCTTCTTTTCCTATGGATTCTCATTCCAAGAATCTGCTTGGCCGGCCCCAAGTCCTTCATGTCAGATTCCCTTGATATCTGCTCTTTCAGTATCTTTATCTCCTCCATATTCGTTCCTGTGATCAACATATCATCTACATACATCAATAGAATGATATAAGAGGACTTACACTGCTTTATGTAACAACAATGATCCGCTTGGCATCTTTTGTGCCCTGATTCTGACATGAACCTGTCAAACCTTCTGTACCACTGCCTTGGCGCCTGCTTCAAGTCGTAGAGGCTTTTCTTGAGCTTGCACACTAGCTCAGACTTCTCTTTCCCTTGTGCCTTGTACCCTTTAGGCTGTTGCATATAAAGCTATTCTTCCAGTTCTCCGTGAAGGAATGCAATTTTAACATCCATTTGCTCCAGATGCAAATCTTCAACTGCAACTAAATTCAGTACAACCCTTATGGTTGTCATCTTCACAACTGGGGTGAAGATCTCACTGTAGTTGACCCCATGCCTTTGCTGGAAATCTTTGACTACAAATCTCGCCTTGTAGCGCTTGCTTCCATTCATCTTTTCCTTTATCCGGTAAACCCACTTGTTTTGAAGAGCTTTCTTTCCTGCTAGTAAGGGTGCCAATTCCCATGCTCCATTTGACATGAGTGATGCCATTTCATCATTTATGGCAGCCTCTCACTTGATTGAATCTTTAACTTGAAGTGCTTCTTCTAAACTATCTGGTTCACCACTATCAGTTAGTAACAAATAGAACAAAGAAGGAGAGTACCTTTGTGGCGGTCTAGACACTTGTGGATCTTCTTAACATGGGTGCTTGTGGTTCAACATTGACACCCTCTTGAGTTTCTCCAACATCTGGCTCAATGCTGTCATCAATCTCTATGTGCCGGGGTTCTCCATCTGAAGCATCATTGGAGTCAGTCTTGACTCCCATACAATCCTTGTACATCTTACTTTTATTGAAAGTGACATCCCTGCTTCTGATGACTTTCTGGTTCTGATTATCCCAGAATCTGTATCCCTGCTTCTGATTGTCCCAGAAGCTAGCCACTTTCCAAACACATCAAACACATTAGATTTATGTTTGAGAAAGTAAAACCATACCTTTCTTGTATGATATTAATGAAGGTGACGAAGTATGTTGCTCCACCTATAGAAGATGTAGGAGCTGGCCCCCATACATCCGTATGTACCAACTCCAATTTCTTACTTTTTAGTTCCCTTCCAACTTTGCCTTCCAACTTTGGAGAAAGAAACTTTCTTTAGCTTGCCTAGCACACAGTCTTCACAGAAATTCAAATTCACTGATTTCAGCCCTTGGAGCTTCCCTTTTGACTGTAGAGATTTCAGCCCCCTCTCACTCATATGGCCAAGCCTCCGGTGCCATAGATCTGCATCTATCTCCTCTGTAGCTGCAATAGTGTCAGACACTTTATTGATCAAGTAAAGTGTAGCTTTCATACTGCCCTGTGCAATAATGAGTGCACCCTTGGTAACCTTCCATGAGTCTCCTGTAAAATAAGTGTTGTAGCCTTCTCTGGCTAGCTGGCTCACTGAGATCAAGTTTCTTCTTAGACATGGCACATGTCTAACATCCTTTAGCTTCCAAACAATGCCGCTTGGTAGCTTCACATCCACATCACCTCTGCCGATGATATCACACGCCCTATCATCTCCAAGATATACTTTTCCCAAATCACCCTTGGTGTAGTTCTTGAAGGCACTCCTTGATGGAGTCGCATGAAAAGAGGCATCCGAGTCCACAACCCAGAACTCCGTGTTAACAAGTGAGGATCAAAGCATCCTGATCCTCTTCAGTCGAAACATTTACAGTGGGGTTCATCATCTTACCACCACCACTTTACTTCTTTAGAGTATGGCTGTCCTTCTTGAAGTGACCTGCCTTCTCACAATTCCAACAATTCGGCTTTGTTTTTCCGGGTCTTGATTTACCTCGCCAAGACATAGACCTATTCCTGGTATGTCTCCTTTCAGCATGTCTTCCCCTGCTCTCAGCATTCAGTGCCGAGGTTGATGCTTCTCCATGAGATCTCTTCCGCACCTTCTCATTCAGCACTAGCCCAACGATGTCGTCAAACTTCAACGACGCATTTCCAGATGAATTGCTGATGGTTGTAACCAGCCTATCCCAACTATTCGCAATGAAGAGAGGAACAACAGGGCTCGAACCTCGTCATCAAAACTGATGCCAACCGAGCTCAGCTGGCTCGTCACAGTGTTGAACCCATTGAGATGTTCAGTCACTGAATACTCATCCATCATCTTCATATTAAACAGTCTCTTCATTAGGAAAACCTTATTCAAAGCAGAAGGCTTCTCATACATTCTCGTCAGAGCATTCATGAGATCTACAGTAGTTTTCTCATTAACAATATTAAAAGCAACAGAAGAAGACAGTGATAAGCATATCAAACCTAATGCGGTTCTATCAAGAACCTCCCATTCTTCATCAGTCATAGTTCTAGGTTTCTTGTCGGCTCCTTTAAATGGAAGATACAACTTCTTCTGGTAGAGCAAATCCTCCATTTGCATTTTTCAGAATGCAAAGTTCGTCCCGCTAAATTTCTCAATCTTGTGTCTCATTTTTTCGGCCATAGCTCCCACTCAAGCAAATCCTCCTTAACAACAAGGCAAAGAACGTAACGCTTTGATACCACATGTTGTGAAAATACCAACGATACACAAGATACCTAAATTGGAATGGCACCAATTGTAATGACAACAACAAACCAAAGTTCAAAGACTTTGAGGATCGGGGTGTGTTGACGGTTACCGAGCTAGCTTATAAATCACAAAATCACAGCAAGAAAATTGCAGCACATACAAATATCCAAACACAAGCATATACGTGAAAAACCCAAAGATTGGGAAAAATCACGGAGCCACACCAATGAGAAAATCCACTATGAAAAATTTCAAGGTTTACAGAGTTACAAGAGCTATATCACCTCAGCATACTCAGCTGTATCTCTACTCTTAGAATGGAGAAAAGAAGAAGCTGCTACCTCCTGGAGTTTTCCCTCCAAACAGCAAGCCTTCTCTTGCTCAGCAGCTCCCTAGGGTTTAGCTTAGGGTTCTTCTCCTCCACAGCCTCCAAGCCTCCAAACTGATTGTCAAAGCCTTAGGTTTCCCTCCACTACATAGGCTTAAGTAGCTAGCTCCATTTCGGACCCAAAAAGTCCAAAATACCTTTCAGATTTCTTCAGATCAAGACCTGAAATGAAGCAGAACTCCGTCGGCTTCTACAGCGCGCTGTAGCGGTCGACTTTCAGAATGGCATCCGCTATAGCGCGCTACGGTGCACTGTAGCGCCCGTGTTTCAAACTTGCTTCCGCTGGAGCGTGTTGTGGCGCGCTGTAGCGCCCGTGTTTCAAACTTGCTACCGTTGGAGCGCGTTGTGGCGCGCTGTAGCACCCGCGTTTGATTCCGCTATAGCGCGCTGCAGCGCCCGCTTCACGATTGCTGACCGCTGAGGCGCGCCATGACGCCTCAGCTTCGGACTTGGTTCCGCTGTAGCGCGCTGTGGCGCACTGCAGCGTCTGTGCTGTTTTTGGACAGTGAAGTCTCCATAACACCACAAAAACATCTACAGTGCATTCCCCTTAATCCTGCAATTTGAAAACTTCAATCATTGAGCTAGTGAGAAACAACATAATAAATTTCACAGTTACTACTCCAAAACCCTTCAGATTGATTTATCAACTCGTTATTTTGATTTTTGAAAAATCACATGTGCATACAATTTCATTATCTTATATAGGAATACACATGTCTTCACTAATTTATAATAACAAATAACACTTGCAATAGCATAAACAATTAAAAAAACATGCATCAAGAGGCACAAATGATTGCAAGCAATAAATGAAGATTAATAGTTATCATAGATTATAACTTTCAAAGAGGACTATATAACAAATTTCAAATCAGATATTTTAATATGATAGGATGCTTATAAATACTTAAGAAAGGAAAATATTTGCAATAAACTAATAACAGCTAGGTTACTCAAACTTAGTATTCGATGGATTGTTTATGTCATTGGAAGTTTCGTTAACTTCTATAGGGTCGTCGAAGTTGGAAGCTTCATCAACGCTTTCGAAAGCGTTGATGCCGGAAGCATCATCAGTGTTGGAAGCGTCGTTGATGTGCATTGTCGACATTGGAAGCTTCGATGTCGGAAGTGTTGTCAACATTGGAAGCATTGTCAGTGTTGGAAGCATTGTTGACATCGGAACCGCACTCCACGTCAGAAGCGTCCTCAACATTGTCGGAAGCTTCACTGTCTTCAGTCTTGTCTTTGTTACTACCGGATCCTTCGTCGGCAATGTCGATTGCTCCATCTAAGGGTTTCTAATTGAGTAGTGGAGGTAGCGAGGTGCAGACAATGGAAGAAAAAAAAGACGGTGGCATGAGAAAAATTGACTGTGGAGAATAAAAAGACAGCGGGAGAAAAAATAATAGTGGCTACCCCTTGTGCAAAATTTTCTATTTAATTTTACAATTAACGGAATGAGATGGAAAAGGTAACGATGGGACAAAAAACACAGACAAATGCTAGGAGACCAAAAAATATTATTGCAAGTTATAGACTAAAATAGATAAATTCTTAAAGTTTAGGGACTATTTTGATTATTATCCCTTTTTTGTGTCAAATTCGATAAAAAACTTATAATTTTGGAGAATATATTTAGAAAATCTTATAATAATCACCAAGTCCTACAAAAATAATCTCTTTGATGACATTTGTTAGTTTGGCCCAATTAGTATTACTGTGTACTTTGCATTTTTGTTAAGCTACTTATATTCACTTGTGACTAATTCTGTTGTCTAATGATGTGATTCTTTATAACATAATTCATATTTTGAATGCTTTTTTTTGAGAGTTTATAAGGTGACAATGGTGGTTAGTTTGTGTAACTTCATTTTTTTTGAAATTAGGGTTTGTATGCATGTGACAATTCATGTTCATGTGATATTGAGTAAATGAAATCTTTCACTTGGGCATAAGGCTAGGTTTAGTAGGATGATGTTGAATTAGAGGTATCTACGCAACTCCTCCTGATCACTTGATTATCTAGATGCATTTGAACAAACCTTGCTTCAATTGCACTAGATTGGGCAAAGTAGATGAAATATTTAAGTGACCACAGATGAAGAGAACTTTCTGTACTATACAAACATTGTCTTTTTTTTGGGTGAAAGACTCAACACTCCTAAAGGTTGTTTGAACAAGAGACAAAAATTACAATATAGGAGTTTTGGAATGAGTTTCCAAGAATTTGAAACAATCTCTACAATAATTTCTCTTAGAATGAGAAAATTGATGCTTAGTATCTAGATTTTGAGAGCAAGTGATTTGTAAAGGTTTTTGTGGCTTTAGTTAATTATTTAGGTGCCTTTGTAATGGTCTAGTTGAATTTAGTCACAGTTGTGAGCTAGATCAGATCGAATCACTATAATTTGTGATCAATCAACTAATGCTGTATGGCTAATAGATATCAATTCATCCAACATCACATACATAACAAATAATCATTTATAACATGACATCCTATTTTATGTTAGTCCTTATTGCCACATTACATGATACATTGTTTATTACCGCTCATTTAATTATTACAAAATCATTAAGGCACATATATATATCACATACGATTCACACATTTTGTTCCTACTCAGTTAGCTCCTTGCTTTTGTGATTTTCGCCAACTTCACGTGAAAGAAGAATTAAAACAAAAATGAGACGAAGCCACCTGCCAAAGTTTTTCCCACGAACAAGATAAAAAATGGGGAAGTATAAATAGCAACAAGTCTGCAAGATTATGTAGACATCTAAGCAAATGCACAAATATATAGTAGAAGATATTTTCAGCTAATTAAAGATTTAGCTTACTGATTGAATGCTTACATGTAAATTTACTTTGAGGTTTGAAGTACAAGTCAAAGAGTGATTGCTGCACATGCCAATGTCAACCAAACAAATGTATATATGCATTTATTCAATTTCTGATGCTATAATGGATATTTATTTCAAGTTCTACTGAATCAGATTTTCATATCCATATTTAGTCCTTCAAAATTCTTATATTAATCATAGCACAAAGTAATCTAAGAGATAGAAGTAATTTAGAATAATCGACATAACTACATTGCAGAAACAATCATTTGTCGCCAAATTTAATAGGGTATCAATAGTTGTCGCAAAGTTGGGCATTACAAGAGTGAGTGCACTTACTGAAAAATTAACTCATAGTCTCATGCTAATGAGGGTTCAACATCAACTCAAGGGATTCATCATCCCCTCTCAGATATTCCCTTGTAATGTACTCGAACATTAGTTCAGAATTAAAAATAATTTCTTAATTGTTGTTACCTTAGACTTTATATTACTCAGTGTACCACCGCACAAATTCAGATTTATGAACTTTATTGAAATATTTAAATTTATGCAATGCTTATAGGGATTCGAGCAACCCTATAAATTTAATCGATCATGTTGATTTCAAAGCAAAACTTGTTATACTATCAAACATGGATCATTAATAAGATGCTAACAATCATATATATTATATATTTATATGCTTATAGGAAGTTCAATATTTAAATTTATGCAATGCTTAATTGTTGTTCATGGCATGTAGCCAAGGGCATCTCAAACTTTTTTTCGCTGGCCATGTGAGAGCGGAATCTTTCCACTTGAGTGACAAAAAATCCTATCTTGCAGTAACATAGTTCTATAACCTAGGGACTATCCATATTCTCATTCCACAAGTGATACATGAGTGATAGAAACTCAAGAACTTGTGCAATCAACCTAGCATGCCATAAAATATATCCTCATTTTGTTTTGTTTTAACACTTTTAAATTCACTGGTATTAGATTTACATGCAATATGTTTAATCATGCATATACTTATACATACATGATTAATAAATTGCACCATCAATCAAGAGTTTTGAACTTGTCACATGGAATCAAAGGGCTATTTAAATTCTCATGCAAAGCATAAATTAACACAGCATTTTTATGAGATTCTTGACATATGATCTAATGATCAATCATGCTAGAGCCAAAAGATGGAAATTTTATGTAAGCAACGATAACACAAATTTGGAGTTGTGATATAGGCTCTTAAATGAAATCTTCAAATAAGTTCATGAAAAAAGAGAAACCTTGGTATAGGTGAGTTCTTTACCATGGCTTTCACGGATTAATGATACTATAGAAATTTGGACTCACTACAGAAGGAAAAATACAAGCAAAACCCAACTCTTTGGAGCTATAACATCGATCTTTTTTCTATTGTTGACAAAGAAATCATTTAATATATGATGGAGGAGAGGATAAGAGTATAAATGGTAAAGCTTTCTTGCTTATAGCCTTAAGAACTTCCAAATGGATAACTGGGTTGAAATGAGGTATTTGCGTATGGATAATTCACTTAGTTTAGATAGAGCTTGTGCTAAAATGGTGCAAATTAGAAATACTATAGCCATATAGCGTGGTGAGTTCCCTAACTCGCGCAACGAGTTCTCTAACTCGTGCTTTGAGCCACAATGAATCCAGCTAAGGTTACTTGATGAAACCTCAAGCTATCAAACTTTATAGCCTTGAGTAATTTAGCATTGATTAATTTTTATTAAAATGCTTGTGATAAGATGTGGTGTTATAATACCTCCACTTGAGAATAATGTTGTTGTCAACATTCATAGTATAAGCCAAGGGGGAAATGGCAGTCTCCACGCCAACACATTATATATGGATGTTCATGCTACAGAAATATCAAACTAGAGAGGATCATATAAGTTTTATCAAAATAAGAAAGGAGCCATGAGCACTAGGCAACTCTTTCTCTAAAAAGGAGCCATGATTACTTGGAAAGCATATCAAGCTTTTTCTTCTAAATAGCTTCATGATTGATCCCATGCTTACTTAGCACATGGACAATTGTGATCTCTTTGCTATGTAGTTTACGGATGCCTTGATCAAGGATATACATGGGAGTGCCTCATATGTCAAAACTTCACTGGTCCAAACAAGGTTATGTAGATTGGAGACAACTCAATGGAGTTGGAAGACATGGAAAACATGGAAAACATCATGCAAATCTCCCATATTCGAAGTCAGAAGCAATAAGCAGCTAGAAAAATTGACTTTCTAAATTACGTTAAAATGCCCAACAAATGAAAAGTTTTCGTTCTTAACCAAAGCAAATGACATCATTTATGTGGTTAACTTAAATATACACAATCTCCAACCCAAAATTTTAATGGACTATAAATGGAATTATAATATTGCTTATGGTAGTCAAGCCTCACAATTGCGATCTTGAATCATGTGAATTTTTGCTGATATGTCCTCAACCAAGTTAAACCCAAACAAGAGATTTTGTCCAAGCTAAAGGTGTTCGATAACATCTCTTACACAGATTCATAGGGTGCTATGCCGATGCTTTCTTGGTGGCTGCTATATAAGCAATTTTCATCGAGGGATTGTGATCCTTCAATGACTTGTCAAAACTTAAAGTTTAGAGTCTCAACAAATCTTCTAAGGCCTTGATAACCCTTTCAAATTGTCCATTTGTTAGAGGATAGAGCTCATACTAAAATGCAGCTATGTAAGTTGATCCTTCTGAATAACATTCTAAAGGCTGAATACAAAATTGCCATCACGATCATATACAATCACATTTAGTACTATATGAAATTGAACTACTTCACAGAATCCAATCTATGGATGCAGACTTGGTCAAATGATTCACAACAACCCAAATGTCATTATGATATCGATGTAATGTAGGTTAACATATAGGTAGTTTGTTGTAACTTTCTCCATAAGTAAACTGTCATAATCCCTGCTATCAAAACCTATCACAAATTGAAGAAATAGAAATATTCTTTGAAATCAAAATATGTAAACATCATCTTGCAAGGCAAGCGTGCCACCTAGTAGCCATGGTCATAGCTTCTTTATTCCTCCATAAATCGGAATTGCCCCATCCTAACATATTTTGTATAAATTTGTAAATTTATGATCTTTTTGTTCATATTTTCCTCACTAGACATGACATCAGTTGCTTTAATAGTGACAAGACTTATGGCAGTTTTAATAAATATAGTAGTTCATCAAATTATTAAGAAGGCTCAAGGCGAAACAATAACATATTTGAAAATAGCATATAAATGTAAAATATGATGTCCTTGTACCTTTAATTTTGATGATTTGGTGAAGATTCTCAACAAGACAAGGTATTTGTAATAACAACTATTTTTGAGTTATCAGTTCCTTGACTTATACTTTATTGCTTATTTGCTTAAGCTTTTTTTAAGCCTTTTAGTGGGCTTGAATCATTATTCTTAGCTTATTTTACCTTTTGGTTTATGTGATGTAGATTTGATTTGGATTCTTTAAATATTTTCCTAAATAAAGGTTTAATATTTGTTAATTACTTCCAATTTTATTCAGTACCTTTTGGGTTTCTTATCTGAATAAAGTGATTTCTTTATTTGATTCTATAGTTAAGTTCAAATTAACGCGACACTCTCATTATGGATGTTTGACAGCTAGTTTTCTAGTGATGCCTTATTATAGACATGTGATTAAGCGAATAGTTAATTCCACTAGTATTACAGGTTTGAAGTTTATAGACCTTAGCTCAAATAGCTATTGGACTACTTGGAGTTTATGAGTGCTAATAATCTTGAAGGTAGTGGTTTGAGTTATCTTGATATTAGCTCATAATTTCCTAGATTTTTATGAGGCTTTTAATAGTTCTGTCTTGAATAGTTTGTTAAGTGAGGTATAGTTTGTTAGGTGAGGTATTTTGGGTTTGCTTGAGTTTCTACTTTTGAAGGTTTAATTAAGCTGATTCTAGTCCTAGATGTGGCTTAGGTTAGCTTGATGATCATTTAGGGTTATCTAGGTGGTTATGAACACTTCGTTGAATTAAGTTGGCATTGGATTTAACTTGAGGTTTACTGTGATGACCTATGTTAGGTTGGTAACAACCAATCTAACATCGGATGCATTTTTCCGCAGGATCATATTGGCAGTTAGGTAAAATAGTAGTTAAACACATCCAGAGCCATTCAAGTGTAAGAAATAGCATTCATTCAATTTAAAGCAAAATAATATCTAGAACTTATTAAATAGCTTTCATTATACAAAAATAGTTATCCTTTGAAGGGGCAGTTAGAATCCGTTAATTTGCCACGTCATGTCTTTAAACTATATCAGCTTCCTCCAGCTGTATCTGATCTGGCATTCTAAAAATAATGCTTTAGTGCACAATCTAAATACAAAGGATATTAAAAATATACTTAAAGCAAAGCGGAAGGCAAAAATGATGATCAATTGCAGGGAAAATATAGCTTATTCCAAGTAAAAGATGATCATGTCTCCTGCAACATAAATGTCATTTTGTCACATGCCAAATTTTCAAACAGAAAATAATAATCGCATAAAAGTTCATGTTTATGTTTATGCCTTGATATTATGAAGTAATGTTGGTAGTTCTGATGGGCAAAGTCAGAACCATGAGGCTGGATTCATAAAATGCAGTTAAGAATGACCTTCACCTGGCCCCCCTTAAAGGCTTCAGATGGCACCTTCACTTGGGCCTCTCTCAAAGCTCTAGATGACAACCTTCACCTGGGCCCCCTTTAAAGGCTCCAGTGGTATCATATATGCAGTTAAGCATGACCTTCATTTGGGCCCCCTCAAAGGCTCTAGATGGCACCCTTATAACTCCTGATGAACTAGCCCCGTCCCTAACTTAATTCAACCTCCATTTCGGAATCCTTTGCAACATTCACAAGATACATAAACATCATTTTGCCTCTCTTACATGATTATCAGTAAGAGTAAAGCATTAAATAACAATATAAAATAGGTTCAAAGCGATGCTTAAGCAACGAAAAGGTAGAAAGCATAAAAGTAATATATAGTGTACCTTTTGTGTTTTGACTTAAGAAGATGAATCACTCACAAAGTTTGTGTCTGCAAAAGTTGTATTTATAATCTTTATTAGACTCTAATGAATAATTAGTCTCTTATACAAATACATGCACAATTATGCCTATAATTTAATCTTATAAGTCCTTATAATTTATTTAATATATTAGTGAATTGGATAATGACTAACGAATCAAAATGTGACTATAATGATTTCATAGTTCCTCATTCGATATACGTCAGAATCCTAAGTAACTTAACGTGCGCCAAATTTATTATGTAGGGATTCCAATTTGCCAGTAGATGATAATTTGCCAATAGATTTTATTATATATGATCATTTCACCTCTCTTATATTCTATTCTTAATTGGAATCTAGCAGTAGATTGAATCAACAATTTTGTAGCTTAATTAAGGAATAGAAACACAGAAGGTTGATGTTATCATTTTGCCTCTCTAATAATAGAATCAGCACATTGCTTTCACCGTAATTTTACTATAATTTTAGCACATTTTTACTGTCCTCTATTTTCACACGGTCAACTATTATATAAAATTGACATATTATCTAAATTGAGATTACATCAACCTAGTACAACAAGGTTCTAACAAATTTCTACTACAGGTTTTGATTTCAGAATTTAAAATGAATAACACGTCTTTACCTAAAACAGTAATTGAAATGAATAAAATAAAGGAGATCTCAATTATGCTGGACTGCTCCCTATCTTGACGTCAATTTCTAAATAAAATCAATAATTATGGACACATATATTCATGACGGGATTTTGACCCAATTGTTAACTAGGTAATTTAACAAAGATTTCAATATTTCTAAGTTTCTCACAAATTCTTTATTATTATTATTTTTTGTATATATTGATTTGAAGTATTATTAATTTGCCCTTAAGATTCTATTCTATGACGTAAAGAAGGATTCACACCTTATAACTCTCGGTCGAACGCACAGAAGGGGATCGGTGTCTAGACGGAAGGATCGAGCGGTCGAGCATAGAAAGATCGACGCATGTAGAGACGATCGGGCGCACGTCGGGCGGGTGGACGAGTCGAGCTGAAGGAGCGAACCTGCGAGCATCTTCGGCGTCGAACGGGTTTGCGACCGTTTTCGCCTTGAGTTTTGGTGTCGAACGGGTCTGCGATTGTCAGCGGGTTGGGTCGAGGAGCTCGGTTACAGGAATCGAGTTGTCGTCGTATGCTCGCCTACTACAAGGAGTGCTCGTCCTCCGTGCGGGGGAGAGTCGAGCAGGAGGGTTCGACTGACTGAGAGGAAGGGAGGGCTCGTTCGAGTGGTGAGTCGTTCGGCTCCTTCTGGTTAAATAGGACGTGCGTATGTAACGCACGTCCGTTTCGTTCGGGCTGATTAGCCAGTGAGTTACGGGTAATTACCTTTATTACTCTCTGCATACCTTCCTTATACATCTGAGATTTAATTGCTTAACAGTTTCTAAAAGGGGCAGTCGATTCTTGCCTTGAATATAGGTCTTAATGAGGCAATTTATGCTTTACTAATTTAAGTATGCGTTAATGACGGGTCTTAATTTCTATTTCAGCTTTAAACGAATTTGAAAACTTTCTAAATTAAGGATTGAAACTGAAAATTGAATTTAACGGGAGTTTTAATGGGAAACTAAAATTTGATTATGATTTTAATGACAAATATAAATTCCTATTGCAGCATTGAGTTTGAAAAACTTCCTTAATCAATATTTGTAACCGAAGAGTTATTTTAGCGGGAGATGGTTTTAATGACAAATATAAATTCCTATTTCAGCATTGAGTTTGAAAAGCTTTCTTAATCAATATTTGTAACCGAAGAGTTATTTTAGCGGGAGATGGTTTTAATGACAAATATAAATTCCTATTTGAGCATTGAGTTTGAAAAATTTTCTTAATCAATATTTGTAACCGAAGAGTTATTTTAGCGGGAGATGATTTTAATGACAAATATAAATTCCTATTTCAGCATTGAGTTTGAAAAATTTCTTTAATCAATATTTGTAACCGAAGAGTTATTTTAGCGGGAGATGATTTTAATAACAAATATAAATTCCTATTTCAGCATTGAGTTTGAAAAACTTCCTTAATCAATATCTGTAACCAAAGAGTTATTTTAGCGAAAAATAATTTTAACGGAAAAGAAACTGAAATTTGCGGGACATTAATATTTTCTTTATAAATGACTTGGGGTCATTACATTTACTGTAACCCTCGATATTTAGGTACTATGAGATCTTATTGATGTTGTTTCTTGCTAAGTTCTTGGTTGCTTTTGACGAGTCGTAGATCTAAGTTAGGCTTGGGGTCTAGAGGGTTGATTAGAGTTTGCTATGCTAGATTATTAGTGCTCTTAAGGTTTTGGTTGGGTATTTTTAAGGTGGTAGGGATTTTTGTTGGTAGGATTTTGGCTTGTGATATCTTGGGTCTTTTGGGCCATTAAGGGAGCTTTTAGTTCATTAGGTTATTTTGTTGGCTCTAAAGGACTCTTACGGTATTTAAGTGGTTTAGTGAAAGGATTTATCCTTATTTCTGAGTTGTGGTCATTGCTCTAGGTGTGACTAGTAGTTTTGGATTGGAGTCTTCTCTGATATTTAGGTATTATAGAAAGTCTATATTAGACTAAGGTTTTTTGGTTAGATTCTTGAGTTTAAGTTGACTGATTCTAAACAAAGTCTTAGCAGCTAACTAGGGTTTTCAATAAGCTCTAGGAGTGATTTAGATCTTGGTATACTCTATGCTTAAGAAGGTGGTCCCGGGATTGGGTGGTTAGGTAGAGGAGGCTTTAGAGGTTCATTGGCTATGTTGAACAATCTACCAGGATGAGCTTTGGTGTACTAAGATGGTTTGGGATATTTGAATATGAGATTAGGCAAGTGTAACTGTGTATTAGTGTGTTTATGCTTACTTGCTTGATTATATATACATATATTAACATTTGTTGCATTTTATATATATGTGAATGAAAATACTGCAACATATGTAGTTGATGATCTCGAACCAAAATCAAAAGAAAAATAAAAAAATAACATAAAATGAAATAAAAGAAAATACTCACCAATCTCCAAAAAGAGTCTCACATAGAGATTCTAATACAAGAATTAAAGCTAATAAATAGCGATAACTACCCTTCTACTTGAGCTTTTGATTCCTCATATGAGATTAGCGATTGATTCCTTTGATATTTGACTTAGTGGTATTTGGATCCACTCCTCTTCTTCTTCTCTTGTTTTCTGTTTTTTTGTTTCTCAAAGCCGTTGGATTCAAGGCTAGATCCACTGGCCCAAGATTAACCCGCAGTTTTGATTTATACCTTGCCGTTAGATCTAATTGATCCTATCTTATGACTAATTTTCCATCCGTTGTTCTGATTAGATCTAACGACTCTCGATCCCATGGTTTGAGAGACATCTGTTGGATTCTGTCACAGATCCAACGGCTATGATGGCATGACATGCTTTTTGTCAACTTTTGAGATCTTGATTATTTTAATATTTTTTTAAATTAATAATTGAAATTATGGCCTAATTCTTGGTTTTAGTTAAACTAACAACCTAGGGATTTCACACAACTATTTAGCAATACAAATCTTGTGTTCACTTTGGCCACAACGAATGATCTAACCGCCCTTAAAGTAGCAGTGACCAATTGAATGACGCCACAAACAAAGGAGCGATGTGGAATGTTAGTAGAATCTACAATTATCCGAAAAACAATAAATCCTGAACTGAAATTAGAGTGATGTGGTCGAACTAAAGGAGATTGAAAACCGGGCCTACGGGAACTATGCCCTTTAGAATGAAAGGGCTCAAATTTGAGACCCATCCTTCCATTAATTCTTCTTCTTCTTGTGGTGCTTCTACGCTGCGGCAATGCTTTGCTTTATCAATCAAGCAAACTTGGTCATGCGGCTAATATTGGAGGCACTCTGTGATCAAATGAGCTGTCAACTGTTCTTCCATTCAATGATGAACCATCAACTTTTTCTGGAGTATCGACAAATTCAGAAGTGTAAATGAAAAGCTTTTTAAATTTAGCAACGTATTAGGTCATAAATTTAGGCTATTTCTGGATTAATGGATAAATCTATCCCCCATCTGATGCTAAACAGATCCAAGAATGTACCAAGTCTTGAAGGCTTCTACAAATTTTGTATGATGTCAGTAAATGCTTGTTGGATGAACTTCCCATTCTTAAGGGCTAACCATCACTCACAAGTTTCCATTTTCAGAATGAAGGTGGTAAGTGACACCTTCCTATCAACTGGGCATTGTTTCCCTTAAAACACACGTTCGACAACCAGTTTGGTGACTCTTGATGCAGTTGTGCTTGAGCAAACCTTTGTTTCTTGTCAGCATGCAACGTAGCAATAGCTTCATTTGATCAGAGGTGCGGGTGCCTGTGGGGCTGGTATGGCATGCCTGTGAGCATCAGCAGTGGCACTAGCATTTGGGGTATGTTATCGTGCATTGTTGGACAAATCCGCTGACATTTTCCCCAAAAGAATCTTTTTATTAATCCATTCAAACCGGTTAACGTAATACATAATTAGAATGATCTTATTCTAACAAATTCAAATTATGAGGCATGTATGCCTGATTTAGATTATAGATTAAATTGATAAGGGTACACAATGATTCTAAGCATTCGACAGTGAGTTTTTTATTCCTTTCTGAAGTAGCTAATGATCATTTTTTTAAATGGTAGTGGGTTTAATCATGATGAAGGCAAGGCAGGACTGTGCAAAACCTTCATATCATACCAATACTCTCATTATTCAGACTTACACTCAATTCCCAAACATAGCTTTGATACCACCTTGTAGAAGTCCAGTTGGATCTAGTCATGGCTGTGAACCAGATCATATTAGATCACAATTACTTATGATTGACCGCAAGTAACTTATTGACTAATGTTGTGCAGTATAGCTATATTATACCATATTAAGCAATGTATATCATTTTTTCAACATCACATATTCACATAAATATGATCATTTTTAATATTGCACCTATTATAAATTAATCTTCCATTCACATCACATAACACATTGTTTATTACAGCTCATGATTTACTTATTACATATCATTTAAGCTCATTTATCTTTCTTAATAACCTCATTAGGCTCCTGCATAGTTAGCTACTTGAACTTTTATTTCTACCAACATCATTTAAAGAATGAATTAATACGAATTTTACCAGAACTTAGCTGGTCTTACACCTACTAGACTTCATCCCATAAACAAGATAATTAATATGATAACAATAATTATGCAAGAATATGGAGCACAAGGTAGGTCGCATTTATGCAAAAACACAAAAATGGACTAGGAGATATTTGCAATTGAATAAAGATTAAGCTAATTGATTGAATGCTTTACATATAATTTGTTATGAGGTTTAAGTACAAGTAAAAATAGTAGTTATATGCATGTCAAAGTCAGCCAAATAAGTGTGTACATACCAGTATAAAATTTCAGGTGCTATAGCGAATATTAATTTAAATGCTATAATTGTATTTTTATATGCACATTTACATTCATACATCAAACATGGCGCAAACTAATTAATATGACGACTAGAAATATATCAGAATAACAAATGTAGCATCATTGAAGAAATAAACATTTCCCACCCCAACACAGTGACAGAAAATACCAAAGCACAATGCCTAATGTAATCGAGGTAGAAGTAGCTATCAGCATAGCTGGGCACCATAAGACTGCAGTAATAGAAAATAAACTTGTCACTCCCCTCTCAAACACTCCCTTGCAAGGTACTCTAGCATCAGATTGGAATTTAGACATATTAGTTTCTCTTTTGTCTACCTTAGATTTACATTACTCTGAGTGCCACTACACAAATTTAGATTTACGGATAATTTTGAATTAACAAATTTATGCAATTCAAGTATTTGAGTAACAACATGCATTTAACTAAGCATGCAAATTTTAGATTGAAACATACTATACTATCAAACTTGGATCATGAATAAGATGCTGACAATCAATGACATGTTTAAATGCTTATAAGAAGCTTAGATTTGGGTGAAGTAGTTCATGGCATAGAGATGAAGGCTTAACAGACTATATCACTTGTCGCATGAGACTAGGATCTCATCATATGAGTGATTAAAATATTACATGTTGCAGTAACGTAGTTATGTAACTTGGGGACTATCTAGATTTTCTATCACTAGCCACGTGAGTGATAGAAACTCCAAAACTTGTGTAATCAACCCAGCATGCCATACACTTACTCAATTAGCTCTTGACACTAAAATTTACTTTTAATTCACAGATTTACATGTAATATTAAGGTTTATTTAAACTTATACATATATGATACGGGAATTGCACCATTTATTAAGAGATTTGAACATTTTTCACGGAATTGAAGGGCTCTTCAAATCCTCATCCAAGTTATAAGTAACTACAATATTCTCAGAAAATTTTCACATAACTTTTATGATTAATCATGCTAGATTCAAAATATAAATTTCATGCAAACAAAGAGGATAGAAATCTAGAATCGTGATAGCTCCTAAAAGAAGTATCCAAAGGAATTTATGCAACAAAAGAGGAAACTAATTAGAGGTTGGATCCTTACCAAAGTTTTCATGGTTGGTGAGATGAAGAAGATTCTTTCTAACCCCATAATGAAAAATGCATGCGAACCTCGATCCTTGGAATTATAACATCGATCTAACTTACTCTTTTCATTTGACTAGAAATTCACTTAATATATTTTGAAGGAGAGGAGGAGAGTAGAGATGGTGACGCTTTCTTGCTTAGAGCTTAGGAAACTCCAAATGGATAGTTGGAGAGAAATGACTTCTTTTCCTTATGGATACATAGAGCTCATGCTAATATGGTGCAATCTAGATATGAAACAACCACATGTGCTGTGATTCGCGTGGTGAGTTCCTGAACTCACTCTGAGTCATAGTGAGTCCAACTAAGATACTTTAGCTTAGAGTGATTTGGCATGTTTTTATTTTTTTTATTTTTTAAAGTGCTTTTCAAAGGACAAGGTGGTTACAGATTTGGGGATAATATTTAAAAAGAGTAAATACCCTTAATGTTCTCCTAAATTTTAATTAACAATTCAGTCAAATATATTAAAAGATTTTCTTACTTAGGCTGTTTATGCTAATCTTTGGCTGTATGGGCACTCCTTAATAATCAATTAAATGGAGTAGTAGCCTTTTGACTGGAATGAAGTGGCTAAATGATTTAGATGCTAACCTGGATCTAACAACTAACTGACTAGATTCAAACGATAATTAGCTTTAACATTATGATAAATCACTAATTGTTTGAGCTTTCTGGCCAACTAGACAATTCTTTCTAGTACTCTCAAAAATATTTTTGAGCCTTCAAAATTTCCTTGACTAGCTGATTATTAAAAAATGCATGAATAATAATAGATCAAAAATCATTTGATGAAAACTTGTCTCATTGCATTTTCATCTTGGTCATTAAATTCTTAAGAGGATTTACTTAACAAAAGGTAACTCTTGGAATACAATATATAATAACATAAATTTTTACATTTGCTATCGCAGCTAAAAGGGAGTGCGAGTCAGGAATGTTGTAAATTTTATTTATAAAATTTATGAAAATAGGAGCATTAGTGACTCAATAGCATTATCACAAACTCATAGTATCCAAATATATAATAATAAGAGGTGTATAGTATTATTATTTTTTCAACTAATGATTGCCATTTTTTTAATTCAGTTTTTCAGAAGACAATAGCCCTTCATACTAATTAAATTAGTCATCAATTTTTAGAAAAGTTTACCAAGGAATAGTACCTCAGAATCAGGCATTGAATTTTTCTATGAAATTTTTTTAAACTTAGAGCATGCTGAAAATTAAGGGAAAATTTACTGGTTTTGATTGTCACCAGAGAAAGGGAAAATAGATGTTTCCTCTTTTTTCACTAATGTGCTTTAGAATTTCTTTTCAAGTAAATATTAAAAATCTGGGTTATGTTGCTCTGCTTTTTTACTTAGCAGGGAAAAAGTGTTCAATGTGACTTTTGCATTTATAAAAAAAAACTGGGGTGCGGTAAAACAAAGTTTCAATCAAGAAGTTAAGGGCTCAATAGAATTTGTGAGGAGAGAAAGGTAAATAATTGTTTGATTTGTGTGAGAACTTTAGATGTCGAACACTTCTACTTTGTTTTTTATAATAATAATAACAATAATAATAATAATAATAATAATAATAATAATATTATTATTATTATTATTATTATCATCTTCTTCATCATCATTTTCTTGCATCGCGATGATGATGCGATCAACTTAAAAAATGTAAAATTTAAATAAAATAAAAGGTAACATTTTAAATAAAAAATTTTCTTCAACTTTTCATCTAGTCATTCCAATTCCATATTAGACGATGGATAGTGAGAGCTATGTGAGAAAATGTTATTTCTTTTAAAAATGCAATGCATTGTCCTATAATATTAATAATAATAGTAACGATGATGATTTCTATTTCAGGTCAAAATTCATAATTTAAATTTTACTATAAAAAGTAACTTTTTATTATCTTCTTCACCACCATTCTCTTGCATCTCATCCACGCATGTGAGAAGTAATGCGATGATGATACAATCAAAAATAAAAAATATAAAATTTAAACATCAAAAAGTAACTTAATAAATAAAAAATTATCTTTGACTTAGTCATTCCATACTAGGCAATGGATGGTGGAACTATGTGAGAAAATGCTATTACTCGTAAAAATGCAATGCATTGCCCTATAATATTAATATTAATACAAATGATGATGATTTCTACTTTAGGTCAAAATTCATAATTTAAATTTTACAATAAAAAGTAACTTTTCAAATAAAAAATTACTCTTTAACTTTGCATCTAATCTATCCATACAAGTTGATAGATGATGAGAGTTGTGTGAATAAATTTTTCTCCAAAAAAGATTGTGCATTTCTCATATTACTTTAATAATAATAATTATTATTATGGTGAAGATGAATTTTAATTTGGGTCACAATTCATAGTTTAAAATTTACAATAACAATTTTATTTTTTAAATGAAAAATTGCTCTTTGATTTTGTTGCATCTTAGCTATACTAGTCTATGGATGGTGAGAGTTGTGTGAGAAGATTTTTCATCTAGAAAGATACTAGCATTTCTCATGTTACAATAATAGCAGTAATTATGATGATGACTATTTCTAATTCTGTTCAAAATTCAAAATTTTAAAATTTATAAAATTAGCACTTATAAGTAAACTCAAGACTTTTAATAATTTAATTAACTGATAATGCTGATTATTACACACCCCATGGTTTATAGTAATGGATATGGAAGATTAAAGAATGAGTTTAATGTGTCTGTTTCTATCCTTATTCTTCATGTAAGAAAAATTATTCATACATATGCAGAGACCACCACTCAAAAGGACTTTACCTGAGGAGCATTTGCTTACAAGAAAATAGTAGTCAATGTATTTCTCGCATTTATGGGGAATGTGAGCAGCAAATAGAGATATTAAAGGAATAAGAAAATGCATATTTTTGATTTAAAGATTGGATATCATGTTAGAATGTTATTTTGATCTTTATTGTTCATTATAATTATTAGTAGTTATCATTAATTAAGACTTTGATGTGTTTAAGTGGAAAATTAAATTTATAACTATTTCAAATGAATTTTAAGTTTTGACCATTATTTATTTAAATGCTATCTGGAATGAAAGAATTGGTTTCATGTTATTACATTAAAATTTACTAATTGTTGGTAATTATGATTTAGTAATGTGAATTGTAATTTTTTTATCTTTCATTGTGCATCTCATTCTATGTTGAATTAGTAGACCCTAGATCCTAAATCTTCATTTTAAGTTGAATTATTAAATCTTAGATCCTAAATATTATAGGTTGTACGTCATAATTTTTTAAATCATCAACTTTGAGTTACTGTTACTAAAGAATAAAACTTCTGTTAAAACAGTTTTTTGGCTTGCTTATTTTCCTTGTTTCTTAAAACCAAACTGAGTAGTTCTAGTTCACAACAGTTGCAAAGGAGACACAATTTGATTTTTGGGGATTTGTCCTTGTTATGCTTGCCGCTGTGATGTCAGGTTTTCGCTGGTCCATGACCCAAATTCTCTTGCAGGTACAATTCTTCCTATTCAACCTTGTTTATTGTTATTTTTCGTCTTCATTTGGCAAGCTGCAAGTACATGTATTTTATTTTTGGCATTTTTCAAATTGTCATCTTACTTTTTTGTTGTTTTTTTTTCCTATGCTATGCTTGCTGATATAACATGAAGAAAGAGTTATTCGGTAAGCATTTTAATTTTGGCTAATCAAACAAAATTTCTTTCTGTGTCTGATTTTTTGTCATGTTTAATTTGTTCAGGTTTGAAGAATCCAATCACCTTTATGAGCCATGTTACTCCTGTGATGGCAGTCGCTACAGCAATTCTCTCTCTTTTAATTGATCCATGGCATGACCTTAAAACTAATAAATACTTTGATAGTTCAAAGCATATGATTCAAAGTTTTTTATTGATGCTTTTTGGGGGGACATTGGCATTTTTCATGGTAAGGGTTCAGTTTTCTGCTTCATACTTTTGAACATAACTATATTTTCTCCAGATATTGAACATTCATATAATGATTTTCTTTTGATATTTAGATATTTTGGTGCTTATAATCATTGAAGGAGTTTTATTGAACCTTTTATCATGTGTCTACCTTTCTCTGCTGATTACAGGTCTTAAGTGAGTATATCCTTGTTTCAGCAACTAGCGCCGTGACAGTAACAATTGTTGGTATTGTCAAAGAAGCGGTTACAATTTTGGTATGTTTAACGATTGCTGTTTATTTTTGTTGTATTGAGATAATTGACATATGTTTGAAATGCGGTATCATATTCATCAGTAATCTTATTCACACTATTTATTGTTACCTTGATGGATCTTTAGTTTTCAAATGTCCATGATAAGTGTGTTGTGCACTCTAGAACACTACCACAATCAAGAATGTGAACAATACATCTGATAAAAAAAAATTTAGAACATTAACACAATTGTTTGGCATTTAGGTTGCTATGTCAATTTCAATTGTCTGCAACCACAGTTATTTTCACATGGTACTCAAACGAATTTTCTCCTTGGAACTCTGCAACAATCAAGAATATGAGCACGACGTCTGATAAAGTAAAAATAATTCAGAGCACAAACAATTGTTTGACATCTACATTGTTATGCCAATTTTAGTTGTCTACAACTAAAGTTACTTTACATGGTACTCACACAAATTTTAATATATTTGATCATAAATATTTTTCTTGCTTTTTCTCTTTAAATCTTTCCTCTCTTTCCCTTGAATCTCTCTACCTCTTTATCTATATGATATGTATATTATTTATCAAAATGCTTGATACTAAAAGTTCACTCAAGCGATTATGCCTTCTTAGTAAAGCAGTGGCATTATTCACGCCATAATACAGGTTGATTCAGAATTGCACCACCGAGATTAATGAGAGACATCATAGGAATTTCACTTTGTGAAATTTCAGCTCGTACCAGGTGCACATTGGACTAAATTACGTGATCTCAAAGGAGTTGACATTGCTTTCATGTAATGATCTCAGACAAGTGAGCTCTTACACTATATCCATTGAAAAGGACAACGCTAGAAGCCTTATTTGGAAGATGATAATCAAGTTTGCTAGAAGAATAATCAACGAAGGAAAGAGGGAAAATTAGCACTGACAAGTTAGAAAGATCACTTCTACGAGTACTTCCAGCATGCAAGTCACGAGAAGCTCAGTTATTGGAAATTACATCATGAGCTATCTCATAAGAATTCAAGTTAGTTTTTATGGAAAAATATGGCTACAAGGGTATAAGGGTCACATAATCCTGAGCGATTTGAATAGAGAAACATTTTCTTTGATGGCAATGTTGAGGAATTTCATTTTGGTAAATTTAGAAAGGAATAAAAGGATTGAAAGTTTAAGTATATTATAAGTTATATATCCTGGATATATAACCTTTAAAATCTTATTATTAAGAAGAGTAAGTTTCTGATATCTTAGTTCTGTCATGCAAAATAAAATAATGAAATAGAGGGTGATTCAATAGAATCCAAGCTATTTGGATGAAATGGAAGAGTGATTTTGGGTGGTTGTGATAAAAAAGAAAGTTTTATTAAACAACTATAAAACCGTCAATAGTATATGGGGTAGCTTGTTGCTGATATACAGTAAAAGCTTATTGATAAGATGCAATTTGCTAAATTAGTTTGTTGACTATTTTGGTTTAGCCAATTTATTCTCAAGCTATTCTATTTATCTAATTTGCACCTGACTTACAATGCATCCAATTTAGTCTCTTTCTTATTCATTTTAAGACATTAAGTCTCTAATTGGCACTAAATTGGTCTCAAAAAGAAATTGAACATATTGAACAGTTGTGAACTAAATAAGGCAAATTAAAGTAGTTGAAGGACCACTTTGGCAAAGTTCTTGTAAATTAAGTGTACGTATAGATGAGTGGGTATATATATATATATATATATAAAAGGATATGATGAAAAATGTGTTTATTTGTAGTAAGATTGGAGATGAAAAGTGTGTTTGCTTGTATACATGAAGGATATGATGAAAAATGTGTTCGTTTGTAGCTGGCTTGGAGATGAAAATTGTGTTTGTTTGTAGTAGGGCTGGAGATGATTCAGTTGAGAATATGTATAGAAAAAATTCTTAGATGATTCAAATATATTAAGCATCTAGATGTTTGATAGTTTTGATTGGGAAATATGAGTTTGATTTTTGCTAAAATTAAACGAGAAAGAGGAAGATAAAAAATGTGATGACAAGAAACTATTAAGAAAACTTGCACATATTTGATGTGAGACTAGTAAAAATATACACATACAGAGGTGAATAATATATTTCTGTCACAAGAAGTACATAATATTAATTACAAAGTCATATAAAAGAAACTAAGATAGCATAAAATTTCACAATTACAATGTTTGATAAAGTACACAATCGTAAGCCTATATTATATTATAAACAAGCCTCAAAAATCTAGTTTAAGCAGTGTCCTTTAAACAACAATAAGCTTAATAAGCCAACCTAATATGACAAAATTTGTTAGAATTTGAATTCATATTAGTACGAGCTAAGTATGAAACTAATTACAAAACATTTATTAAAATTGAGGATTAATAAGAAAAATTTCAATGGTGTACATGAAGGCTTACGAAAAGACATCAAAATTTCACAAATATGAAAGATTATATATATTAGAGGATGACCATGTATGCGCGCACACACACACACCAACACATATATCTGTGTGTGTGTATGAGCATAGCTATGTAATACATGATCATTATCATTCTCTCTAATAACATTAGCTCTTCTTTCCTCTCAGTTCTTACATGGTATCAGAGCTTTCTTCTCACGCATCTTCAATCTCATCTCCTCCAACTGGTTCAAAAAACCTTCTACCCTCAGCTGAATCCAACACCTCTAGATCTCATACCTCTTCCAGCCTCTCAAGAATGGCAGCTTCCACATCAAGAATCAATCCACCCCTCCCAACTACCTCTGCCTTCTACATCTCAAGAAACTGCACCGCCTACCTCTTTCAGCTCCACATCAATACCGCCTCATCAAGAAATCACACTTTCAAGAATCCATCATCCAAAAACTTGTTGATTCATAATGGCATCATCAAACTCCAATTTTGTAGTCAACAATTACATTCAAGAAAATCAAGAAGCATTAATCCAACCTACTCTCCCATCTTGATTCGCATTCTTGATAAACAACATCAAGAACCTAGTCAATAATCCCTTGAGTGCAGAAAATTGCCCACTATGGTGTGCGCAGCTCCTCAACCTATTTAAAGCAAATGCTCTACATGGTCACTTGGATGGCTCCTCGGCAAAACCACCCAATCACATTCTCGACAGTGCAGGGAATCAGACCAGAATCCTATATTTGCCGCGTGGAGCTCCACTGACCGCAACCTTATTTCTGCACTCTGCTCCATCAGCTCCCCCTCAATTTTCCCCTACATAATACATACTGAAATTTGCCAAAAAGCATGACAAATTATTGAAAGAAGACTCCAAGAGATGATTCAACTCAAGAATGCCCTACACAACGTCACCATGAAAGATAAGTCGAGGTTAGCATATCTCTCCAAAATCAAAGAGATCGCAAAAAAAGTTCACTCACCGACTCCACCATCGATCCAGAAGACATAATTCTTTACTCTTTAAACGGTCTCCCGGGTCAATATCAAGCTTTCAAAACAATGATCTGGACAAATATTCAACCCCTAACCCTTGATAACTTATATTTCTTACTCTTTAGCAAAGAGATAAATCTCCAACATGAAGTCAGTCACAATCTCCAACAACACCTGCAGCTTGCATTCTTGATGCCCACACGAGGCAGAGGACACAGCCGACAGTGGAGAGGAAGAAGTCGGTTCAACTCAGCCTCAAGCATAGCCAGTAACTAACTGTGAATATCATTCTCGCCTCACAACTATTGAATTTCAAATCTGTGGAAAAAGAGAACACACAGCCCTTGACTGTTAGCCGATGACTACATAGAAAACAATTGGTTTCTCGACACCGACGCATGCACTCACATAACAAAAGACCTTAGCAACCTTTCCATCTCCCGCCGATTCATACAGTGGTCAAGACAAAGTCACCATCGGGAACGATCAAGACTTGCATATCTCCAACATCGGCAATGGCCTCTTACCCACTCCACTCCGTAAGCTCACTCTTTCTCAAATATTACACATACATCAATTTCAATTAAATTTTATTTCTGTCCATAAATTTGCTATGGACAATAAATGTTATATTACCTTTGATCATCATGGCTTTTGTATCAATGATCTACGCTTGAACATAGCCCTCCTTCAAGGCCGCACCCGTAACGGTCTCTATTTCATCCCACCCGAGCCACCGCCTTCTCGCCAATAGCTCATCCTGCGTCATCCACTCCACTTGATTCAGCCTTCTGACATCAGCTGCTAGGCCATCCAGCTACCCCAATCCAACAGCTTCTAGCTAACGACATCCCCACATCTCCTACAACAACAACCACACACATTGTCATCAATGTATCATGAATAAACATCATTGATTGCCTTTCTATACTTCTAAAAATCATTGTTTTAAGATAATTTGGATAGCCTTGAACAAAGTAGAAACAGTCTAAAGTATAAAATATAATCATTTAAAAAATTTTTACTATAGAATAAATTTGCAAGATTGAATTCTAAAATAGCAAACATTACTGAATTCTGATTTTTGGACATCCTGAATTTTGATTTCTAAATACTTAAAATAAAATATTTTTGAACATTTGAAATTCATTTGAATAGTTTTAAGATAATATGAATAACCATGAACAAAGTATAAATAGTCTAAAAGTTTAGTATATAATTAATTTTGTAAAATTTACAATACATTAAATCTGTGAGCTTAAATTTTAATTTCAAAATAAGAAACATTTTTGAATTTTGAATATCCCTACTCTAATTTTTGAACACTGAAAAACAAATATCATAAATTACAAATAATAATACTCTAATTAGCATCCAAATTTAAACAAAAAAAGCATAAAAGATAAAGATAAAATGCAAAACTCTACTAAAATTGTAAAGAGCAAAGTAAAGAATGGAAAAAATATGAAACTCTAGATTCAGTTTTTTTTTTTAAATAACAATGGGTTCTTCGAGAAGTTGATCTCCTAAGGTATAATATCTGTTTGCAACATTTAGTGCAATATCTAATCATAAAAGGAGAACTATCCAATCTCAAGAACCTATGAGCGGTTGGATTTCTCATCATCCATTATAGTTTCACATACATATATAAAAGGTGGAAATAAGAAAACAAATGCAAATATGAAAAATATAAGTTAGTTACTGCACTAGAGCTGGGCATGTGTAGAAATTGTTTTCAATTTTTCTTAAAGGCACTCAAATTAATTCTGGATCTTCAGAAATATTTGCTGTTTAGTGTAATTCAAAAATCAGAGTTCAGAGATGTTCAAAATTAAAAAATATTTGTTATTTTAAAATTAGAATTCAAATGAGCAATTTTATTATAAAATTTTAGAAAATTAATTAGTCTATGTTTTTAGACAATTTATACTTTGTTCAAGGTTGTCCAAGTTATGCTGATAGTGGCATGTATGCAAAAAAAATTAAAACATAATAAATGAGGAATTAGATAGATCATAGATATCACCAGTTGGATGTGGACTGCATCTCTATAATTCATTGAAGATTAGATGAACGCTATATTCAGCAACAAAATAGGTATACAACAAGGTACAAGTACAACAATTACTAATAAATATGATTACATCAGTTAGTTGTAGATTAGATGAGTGCCTCATCTTTATATTTTCCAGCAGAAGCAAAATAAACAGTGGACACAACAGAATAACAGAACAAGCAAAATATAGACATTAGTTTAATTGTAGATAGCAAACACAACAAATTCAACAGACAGTAAACACAACTAGTTGGATTGTAGAGCTTAATAGGATACAGTAACAATAGTATCAATCGACATCACCCAGAGGCTGGATGCTCAGGCGCTTGAGCTTTACCCAAGCACAGTCGGTAGACAGAGGACAAGCGCCCAGACGCACACAGACGCCTGTGCGTCTGTTAGCTGAACACTTTACAACTTCATTTGTATATATATATATATATATATATATATGTATACATTGTATCTATTGTAATGAATAAATCTAATTACTGAGAACTGTCTCATCTTCCGCTCTTCTTTCATGGTATCAAAGCAACTACTGCTCCTCTCCGGCAAAGACTAATTTTCCCTTCCCCTAACGTTTCCTATATCTCTGCCCTAATCTCGGCCTCAACATCCTCAGCAGCCCTTTGCATCAGCATCTTCTGCAAGAATCTCCACCCCTTCCTCTCCTCTACCCTATCAAGGACCCTCCACGATCATCACCAAACCTTCTCTATCAAATACCTACTTCCAAGAAATTCTAACCCTCTTTAAGAATACCAAAAACTCCAAGATACTCATTCCCTCTACCTGCTCAGCCACCATGGTATCCTCCAACAAGTCTAACACTAATGACAACACAAGAACTAGCCACAACAATTCCACCGACTCCCTCAATACCAAAAACTTTAAATTTCTGATATTCAACATCAAAAACCTGATCCACAACCTATTGACAATTGATAATCATCCCATATGGAGAGCACAAGTAGCCAAGTTATTTAAAACAAACAACCTATACATCCACCTAGACGGATCCTATTCGACCTCTAGCACCGACGCAGACAACTATTCAACCTTGATATTTACCAATAACAACCTTCTTGTAGCCCTCACTTCATCATATTTCCCTCCATTCTCCCTTACATATTGGAAGTAAATTTTTGTAATGAAGCATGGCTCACCTTAGAGAAATGGCTATAATCATCAAACAGATTCAGAGTCATCCAAGAATGAAGTGCATAATGCTTCTCTCAAATCCGACCAATAATAGTGTATCTTTCAAAAATCAAATATATAGTTGATCAAATAACGACATCCGGCTCCAAAATAGACAATGAAGACATCATTCTCTACTCCCTCGACCTCCCAGCCACATATCAAGCTTTTAAAATTGCCATTAGAAATACTCTCACCCCATCAATCTTGATGACCTATACTCTCTCCTATGCAGTGAAGAAATCAACAATCAGCAAGATATTAACAAAGAGTTGTAACTATCCAACTCTATAACAAACAACAACAATATCTCCCTTTTTTCATATCATTCCCGTGTCCAATTCCGCGGTTGATGAGGTTCAACAGGGGCAGAGGATGCTAGCTCCCAACACCAAACCAAGGAGCCCATTCAAAACAGCTCTTAGGAAATAGAACAATCAGAGCAGCCCAAGTAGAGTGTCAAATCTAACAGAAAATTGGCCATACAACAAAAACTTGTTGGTATTGAATGAACCCTAACCACCGTGAGGCCTCTAACCTATAACAGACCTATGCAACAGCTCTATGCATGAAAAAGACTACCGATCCCAGCTAGTATTTGGATTTCGGAGCCTTCAATCACATCACCCATGACTTAAACAACTTATGAGTCACTGAACCATACCAAGGTAATGATAAGTAACTATAGACAATAACCAATCCCTCTCAATCGTCAACATAGGAACCGGTATTCTCCCCACCCCAACTTGTAAGATTCACCTAAATTATCTTCATGTTTCTCAATGCCAATATAATCTTCTTTCCATTCATAAATTAACATATTATAATTCTTGTTCTATCTTATTTGATCCACATATATTTACAATAAAGGATCTTCACACAAACATTCCACTTATTAAAGGCAGATGTGTTTACGACCTTTACACCATTCATCCAACATCAGAACACCCTCCATCCAAGACTATTCTGTGTTCTCCTACTGACCCCTGGCATCTACGATTAGGGCATCAAGTCACGACATCCGTCAACTACTTTCAAAGCAATCTCCAAGCACCCGTAACAATCTCCATTGTCTTGCATTTTTTGTATCACTGTTAACCACCATAGATTACCTTTCCTTAAATCCACTAGTAAAACTGTAATGTGTGTGAATTTTTACATTTTGATGTATGGGATCTAGCCCTCGCTGTTTCAAATGAAGATTATAAATTTTATATTATTTTTGTGGATGATTGTTCCTGATTCACTTGGATCTTTCCACTTGAATAAAAATCCGAAGCAATACAAAAATTCTTCTACCTTCAAAAATTCATTGAATGCTAATTCAACAAACGTATCAAAATTCTTCAAATCGATGGTGGGGGAGAATATAAACTCAACATCTTTCCACAACCTCTTTAAAAACCACAGAATACATCATCAAATGCCATGCCTATACACACCACAACAAAGTAGAATTGTGGAATGCAAACATCGCCATGAAACAACCTGTGCCCTTCACTACACATCTCTCATACCCGAAAATTTCTAGGACCACGTAGCCCTCACCTCCACATACCTAATCAATGGTTTATCCTCTCCTAACACCAAAAATATCTCTCACCCTTCCAAACCCTATGCAAAACTGCACCAGACTACAACCATCTTAGTGTTTGGTTGTCTATTCTTTCCACTCCTACCCCCATTTAAACAACCAAACTAAGCCTCTTATTATTCCCATACATCTTTCCCTGGATATTCTCTACGTCACAAAGGCTATATATGCCCAAAAAACACCAGCCACTCATATCACTTCATGTACAAGTCATTGAAAACACCTTCCTACACCAACCAACACCCAACCAACACATGCATTATAACCCTTAACTTGTACCAACCTCCGCCTCCACCATAAGCCAATCAACACATCATAAGTACAACACCACGAACTCCCTCTATCAACTCACTCCTCCCTCCACCAGCACTTCTAAAGTAATATCTCAGCAGCATACTACTCTCTTTCACCACAATACTCATACCATAAATTCACCTCTTCCTTACTTCTCAAAAGCCATCTCAATCCAACACTCCCACACCCATCCGAAACTCCATCTTTTTCACAACCAAACAACCAATCCTACCATCCTACTCTATGTTAATCCACCTCAAAACTTGCACAATAAAAATACCACTCAGCTTTCTACACTCCATCTCTTCAACACTTGATCACACGTCCTACAAAACTAAAGCCAACCACAAACATTGACAAATAGCCATGGCCAAAAAATATAAAGCTCTGATTGAGCAACACTCATGGACACTAGTACTGCCAAATGACAACTAAATTGTCATCAGATGCAAAACAACATACAAAACAAAGCTACACACTGACGGTACTGCCTATCCTACAATTCAACATCTCCAACGCCTTTTTACATGGAAACCTCCATGACGTCTCCAACATCTTCCTACATCTCCATGAAATAGTTCATATGAAGCAACCTCCCGGATTTACGGATCCAAAATGATTCAACTAAATCTGCAAACTCACAAAGCAATCTACGGACTCAAACAATTACCTCGACAATGGTATTTGACTATCACCAACTTCCTACAGTCCAAGGGTTTTAAAACTAGCAAAGCCTATCCTTCTCTCCTTATCCATGATATGACCCCTGACAAAATCTTTTTTCTAATCTATATGGATGAAATCCTCATCACTGGCCCAAACACACCACTATAACCCACCTTATTCAAACCCTAACTCAGAAATTTCGCATGAAACATCTATGCACCCCCACTACCTTTCTCGGCATTGAGTTCACAAAATCACCCAATGGTTCACATCTTCAAAACCTTGGGATTGGCCCAATGTAACCCAGCCCTCTCTCTCATATCCGCTCAACAACCTCCAACAACCTCTCCTCTGTTCAACCATCCCAAGTTAACAGAAAAATTGATGGCTTCCTCCTGTACCTAACCATTACACACTGTGGGGACCCAATGCTGGGTTAGCGGGAGCTAATCCAGCACCAATTTTGGGGTGTCCCCTAGCCGCAGGATCATATTGAGTGATTTAAAAGATAAAATATGCAGACATTAAACATAACCCATTTATTTATTAATTCACAAGTTTTGATTATAAAGGTCAAAATAAAATTTACAAACTTTAAAAAAAGGGTCAAAAAGTGGTAAATCAGCAGTTAGCAGTATCAACACTGCTTGGTTCTTTGCACCTTTCATCTAAGTTAGAGCTCTTGATCTGGGCCCGTTTCAAAAGTGCGATCATTTGAATATCAGTTAGTTGTGGAACTAAGTACTGATAGATGCCAGTTTTACAATTGTTAAATAGTAAGCAATAATTTGACAAGAAATAGAAAACAGTGTAAATTTATCCCTGCAAACTTGTTTCAATTGCACTGAAACTTTAGCATAAAAATAATTGCTGTCACAAAAATAAATATAGAATTTTAGCATTTGATATTTGATGCAAAACATGATTTTTTTGGGCAAGTACAAAATCGAGGAAAAGGGGGTTTTATTTTGTGTTACATACCCCAACTTCCCTCGATACTTGCCATCTCAAAGGCTTATTAGTATAGGCTCCTTAAGTCTTCTGATATTGGACAACCATGTCCTAACAATTAGCTGATCAGACTAAAAAAAGATCACCAATGAACCCTGCTACTTAGTCATCCAAATTTTTTTATATATCATTTTTTGTGATTTTTAAAAGCACTTTTATCAAATTTATACGATGCTGAGCGGAAAAACATATTAAATAAGAGTAATAAAAGACAGTACTTTTTTCTTTAAATTTCAAAAGTGCAACAGTTGATTGATATTATTATTTAATAATAATAATGTATGAAAGAAAAAGACAAAGAAATGACTGAAATGTGACAAAATGGAAATAGCAGTCATAATATAACATTTGTACTGTTATCATTATTGATTAATGGAAACAATAATGATACTAATGACATTTAGAGATAATATAATTATTATTATGAAAAAATGAAAAAGAATAAAAAAATAATACAAAAAAATGCAAATTTTTCTCTTATTTTCTTCCCCTTTTTTTTTCTCCTCTCACCTAGGGTTAGGGTTGCTGAGAGCCGGAGGGAGGCTGGACGTGACTGAAGGGGGCCGAGGCGGATGGCCGGAATGGGGTGGCTGGCTGGCTGGCTGTGAATTGAAGGAGAGTTGCTGTTGGGAAGACAGAAGGGCTGAGGGGGGATATTTATAGAGAGGGGGAAAGGTGAGGGAGGGGGTGGCCGACCAGTTGGTCCTTCGGTCGTCCGCCGACCAGGTGCCGATCAGGGCGGCCCCCGTGCTGCTCTGGCTGCGCCCGCTTCTTCGCCTGGCAGCGTCTGTAGGCTCTGTCGAGCGACAGAGTTTGCTCGGTCGGGGTGGGTGGGAAAGGGAAACGGATATAGAGAAATAAAAATAATTAATTTCAATTAATTTTTTTGCATTTTTCCGTCGTTCGACTTTCAAAAATAACGAAACTTTGACACCGAGGTGCGTTACGATGAGACGAACGCCCTCGCGCTAAATTTTTTGATTCGAAGCAATATTTTATTTTATATTAATTTTTAAAGTTTGAAACTTTAAAAATTAATCACGATCGAACTAGAGCTCCGAATTTGATGAAACTTTTAGCATAGCCTTTAAATGATATACTTAACTCAATGACACAAAAATCAATGAATTTGGACTTGTAATTAATTTTCTCAATTTATTGAATTTAAAAAAATTCAGAAATTAAAGCAGCAGTTTCCGTTATTCGGATTTCTTCCAAACTAGGGCATTTTGATCTAAATATTATTTCTATCCAATGATTTTTTGGTTTGCCCTAATTTGAAGTTCCTGGGATCTTGATTTCTGAGTCGGGATTTGATCTAATTTTGCGAAGTAACGATATTGGGTCGTCATGCCCATTGGATAATAAGAGGTTTTGGAGATAGAAATATACTTAAAATTTATAGTTGATGGGATAATTTTTAATATTGAAAGTATTTATATCCCACAAATAGGATTGAATATATTATAAAAGAAACATTTTGCTATCTAAAAAGGTACCATAAAATTAAACATATGCAATGTTTCTGGCCTTCAAGTTTTGGTTAGTGTGGTACCTTGTGCGAATGGTGCAGAGTGCCCATGTCCAAGAAAGGCAGATGGAGAAGAGAAATGGCATTAGAAGTTTTAAAGTTCAGTATTTTTTGTTTTTTATTTCCTGATAATTATTTTTTCTATAAATAAGATAAACTAATTGAGTGTTATAAATGCACAGGAAGAGAGAGAATGATGAGATGGCCAGTACTAACTTTATGTAGATGGAGCGTTGATATCTCATTCATTATCTCTTCTTCAGTGAAATTAAAAAAAGATTTTCAGGTTCTTCCCTCCATAAATTTTAAGATTTTAATTATAGATTTTAAATTTTAAAGCTTAGAAAAAATTTAATTAACAAATGATAAAACTCCATCCCTAGTTAAATTTTGGAATTGGAATTTTGAATTTCAGAACTGGAAAAAATAATTTATGTAATTTCTGAAGTAATGCAAGTCTTTCCCTTAATTTCTATAATTCAAATTTGAAATTTGCGTTTTAATGTTTAAATTACAAAATTTTGGATGCAAAACTTTCATTCATATTATAATAACACAAAAATAAAAATACATTTAATATTTGCCATAATAAAATATGATAAAAATATAAACAGCTTTGTTCAGTGATCTTGTGCTCAATCTGACACTGCAATGTGATGATCCTTGTTGTTTCTTTAGAAACTGTTGTTGCCCCCTTTTCCGATTGTCATGGAGATTCATTGTGTTATGTTAATTTTGTATGCAACTTTTGGTTTATGTATCTTAGAGGATGCTTGCTTTGTTCAGGTTGCAGTGTTTTACTTCCACGACCAATTTACTGTGTTGAAGGGCATTGGCCTTTTGGTTATTATTGTCGGAGTTAGCTTGTTCAACTGGTACAAGTAAGCGGATGCTACTCCTTCTCAGCTTTCACTCTCAGCTCCATATAGATTCAATATGCTCTTTCATTGAGAGTGCTATTGCTAGTTGATTGCTTGGTTTGCTAGCATCTTCCATGCCTTCGCATGCTATCATTAAACTATAGCTATTGCTTCGTGACACTCTTGAAACATGTAAAAATGCCAGCATGTTTTGGGCATGCTCCACTATTAGTTGTTTTAGCTTTAAATATTGCAAAAATGGCTTCCCTTGTGTTTTTCAGATACCATAAACTACGGACAGGCCAGATAAGTGGACCTGAGGCAACTTACTCTGAAGCCTCCTACGCGGTGCCAAACTACACTATTGTCGATGAAGTTGATGTGCCAGACGAGGATGCAGATGTTGAGGCCGATAACACTTGACGATTTTCATCAAAGCTTGCGAGCAAAAACTAAGCTGGTAAAATGATTTTTATGATCTCATAACTCAAGACCTCTAACACAAAAAAAAAAATTATTTTGCTGGATTGGTTGCCTGAGCCGTATTTTGCTCTTACTTCCCCCTCTCTAGTATATTTCAGTGCCCAAAACTTAGCTCAAAACATGTAAAAAATATAAAATATGATGCACTTTTCAGCGTGGGATGAGAAGAGAAGGGCATTTGCCCCCACTCAACGAGCTTTTGGCTGTTTGTAAGCAGCAAAGCATTCTCCGTAAAAAAAAGTGCTGAACTGTCGGGAATTTGATGTATGCAGGAAGGTCAGCACGCGCGGATCGAACTCGTGTAGGGTTTTCATCTTTAACTTGGAGTGCATTGGAGCCGTCGGACGATTTCATAGCATGTGCACAGTACAAAGGTATCGGAAAGATGGCATTATATAAGCTTCTTCTTCCACATAGAGTTCTTTCTCAAAGGCCATATTATTAGCTCACGTCACTAACCTGAGCAGGTTTGCCTCCGTATTTGCATATATAACGCCTATTTTTTGCATTCATATTTTACTAGTATTTTTTGTAAACTATCTGAAATACTATCATTTACATATTTTTTTCTCATTGATCCAAGTTGTGTTTACTAGTATTTTTTGTAAACTATCTGAAATACTATCATTTACATATTTTTTTCTCATTGATCCAAGTTGTGTTTACTAGTATTTTTTGTAAACTATCTGAAATACTATCATTTACATATTTTTTTCTCATTGATCCAAGTTGTGAGTACACGTTAGTTTGGTATATATTAATAATTGAATGTATATACATATATATTATAGATTTTTTGTGATATGAGTGCAATAATTTCTATCAGACATTTGATAAATATAACAGGCTTTTGGTTTTTTCTTTGGGCGTGAATCATTTTGTAACTCAGACAAGACTTCCAATTGTCATGCTTGAATTCTGTACTTGATTCGGACCGTTTGCGTGGATAGCATCAAATGTGGCGCTAGAGCAACGCAGAATTGGCTATTGCCCTGCTATTGGCATGATAGTCACATGGAATTAACATGGTCCTCATTGTCATTTTATGCTCTACTTTTGCCATTATTGTGCCATAGCAAAAGCAGGCTGTGGTAGGGTAAACACTTCTAACCTTCGGATCGGGTTCGAGGTTTATCGTTAAAACCATCTCTCGGCTCTCCCGAACATGGGGATGATGGCTGACTCTTGAGGCGAATCCAAGAAATGTTAATTCCCCTTTTGTTTCCTTCAAATGCTGAAGGTTTCTAAGTGAAGTAGAACTCATCTTCTTTTGAATGCAATGGTTGTTACTTATAAGATTGAGGAAATAATGAGAGTTTAGGAGATTGAATTTTCTAAAAGTAGGCATAGGAATATATTATTATACTCTCGCTAGATCAAGGTTTCAATTCAGCTGCATTAAGAAACATCTGACCACCATGGTCAAGCTCTCAACTGCAGTACCAAGTGTGGAAGAGGTAGCTAATTACATATAGGGACCCCATTTAGACCCCCAAGATGAGGGAATGTGAAGGGCCCTTGCTCGGGTGGACAAAAACACATGGCTAACAAGGAACACTCCACACCTTTATAGGAAAACTAACAACTTGAAGCCCATCCTGAGGACGGGCATTTCGATTCCTGGACAAGTTCCTTTTGAAATAATTCAACCTTGAACAAAAAAAATGTGATTGCAGCATTGCAATAACCAAATTGGGTGGAGCAAAGGGAAGAGGTACCGACATAATGCAACACCAGCCTCCCTCATTCTATCGTGTTTTAGTACTCGCCACAAGTTACAATGATATGATTGTCTTAAAATGAACATCACTTTATTAGTTGTTTTGGGATTTTGGAGAGAATGGGGATGAAAATATTTGAAAATAGAGGGCAATATGAGAATGATCAAATAAGCAATAACATACGAAGGTATAAATGATCACCAATATTAGCCCTAAATCTTATACATTTCAAGACTGGTCATGCCGACAAGCAGAGATGATTGTAAACATATGTAACAATCCGATGTTATTATCCTTATAATTAAGAGAGCTGAATTCAAGATTTATTAAAAAATTTGATAATTATATATATATATTACATCAAGAAAGCCTAGATAAAGAGAAAAAATGTCATAGACATTGAATTTATCAATATGAATAAATATAGAATAATTCATGATTCTAAAAGTGGAATAAGTTTTTATTAATTTAATGATAAATAAAGCTAATAAATTAATTCAAAATAAAAAATTTATCGAAATTAAAATATTTTTTGTATATTTAGATTCATTATATTTTATTATGTAGGAAAATTTATAATTTTTAGATCAAAATTCGTAAAAAATGCATACTCGTTTGAAATTAATTTAATTAAAAACTAATATTATTCTTAATTAACATTTCGCATCTAAGTAATATTAGATTTGGTGGGAATCATCACACTTGTGCGATCTGAGGACGATCTGATCAAATGGTGGAAGATCCTGCTATTGTTGGATTGGATCATACATATTTAACAACAAGTAGCTGGAGACATCCAGAATCTTTGAATCTGGATCACAGTCCACATATCGAAGTTTGGCGTACGACTGACAATTTGACATGAATCTTGAAATTCGAACTTGACTCGATTCGAATTCGGGACATTTTGACTTGATCCAAACTTAACTCGAAGCCAGCCATAATTTAGCAAATTGACTCAAGATTGCCAGATTTATCATTTAAACCCAATGACCAGATTCCGATTCACGTAAAACGCTCAAAACATTTAATATCCGAACCGTCAGATTAAAATATGCAAATCGAGCAGTTGGAATAAAAATAAATCGTTATTTAAACACAACCGTCCACATGAGATATAAAGGCACCAATATTCAATTAATACTTTTCCAAGCGTCGAAAACGTTGGGTGCCTCTTAGCGTCCTAAATTTAAATACCATTCGATTACCCCAAGTAATTTGATGATGACCTTGAAACTCTCCTCCACGACTTGACAATGATGAGCAGCGACTACTTCTAACACAATTCGACTGCGAACCCAACTGATGCTAGTGGGCTACTTTTTTTGGTAAATTAGGTATTTGAATATTGAATGGATTGATAGGATAATGTCTAGGGATGATTTATGGAGTTTGTGATGGGTTGGTTATAGGTTTAGAGTGGACTATCTAGGAAGTCAAGACTAGTCCAGATCAAGCCTAGTTTGGACTGATTCAAAATATCTTTTTTGTAGGTGAGATTTTAGTGGGTTAAAGAGCTGGAAATAAATTAATATAGGTAGCTTAAGATGTGTAGTTTGGATCTGGAGTAGATGGCTAGGTTTGATGGTGTTTAGATGGGTGTCAAGGGGTATGGAAGAAGACTAGGTTGAGTTGTTTTCAGATTTGGCTGTGGAGGTTGTGGTGGAGTTTGGAGAGTATTTAAAAGATTAGATAATTATTTAATAATTTTAAATGATACTTAAAATGCTGGAGAAGATGTGTGGATTATTTGAGGTTATGAGAATAAGAGTATAGCTAGAAAATAAAATATAAATAAGATAACAATCTAATTCACCAAAGATAGGCAATAAATTTGACACCACAAAGTACCAAGCTATATGAGAGTTATTCAATACAAAATTTCTTCATTCAAATTACCTCATTATATTACATTTCAGCTCATATTTATAGGCAGTATAAGTCTCTTGCCCTATGAGCTTTAGAGGGAAAATATGAAAGAAAATTTTGGAGAAAAAGATGGGTAGTTGACAATTAGTGATGAAGTAACTCCAACTATTTACATTAAATATTTTTCTTATGACATGGCTGGTCAAATACGTGCCTTAATAAATAAAAAAAGTACAATATTAATAAAAAAAAATACAAATGGTAAGCCCAATATTTGGGCTCTTTATTGGGGTTTTAATTGGGCTTACTTTCAAATTATTCCCTTAACTTTAGCCATGGCTCTTGTTATTGGGCATTTGATAATATTTTTAGGATGTGTTACATCAACTCCTGTCAGCCCAATTGAACTCTGCACCGAAGAGTTAAAATTCAAGTAATCTTTTATTAATTGTGGGTCTAGAGCTTCCTAATCAGTATGTGTTAGCCATATGTCTTCTGTAGGCGGCTTATTCTTCCAACGAACGAGAAAATGATGCTCTTGATCTTGATCATTAAGAGCTTCCTTAGTGATGATATAGTTAATATCTAAAAATGATAAAGCTTGCATGTGGGGAACTATATCTCCTGCTAAAAAATTAGACTACGCACGTGGAGGTTTGCTAACTCCATCATATGATAAAATATCATCAATATTAATAACATTATGAATTATCATATCTTTAGACAAATCAAGGTGATAAGCATCAGATCTTATTTTTCTAAGAACTTTGAAAGAGCCACAAGCCCTTGGATATAATTTCTTATATTTGGTGTATTTATATTGCTCTAGATAGATGCAAATCAAAACATAATCACCTTCTTTAAATTCTTTTGTTAATATATTATGATTTGCCGTAGATGCATATTTTTCATTACTTAAAGTGATTTGTTGTCTTATAGAATCATGAAGGCTTTGAATATCTTTGGCAAATGTGAATGCTGAATCTGAAAAAGCATGAGAAGGAAGGTTGGCAGCATCAATCGGTCATTTAGGATTATGGCCATACTCTACTTCAAATGGAGATGTTTTAGTTGTTCGGGGAGTACTACTATTATATGCAAATTCAGCAGTAGGTAAATGTAAGTTCCAATTACATATGCTTTTTTCAACAAGGCATCTAAGTAAATTTCATAAGCTTTGATTGATAACTTCAGTTTGATCATCCGTTTGGGGGTGAAAAACTAATAAAAATTTCAATTTTGTCTCAAGAAATTTCCATTAGGTCTTTCAAAAGTATGAGACAAACATAACATCCCAATCTGATACTGTAACGACCCCAATAATTGGATAGAAGATTAATCCAGATATTGGGGTGTTACCTTAGCACCCAACACTTGATTAGAAGAAAACAATTCAAGTATTGATGCTAAGTGGCCAAGTCACTTTATGAGTATTTGTTAAGTTAAATAAATGAAAATGAAGATACATATAAATGCAATGTTGCAAATATTTACAATGCTAGAAATTAGATAAATTCACTCATTCATCTCAAGCAATTTCAAACATAGAAGATACAACACAGATAAGTATAGGCAAAAGTAACTTAAAAGGTTTATAAATTAATTATTACAAACCTTTTTAAAAGTAAGAAAAATGCAGTAAATAAATTACTCTCTCTCTTTCACTTATACAAGTAAATTATTTAAAATTAAGCGGAAACGGATTTCTTTATAAGTTCTTCAAGTACTTGGACTTGCATCACCTGAATAAAAGGGCTTTTGATCTATCATATTTTGGTATTTAAATATGATAGGGCAAAGCCAAGAAAAAGAAAAAGTGTAGTTAGACTAAACAGTCTAAGCATATTTTAAAATTGGCTATATTTTTAGATTAATAAGATATCACAATTACGATTTACAATTTAAAGTAAGCAGCAATGCTATAAAAGCTGTAAAGTATGGGAAAGTGAAGTAAAAATAATTGTAAGGAAAACAATATGAAATAAGTTGAGTAAAAATACTCACTTTTAATAAAGTTCTAGCCTATTACTGAAAATTGGTAAGGTAAAGCATTTTAAAGACTAGAAACTACTATGTGAATGAAATGAAAGCAATATATGATCAATTGGAATATATGCTAAGTAAGCAATTGACATACAGTGAAGCATTAATTGAAGTTAAGCAACATATATTGTATTCAAATTAAATTGAAGTAAGCAATACACAATACTAAAAATAGAGAGTGTAAAGCTAAAGGAAATAAGAAAATATCTTAGATTCTCAATCTAAGATAATCATAGTCTAGAACTATGATATGAAAGCATAACTAAACAGTTAGGAAGAGATCTTACAATTTGTAAAAGAACTCTTATATCTTTAGTTAAAGTTACATTTAAAAAAGTACACAACAGAATGGGCGAGGAGTTAAGCACGTGTGCTTAACTACATACAGTGGAAAAGTTGAACATTCACATTTACCCTCTCTAAATGTGAAGTCCTAATATAAGCGCTTTCTTTTGTACTCAATTTGCCATAAGGCATTCCCCTTTAAAACTTTAAAAAAAATCTTTATTTATGCACAATGCTCTTGAATGAATGTTCAAGGAAAGAGGCTCAAAGCTAGGCAAGCACTCAATAGATTGCAAACATTGTAAATGTATGTGATATCTTCTTGTTTATCTAAACTTTTAATAATCTACTCATAACTGGAGTTAATTAAACTCCAAATTAACTTATAAATATTTGATCTTAAGTCAATTCTAAAATGAATGTAAGTTTATTTTCATGAAACTTGAAATTAGGAAAAAGATAAATTAAACTCAATTTGAAATAAAAGAAAAACTTATCTAAAGCTTAAAAAGAAAATGAACTATTATTTTCAATTAGATTGATTGAGAATTAAGGTTTAAAAATGAACCATTGAAATTGATATTTTGAATTGAATACTAAAATTTTTTGAAAAATTTTCAAGTCTTAAAATTCTTAGAAATTTCGGCAGAGTCTCCTTTGATTTTGTTCAAATAAACAATTTTCACAATCAAATATAAGTCAATCCATTGACTATTTCCAGTTCTAAAATAGAGTTCAATCCTTTTTATAGGATTGCTCATTTCCAATTCTAACATAGAGTTCATTTCTAGTTCTAAAATAGAGTTCAACCCTTTTTACAGGATTGCTCATTTTCAGTTCTACAAATATATAAAACTAAACTAAGCAGTTTATTCATCCTATATAAAATATTTGATAAAAAGAGATGCATAATAAAATTAGTAATTTATAAGAGCAGCTTTATGTGGTATTTCACACATAGCATTTAATTTAGCATTCATATATTATTTTTACAGCTTATCCTGCAAGGAATCATCATTAAAGTTAGCATTTATGAAAATACAATTTATGTGAATCAGCGCAATTGTAAATTACAGCATTATGGTTTTAATAATTCATGGATGTCATTATGAAATTCAGCAATCAAGAAATACATGATTAATAGTTTATAACTTTATATACAGAGATGGCAGTAGAAAGATAGTATTTGGATTATTTTGAGATAATTCTATAAAAAGTAACATGTTATGATAATAACTATCTTTATATTGCAAAGAATATAAAAGCATTTACTCCTTAACATTGATAGAAACATTTGTACTTATTGCATATAATAGTAGTATTTGGATCATATCAAATCTTACTTTAAATGGAAAGGCAACATATGATGAATAACGACATTTGATCCTATAATGAAAAGATAGCATTTGTTTATGACAATCTTTTAGACCACATCCTTCAAATAAGATTATAATAAGACAACTAAATGCAAAACATAATTTATAATTAGTTTGATATGAAACTTATTGCATATAATGGAGAAGTATCAACTTAGTACTTATGCCAAACATAGTCCTCAACTATTTAACAATCGTTTAGGAACATTTAATTACAGCCTTTAATCAAAGTACATTCAATTTAATTCATAAAAATGTCTAACAACATTTCATAGATATCTTTAACTAAAATAAAATTTGAAATCTTAAATCAAATAATCTCATCAAATTAATATTTAGCAATTAAATGTAGAAGTATGCAATACATAGGACTGTAGATTTAAATGGATTTGGCAACTGATTTTCTTCTTATATCTTTAATTTAACTAAAATGTTTGATCTCAAATGTTAAATGGCAACAGTCATAATGAGAAGGCAGCAGTTTTCTGCTATACGCATAAGGTACATCATTTATATCCAGCATTCAAAGGATACTAGTTTACATTATGCAATCATAGAATATAGTCTTAATGATTCATCTTGAACTAAAGAATAACATTTGCATTCCATAACTAAATGACAGCAATATAATTTATAATGAAATTGGTGATAGCATTTAATCATAAATGAACTTAAATAGGAGCATTTGATCTCATAAGATGGCAGCATGTGATGTTAAGGAGATAAATCACAGTATTTGTTTCTCATTATACATTATTCCACTTTCATGTAATGGTAGCATTTGGATTTCTTATAGATAATGTGCAGCATATAAATCTAGTAAAGCATGTCCCAATAATACATATACCCATATTGACTATGTTCTGATAACTGGGTAAAAAGTTATGGGGTCCTAAAGAGGTCATAAAATGCTACTTCGTTATACGTACCCCGAAACTAAATTCTGCATTACGCCATTGGATTCTATTTATTTTTCTGGGTATTTTAAGACCTATATTTGCTATGTTTGGATTATTCTATAAAAAGTTATTAAACTTTTAAGTTTTACTATTCAAAAATATAATTTGTATTATTTTACTATTCATTTTTTCAAATTTAATTAATCATTCTTAAGGTATTCACTATTCTTTAGTTTCAATAGGTTAATTATATAATTATTATTCTTACTATTTTTACTACTTAATTATGTAATTAGTTTTAATTATACTTATTTAATGTAATCACTTAATTAATCATAAGTAAATCTTTAATTTAATTTTAATATTGCTGTAAAAGAAATCTTAATTAGGTTTTTAGTTAAACTACTAGTTATACTTACAGATTATTATAATATATTATTAATTAATTAGCATTTAATAATTAATGATTAATTGGCTATTTATTGTTTAATTTAACCTAGCTAATTTAATCTAAATCTTATAAATAAATCAATTTAACTTAATTTTTATACTCACTGTTTTATAACTTAATTGACTAATTAAGTAAATCTATTAACTGAAAGTTTTGTGATAGTATTTAATGGATCTAATCAACCAATATTTAATGATTTCTAATTATATAAGATATTTAATTAGGCTAATCTATTATTCATAATTCATACTAATACTTTAAGTTAAAACATAACATAATAGTTTAATTAAATTTTTAATTAACATTAACTTAATTAAACTAACATTTCTGTTTTTAAGTATACATATATATATATATATATATATATATATATATATATATATATATATATATATAATATAATTATAACATATAATATGCTTAGTTATAATTATTAATTATACTGATATACCATTATTATACTTATAAATATACATTTTATTTTTTATTAACCTTTTTCTGCAAGTTAATGATGGCTGGGGGACCCACCATCAACACGTGGCGGGCTGCCATTGGCCAAGGCAGAAGGAGCGGGGCCCGCCAGGACACGTGGTAGGGCGCGAGAGGGCGTGGCTCAGCGGGGGGACCCACTTGCTGTCGCAGGCGGGGCCCGCAGCAACGCGAGGGTGACGCGTGTGCGGCACGATCGGAACGCGCGCCGGCCGGACCCGACCCGACCCGGCCCAGTGGCGCTTCGGATTCCCTCGACGCGTCCGACGACACGTGGCGACCCGAACCTTTACTCTGGTCACCCTGGGCCCGACCCGCTCGGATTTGGGCTGGCTCCAACCTCGACAGGTCAGCATACCCGAGGCTAGGGCGCGGCCAACGGTGACCTTCCCTCCGGTGCATGGCGTCGACTCGCATACCGGTGGGTCGGTCTCGACCAGGGCTAGCCGCCGGCGGTTGAATCGCTGACCGAGACAGCCTGGATCGACGACGAACCTAAACCCAAGGAGATCGACTCGGCGAGGGGGAGGGATAACGGTTTCGACTGTTTGAGTTCGCCGAAATTCGAACAATCGAACCGATTATCGTTCGATCGGACCCTCTAAATCCTTAATCCTACTCCCGGAATAAGCATTAGCATAGAGATGCATCAATATCATTGCATAAAATGGGGGAATCGGCGGGTACCTGATCGAGCGGCAGAGAGAGTTCCTAGGGTTTGCAGAAGTACCTCCAGACGGCTTCCGACGGGGCGAGGGTGCGTGTCACAAGCCGAGGGTTCCTAGGATGGTTTAAGGAGGGCTGGCGGAACCTCCAAGGCGGCCACCACGAGCTGCGGGTGGACCGCGGCCGCGGCTAGGCAGCGCGTGCCGCATGCCCTACGCACAGAGGCGGACGGGGAGGAGGGCTGGCATCCGTTCTATCGCTCCCAGTTTGGACGGACCGGATCGATCTGATCCGAGGTTCGCGGATCCGCGCGCTATCGGGTCGGATCCGAAAATCAACGGGGATCCGACCCGATAACGGAAAAGAGGAATAAAAAAAAAATATAAAAATCTTATTTTAATTATCTATTTTAGCTAATTAAATTGCATAAAAATAAAAAAAATTTCCAAATATTCACCCTTAGCTAAATGAGGGGTGAGGAACGCAATGGCGAGGTCAGATTTTTGATCCGACGAGTGTTTTGATACATCGATTTTCGGGGTATTTAAAATAATATTAAAATATTCGTCGAAATTTTGGCGACTTCCGATTGACACGAAAACTTCACCCCAGCTAATTTGGGGTCAACGAGCGCAATGGTGAAGTCCATTTTCCGATCGGAGGTCAATTTAAATGGGTCAAATTCTAGGGTTTCTGGATTTCCAAAAATCAGGATTTGATCCAATTGACTCCTGATTTGATCTAGGTCTTAGAGATTGACTCCAATTGACTATATTAGCACTTTAAATTAGTTTTAAGACTTAAGATTAGTCCTAATTGACTAAGGTAATAACCTGGGTTATTACAGACTCCCCTACTTAAAAATGATGTTGTCCTCGACATCGCCTTAAACAGAATCAAAGACAAGATTCAAATATGACTAATAATTTGAAACGGAATTACCTGGGTTCTCGAAGAGTCTAGGATATTTCGATCGCATGTCAGATTCCTTCTCCCAAGTGGCTTCGTTGCAGGAACGATTCTTCCACTGGACTTTGATCATGTCGATGGCACGACTTCTGAGCTGCTTGCGATCACGAGCTAGAATTCGAATTGGCTCCTCAGCATATGACAGATCGGGCTGGATCTGCACTTTTGGGAGTCGCACAAGGTGAGACGGGTCCCAGAGACATTTCCTTAGGGACGAAATGTGAAAGACGTTGTGCACCGTGGTGAAATCCGTTGGCAATTCTAATTGGTAGACAGCTAACCCAATTCTCTTCAAGATTTTGAAGGGTCCCACATACCTTGGGCTGAGCTTATCGGCAACCCCGAAATGATAGACTCCCTTCATAGGACTGACTTTTAGATATACCGAGTCTCCTTAAAATTCCAAGGGGCGACGATGAAGGTTATGCTATTTGCTTTGCCTATCTTGGGCTGTCCTGATTCTCTGCTGTATGAGCTTTATCTTCTTGTTTGTCTCTTTTATTAGATCAGAGCCATACAGTTGAACATCTCCTGTTTCTGCCCAAGCTAGAGGCGTAGAACACTTCCTACCATAAAGTGCTGCATACGGAGCCATCTTGATACTGGCCTGGAAGCTATTATTGTATGCAAATTCTACCAAGGGAAGATGATCCTCCCAAGATCTTGCAAAGTCTAAAATATAGAGGCGGAGTAAATCTTCTAAAACTTGATTTACTCTCTCTGTTTGACCGTCTGATTGAGGATGAAAGGCTGTGCTCATGGCTAGCGTGGTGCCTAGGTCCTGATGGACAGCCTGCCAAAATTTTGATGTGAATCGACTATCTCTGTCTGACACAATAGTTTTTGGGATACCATGAAGCCGAACTATTTCCTTGATATAAATTTTGGCAAGTCTCTCAACTGAGTCCATTTGTCGTATTGGAAGGAAGTGTGCAGACTTAGTCAACCGGTCAACTATGACCCAAATTGCATCTGCCCCAGACCTTGCACGAGGCAATCCCATAATGAAATCCATTGATATATCTGACCATTTCTATTCTGGAATTTCTAGTGGATGCAGCAAACTGCCAGGTTTTTGATGTTCTGCCTTTATTAGGCAACATGCATGGCACTTAGCCACAAAGTTTGCTATGCTCTTCTTCATCCCTGACCATCTCATGGCTAGCGTGGTGCCTAGGTCCTGATGGACAGCCTGCCAAAATTTTGATGTGAATCGGCTATCTCTGTCTGACACAATAGTTTTTGGGATACCATGAAGCTGAACTATTTCCTTGATATAAATTTTGGCAAGTCTCTCAACTGAGTCCATTTGTCGTATTGGAAGGAAGTGTGCAGACTTAGTCAACCGGTCAACTATGACCCAAATTGCATCTGCCCCAGACCTTGCACGAGGCAATCCCATAACGAAATCCATTGATATATCTGACCATTTCTATTCTGGAATTTCTAGTGGATGCAGCAAACTGCCAGGTTTTTGATGTTCTGCCTTTATTAGGCAACATGCATGGCACTTAGCCACAAAGTCTGCAATGCTCTTCTTCATCCCTGGCCACCAAAATGATAACTTCAGGTCTTGATACATTTTTGTACTCCCTGGGTGTACCTGATATCCTGAATTGTGACCCTCGATTAGTATTTCACGTTGCATACATTTAGGGATCCACAAATGATCTCCTAGATAGATAGCACCCTTCTGAAATCGAAGATCAGTACGGCGACCACTTTCAATAGCTTGCTTGAAGCCCAAGTATTCATCGTCCTTGGTTTTTGACACAGATACGTCCCTGTGAAAGGTGAGCTCCACATTGATGTTTGCCAGAGTTAAATTGAGTCTATCACCGCTAATAGGCTTGATACCCATTTTGCAAAATTCTTCGACTAACGGTCCCTCCGATATTATGGCATTTAGTGAGGCCTGGCGACTTAAAGCGTTGGCTACAACGTTGGCTTTCCTGGGATGGTATTGAATGTCCAGGTCATAGTCACTGATCAGCTCCAGCCATCTTCTCTGTCTATAGTTTAGTTCTCGCTGAGTGAATATATATTTCAGACTTTGGTGATCGGTAAATATCGAGCATTGATCCCCGTAGAGATAGTGTCGCCAAATCTTTAGAGCAAACACTACTGCGGCCAGCTCGAGGTCGTGGACTGCATAATTCTTCTCATGGACCTTAAGTTGTCATGAGGCGTATGCGATGACTTTTCCTTCTTGCATCAATACAGTCCTTCGACCTATGCCTGAGGCATCTGTATATACTTGGAGGTTCACTCCTTCTTTCGGCAGGACTAGTACAGGGGCAGAGGTAAGCGCATCTTTGAGGGCTTGGAAGGCCTTCTCACATGCAGGCGACCATTCAAATGGTACTGCTTTTTGAGTGAGCTTGGTAATAGGGGGGGCGATTTGGGAAAATCCCTTCACAAACTTTCTATAATAGCCGGCTAATCTCAGAAAACTTCTGACCTCCGTCACTATTTTAGGTTGAGCCCCTTCTTGGATTGCATGAATCTTATTTTGATCCACCCTGATCCCGTGAGCATCCACAACATGGCCTAGGAAGGCGACCGATTCTAGCCATAATTCACACTTCGAATACTTGGCATATAGCTGGTGGTTCCTTAATTCCTCCAATACAGTACGAAGATGTTCCTCGTGCTCGTTCTTGGTCTTAGAGTATATCAGGATGTCATCTATGAATACAATGATGAACCTATCTAGGTACGGTTTCAAGATTCATTGCATAAGGTCCATAAAGATAGACGGAGCATTAGTGAGTCCAAACGACATCACTAGGAATTCATAGTGACCGTATCTAGTCCGGAAGGCGATTTTAACAATATCAGAGTCTTTCACCTACAGTTGGTGGTATCCAAATCGCAGGTCAATTTTTGAGAATACTTTGGCTCCTGCCAATTGATCAAACAGATCGTCTATGCGCGGCAAAGGATATTTATTTTTGATTGTGACTTTATTTAATTCGCGGTAGTCGACACACATCCGCATAGAACCATCCTTCTTCTTTACGAACAATACTGGTGCTCCCCATGGTGATGAGCTTGGCCTTATGAGACCTTTTTCTAGGAGTTCTTGTAATTGCTTGTTCAACTCCTGCAATTTCTTAGGCGTCATTCTATATGGGGCTTTAGAAATGGGCTGTGTTCCTGGAATAACATCAATTGCGAATTCGACTTCCCGTATAGGAGGAAAACCAGGTAAGTCTTCTGGGAAGACATCTGCGAATTTTCAAACAACAGGGTTCTCAGCTAATGGGACTTCTTCTTTCTTCTCTCCTAGTATTGTCACTAGGAAGGCTTCACATCCTTTCTAAACCAATCTCCTTGCTTCTATTGCATTGATGAGTGAGGCGCGAGTACTAAGGTTGCCAATAAAGGATATGGCTTCGTTCCCACTACCCAAGGTAATCTTTTTCTTGGTACAGTTGATAGTGGCATTATGTTGGCTTAGTCAGTTCATGCCTAGTATTATATCAAAGTTGGCTATTGGAAGAACTACTAGCTTAGCCTCATACTTTCTGGTTGAAATTGGAATCTGCATCTTGCAAAACTGGCGAGCTAACATTTGGATTCCAGAAGGTAATCCAACTTTAAGGGGATTGGCCAAGTTATACTTATGGAGATTTATTGATTTCGCCCATCCCTCAGATACAAAAGAGTGGCTAGCCCTAGTATCAAATAAGATGCTACAGAGTTTCCCATTTATACAGATGGAACCTAATCATATAACAAATAATTGACTTACTGTGCATAGTAAGAAATGACAGTAAAGATGAGTAGGTTCAAGATAGTGTACCTGACACCACGTAGTTGTCTTCTGTAGCCTCAACGGGCGTGAGAGTGTACACACGTGCAGGTCCAGCAGGCCGGTTGCTGAAATTTTGCCTCGAAGGTGGTCGAGGTGCATTTGGGCGAGGAGCATTGGGTGCTTCACGCCTTACGATTGAAGTAGGAGATGGGGCTGGACGGGACGCTGTAGGTCTCTGGTATAGGTCGAAGACTTGACGGCATTTGGTACGATCGATCACATCACCATCCACCGTTTCTGTAGCTGCACAGTCGAGGAACCCATGACCTGGCCGTCCGCAGGTATAGTAGACACGACTCCCATGGTAGCACCGCCCATAAGGGTGTGGTTTGGTGCAACCATTGAATGGATTTGCTGCTAGAGTCTCGGCTTTAAGTTGGTATACCCTGGCCCGCTTGAACTGCTGTGGCTGTAATGAAGTAGACCATACATTCCTTCTGGATCCTTCCCTAGCCTGATCCTGTTCTATTACCTTGGCTATCTCAAGTAATTCTGAGAAATTGATGATGCACAAAGGAATCACTTGACTCCAGATTGAAGGTCGCAGGCCATCCTGGAATCGGAAACAACAGTCTGTCTCTGTAGGGATCAGTCTTGTAGAGAATCTGGCAAGGCGACGGAATTCAGCCTCATATGCTGACACAGATCGATCTCCTTGTTGTAATTTTAGTAGCATTTCTCCCAAGCGATGCTTGGCAGATGGAAGAATGAATTGAGCTTGGAACACTTCGACGAACTCATCCCACGTGATGTCGGCTAATGAAACTCCAGAGAATATGGTGCTGCGAGTGGTATCCCACCAGTATTCAGATTCGTTCTGCAGGAGGTGGGTAGTAAGGCGAACTAGGGCCGACTCCGGGCATTGGATGCTTGTTAAATTCTTCTCGACCATCTTTAACCATGAGGACGTATCGACTGCCGAAAGGGTCCCATCAAACGTAGGAGGCCTCAATCGGAGAAAGCTGTGGAGTATCCCTTATGTGGACTGATTCTGCGGTTGGGTTTGTGGTGCTGAGGTGCTTCCCGTGGTGGTACAGTTCTGGTTTATCTGAGATACCAGCAGCCGTTCCATCCGTTCGGCTTGTTTAGCTTGGGCCTTCACGGCCTTTTTAGCCTGCTTTTGGCTAAATTCAACCTGTCGCTGGTGGGTTTCCATCATCAGTTTCACAGCTTCCAATAACGCGGTTACCTCATTAGAGGAGGTACTAGAGGGAACAGAAGGGGGCTTGATCCTGGGTTCATGGTTATCAACACCTGAATCAAGAACAACACATTATTTAGAACTCAATAAACAGGAGATCAAAACATTCCATTTCCTTTATTAACCAGGTACAGTACATCATTTAAAGCAGTACATAAAAAGATATCAATAGTGAGAATACAAAGTCTATCCTATGTACTCTCTTGTGAAAGCCCGAGTAAAGTAAGCGTAGGTCAGTGTTTGGCGGCGGCGGGGGTGTCGTCGCTCAAACCTCCATACTTCCTGGGCCCACCACTCATCCGCATAATCCTGGAGGAGGATCTCAAGGATATCAAGTTGAGTACCATCTGGACACTCCAGCTCATCAAACACTTTGGTTACTCTTCGTAACCATTCTCTGGCCAGGATGAGGAAATCTAGTCCCCTGAACACCGCACATTCCAGCATCTTCTCAAGAACGCTGGCACCAGCTGGGGAGACTCCTTGGACTTCCCTCCCATGTTTCTTTGCTAAGAACACATCGTATGCCCACCTATCCTTAAAATGGGCGAAGAGGTCATATCCTGTCATGCTCGCACAATATCCTAGACATCCATATCAATGAAGTAAGGAAAAATAGTTTTTTGATTTAAGAGACCAAATTACGATGATACAGAAGGAAATACAAATAACATATGAAATAAAACTAAGGCTTCTATCTAATATATCGGGCTGTAAAGGTACGACGGAAGTCCTCGTAGATGACGTCCCACTGTAACCATTCACGCTGATGGGTGAGGGCTCTAAGGGTGACATGCCACCAGTCTTTAGCCCTATCCTGCATGAGGCGTGTCACGAGGGCAAGCTTGACATTGTCTATAATATCCATTATCCCCAGTATATCATCTGTCAACATTAGCCATCTCTCGGCCAATGCGGGGTGATCATGTCCTCTGAAGGCGCTTTCTCGGAGCATCTGGTTTAACCTCCTGACTTCTGGATCTATGTACGGGTCGAGTCCTTGGTAGAATTGGACAAATTCCTCCCAGCTTTCATTGAATCGTTGTAAATGCCTTTCGACCGTCATTCCAGTGTATCTAATTATGTTAACATTTAGATTTTTGTTTGATACCATTGCTTGTGTATTTGATTATCAACTTCTTATTCTGAATGTGACGTTATGATCCCTTGGATGTGACTCTAACATATTTTGATATAGTGACTGAATTGGCAGAAGAATCATCCATTAGGTAGATAAGAATGCAAATTCTTATCTGACACCTTATGGAATTCTCTGATACCAACTATGGCGCCTCGCACCCTTAATCCGCCAAAGGATTAGGTTAAGGGTGGAGTGTCACTCTGGCTAACCCCTCACTTACCACTGGATTAGAATAAACTCAACAATCTACCTGATCAGGGAATGATTAACACAGAATCAATCTAATAGTCACTATATAAGTAAAGGTACAGAGTGCGAAAGCAATAAATGACATCCAAGCATCACAATATAACATAAGTGCAAGATATAACTCAGAATATAAGCATATAAATCCAAATGCACAGTCAAGAGTACCTGAATTATTACAACATTCAAAGTCTAAATAAAAAGTAAATGCAAAGGAACTCATCCTCACAATAACTCTAAAGACTAGATATATTCTGGTCTGAGCTGCTGCTCCTCCTCTAGGAATAGCTCCTCCTCAGGTACTGGATCCTCTATCTGCTCTACGCCTGCCATTGTCAGTTTCACAATGTAGGGCCCCAACCAAAAAAAGAGAAAATCTGGTTAGACAAATTGTCTAAGTATATTTTAGGCTGATATATTTTCTATATATTTTATAATATCACCACTTTACACAATATTTCTAAGCAACAATATATCAGGGAGCGACTAGCAATACAATAAGAAGAGGAACAGTTATAAATAACATTTATAACTTAAACAAAGGAGGCTAAGACGTGCCTCAAAAGCGAGGTAAATGAGACAGGGCATATAATATAAGTAGCAAAACATATGCTGGAAGAAAATTCTATATCCTAATACATGCTGGTGATCAAATGAAATATGCAAATTATAATAATAAATCTCAGCAGTGATACATATAGATAGCAACAAAATCTAACATCATACTGTATATAAGCTGTACAAAGAAATAACTGACTGAATAAATAATGCCAAAACATAGCTAAATACTACAACTGCAAATCCAAACTCTGTATATTGACTGCCATATCAGAAAACTTGGCCAAACTGGCCCACATATATATATATATATATATATATATATATATATATACATCTCAATCTGCAAACATACTGAACATACTGCATGACTGAAGAGGCAGACAATACTTATGCAACATATTTTAGTTATTTTACTTTTGTTTCTATGGACAACTATTAGAAACAACTGAGGAGTCAAGCACATCTACAAGACTATATGGGTCCCAAATATAACACACTCTCCTCAATGAGAATATTAGACATCCTGATCTCACCTTACCCCTGTCCATCGGGGCAAATGTGCACCATAATCTCTACAAACTGGACCCAAAGGCAACTGTTATCCTATTATTCTAAGTTTTCATTTTCATGCACAAAGTTATCTTATATGAAATGTCCAAGGAAATAAGCTCAATTATACAAGGAATGCGTAACACAAAGTATCAAAATAAGCAAGGGACTCTACTAATATGGTGATACCATCTATTTTCTATTATCCGTTCTAACTATTCCAAATTACACAAGTTTAGGATCACCATTTTCCCATATTTCAAGTGTAACTTAAAAATTCGTCCTTACAAGTTACAAAATATTAGGACTAGCTAGGTCCTAATATACCAAATCAAAGTCGACTATAAAAGTTAAATAATAAATCATTATGACCTAATTGATAATTTTAGACATTCTAACTAAAAACTACTAAACTATAGATTATGGATTAAACACCACGAGATTGGGCTATCACATAATCTCAAAGGATAAGTCATAAGATCTAAGTTTCATTCTAATAGTGATATAATAGTCAAGGTCAATCCTATTAAGTAATCAAACTTAATAGGATGAATCTCCTATTTTAGATCTAAGGTCAAAAGACAAAATAATCAAAATAAGTTACAAATTTTAGAAACTAATAAGACCAAGGTTTCACCTATTGAGTAACCCATTTACCCAATGAATGAACTCTAACATATGATCTAGCCCTAGTCTCAGAAAGGGTTCTTAAGGTGTAGTGTTAAAGACTTAGAGAAATACTGGAATCTGACCTAATAGTTGATTTCACTCACTTAAATGTCACTAATACCATTATAACATTAGTTGTAGTATTTTGAAAGACTAATTAAACGCTAAGGACGTTTATTCTAAATTTTTAGCAAAATGACAATTTTTCCCCTACTTAAGGGTCCGAAAAGTCAACTTTTGATTTAAGTGCCCAAATTGGAGTTTCTCTTTTCCATATAATTTTTTACTGTCTAACTTGATGATAGACAGCAAGTTTGTCCAATTTGGATGAGAAACGGGTCCTATAAATTCAAACTAATATTTTTGACTTAAGGGCATTTAAGTGATTTTCACTATTCTGAAAACTAAGTTTTTATGCAGTTTATTGTAGGTTACTGTTCTAGGATTCCATTGAGTCTGAGAACACTGCATTCTGAGGTCAATTGACTAAGTTATGAACGTTTTAAGTTTGAAGGGCAATTTGGTAATTTCGAGTCGGTCAACGGGTAACAAAAACCGAAGTTTTCCGTTTGAAGTCCAATTTCAGCAAACTCAGTTTCTATAGCTTCCCTATAATATACTGAGTATGTTGGTAAGGAGTAGACCCAATTTGGACCTCAAATGGTCAAGTTATGACCTAACTAAGGTTGGGGGTATTTTGATAATTTTTTAAATTTATAGGGTTCAGAACTGAAATATTATCTCAGTTTATTGGTGACATCAAAATTCTAAACTAGTTAGCATCTTGAATTTTTGAATTTGGAGTTGAACTGACCAAGTTATGGTCATTTGAATTCTAAGGGTAATTTGGTCATTTTTCACTAAAGTCAACCCTAAATTATAGGGTTGACTTTTTATCATGATGTCCAAATAGGAAAACTAATACTACTGCGGTGATGGGGCCGCTCTCCTGAGTATTTTAAGACCCATATTGACTATGTTCTGATAACTGGGTAAAAAGTTATGGGGTCCTAAAGAAGTCATAAAATGCTACTTCGTTATACGTACCTTGAAACTAAATTCTGCATTACGTCATTGGATTCTATTTATTTTTCTGGGTATTTTAAGACCTATATTTGCTATGTTTGGATTATTCTATAAAAAGTTATTAAACTTTTAAGTTTTACTATTCAAAAATACAATTTATATTATTTTACTATTTATTTATTCAAATTTAATTAATTACTGTTCATTCTTAAGGTATTAAATATTCTTTAGTTTCAATAGGTTAATTATATAATTATTATTCTTACTGTTTTTACCACTTAATTATGTAATTAGTTTTAATTATACTTATTTAATGTAATCACTTAATTAATCATGAGTAAATCTTTAATTTAATTTTAATATTGCTATAAAAGAAATCTTAATTAGGTTTTTAATTAAACTACTAGTTATACTTACAGATTATTATAATATATTATTAATTAATTAGCATTTAATAATTAATGATTAATTGGCTATTTATTGTTTAATTTAACCTAGCTAATTTAATCTAAATCTTATAAATAAATTAATTTAACTTAATTTTTATACTCACTGTTTTATAACTTAATTGACTAATTAAGTAAATCTATTCACTGAAAGTTTAGTGATAATATTTAATGGATCTAATCAACCAATATTTAATAATTTCTAATTATATAAGATATTTAATTAGGCTAATCTATTATTCCTAATCCATACTAATACTTTAAGTTAAAACATAACAGAATAGTTTAATTAAATTTTTAATTAACATTAACTTAATTAAACTAACATTTCTGTTTTTAAGTATATATATATATGTATATATATATATATATAATATAATTATAACATATAATATACTTAGTTATAATTATTAATTATACAGATACACCATTATTATACTTATAAATATACATTTTATTTTTTATTAACCTTTTTCTGCAGGTTAATGATGGCTGGGGGACCCACCATCAACACGTGGCGGGCTGCCATTGGCCAAGGCAGAGAGCGCGGGGCCCGCCAGGACACGTGGCAGGGCGCGAGAGGGCGTGGCTCAGCGGGTGGGACCCACTTGCTGTCGCAGGCGGGGACCGCAGCAACGCGAGGGCGACGCGTGGGCGGCCCGCTCGGAACGCGCGCCGGCCGGACCCGACCCGACCCGGCCCAGTGGCGCTTCGGATTCCCTCGACGCGTCCGACGCCACGTGGCGACCTGAACCTTTACTCGGGTCGCCCTGGGCCCGACCCGCTCGGATTTGGGCTGGCTCCAACCTCGACAGGTCGGCATACTCGAGGCTAGGGCGCGGCCAACGGCGGCCTTCCCTCTAGTGCATGGCGTCGACTCGCATACCGGTGGGTCGGTCTCGACCAGGGCTAGCCGCCGGCGGTTGAATCGCTGACCGAGACAGCCTGGATCGACGACGAACCTAAACCCTAGGAGATCGACTCGGCGAGGGGGAGGGCTAACGGTTTCGACTGTTTGAGTTCGCCGAAATTCGAACAATCGAACCGATTATCGTTCGATCGGACCCTCTAAATCCTTAATCCTACTCCCGGAATAAGCATTAGCATAGAGATGCATCAATATCATTGCATAAAATGGGGGAATCGGCGGGTACCTGATCGAGCGGCAGAGAGAGTTCCTAGGGTTTGCAGAGGTACCTCCAGACGGCTTCCGACGGGGCGAGGGTGCGTGTCACAAGCCGAGGGTTCCTAGGATGGTTTAAGGAGGGCTGGCGGAACCTCCGAGGCGGCCACCGCGAGCTGCGGGTGGACCGCAGCTGCGGCCAGGCAGCGCGTGCCGCGTGCCCTGCGCACAGAGGCGGACGGGGAGGAGGGCTGGCAGCCGTTCGATCGCGCCCGGTTTGGACGGACCGGATCGATCTGATCCGCGGTTCGCGGATCCGCACGCTATCGGGTCGGAGGATCCGAAAAGCAACGGGGATCCGACCCGATAAGGGAAAAGAGGAATAATAAAAAAAATCTTATTTTAATTATCTATTTTAGCTAATTAAATAAATAATTAAATTGCATAAAAATAAAAAAAAATTTCCAAATATTCACCCTTAGCTAAATGAGGGGTGAGGAACGCAATGGTGAGGTCAGATTTTTGATCCGACGAGTGTTTTGATATCTCGATTTTCGGGGTATTTAAAATAATATTAAAATATTCGTCGAAATTTTGGCCACTTCCGATTGACACAAAAACTTCACCCCTAGCTAATTTGGGGTCAGCGAGCGTAATGGTGAAGTTCATTTTCCGATCGGAGGTCATTTTAAATGGGTCAAGTTTCTAGATTTCCAAAAATCAAGATTTGATCCAATTGACTCCTGATTTGATCTGGGTCTTAGAGGTTGACTCCAATTGACCCTATTAGCACTTAAGATTAGTTTTAAGACTTAAGATTAGTCCTAATTGACTAAAGTAATAACTTGGGTTGTTACAGCATGTGATGTTAAGGAGATAAATCACAGTATTTGTTTCTCATTATACATTATTCCACTTTCATGTAATAGTAGCATTTGGATTTCTTATAGATAATGTGCAGCATATAAATCTAGTAAAGCATGTCCTAATAATACATATACTCATATATAGTTAATGGAATCACATGATCTTACACATGTTAAATGACAACATATATCTCCTTAAATGAATGAATAGTATTGGCTTATTTAAACTGAACTGCATATGATTCTTTTGACAAGATATAACAACATTTATTCTGATAACATAAAAAAATGGCAGCATGTGATGCTGAAGACAACATTTCATTATCTTATTCAATTGATAGAAACCATTGATTTGATACATAATTGATGGCAACATGGCAGCATATGCATTAATATATAGTATTAGACATATAAAAAATTTTCAACCTTTATCCAATACCCAAAGTACAACAATCAATATTTATATCTAAAATTTAGATAGAGCATTTGTTTCCAGTATTAGTAGGATGCTAAAATAAATTCTATAATCACAAAATATAGCCCTAATAACATAGCATTTAAGATACAGCAACATGTATGAACAAAAAAGAAGAAAAATTCATACTTATATGTGAAACTGCAGCATAGCACCTTATAACATTTAATTCATTAAAATAAGGGCAGAAATTAATGTAATATAATCCATTGATTTCACATAGTAACATTTGATTCATTAAAAGATATGGCGGCATTTTGTCCCATCACTTTAGGAATAAAGGCAACACGTGATCATATTTGATTTAGCTAGCAGCATTTGATTACTCCAAATTAAGTGACAACATTTACTCTTAAATGAATGATAGCACTTAATATAATATATTGATCTCATATTAGAATGAAAGGTAGCATTTAATCATTCTGTACTCATATATAAAAATGGCAGCATTTGAATTATGATAGCATATGATTCATGTTGAATTTAAATATAGCAGCACATGTCATCTTTTGATAACAACATTGAAACACTTGATGTCACATTGATTCTTCTCATATATACAATTGACTTCATATGATCATATTTAAATAGGAACAAGAGATTGCAACATATGATAAAATAATGACAACATCTATCCTCATATTTATCTCACATTCATTTGATGGCAAGATATGATTCCTATGTATATGGCAGCAATTATTCTCATATTATAATTAATGGTAACATCGAATCACTCAAGTTCTCAATAATCTCCTCTTTGGAAATATATGGCAATATTAAATTCATTGAAGTGAATAGTAGCATTTAATTACAATTGAACTAAATGGAAGCATATGATACTAAAGACAGCATTTCAGTATCTCATTCATTAAAGTAATATATATATAGGACTACCTTACATGCAATGGATTTTATATTATCATTCGGTAGCAGCTTGAAGTAATGCCATTTAAGATGAGATGAATATTAGAAAGTAGTGCTTCAAAAATCAACTCTAAAATTAATTTAAAGAAATTTAACAGCAAGCATATATTTTTAAAAACTCATAATACCAATCACTACATATCCAGTAAAAGGAAAAGAATGTACACAGGGAATAACCAATTATCTTAATCAACGAGTTTCAATTCAACTTGCTCGTTTAACATTAAGAAAGAATACTTGAATAAATAATTTGTAAAATGATAAAAGTAAAGACATGTAATTGACAATACTTCTTATTGATTAAGTAAAATTTCACATCCGATTTCTAATGCACTATAAACTAAAACATGGCAGATTTACTCAATTTAAAGTGATAAGCATATCAATGATGGCATCTGTAGAATATCTCATTCGCAAATGGGATCAACTGGAAGCTGTAACTTAAATCTGGGATTTTACTAAAACGGCAAGAAGAAGTCCTTACAAAGTAAAAATGACAATCAGAAGAGAGTAAGGATTTAAACCTATACTAAGGTATAGTTTATAGATCTTGTAAACTTCATGAGCTTTTCATTCCCAATTAGATATATTGAAGAACCAAAAATTTGTTATCATTTCATTTAACCTAAGCGTAATAATACCTCAAGAAAATACAATTGGTTATTACTTGAACTTAAGAAAAATATGGCCATCGAATAAAGGAAGAATTTCTAAAAAAAAAATGGAAGTACTTTCGTTCCTTCATGTCGCATTTTAGGATTTATATGTTTAGATCAATCAAAACACATAATCTAGTATTCAACATTAGGATTAATTGATACGAAAAATATTATGCAAAGGAAAATGTATGCATAGAGTACGAATCGAAACGAGAGTACCTTGATCCTTGATACGAGGCTAGAAGAGGTTTTGCGAGAGCGAGAGAGTTTGGCCAGTGAAGGGTCGGTGAGAGTTCGCTTACCTTTTTTTATGCATCCCTCTTGCCGAGAGGTTCGTTGATAAGGAGAGGGATCGGCATGGGTGCGAGCCTTCCCATTGGAGAGAAGAGCGGCGCGATCCACGCGTCTTTACCTCTCTTCTCACTGGCTCGAGAGATAAGGAAGAGGGGTTCGTCTCGATCGTGTGAGGGTTCAGCTTGCGTAGGAGGAGAAGGAAAAATTTCGGCTGACTCCAAAAGTAGGAATTAGGTTTTGAAGAGATTTAAGAAAATCTAGGATCTATATCAGCTGTTGGATCAAAATAAACGGTTGAAATTTCTGAGCCAAGATCTGAAGTCATTTGAGCTTCAAAAATTACAAGCTTGGTATCAAAACGACAATCTCGACGAGACGAATGTACACATCCAAAAATTACTGAATTTGGACAAGTATTTTACAATATATAAATTTTTAAGTGAAAAACTTAGAAAATTAATTACGATAAATTAAAAACACAAAAATTAATGAAACTAGAAACATAGCATCCTCATATGATGCTTGACTTAGATATATAAAAATTTCTAAAGTTCAATTTATATTTTTCATATTATTAGCCTTTGAAGTTTACACTTCATGAATTTATTCAGGACAATCTAGGATTCCAAACGTGTTCAAATTTTTGCAGTAGGATCCTTTCAATAGGAATTATAAGCGAATATTTTTATTTAATTTTTATTTGACTTAAAATTGGAATCCTAATTTAACAAAAAAATTTTGAGCGATCGAAATTCAACAGAAAATCCGGGAAAATCAACGATTTCCAAAAATTCCCAGAATAACACTCTTAGCTAATTTGAAGTTACTAAGTCTAATAATAGACTCCATTTTTTATTCTGAAGTCTAAATAAATTAGGTATCTTCAGAATTATCTGAAAACCAGTAAATGCTGGAAATCGACAAATGATCTCCAATTCGCACGAAATTTGAGGTGGAGACTTTTAACTCTATAATAAGAGTAATGAAAGAGATTTAGAGTCAATTAGATCACTAATTGACGGGTAACAACATCTGGGTTGTTACAGATACAATAGTTGAAGGAAGGCCATGCAATCGCATAATTTCCTTAAAGAATAATTTTACAGTATGGGAGGCATCATTAGTTTTAGAGCAAGGCATGAAATGGGCCATCTTAGAAAATCTATCAACAACTACAAATATGCTATCATGACCATGTGCGGTCGTGGCCCGCATGGAGATCACAATAGAGTACATTGCTTTGTTATGATCTGGTCGTTGGATCATCGGCTTGATCCAATCCGCAGGGAATGACCACAACCGTCCGATCTAGGCGCTGGCTTGATCGATCGGTGCAGAGCACCCGCCGTTGGATCAAACGGGGTAAATGAAGTTAATTAATTAATAAATTATAAAATTTTAATTACAAAATTAAACTATCAAATGATTTCCAAAAAATCTCAAAAATTTACCAAAAACTAATTTGAGTGTGAAGAACTAAAAAATACAATCGAATTTTCGATTAGAGATCAATTTAATTTTCTTAATTTTTTAATTAATTAAATGTATTAAAATAATTAACTAATTCAAATGGCTCCAAATTGGCATAAATTTCAAGGTTTGTTTTAAATGACATTTGGAGTTTAATTGTGGGGTTTTTAAGTTATTTGAATTACCTAAATTTGGGTAACAACATTTGGGTTATTACATGTAGCTTCTAAGTATCTTATGAAATGTGTCTTAAGAATCCACATCTTTCTCCTAAGCTTAAGTTCAATATTTAAGTTTGTATTTGTTTCTATTGAGAATTGATTTTACTAAATAGAAGGTGTCTTAATTAATATTTAGGAGAATTAAATTTAGATTAGATCTTAGCTATAAGAACTTAAAACCTGATTATTTGATCAACATTGATTATTCATTAATTCTAAAATTTAGTCATGATAGTAATTCTAGTGTTATTTGAGTTTGATTACACTCAATAAGACTTCCCTCAAATCATATTATTATTATGTATTCGATAAATACACAATGATAATTTTGCACTCAATAGAAATTCTTGATTTAATGCTATGCTTTTCCTTATTTTTGAGCCTTTAAACTTTGTTTATGTCATAATCATATTATTATTATGCATTTGATAAATACACAATGATAATTTTGCAAGTCATATCATATCAATAATTAAACACAATAATTTCGATAATAACTCAGTGAATTATGTTCTAGTTAGTCTGCCTCCTCACTTCTAATTGTGCAGAATTGGCTCGAACCTAGCCATAAGTCTCATTAGATTATAGATGCACGCTTTTGTAGTCCGGCTCAGATCTATCCCTGTGAGTGGTTGGATGATACGTGTGGGACTTTATGTTCAGTGGTTACGATTAGTCAATTACTATTATGGTAGATTAGTTAGACATATTTTCAATGATTTACATTTTTAGTTCAATTATATTAATAGTGCTTGCTTTCTTTTCAGCCATTTTTAGTAATTTATCTTTTCAGCAAATTTCTTATAGTGCCTTATATATGTATGTTAGGATGTTAGATTTTTTCTTCTTATCTTTTACTGCATTTACTTAATTATCAGTACACTCAGCATGTTTAATTTGATCATATTTGCTTAGAAAATTTTCTTATATTTTAGTAGTACTTTTATTAAATTATCTAACCCTTTATGCAGTATTTGGATAGAGGTACTCTTTCCTTTTAAACCTCATTTTGTTAAGTTATACATGTTTCATTTATAACTGTCCCGCCTTTACTTGCTGCTTGTTTGCACCTATATTGCTTAAGTAAATTTGTGATATCTTAAAATTCAGTAAATAAAATATTTAGTCTAAAATATACTTAGATAATTTGTCTAATACAAGATCTTTTTATTTTTTTAGCTAGGCCCTGTCATGTAAAAACAAACATATCAGATCTAGAGCTATTCGAGGAGCCAGTTTCAGGTGAGGAACTGGAGCGTGGAGATGATTCTTCTGCGCCTGCTTAGTTTTAATTGTCATTTTAGTCGAAGGAGAATGATTTTGAGTTATTCATTATCTTTGCTCTCATTACATTTTAGTCTGTAATAATTAAATTAGCACTGATATATTTTTACTTTCAGCACTTTCATTTCGGAGATGTATGCATTTTCAATTCTTTTCATACTCTATAAATGTGATAAATTGATATATTTTTTATTGCTTTTACACTCTGTGATGAATGTTTACTCAATTCTATTTAGTACTCTGAATTATATTATTGTTATATAATAATTCGGGGCACTAAGGCTCTCGTTATAGATATCTAAGTACTTAGCTACTTAGATATCAGGAGGTTTAGTGTTGATAACATAAGTGTCTCTATAGGCATTTATGGCATTAACACTAATCAGATTTGTAAGTGATGAGCGATCTCGTTACTAAAAAGAACTTGTCTGCCCAAATGAAGGGGTAGGGCACCACATAACTATATTACAACTATATTTAAGCATCTTATTTTGAAACACATTTTATATAAGCAAGAAGCTTATCTAAGAATTTATAAAACTCTTAATAAGATGCCTAAGTTGTATTGAGTGGAAATGACTTTCATTTGTAAGAGGTTGAATATTATTGTGCTAATTCAACAAGTCGTTTCTATTTAGGGCATTACCCTTTCACGTTTTGTTTGTTTTCTATAAAGTCTTCTATCCTTCTTTCTTGATTCTCTTATAATGGTATCAGAGAGCCCCGATCTTCCCCACCGCCGACCTACTGAATAGCATCGCCGATCGTCGTTCCCTTCGCCTGCAAGATCTGCGTCATCCCCAACCATGGAGTCACCAGCACAATCATCAAACCCTACGGGATCTATCCAACTTGCGGTTGATCTCTCGCCGCATCAATTTGCAGCCGTCCAACATCTTCGTCCTGTATAATTGGAATCTTCAAATTATGTCTGTGGAGGTCACAATTCCTCCCGATTTTCAGATCTCATGGGGTATGTTGATGGATCTTACCTCCCCCTAAAACCCTACTCGGAAATCCCTCAAATCCAGAATATGCAAACTGGTATAAACAAGATCCAGCTGATCCTATGTCTTCTTTAATTGAAAACACATTTGCTCAGGCCGTTGCTCACGAAATTGTAGCATCAATGTGGGCTTCTCTAGCAGCGGTTTATGCCTCTTCATCTCAAGTGAGAGTGCAACAACTTGAACTGCAGTTAAGAAACAAAAGAAGGGACAAATGAAGATGCCAAACTTTATTCAACACGCAAAGCATCTTGGGCATCAACTCACCTTAGTCAGAGCTCCTGTCACCGAAACCCAACTTGTTCTCAGCATCCTAACTGGACTGGGACCCGATTAGTCTGCCTTAACTGCTGTGATTACGGAGCCATTTTGGAACCAATCAAGATTGAAGAATTAACCGGAATCTTGATAAACCATGATTTAATGTACGTAGAACAACCGCAGCCCATACCCATGCTTGCTAATGCCGCCTCAACACAGAACTTCCCTTCACTTGCTGCAGCAAACATCGCAGTCCACAACCGAGGTCGTGGAAGAGACAATCGCAGATGTGGCCTCCAATTCAGTCGAAACAGATTTTCCGTTCAATGCCAATAGTGCAATCGACATGGACACACAATAGTTAATTGTTACCATCATCAGAATTTCACGCAGTACCCTATCAATTCAGCCAAGCAACACCAGCCTACGTCAATTCAGCCGGCCTCTTACCAATCATCGGTTATCAATCCATGGTACTTGGATTCCGAGGCAACGCATCATGGGAGGACACCATCCACCGATAATCTTGAGCAAACTCAGTCATATACTGGCTCTGAACGACTTCATGTTGGTAATGGCACCACATTACCTATTTCACACACAGGTTCAACCTCAATTTCAGCCAACAATTTTTCATTTCAATTAAATCACATCTTGTGTGTGCCCAACATTTTAAAAAGACTCGTTTCCATAGTCGTTTTACTACTGACAATAATGTACTCATTGAATTTCTGTTTTCAAGGATCTGCATTCGAACCAAAAAATCCACCGAGGCATGCTCATTAATGGTCCTTACACCCAAATGCGGTGGTACCTATCGAAGATCAACCTAGTTCTACGATAGCAGGAAACCTTTGCTACAAATAGGCATATAATGCTCACCAATGCAGAAACAGGTCACTTGAAACCCAAAGTATTTGCTGCCAATAAACAGAGTGCTCGACCCACATAGGAAAAATGCAGAACAACTCCAAAAATTGTTCCTGAAGCCCTCAAATGCAATGAATGGAAAACAACAATGCAGCAAGAATTATCTGCACTTCACAACAATAATACCAGGGCCATTGTTCCAAGACCCAACTATGCAAATGCAGTGGGTTGTAAGTGGTTGTACAAGGCCAAATATAATTGCGATGGATCAATTGCACGATATAAATCCCGGCTTATAGCTCAAGGATACACTCAACAAAAAGGTATCGACTATCATGAAACTTTCAGCCTTGTTGTCAAGCTGGTTACAATCCTTATTGTTCTCTCCCTTGCCCTCCCCTACAAATGACAACTCTATCAAGTTGACTTCGATAATGCCTTCCTAATTGGTGATCTTCAAGAAACAATTTACATGGAACAACCACATGGATTGAAACAGTCTACTCGAGCGTGGCATCACAAACTGTCAATGACCCTTCAACATTTTGGATTCAATAACTCAGTCAATGACTCCTCCAAGTTTATATATCACAAAAACAAGGATGTTCTACTTGTCCTTGTATACGGTGATGATGTTCTTGTCACCGACAACAATGATAATTTAATCAATGAACTCTTGCACTCCTTATCACAACAGTTTTCTCTGAAAGATCTTGGGAAGCTACAAAACTTGTTGAATAAAAATATTCACTCCCATCCTGCTGAACTGTTCTTATCGCAAGAGCATTACATTAATGATCTTCTTCAAACCACTCAAATGCAGCAAGCCAACCATACACTAACACCTATGATATCACCACCAAAGAAGACTGCTGAACGCCCCCTTGAGTTCCCAGATCCATTACTTTATAAAAGTGCGGTTGGCTCTCTCTAATACCAACAACATTCCCGCCCGGACATAACCTTCAATGTCAATAAAATGTGCCAAGTGATGCATCATCCCACCACCTAAGATTGGCAAGCTGTGAAACGAATTCTTCGTTATTTCCGACACATATCCTCCTTCGGCCTTCATCAACAGCCGGTTCATAACATCAACTTGACAACATACTGTGATGCCGACTGGGCAAGAGACATCTCGAACCGCAAATCCACTTCAGGGTATTATATTTTTCTTGGCCCAAATCTCATTTCGTGGTCATAAAAAAAACAACAAACGGTCGCCCGTTCCAACACCGAAGCAGAATAGAAAGGTATTGCAAAACACCGCTAGCGAACTCATGTGGATCCAGTCAGTGCTTCATGCATGAACTAGGTGCCACCCCTACAACACCTCCGCTAGCGAACTCATGTGGATCCAGTCAGTGCTTCATGCATGAACTAGGTGCCACCCCTACAACACCTCCGCTAGCGAACTCATGTGGATCCAGTCAGTGCTTCATGCATGAACTAGGTGCCACCCCTACAACACCTCCGATCATTTATTGGGACAACTTAAGCTCCACTTATCTTACATCCAAACCAATTCTTCACATACGCATGAAGCATGCGGAAGTCGACTATCACTTTGTGCGATCTAGGAAAATCATTCGCTCATCACATACCCACTGAAGATCAGTTGGCTGACATCTTGACAAATCCCTCTCCGGCTACAACATTTCAGATTATTGCTAGCAAGCTCATCCATTCTCCTGTCATGACCTTGAGGGGGAGCATAGTATTATTTGTGTAATTGTTGTTTCTATTTACTATATTATCCTTTCTCGTTTTGTTTGTTTTCTAGAGTTCTGGCCTATTATTAGCATTGCATCCGCTCAAACCCTTTTAATTTAGTATTGCATCCTATGGTTGTCTTCCTATAATAACCTGTAAAATACTTTTAGTGATTAATTAATATTCTCATGATATTCATATAGTATACAAATAATACTTAATATATAGAATATTATCTCATGATATTTATGTGATCTGTAAATAACAACGATGATATTTAAAATTTCTTAAATATATATTCATAATTCAACACCACATAAACATCATAATTATTTAGTCTTACCGTATATTAACATATAAACCAACCATTTTCTTTCTATTTTATTCCAACATAGTCAAGTTCATCTTCAACCCTCCGTTAGAGCTGCACGAGTCCTCGCCGTCGAAGAAACAGACAGAGCCTTCCGGAAGCTCTCCGAGGCCGGCGAAGAGCCCGTCCTCCTCCTCGCCCCCATAGCTTAGACGAGCTCTGCCAAAGGGCGGCCCACAGAGCGAGCCTCCGTCAGACGACGGCGAATCCGACGGCCAGCGCAAGCCAGCCGGAATTGACCGCAACGGCGACGGCGACGGCTCATCCGGTTTCGCAGGCTTCCGGGCCCGCTCCGGCTTAGACTTGGACGGGTGGTTGTGGTCTGCAAAATAGGTGACAATGAACCTGATCGGGTCCGTCCGGCTTCTCTCTACTTGCTTCCTGGCTGGGCACTCCCTCGAGCTGCTGCATCTGTAATAACCCCTGCGTTTTTCTTCTCTTCTCAATCAAACAGCTATGATATGATATGGTGTCTTATTTGTAAAAAAGAAAAATTACGATTCTATTCGCTCTTCATCCAACAGCTATACCATACCTGGGGTGTGGAGATCCTTTTATTGGCTTCTGCCCGTACTTGCGCCACGCCCAGCAGTCCTCCGGCGTCCGCCCATCCGCCACAGCCACTGCCAATGACACTACCCTCTTCTTCACCGACCGGCAGCTGCCACCTCCCCAATGCAAACTTAGCCATCAACAGAAACAAGAAATTCGCACTGTATATTACTAGAAAATCAACTCACCATTGCGACGGGGAGCGCGCTGCTTCTTCCATGGCAGGCATGAGCATATTTATTCTCAAGCCATCTGAACATAATTAATGTGCGCTGAAGAGGTAATTTTCCTGTTTTTTGTCTTTGTCTCTCAAGTATTTAATTTGATCTTGAATTTTATTTTTATATTATTTTTTAATATTTTTGTTTTGTGTCTTTTTCATTTGTTGTATTGTTAAAGAATTTTTTTTTGGAAATTATATTTTTTAGAATAGGATCATCTTTTTCATATGGGTTATAATAATAATTTTCTCCTTATATATAATACTATTAAGATTAAATTAGATCAATTAAAATAGTTGTTGCAAAGTTCAATTAAATCACGTTTTAGGCTAAGTTTAGTGAATTGCAATAAAGATATTGTTTATCTCTTTAAAAATTGAATGAATTAAATTTGTATTTAAATATCTTTTTTAATGAGACATGTGTAAATGAATTTAATGCTAAAAGTGCATCAAATTTACATTTATTTTCATAATTGAGGTATAATAATGTGAGTAAACTATTGCATATTCCATCCCAAACCATAATATTCAAAATATGCCGGCTTAGGAATATATACAATACAAGCATAAAAGAGATATAGTGGTTCAGTTTACTTTGAAGATATAATCTCCAAGTGTTTTCACTATGTGATATGCTATGGTGATGATATCCTTAGAGAGGGACCGCTCGAGATTTAGGTGGCTTTGAAAGAAAATGCTCAGCATCAACTCAACACTCATGCTGAATTGATCAGATCATATAAGTTATCCTGATATCACTATAATGCCTCACCATTAGCCAATTTAAGTATTTTCTTAACTTGATTAATGATGCAAGCTTGCTCATCTAATGATCACAGCACAATATATGTATAGTATAACACAGAGTACATAGCGCGGAAGTTAAAGATAAATCATTCACACATTCATCCATCCAGAAACTGTAAGTAAAGACATGCATCTTAAAAAAGGAAGCAAAAAATACATCCAGACATGATTAATTATTACAGGCTCAAAAATATTCTAAAATAAACTCTCATCTCACTAGAGCAGGAAATCTAACTAAGGAAGAAGACGACAACAGTTACTCAGCAACACCGTGCTCATCTTCCTTTTAAGTCTCCTACAGCTTCACCAGCATGGACTCCTCAGAGCAGAATGAATATGACATTGTTGGTTTCACTATGCCAGGGCCCCAGCCAAAAAAGAGAAAATCTTACTTATATAATGAATCTAAGTACATTTTAGGCTCTCTAAAATGCAATAATTATATTACATGAATATTTATCAAAAAATAGTAAATAAATAAAAACTACTAAAATTGAAAGTAATCAGCTAAAAGTAAACTGAAACTTTTGAAACAACATGTAACATAATCTACAAAAAATACTTAAATAAATATGCTATGTATCAAATGAACTGAATGCCATAATATGCAATATGGAATTCCAATGCTTATGCCAACATATATGCATGCGCCACAGAAATGCAATAGAAAAATGTGCCCAATGGCACCAAACAAGAAATGTGCCCAATAGCACCGAATAAAGAATATATGCCCAGCGCACCAACATATAATATGTGCCTAATAGCACTGAATAAAGAATATATGGCCAACGCACCAATATATAATATGTGCCGAACGCATTGATAAGAGATCATTAGTTGTGCCCAACATGCTGCTAATAATATGTGCCCAAAGCACCAATAGTAAATCCTTAAGTTGTGCCCAACATACTGCTAATAATATGTGCCCAACGCACTAATAATAAGTTCTTAAGTTGTGCTCAACACATCGTTAATATATTCCTAATATGTTCCCAATGCATTGCCAATAATATAAGGATGTGCCCAACACATTGATAACAAGAATAGAAATTGTGGCAAACACACTGAATACAATAAAAGGTTGTGCCCAATGCACCGATAAGTAACAATATGCTATGCATGAATTCCAGTTTATAACATGCATAAATCATATGCAAGAAACTCAACTAATACTCAACGCACTTAAATACTATATAAAGATGCATTCATAATCATAGAACGTCTGAAAGCATAATAAAATAAGAAATCATCAAAAACATAAAATAATATTCCTTTTTGTTGCCTATTTATTTGAAATTATTTATCTATTCAGGTGCTAAGATATAATCAAGTCATAGTCTAATCATAAGGCAAACTAAATTGAAAAATTCATTAATAATTTAAACCACATTCTGATTAATAAGCTCTATTCAATTAATAACAGATCTAAACTGGCTCAATAATATATCTCATCAATTCATCTTATCGTTTTATTCAAATATACAAGCTTAAATTCTTAAGTTTGTATCTAATCAAAGTTATGGAAAAATAACCTATCTAAGTCCTTAAATTATATATCCTAGAACTACTTCCTTATGGTTCTAAGGATAGCTAATGTTTCAAAATTTAGGATCTAATCCACAAATTTAGGATTCTAATCTTTTCAAGGGTTCTTATGCCAAGGCTCAAAAGAAACTTAAATTATAAGGATTCTATATCTCAATCTAAACATAATATCAAGCGTAAGGTATACAGTTAAGCCTTTCACTTATAATCTTACATACAAGAATCAGATAACCTATAAATAGGTTTAATCTTACATAGGTTCTTACAATTAAAGTGATATTTATCACTCACTATGGTTCATGCTAAGGAAGGGTGGACACTTAGTTAACTAAGGTGGGTCACTTAACTGTAAAGAAATGAAAAGGCTTAACACATTAAGTCACAAAATGTGACTTAGCAAATTAGAATTCTATTGCTAAGCTCAACTATAGTAATAGGTAGGCTGTTGTCCAAGGAGTGTAAGGACACCTTGAAATCACAAATACAGTTACAAGAGGTGCTAATGATCATTAATCAAGCATTAGCCCTAATTAGAGTTTCAATCCTTCAATTAAGATTGGATCAACATGAATTCAATCCAAAAGGATCTAGGTTAATTTAACTTATCATATAAGCTCAAGGACATACTAGATAGTAAGGATAGTGGTATAAGCCTTAAGGATTAGCTTAACCTAATCCCCAAGGGGAAAATGGTCATTTAGGAGACATGAAGGCTATTTTGATTCAAATGAATTCAAATAAAAAATCTAAGCATACATTTTTGATTTACACATCCTAAGGAAGGGATTGACAGCAAGAACACTAAATTTGGAGTTCTACAACTCTTAATTTAAGCTAATCACCCTAAAGCATAAATAAGGCATAATTAGCTAAAATAGTTACAGAAAATAATATTTAAAGGCACATTAGCGTTCTTATCTATCTAATGAACAAAACAAGACTATAAATAACAAATTTGGATAATTAACCAACAAGTCATGCCATAATCAAGTTCTAAGTTAATTTATACATAATTAAGAAAAGCATTTACAAAAACTTAAATATTATTACATATTTAGATAATCAAAAATTTTCAAACCCTAAATGAAAGAGGTTATATATAGATTAAATTAGGTTTAGCCCTAGTAACAACCTTGAGTTATTACTTATGGGCAAATTGGGAGCACAAAAACTGTTGGGAATGAACCTACTCAGCCCTATCTCGTAGTGGAAGCGGTTTGAGAAAGAGCACACACTTTTAATTTGAGGTATGGGGTTGCATTGACGGTTACCAAGCAATCTCAGAAATCACAAGATCACAAGACTAAAATCACAGCATTTAAAGAAACATCCAAACACAAAAATATACGTGGAAAACTCAAGAATGGGAAAAACCACGGAGCCACACCATAAGAAAATCCACTAAAAATAACTGAAGGTTACATAATTATAAAGAGCTTATCACTTTAGTATAAATGCTCAAGCTCTTACTCTAATATAGAGAGGAGAGGAAGCAGCCACCACCTGGAGTATCTCCTCCAACATGCAATGGCTAACTTGCACTGCAGCTCCCTTAGGTTTAGCCTAAGATACTTCTCCTCATAATAGCCTTAGCCTCCAAACTGAAATGCCCACACTTAGGTTTTCCTCTCAATCTATTTGCTTAAGTACCCAGCTAAAAAATGGGTCCTAAAAGGTCCAAAATGCCCTCCAATTTGCTTAGAGTGTAACCTGGACCGTGCAGATTTCTGCCTGGCGCTATGACGCGTCGTAGCGCCCGCGCTCTCATGTTAAGACTGATGCGGCGCGCTGTAGCGCCCACACCTCGAGTTGAGACCGCGGTGGCGCGCTGCGGTGCGCTGTAGCGCCCATGTCTCAGCGGCACGTTATAGCACCGATTTTCGCTGCGGTGTGCTGCAGCACCTGTTACTCGGTTGCTAACCGCTGAGGCGCGCCATAACTCCTTAGTTCTCTAGTAAGGACTGACAGGGCGCTCAGCAGCACCTTTGCTGCTCCTGGACACTAGAGGCTCTCCATCACATAACAAAAACCTGAGCCAGCTCAAAGGTAGATCGAAGAAAATGTCAATCAATTGACTGACTTTTAAAGTTACATACTTAATGTTTACATGATAAACAATGTAATATCATAAGTTACTGTAAGAAAAAAAAATGAAATGTTAAAGCAAAAACTAGTATTTTATTACTTATATTAGCTAGCCTAGTCTCAAATAAGGAGCCTACAAATAAGCTTAATCTTAAGACAAAATTTTTAGTTCTATAACAATAATATTAGTTATGTTGTGTAAAGTAACTTAATATTTCAAGCTATTGGTAGAATAGTGTAGTGCCCCGTCTCATCGTCACATGCAAATGAGTTGATTACTATATAATTGGCGGCAAAACGGTGCGCTACTCGGGAAGGACTGCCGAACCTCCCTGAATATCCACTGAATAATGAGCTGCAGGACTAATCTTTAAGATAAGCGTAAAATCTTATCTTAAGTATTAGATAATATAGTATATACATTAGATTATGAGTAGAATATGAGGAATCCAATATATATAAGTAAGACATAACTTCCAGTATGCTGATTACATCACAATACTAAGTATAAGTAATACTAAAATATAGAGTACAAAAGTTAAAGCATACATTTAGAAACATTCATCATAGAAGCTAAGTAAAGTAATCATCTCAGAAAAAAAAATACATCTAGAGTTATTACAAACAGTCTACTTAAATAAAATAATAAAAAATAGTCTAATGACTGAATTGAAGGCAAGCTAATACAAAAAAGTAAATCTTTGATGTAGAGTCATCTAGTGTTCCACGATCTCTTCCTAGATCTCCTATGATGCATGAACTAGCTTCATAAGCTGCTCTATATCTAGCAAATTATCGAATCCCAAAAATACCATATGTTAGACAATGAGTCTAACACATCAAAAGCTATTCTAAATAATTATAGTTATCTGATATTTATCATTTAAATAATCAAATAAAATTACAGAATGTGTTCAAATAACTACAAAATCTAAAATAGTACAAATCTGAAAATAAAGTAAAATTGAGACTGAAAATTGAGTACTGAAAGTGGAAAAAATAATAAAAAAATTAAAATTGGGTAAATAATGAATTATAAACTTTGTTGTATATCACTGAAGATATATATGCAACTGAATATGCCACAGATATACATCTGGTATATTACTGAATTGTCATGAATATACAGTTTGATGCCAATGTACATTCCATTAGGAATTATGATATCCTAATGCATGTCGCATCCCGTAATTCCTCTCTTGATGTACGCTACACCCCGTAATTCATAAATAATCCTGATTATTTATGCTTATGATTATGCAATGCATGCAAAATAATTACTTTCAAGCAACCATTCCCTAAGGATGATAAAATCTGGAACCCACAATTCTATTATTACTTCAAACCACGTACACTTGGGTGCAAGCGCAGAAACATTTGCGGGCTGTCAAGTTTTTGGCACCGTTGCCGGGTAACGATTTTTAGTTTTGTATTAAGTATAATTTGCAAGTAAATAATGATTTAGACTTTTCCTTATTTTGCATATAATTACTATTTTCTATAATTACACTTGTGCTGATTGTAGTGCTAATTATAATTTTAATTTAGTTGCTTTGTTGCTGAAAACTAAAAAAAATCCTGAAAATTATATTGCTGGAAACTATTGCTAAACCTGAAACTGTTGAAAACTATTTTGCTGAATTGGAAACTTGATTGATGAATTGTTCTAGCTAATCGATTCTTGTTAAATTGCATGAATAGGAGAAACTTCTCTGAAATTCTTTTCAATTTTGAAATTGAAAGAACTTATTTCCAAGTTAGGAGAGGACAAACAAATTTAAACCAACAACAAGCCCAAATGGAAAGTTTAGAAGCAATTCCTGGTGAGCCATTAGAAAATAATAGGGGTAGATCCCTTAGAGACTAGGCCTTACCAACTGTAGGAGGAGTGCCTAATGCCATAGTTAAACTTGTTATACAAGCAAACAACTTTGAAATAAAACTATCAACTTTAAACATGGTACAAAATAACCAATTTAGTGGTCTAGTTACTGATGATCCCAATTCACACATTTCCAATTTTCTAGAAATATGCAATATGTTTAGATTCAATGGCATTTTTGATGATGCCATTATACTAAGATTATTTTCATTCTCTTTGAGAGATTGAGCAAGAGTTTGGCTCAGCTCTCTGCCTGGTGAGTCTGTTAGGACTTGGGATGACTTAGCTAGAAATTTTTTAGCTAAGTATTTCCCACCCGCTAAAACTGCCAGGCTAAGAAATGAAATAACTATTTTCTCTCAGCAGAACAAGAAAAATTTATATGACGGATAGGAACGCTTTAAGGACTGCTTAAGGTGTTGTCCCCATCATGAGTTTCTGCTGTGGATACAAGTGCAAACTTTCTATAATGGATTGAATGCATCCACAAGAAAACTCATAGATGCAGTTGCGGGTAGATCCTTGAGTAGTAAGATCCAAGAGGAGGCCTTTGATCTTCTTGAGGAAATGGCGACAACGCTTACCAATGGCCTACTGAAGGGTGTAATTTAGGAAAATAGAAAGCTTATAAGTTAAATGAAGCCAACCAAATGTTTGAACTTCAAAATCATATTCCCCAACTGAATAAAAGAATTTGAAAATATGCAACTAAATTCCATTCATGGGAACAATTGCAAAATGGGAAGTGTCAATGCAATCTTAAACTATAGGAATAATCAAGGCGATAATAGAATGGGGTTAGAGCATTCCTTGAAAAAATTTAGAACCTCCACCTTCGATTTTATGAACAAAACTGATGCGACACGAGCACACTCTTAAAACAAGAAGAGACGATAACAAGAATTGCGCAAAAATTGAAAGAAATCATTGGCCAATTAAATAAACCTGTCTTAGTAGGAACAATAAGAGAATGTGAGAACGAATTAAGAAGTTCAATAATCTTGAGGAGTGGTAAAAGAACTGAACTAGCTAAGTTTAAGAAAGCTGAGAAAATGTCTAAGGTAATAAGAGAGGAGCTAAGGGAGGAAGAGAATATAAACAAGGGAGATGCGAAAGAACCAAGGGAGGTGGATCAAACTCATGTAAATAATCAACTTGAATATACTCCTAACATTCCTTATTCTTAAAGAATGGCAAGAGAGAAATTGGATGTCCAATTTAACAAATTTTTAAAAATATTCAAAACCCTTCATATAAATATTCTCTTTGTTGAAGCACTAGAGCAAATGCCCAGCAATGCTAAGTTCATGAAAGACATTCTATCTAAGAAGAGAAAGATAAATGAGAAAGAAACTATAGCCTTAACTGAAGAATGTAGTGCAATTATTTAACAAAAATTCCCCTCAAAAGGAAAGATCCGGGGAGTTTTACAATCCCTTGCATTATTGGAAATCACTCCTTTTAAAAGGCTCTTTGTGATTTGGGAGCATCCATCAACTTAATGCCATTCTATATATTCAAAAAATTAAGAATTGATCATTTAAAACCTATCTCCATTCTCCTTCAATTAGTCGATAGATCTGTGAAAACTCATATGGGAATTTTGGAAAATATTCTTGTTAAGGTTGTTAAATTTATATTCCCCGCCGATTTCATCATCCTAGATATGGAAGATGAAAACCAAGAGATCCCTATAATTATGGGTAGACCCTTCTTAGCTACTAGGAAGATAATAATAGATGTTGATAAAGGGGAGTTGAGTCTATGCTGTGAGGGAGAAGAGATAAAAATTAATATAAATGATGTAATGAATCACCAAAGTAAGCCTAATGAAAATTGTTGAAGAATTAATTTGATTGAAGAGGTGCTGATGTCAGGAGATTTGGAAGAGTTTGATTTGGATATAGATGAGGAAGTTGTAGATCTTGAGGGAGAAGGTGAGGTTGAGGAACTAGTCCAGGAAAAAAAGAAAATTCAGCTGTCCATTGATTAAAATCTTCGAAATTAGAACTAAAATCATTACCAAATCATTTAAAATATGTTTATATAGGGAAAGGAACCTCACTACTTATAATAATTTTTTCCTTGCTGAGCCAAAATTAGGAAAATCAATTATGTGACATTTTGAGGGATCATAAGAGGGCAATTGGGTAGAGTATAGCTGCCTTATAGAGGATTAGCCCAACCTTATGCATGCACCGTATTCTCTTGGAAGATAACTCTAAGCCCTCAATCGAATCCCAAAGTTGCTTAAACCCAAATATAAAGGAGGTAGTTTACAAAGAAATAATCAAGCTTTTAGATGTTGGAATTATCTTTCCTATATCTGACAGCCCTTGGGTGAGCCCAATTCATGTGGTACCTAAAAAGAGTGGGATGATAGTAATTCTAAATGATAACAGTGAATTAATCCATACTCAGAAGGTGACTGGTTGGAGAGTTTGCATTAATTATAGGAGGCTAAATAAAGCAACTAGGAAGGACCATCACCCTCTCCCATTCATTGACCAAATGCTCGACAGGCTGGTAGGAAATCCTTATTTCTATTTTCTCGATGGTTATTCCGGCTATAATCAAATTTTAATAGCTCCGGAAGATCAAGAAATAACAACTTTCACCTACCCATATGTAACCTTTGCATTTAGGAGAATACCTTTTGGCTTGTGTAATGCTCCGACTACCTTCCAATATTGTTTGATGGCTATCTTTTCTGACATGATAGGAGAATTTTTAGAAATTTTTATGAATGATTTTTCTATGGTAGGTAAATCTTTTGACCATTGTCTTGCCAATTTAAGTAAGGTTCTAAAAAAATGTGAAGATACTAATTTAATCTTAAATTGGGAAAAATATCACTTCATGGTTGAAGAAGGAATAGTTCTAGGTCATCTAATTTCAAAGAAGGGCATTGAATTTGACAAAGCAAAGATTGAAGTGATTGAAAAATTCCCTCCTCCACTAATGTGAAGGGGATAAAAAGTTTTCTCAGGCACACTAGTTTTTATAGGAGATTCATTAAAGAATTTTCAAAAATAAGCTTACCACTGTGCTGACTTCTAGGAAAGGATGTTGAGTTCAATTTTGTTGAAAACTATATAAAAGAATTCAATGCCATAAAAACTGCCTTAATCTTTGCTCCCATAATTTCTACTCCTAGCTGGGGTCTTCCCTTTGAGATTATGTGCGATGCGAGTGACCTTGCTATAGGAGTAGTCCTTGGTCAACAGAGGGAAATAACTTTTTATTCAATCTATTATGCTAGCAAACTCATGGATGATGCCCAAAGGAATTATGCTACAGCTAAAAAAGAGTTACTAGCTTGTGTTCTTGCTTTCAGTAAATTCATGTCTTATCTCATTGGGTATAACCCTATAGTGTACACAAATCATGCAACAATTAAATACCTCCTTCAAAACAAAAAGCAAAACCACACCTCATACACTGGGTTTTGCTTTTACAAGAGTTTGATCTTGAAATTTGGGATAAAAATGGGAGTGATAATGTGGTGGCAGATCATCTTTCAAGATTGACCCATCTTGCTCATAATGAGTTGAATAATATTAGTGAGGCATTTCCCGATGAAAAACTGTATGCCATTGCTTCAACAAATCCCCCTTGGTTTGCTGACTATGCAAATTACCTTGCAGGTGGGGTTATCCTAAACCATTTAAACTTTCAACAAAGAAAAAAATTCTCGCCGACATAAAAAATTACTTTTGGTATGACCCATGTTATGCTGATTAACTATTAAAAAGATGTGTTCCTGAATCTGAAGTGAACAATATTCTTTACCATTGCCACACATCTCCTTATAAAGGTCATCAGGGGATTGACCGCACTGCTGCTAAGGTGCTTCAATTGTTATTCTCTTGGCCAAAACTATTCAAGAATGTAGCTGAGTATGTCAAAAGCTGTGATAAGTGCGAGTGCACAGCAAAATTGGGTAAAGAGATGAGCTGCCATTAAATGGGATCTTTGAGGTTGTGTTATTTGATGTTTGGGGAATCGACTTCATGGGACCTTTTCTTATTTCCTTATCAAATGCTTATATTATGGTGGGTGTTGAGTATATCTCAAAATGGGTTGAGGCTATTGCTTATATGAATAATGATGCAAAAATGGTGATTAAATTTCTCAAGGAACATGCCTTAGCAAGATTTGACACACCCAGAATTTTGATAAGTGATGGGGGAAAACATTTTTGTAATAAATAATTAGAAAATTTATTGAAAAACTATGGGATAAAACAGAAGGTGGGTACAGCTTACCACCCTCAAACAAGTGGGCAAGTTGAGATTTCTAATTGGGAGTTAAAGCAAATTCTTGAAAAAACTGTGTGCTAAAATAGAAAAGATTGGACAACCAAATGACAAGATGCCCTATGGGCATATAAAATTGCCTTTAAGACTCCCCTAGGAATGTCTCTGATGAATCCATAATTTATAGCAAAATAAAAGAAGAAGTCATACAAGTCCATATTGGAAATAACTTACTTTGATCAAATTCTACTTATTTTCAGGAAAAATGAGAGCTAAGCAAAATCTGGAACTATTCTGCAAATTCTGGGAGAAAACCTTGTAGTGTGCCATAGCGCACTGTAGCTACTGGTTAACAGACATCACAACCAAAGGAGATTTCTGAAGCCTGGAGCGATTCCGCTATAGTGCGCCATAGTGAGCACAAGTTCGAAACTCTAACCGCTACAGTGTGCCACAGTGCGCCGCAGGGGGCTGCAACGGATGAAGGTTCGAAACTTACATCGCTATAGTGCGCCATAGCAGATGAAACTTAGCCGTTGCAGCGCGCTACTGCGGGTAAGTTTTTAAAACTTAAATCGCTACAACATGCCACAGCGCGCCATAGCACGCTACCGCGGATGAAGATTCGAAACATACACCACTACTGTGCCACATCGGATGATACTTTGAAACATAGCTGCTGCAGTGCACTACCGTGGGTAAGTTTTTGAAACTTAACTCTCTATAGCGCGTCACAGCGTGCTACCACGGATCAAGTTCAAAACGTATAGGTGCTACAGCGCGCTACTGCAGATGAATTTTCAAAACTTAACCCGTTACATCGCGCCACAGTGCGCAGCAGCGTGCTACAGCGAGCCACAGTGCACTGCAGCGGGCGCCAAATTTTCTGTCTTTTCAGGGCATTAACTATAGATGGAACAAGACCCCCAATCAGCAGCCTGTCTCCTAGCTGATATATCCTCTGCCAATGGAATTCTTTAAGAGTAAAAAGAAGGATTTGAAATGATTACAAGAATTAAAAAAGTAAAAGGTGAAATCATTTCATGCAGAAGTCCAGGAATCAAGTTGAATATGCACTCATTACATCAAAAATGATGGAGAGAAAAAGCAGAATTTGAATGGAAAGAAAGGATAAAGACTCATCTATAAATGCAGCCTCTCTTGACAAAAGAAGGGTTCTCATTTTCATTCCAAAATCTCAGATTTTAGGGCTGCATTAGAAGAAGGAGACCTCTCCAACGGAGGTTGAAGAGGACATTGCTAGAAGAGAAAGAAGAAAAGCTGTACTAGGGAGCTAGAAGGAAATAATAGAGGAAGAAGAAGGAAGATTCAGATAACCTAAATAAGGACTGTTCCTAGTATATTCTTAATCTTTCTTTTGATTTCATTTTAGTGGATCATGAAAGGGTCTTCATCCTTATATGTTTTCTTTGTATCTCAGCTATAATGGAAGGCTAAACTGCCCTTGGGGAGGGTTGGGCCGAATCCAATGTGAAATATAAGGGACAAAATGAATGTTGGAGAACTTCCTCAAGCAATGAATAAAAATCTATTTTCAAATGATTTTATGAATTTATTTGTGAATCATGCTGTGAACTGAATGAAAAGTCTACTAAGAATATATAAGTATAATAAAATGAACATTTAATTAATGTCTTGTGTTCCATAGCTCATAGCTTGGTTTAGAGCTGGATATGTGTGCGTCAGTGCTTAGAACTATGTGAGAAGTTCTTGAGCCTAACTGTACCATGATTTAAGCTCAATCAAGAGGTCGATGCATGTGAGCTAAGACCCACTAACTGAGCTTTGTTGCTCAGCATACGTGAAAGGAGGAAGACGATTTATCGAGAGCTCATAAATGATGTGACATAGTCCATGAAGCCTGTTAAAGTCAATTCCTTATCTGAACTGCGTGTGACGCGCGTGATGCTCGTTAGTGGAATCAAGGCTCATGAGATCACCTAATTTAAAAATGAATGTCTTGACAATCTAGACGTAGGAAAACTAAGATGCTCAAATTGCGGTCTCATGAGAATCTTTGTACTGAGATAGAACCCTATTGTGGTCATCTCATGCACAAGATTTGAACTTGTAGGAATTAGAGGACCAATCTAAGGAATACAATGCTCACTTGATTAATTGGCATGACAACGAAAGAACAAAAAGTTGATTGAGAAGTGTTTCAACATGAGTCCATTTCAATTCACATGGAGGAACCCCAACTCTCCTCTATAAATCAAATAATTTCTTTACTCAAAATTTTGCTTGTTAAACGGAACCAATTTAAATCTTACAGTTTAAATATTATTAAACGTATATATACTTTAGTATCAAAACACACCGTTTCCTGAGGAATGACAAATTTCGGAACTTACCTTCCAATTATTACTTCAGACTACGTACACTTGCGTGCAAGAACATACGTGTAATCGTCATTTGTCAAGTTTTTGGCACCGTTGCCGGGGAATGGTAATTGTTTAAATAGTAATTTAAACAAATCTCTCTTTGCATATAGTTTACTTTCTTCTTGTATTTATTTATGCATTAATTTGTAGCTTAAACTGACTAATTTACTTTTCTTTCATTTGCTAATTTGTTAAATGTTATTGTTATACTTGTTCTTGATAGCTAAATTTCTGATTTGCATGAATAGAAAAAATTGTACTGAATATATTTTTGATCTAGAAATTGAAAGAACTTATTTATAAACTAGAAGAGAACAAGCCATTTTAAATCATCAACAAGCTATTATGAAAGATTTCGAAGCAAATCCTAGAGAGCCTTTAGGAGAACCACGGGATAGAGCACTAAGAGACTATGCCTTACATACTGTTAGGGGCATTCCACATGCAATTGTTTGACCAAATATAGAAGCCAATAATTTTGAAATCAAACCCTCAACACTTAGCATGTTTCAAAATAATCAATTTGGTGGATTAGCCACGGAGGACCCTAACTCACACATTTCAAACTTCCTTGAGGTTTATGATACCTTCAGGTTTAATGGTATTTCTGAAGATGCCATTAAACTCAGGATTTTTCCATTTTCCTTAAGAGATAGATCCAAGAGTTGACTTAGCTCTCTCCTGAGCGATTCAATCCGTACTTGGGACAATTTGGCTAAGAAATTCTTAGCCAATATTTCCCTCCAGCGAAAACTGCTCATCTGAGAATTGAGATAACTAACTTCAACCAGTTTGAGGGTGAAACATTGTATGATGTTTGGGATCGCTTTAAAGAATGCTTAACGCGATGCCCACATCATGGGTTCCCCTTGTGGATGCAAGTTTAAACCTTCTACAACAGTTTGAATGCTCCAACAAGGACACTCATAGATGCGACTACCGGAGGCTCAACTAGTAGTAAAACCCAAGAGGAGGCTTATGACCTCATAGAGGAAATGGCTAATAATGCTTATCAATGACCTTCTGAACTGCTTAAAAAGGAAATAATTCATATAACATAAACAAACCAAATAACAGCTCTACAAAACAAAATCCTCGCGTTAAATTAAAGAATTGAAAACATGAATGTTAATTTTGTTCAATAAACTTATTGTGAGTTGTGCGGGGCTAAGCATGCTAATGAAAAGTGCAATCTGAACAATCTTTTATGCAATAAAAAACTGAGTAAGTTAACTATTTGAGGAGCAACAATGTTGTGAACAACCCTTACTCCAACACATATAACCCGGGGTGAAAAAATCACCTTAGTTTTTCTTGGAGCAATAATAATAACAATGAAAATCTTAATGGGGGAAGTTCATCAAACAAACAAAATTATAACAATAGAAACAATTTCAGTCATCAACCATCAAACTTAGAAGAAGCCTTTAATGCTTTTAAGGCGGAAACCATCCAATTTATGCGCAGGACGGAAGCAACAATCACCTGTCATGATGCCTCAATCCAATGAATAGAGGCATCCCTCAGAAACATAGAAGTACAACTAGGGCAGATCTCTAAGCAGCTGACCATTCGGTAGCAAGGAGCCTAGCCTAGTTCTACAAAAGTGAATCCAAGGGAACTAGTGAGTGTTATCCATTATGAAGGGATGGAAGGTGATGACTAAACTAAAAATAGTAATACTGTTGAAAAGGAGCTAGAGGTAGGAATATTGAATATGATAAGCTTACCGCCCCTAAGTGCTAAGATCCTGGGAGGTTATGCATCCTGTGTGTGATTCGGAATGAAGTACTTTTAGATCTCTTGTATGATCTTTGTGCCTCAATAAATATCATGCCATGCCATATTTATGAGCATCTCAAGGTAGGAGGGTTGGAGTACACCTCTATAATTTTATAATTTGCTAATCTGGAGTCTTTAACTCCTTTAGGTATTGTAAGAAATGTTCCTGTGTGGTTGGGAAGCTTTATTGTCCCAACTGATTTTGTAGTACATGAATTAGATAGGTGGAACAAAAAATCCACCATTATCTTTGAACGACCCTTCCTCATGAGCACCAAATCCATAATAGATATGTGCCGGGGCGTGATTAGCATAAAGATCTAGGGTAGGTCTGAATTGATAGATCTTAAGCCAACCCTTTTCAAACTAAAAGTTATGGAATTAGAGTTGAGAAGGAAAGCTAGGGAGGAGAAATTTTGTGAAACACTTGACTTTCAAAATTTAAGTCTAAGTAACTTCGAAGCTAGTGAAAACCAGGAGAGGGAAGAAGAAAAAGAAAATTTCCTCCAAACTTGAGTGCGAAGATAATGAAATTTTCTAAGGGAAAGATGAGGGAGTGGGTTCGAGCACACTTTATGTTAGTGCTCACCCAATACCTCAAAAGTATGGAAGGAGAGACCTCCTGACCAATTTAGCCAAAAAGTGATCCTAAATGAGTCGGGCTAACGACGTAAAACAAAACACTTCTTGGGAGGCAACCCAAGTAACAAAAGAGAGAGAGAGAGAGAGAAATCAGATCTGCCATAGCACGTTATAGGGTGCTGCAGCACACTATAGCGAGTTGAATTTGAAACTCAACCACCACAGCGCGCTGCAGCGGATAAAATTTCAAAACTCAATCGCCATAGCGCGCTGCTGCGGGTAAAATTTCAAAACTTATTTGCTACAGTGTGCCATGAAGAGCTGTAGCGTGCACTGGCGTGTTTTGAAATTTTTTCCAAGTCACAGCTATTGTAGTGCGCCACAGCACGCTGTAGCAATTTTGACTTCCTAGGGAATCCAATGCAGTAAATAACTGCTTCATGTTTGGGATTCTTAGGCAGTCAAAAAAAGGTGCTGAAAAAGCTGCTCCCCTCTTCCCCTTCTTAATTAAAGTGGGTCATATTAATGGCATGAGGAGCATCTTGGACCATAATTTTCTTTGCCCTCATGGTTGTTTGGCTATTTAAGGGCCCGAGGGGGGGGGGATATTAAGCTTGCACCAATTGATTTCTTCTGCCCTTGTTATTCTCATTCTCTTCTTTTTTAGAAAACTTCAGCCTTTCTTAAAGTTAACCAATCATGTGATCTGGAAGGAAGTTCATCCCACGCAAGGAAGCCGAGGCCTCCACATCTAGTGGAGCCTTCAATAAGAAGAGGTTCTCCTCCGCCGAGGCTGAACAAAGATTCACCATGGTTACTTCTCGATGGAAGTTGATCCCGGAAAAATATTTCGAGGCGGTCTTGCCTGTACCCTCCGAGCAAATTTATCCTCGGGGATGGGGGGAGATAGTGTTCACCCACTCCAACTCATACCCGACCTTGATTCAAAAAGTTTACGCCAATGTCATTAACTCGGCAGGGCATAAAAGTTTTGTACGGGGAAGGAGAGTGAATTTTGGGCTCGAGCAAATAGAGCAATTTTATGGGTTGAGGGAGGTAGAGGGCTACTCATACTTAGCCCTTGTTGAATCACGTTATGACCCGACATCACTTGCTTGTGAACTCGTCCGCAATGATGCATATTGGTGAGGAAATCTGGCCAACATTCATCAAGCCCTCCTCACGGACTCGAACAGTGCTTGGCTGGTCTTTATCTCCAGCTTCATCATGCCGACGGGGCACCTCAATGAAGTGACCCGTTCTAGGGTGCTGCTCTTGTGTGCACTACAAAGGCCGGGAGAAATTCATATCTCCAGCATTATTCTTGAGCAGCTCTGGAACGCCCTGCATGGGTCCTGTGCTACGCTTGCTTTCGGGTCGTTAATTTATGGCATCTGTCTGGCCCAAGGGGTCAAGGTCCTTTCCTCCGACATCACTGTCCCCCCTAGTGCCCCTCTTGAGCGAACAAATTTGAATGTCCGTTCCCAATAATGGAAGCAGGCCAAGAAGAGGAAGTGCAAAGAAGGAGGAGCCTCAGCGTCCACCGACCGTACATTTTTAGAGAAATTGTTGATGCGGATCTATGCTTAACAAACAAATTTTGGTAAGGCTATTGCCACCGACATGTGATTATGCAAGGCAGAAGTTGCTCGGCAGTGCAAGTTCCAATTGGACCAATTGATTTCTTCTGCCCTTGTTATTCTCATTCTCCTCTTTTTTAGAAAACTTCAGCCTTTCTTAAAGTTAACCAATCATGTAATCTGGAAGGAAGTTCATCCCACGCAAGGAAGCCAAGGCCTCCACATCTAGTGGAGCCTTCAATAAGAAGAGGTTCTCCTCCGCCAAGGCTGAACAAAGATTCACCATGGTTACTTCTCGACGGAAGTTGATCCCGGAAAAATGTTTCGAGGCGGTCTTGCCTGTACCCTCCGAGCAAATTTATCCCCGGGGATGGGGGGAGACAGTGTTCACCCACTCCAACTCATACTCGACCTTGGTTCAAAAAGTTTACGCCAATGTCATTAACTCGGCGGGGCGTAAAATTTTTGTACGGGGAAGGGGAGTGAATTTTGGGCTCGAGCAAATAGAGTAATTTTATGGGTTGAGGGAGGTAGAGGGCTGCTCATACTTGGCCCTTGTTGAATCACGTTATGACCCAACATCACTTGCTTGTGAACTCGTCCGCAATGATGCAGATTGGTGAGGAAATCTGGCCAACATTCCTCGAGCCCTCCTCACGGACTCGAACAATGCTTGGCTGTTCTTTATCTCCAGCTTCATCATGCCGACGGGGCACCTCAATGAAGTGACCTGTTCTAGGGTGCTGCTCTTGTGTGCACTCCAAAGGCCGGGAGAAATTCGTATCTCCAGCATTATTCTTGAGCAGCTCTGGAACGCCCTGCATGGGTCCTGTGCTACGCTTGCTTTCGGGTCGTTAATTTATGGCATCTGTCTGGCCCAAGGGGTCAAGGTCCTTTCCTCCGACATCACTGTCCCTCCTAGTGCCCCTCTTGAGCGAACAAATTTGAATATCCGTTCCCAAGAATGGAAGTAGGCCAAGAAGAGGAGGTACAAAGAAGGAGGAGCCTTAGCGTCCATCGACAGTACATTTTTAGAGAAATTGTTGATGCAGATCTATGCTTAACCAACAGATTTTGGTAAGGCTATGGCCACCGACATGTGATTCTGCAAGGCATAAATTGCTCGGCAGCGCAAGTTCCAATTGGAGTTCCATGAAGCCCTTGGAATAATGTTCCAAGACTGGAGCTTGCTAGGAGGACCGGATGGATCGATTTTACCGCAATCACCTGTCAGCGACCATGTTCTGAACACCCGTTGGCCTTGTGACTACACCTACCAAGACGTGGGAGAGGAAGAGGAGGAGAAATGAGAGAATGATGAGTAAATAGGTTGTTCTTTTTCTTGTTTTTATTTTTATTTTTCTTTTTTGTATTTTGCCTTTTTGAAAAAATAAATTATGGATTTTCATATTTTTTTCATTTTTTCTATGATTTGCAAAGAATAAATTTTGGAGCCTTCAATGTTAAGCTTACACCAACTGATTTCTTATGCCCTTGTTATTCTCATTCTCCTCTTTTTTAGAAAACTTCAGCCTTTCTTAAAGTTAACCAATCATGTAATCTGGAAGGAAGTTCATCCCACGCAAGGAAGCTGAGGCCTCCACATCTAATGGAGCCTTCAATAAGAAGAGGTTCTCATCCGCCGAGGCTGAACAAAGATTCACCATGGTTACTTCTCGACGGAAGTTGATCCCTGAAAAATGTTTCGAGGCAGTCTTGCATGTACCCTCCGAGCAAATTTATCCCCGGGGATGGGGGGAAATAGTGTTCACCCACTCCAACTCATACCCGACCTTAGTTCAAAAAGTTTATGCCAATGCCATTAACTCGGCAGCGCAAGTTCTAATCGGAGTTCCATGAAGCCCTTAGAATGATGTTCCAAGACTGGAGCTTGCTAGGAGGACCGGATGGATTGGTGTTACCGCAATCACCTGTCAGCGACCATGTTTTGGACACCCTTTGGCCTTGTGACTACACCTACTAAGACGTGGGAGAGGAAGAGGAGGAGAAATGAGAGAATGATGAGTAAATAGGTTGTTCTTTTTCTTGTTTTTATTTTTATTTTTCTTTTTTGTATCTTTCCTTTTTGAAAATATAAATTATGGATTTTCATATTTTTTCCATTTTTTCTATAATTTGCAAAGAATAATTTTTTCTAAATTTTTCAAGGCTATGAATGTCAAGAAATATCAATGTGAAGATTAAATATTAACCAAAACTTGCTTAATGAAAAATAACAAAACTAATTGACAGCACTAAATCATCCAAACAAAAGAATAGTCCCAAGTTATATCTAGTCTCAAAACATTTAACACGATCAATGCTAATGTCTAAGTGTGGGGGAAAATTGAGAAACCAAAACTAGTGATTGAAAAAAAAAATGAGCGAACTAATGAGTGTGCTAGGCTCTTGTAGGACTTCATGATCATAAGGAACTGTAAAAGGAATGAAGAAAAATATCTCTCTCTAAAGCTGAAAAAGAAAAGAAAATAAAAACTGGGATGAAGAAAAATATTACTTCCAAAGAAAAAAAATGAAACAGGATAATGAAAAATATATCTTTTGAAAATTGTGTATCTTTGTGATTTATAAAAAATAGCACATATGGTATAAAACTCTTGGTTACTTATAGCCTCATTAGTTTAGGGAATTCTGAGGAACCTCTCCCATAATGAAGTATCGAGCATTACAAATTTAGAATTTGGAGACTAGGAAAGCAACCAAGGACTATAACCGAAGTTCAAAAATATTTAGTGGCTGAAGATTTGCTAGTCATTTCAGTTACAACAAGTTTTGAACAACAATAAATTTTACGTTGATATTAAAACTTTGACTCTCATACTTTAAAAATAAAAAAATTATTTTTTGAGCTTACTTAAAGATGAGCAAGAATCTAAGTGTGAGGGTATGATGAATTCATAATTTATAGCAAAATAAAAGAAGAATTCATACAAGTCCCTATTGGAAACTGCTTACTTTGATCAAATTCTGCTTATTTTCAGGAAAAATGAAAGCTAAGAAAAATCTGGAACTATTCTGCAAATTATGGGAGAAAACCACTGCAGCGAGCTGCGCGCTGCAGCTACTGGCTAGCAGACAGCACAACCAAAGAATATTTCTGAAGCATGTAGCGATTCCGCTGTAGCGCACTATAGCTAGCACAAGTTTGAAACTCTAACCGCTACAGCGCGCCTTAGCGCACCGTAGCACATTGCAACGGATGAAGGTTCAAGACTTACATCGCTATAGCGCACCACAATGGATGAAACTTAGCCACTGCAGCACGCTACCGTGGGTAAATTTTTGAAACTTAACTCGCTATAGCGCGCCATAGCGTGCTACTGCGGATGAAGATTCGAAACATACACCGCTACAGTGCTCCACAGCAAATGATACTTTGAAACTTAGCAGCTGCAGCACGCTACCGCGGGTAAGTTTTCAAAACTTAACTCGGTACAGCGCGCTACCGCGGATGATTTTTCAAAACTTAACCCGCTACAGCGGGCATCGAATTTTCTATTTTTTCAGGGCATTAACTGCAGCTGGGATAAGATCCCCAGCCAGCAGCCTGTCTTCCAACTGACATATCCTTAGCCAATGGAATTCTTTAAGAGAAAAAAGAAGGATTTGAAATGATTACAAGAATTAAAAAAGCTAATGGTGAAATAATTTCATGCAAAAGTCCAGGAATCAAGTTGAATATGCACTCATTACAGTAAAAATGGTGGAGGGAAAATGCAGAATTTGAATGGAATGAAAGGATAAAGACTCCTCTATAAATGCAACCTCTCTTGACAAAAGAAGGGTTCCCATTTTCATTCCAAAATCTCAGATTTTAGGGGCTGCATTAGAAGAAGGAGACCTCTCCAAGAGAGGTTGAAGAGGCCATTGCTAGAAGATAAAGAAGGAAAGGCTGCACTATGGAGCTAGAAGGAAATAATAGAGGAAGAAGAAGGAAGATCCAGAGAACCCCAATAAGGGCTGTTCCTAGTACATTCCTAATCTTTCTTTTGATTTCATTTTAGTGGATCATGAAAGAGACTTCATTCTTGTATGTTTTTCTTTGTATCTCAGCTGTAATGGAAGGCTAAACCCCCCTTGGGGAGAGTTAGGTTGAATCCAATGTGAAATGTAAGGGACAAAATAAATGTTGGATAACTTCCTCAAGCAGTGAATAAAATTCTGTTTTCAAATGACTTTATGAATATATTTGTGAATCATGCTGTGAACTGAATGAAAAATATACTAAGAATATATAAGTATAATAAGATGAACATTTAAATAATGTCTTGTGCTCCATAGCTCACATCTTAGCTTAGAGATGAACATGTGTCTGTTAGTGCTTAGAACTATATGAGAAGTTCCTGAGCCTAACTGCACCATGCTCTAAGCTCAATCAAGAGGTCAACGCATGTGAGCTAAGACCCACTAACTGAGCTTTGTTACTCAGCATACGTGAAAGGAGGAAGATGATTCATCGAGAGCTCATGGATGATGTGACATAGTCCATGAAGCCCGTTGAAGTCACTTCCTCATTTGAACTGCGCGTGATGCACGTGATGCTCGTTAGTGGAATCAATGCTCATGAGATCGCCTAATTTAAAAATGAATGTCTTGGCAACCTAGTGTAGGAAAACTAAGATGCTCAAATTGTGGTCTCATGAGAATCTTTGTGCTGAGATAGAATCATAGTGTGTTCATCTCATGCACAAGATTTGAACTTGTAGGAATTAGAGGACCAATCTAAGGAATACAATGCTCACTTGATTAATTGGCATGACAACGAAAGAATGAAAAGTTGCTTGAGAAGTGTTCCAACATGAGTCCCTTTCAATTTACATGGAGGAACCCCAACTCTACTCTCTAAATCAAATAGTTTCTTAACTCAGAATTTTGCTTATTAAATAGAACCAATTTAAAATTTGAAATCTTATAGTTTAAACATTAATAAACGTAGATATACCTTAGTATCAAAACACACCATTTCCTGAGGACAATAAATGTGAAGAACCACTTAAGTAGTAATAAGTGAAACTCTTAGAACATTGAGGCGCCTTTTCAGATAATGGTGGAGTTCCTGATAAGAACTCTAAAGTTAAGCGTGTTCAGGTGGGAGCATTCCCAGGATGAGTGACCTACAGGGAAGTTATCTTCTAAGGGCAAAATTGTGAGATCTTTCAAGCTAAAGCGGATAGTACCTTGGTGCTTAAGAGTTTGGGCTATTACAAATGGTATCAGAGCAAACCATAGGGTGTCAGATAGGAGCTAAGTGCCATATAGGGCAAAGTACCACTTTATGTGAGCAGCATCTTGAACCCATGATGGTTAAGGTGCTACATGGTTGTGGGTACCTCTTGCGCTTGTAGGGGTCACCTCTAGTCCTATCTATCCAATGGATGGTTCTTAGATCTGTGTATGGATTCTAACAAGGACGTCAATTACTTAAATTAGGGAGATTGTGAAGACCCACTTAAGTAGTAATAAGTGAAGCTCTTAAAACATCAATGCGCTTTTCAGATAATGGTGGAGCTTCTAATAAGAACTCCAAAATTAAGCATGTTCAGGTGGGAGCACTTATAGGATGGGTGACCTACTGGGAAGTTATCTTCTGAGGGCAAAACTGTGAGGTCTTTCAAGACAAAGCGGACAATACCTTGGTGCTTAAGAGTTTGGGCTATTACAATAAATCTCAGAACTTACTTTCCAATTATTACATCAGACCACGTACATTTGCGTGCAAGCGCAGATGTGTAATCACCGTCTATCAGTCCCCATACAAACTTATGTATGGAAAGTCTTGCCACTTACCAGTTGAACTGGAACACCGGGCCTTCTAGGCCATTAAAAAGCTGAATTTTGATTTCAAGCAAGCTGGAGAGCGACGGATTCTGCAATTGAGTGAACTGAATGAATTCCGTCTTAATGCTTATGATAGTGCCCAAATTTATAAAGAGAAAATAAAAAAATGGCATGATAAGTTGATTAAACATAAATATTTTCAACCAGGGATGAAGGTACTCTAATTTAATTTAAGGTTGAGATTATTCTTAGAAAAGCTGAAGTCAAGGTGGATGGGTCCATTTGTAATAGAAAAGGTTTATCCACATGAAGTAGTAGATATCACGTCAAAAGATGGCACATTCAAGGTGAATGGGCAACAATTGAAGCTATACTTAGAAGAAGGCAACTTGCAGGAAAAAGGAGGATGGACTCTGTAAGATCTTCATATGGAAGGAATCACTTAGGAGAATCTACACGCGTCAGGCTGAGACGCTAAAACAAGCGCTTGGTGAGAGGCAACCCATGTAAGAAGATTGTTTTGTTTTGTTTTTTTTTGTTTATTTTTATGTTTCATTTTTGCTGCTTTTATTTTTCTATTTCTTTTGTAGCTATTTTTCCCTTTTGAATAAATGAATCTTGGACTTTGTTAAACCCCTATATGCTGCTATAGTCTGCAAGAGTTAAACCGTTTGAAATTTTCACTGCTTGGATTCAATAAACAAATTCAAATGTGAAGAAATAAGTCATCAAACTTGCTTAACGAAAAATGATTGAACTTAGTGACGTCCCTAATGATTTCTAAATAATGGTGATAATCCTAAGTCGCACTTAGTCTCCAACATTTAAATGGAGGATGCTAAAAATTTATGTGTTGGGGAGGAGAAAAATTAAAGGATTAGAGTGATGAATGGCAAGAATAGAGTGAACTCATGAGTGTGCTAAGCTCCTATAGGACTTCATGATTACAATGAACTAAGAAAGGTTCGAAGAAAAATATCTCTCCCTTTTAGATGTGCAAGAAAAATAAAATAATTTAGAGATAATGAAAAATATCTCTCCCAAAAGAGTGAAAAGAAAGTAAAACATGATGATGAAAAATATCACTCCTTAAATTTGATATGTTCATTGTGATTTTTGAGAAGGAGCACACATGTTATAAAAGCTAAGTCACTTACTCATGCCTTGATTCAGTCATAAAATCCTAAAAAGAACTTTTCATCCCTAATTCAAGACACAACATCCCAAAACTTAAAATTAGAGACTAGGGAAACGACCAAGGAGTTGAACTTAAGTTCAGAATTGGTGAGGGTGAATTATTGAAAGATCCTTTTAATTAAGAAATTGTTCGAATTGATCAAACACTTCACATTGTCATTAAGAACTGAATCCATACTCTTAAAAATCAGAAAATTCATTTTGAGCTTACTCGAGGATGATCAAGAATTTAAGTGTGGGGGTGTGATGAGTCCAAAATTTATTGCATAATAAAGCAGAAAAATATACAAATCTTTCATTAGAATAGCATGCTTTCATATGATTTTAAACAATTTCAAGGAAAACAAGACAAAAAAGAAAATCTGGAGCAGAAGGTGGAATTCTGAGCGAAAATCGCTACAGCACGCCATAGAGGAGGAAGGAGAACTGAGGAACCTGGGAGCACTTTGTAAGCCTATGAGAAAAACTGTTATAGCACGCCACAGCGGGACAAACCTAAGAGCTTGGCCCTGCAGCGCACCGCAGCGGGACAAACCCGAGAGCTCGGCGCTGCAACGTGCCGCATCGGGTCAAACCCGAGAGCTCGGCGCTGTCGAGCGCCGCAGCGGGACTATCCAATTCCAGACTCAGCGCTCATCTGGAAGTCCTCGCTACAATGTGATACTGCGGTCTCAAACCCGAGACACTGTCCCTACTGCACGCTGTAGCAGAACCAAACCGAGAGCTCAGCGCTATCGTGCGCCGCAGCGAATCAACAAGGACAAAGACTTAGAAAGAAAAATATAAAGCTACTCGCTACTGTGCGTTGCAGCAGAATCCAACTGAGAGCTTGGTGTTGCCACGCGCCGCAGGGGGTATCCAGTTGAAATATTTTTTGTAGCAAAACTTCTGCAGCGCGCCGCAGCGCCCTATGCAGAATTTCCCAGGCCAGAGCATTTATGACAGCATAGGGAAGGTTGAAAACTCAAATTAGGGAGTTTCCCAAGCCGTTTGGAAATTGAAATTACATTAAGTTCTGTAGATCCCAAGGGAATAAAAGGAATAGAATTTAATAGCTGGCCATTAATTTGAGGAGTTGAAGAGATGATAGAATTTATGCTTAAGGGGCTGAGGAGTTCACTATAAATACTGCTAATTGAAACTGAGGATGGGTACCGAAATTTGACACTCATGACCTAAAATTATAAGCTACTGTGAGAAGAAGAAGGATATCTCACTAGAGAAGGAGAAGAGATCCATTCAAGGGAAAGAAAGGAAACCACACCAAGGAACTAGAGGAGAAGAAGAAGAAGAAGGCAAAAGGAAAAAATCTAGCAAACGCCAAAGGCAATTCCTAGTATTCCTCTAAACTTATCTTCTGATTTTTTCTTTAGTTTGAACCATGAAAATGTTCATTTTCTTGCATGTAAATTCATGTATTTCTATTGTAATGGAGAGCTAAACCCTCATTGGGGAGGGTTGGGCAGTAATCATGTGATGAGTAGGGGATGTAAGAGGTGTTGTATGTAAATTATTGCAATAAATGAAATTGAGTTAAATTGTCTATCTATATTCTGTGCTTATGAATGAATGCTAGGAATGCTTGCAAAATTTGTAATGGAATAAATTTGTTTATTAAATGAAAAATTACTAAGTCATCTAGATAGTCAAAATATAGAGGGAATGCGCATAAAGGTCCTCACCGCGATGCAATGTCATTGAGCGAGGATTCTCGGTGTAAAACATCTCAGGTTTTGAATGGAAGAAATGACTTAATAAAATAATCATCTTGAGCTCCATAGCTCAATAATTGGCCTTGAGCATAGGCGTGTGTGCAGTTAGAGCTTAGATCAATATGATAAGCTCTTGAGCCTAACTGTATCACTCCTTGAGCTCAGCCTAGAGGTTGACGCTTGTGAGCCAAGAGCCACAACCAAGCTCTGCGGCTCAGCAGATGTTGAAGGAGGAAGAGGGCATCGAGTTCTCATGGATGACGTGACATAATCCATGTGGTCCTGTGAATTCGCTTCCTTAGTTAAACTGTGTATGATGCGCATGAAGCTTATTGGTGGAAGTCAATGCTTGTTAGATCGCCTAACTAAAAGATTATTTTTTGATGACATAGACATAGGAGTTCTAAATAAATTAAATGTGATATCATAAGAATCTATGTACTGAGGTAGAACCCTAGTGTGTTCACCTTGTGCACTAGATTTGAACTTGTCGGAATTAGAGGACCAATCTAAGAAACACAATGTTCACTTGATTAATTGGCATGATAAAAAGTACATAAAAGTTGCATAAGTCGAATACAACACCTGTCCTTATCAAATTACATGATAAAAACCTAACTCTCCCTTCTTAATCAAATAATATCTTAATTTGAGTTCTTTGCATTATTTAATTAGGAACCAACAAAAACCAAAATACATATTATCTAGACATTTTTGAAAGTAGATATAACTTAGTAACAAAACCACCGTTCCCTGAGGACAATAAAATCCAAAACTCACCATTCCATTATTATTTCGGACCACGTACACTTGCGCAAGCATAGACATGTATTTGCATTCTGTCAAATATCAATCACCTATTTATAAGATAGCTTAAAATGTCTTAAGAAATGTAATTTGAAATACTTAGTTTGTTTAACTGCACTTATCGATGCGTACAAGGATAAGGGACATAATCATTTTACAGTTTAGTCTCTCAAACTAAGATGTTCAATTCCCTACTTATAACATACTCAAGAAAATTGAGAAATTTATCCTAACGTTCTTGTAGATTCATCTAAGACAAGATTTGTATCTACAATTTCATTCAAGATGAATCACCTAAATTTTTATTATTGCTAAATCAAATCAGCTTTATAGGTATGCACTACAGTCTCTGCACGTTAAACATTAATATTATTATTCTAAACTAGCTATTTTAAAATACAAGAAAATTTAGACTAATGAATCCATTCTCTATTTGATTTGCTATGCAAATGGGTTCCAAGTTTGTGACATAGAAGTCACCCTAATTAGGTAAATTACCTTATTTAAGCTCAATCTTTAGTTTACTAGGTTATCACTATAACAAAAATAGAAGCTCAATTATCTTAGGTTCAAAAGGATCATATAAAGGCCTACCTCAATGCATATTTAATAAGATATCTCTTACCTCAATGCTTTTCTTATTTTAAAGAATAAAACACTAGCATTAAAAGGTTAAGAACTTAATCATAATCTTTAGCTTTCTACCCTAAGGTTTGATAATAAGTTATTTCTGATGTGTTATGGAAACTATTTAAATCATCATGGAGATACTAGTGGTGCTCCAGTAAGCTTCTGAGAGGTTCCAAGGCAATTTAGAGCAAGAAGTAAAGTCTAGAAACAACACAGGTGCTACGGTACACTGTGGCACGCTGTAGCGCGCTCTAGCAATCCCAACCCAAGACGGAGGCACTATCGTGCGCCTCAGTGGTCGGCAAACAGAGAAGCAAGCACTGTAGCACGCTGCAGTTGAAATCGGTGATACAGCAGATCCAACCCGAGATGTGGGTGCTACCGCGCACCACAGCGGATCCAACCCGAGACGTAGGCGCCAAGCCGAGACGCGAGTGCTATCATGCACCTCAGTAGTTACCAACTTGAGACGCGGGTGCTACGGCGTGCCGCAGCGGGTCCCAACCCAAAAGTCGGGTGCTATGGCACGCCGTAGCACTTGGCGAAATTTGCTTTAGTCCAGGTTTCACCCTAAGAAAATTGGAGGGCATTTTGGACCTTTCAGGGTTCAAATTTTAGCTGGGTACTTAAGCAAGGAAGTTGAGAGGAGATTATAATGTTGGTATTTTTAGTTGGAGGCTTGTGCTAGGTGTGAAGAGGATATGCCTAGGTGAAGCCCTAAGGAAGCTGTTGTGCAAGATATCCCTTGCATGTTGGAGGAGATACTCCTAGTGGTGACTACTTTCACTCCTCTCCATATTAAATTTTGTGACTTCAAGTTACTTTGTAACTGTCAACGCAACCCTGATCCTAAATCAAAGAGAGCGCATTGTAGCTTCCACCGCGGATATTATGTGTTGGAAGTTCTTCGTGCTTAAATTTCCAACACTTCCTAGCTCAAGAGTTTATCTATTAATAAGGTCTAAAAATTATTGATTTAAAATACTAGATTTCAACCTTAAGATCTAAGCACAGAAATGTACAATAGTTCAAGCAAAAAGGATTATATTAAACATACAAGTCTTAATATATTGAGTTTGATTATACAAAACAGATGGGTAAAACTCATCTGATCTATACTTATACTACAATTATAGGGTATAATCATATAAATTATTAGGAATTGATCATGTATAAATTATTATTATTTTACAATTTAGTTTATGCTAATAGTCTTTCTTAAGAGAAAATTATTGATCTAAAGGTTAGATTCAGATGATTAATCATATAAATTTATTGAACCTTAATACTTCTAATTTAATAATTTAAGGTCAATGTCAAATCAAAGAGTATTATTGGAATCATGCAAGTTTCTTAAGTATTCAAATCAGGTGGCTTATTTCAGATGTCCAAAATCAGGATTTAATCAATTATTATTTAGCTTAATCTAGTTCTAATATAATTCAATCAATGATGCTTACATAAGTTGAATAATAAATCAACATCCTAATTAATGAATTAAACTAATCCCAAGTTAATCTTGATTAGCACAAATCAAGATTGGGAGATTAAAAGTTAAACTTTAATTATTGGGATTTAAACTCTTAATCTAATAGTGATACTAAATGCTAAGGTTTAAATCCCAATTCTCATGAACTACAAATTAAGGCTATCTTATTAAGCAAATTTAAGCTTAATAAGATGGATCTTCAAGATTTATGCTAAAGTTAAAATACAAAATAATCATAAATAAATGATGAACTCTAGAAAGCTATAAAGCTAAGTTTTTATCCATTGAGTAACCCATTTACCAAATGAATGAACTCTAACCTATATCTACATCTAAAATCCCAAGGAAAGTCCTAAGGAATTAAGGAAGAAATCCTAATCCAGGAAAAATTATGAGTTTTACTTGAAATTTGATTTAATGATATTAAAAGAGTCAAAACTGATTCCAAATCACTTATATTACTGATTCTACTCAATAATTCATATTTCTAAAACTTAAGAATGTTTAACCTTAAATTTGGGAAAAATGATCGGTTTGCCCCTACTTAAGGACCTAAGGAGCTACTTTATGATTTAGAGTTTTACATTGAAATTTATTGATGGCAAAAGGTTAATTACTATATAATATGAAGTAGACAGTAAATACACTCAAATCGGATAAGGATTAAGCCTAATGAGCTCAAACTAAGGTTTTAGCTCATTAGGGATAATTTAGTAATTTTACTTTGTGAAATCTAAATTTTCAGTTATACTAATGTTGCTTACTGTCTAAGGATTCGATAGAGTCTAAGATCACTAAATTCTGAAGTCAATTGACCAAATTATGGCCAAAACAAGATTGGGGTCTAAATATGTAAATTTGGAGGTTTATGGAAAGTTCTGAAAATCTAACTTTCTCAAATGATGTCCAAATTTAGCAAACTTAGTGAATATAACTTCTCTATAATATACTGAGTGCAATAATTAAGAGTAGATACAATTTAGACTCCATTTGGTTAAATATAAGCAAATCAAGTTTTAGGGTGATTAGCATAAATTATGAGATTTAATTACTAAAACCTAATTATTTTTGCAGTTTACTGTTCTACATATTCTCCAGATCAGAATGGTATATTGGATGTTCTAATTTGGAATTCAAAAGATCAAGTTATGGTCAAATAAAATTTCTAGGTTAAAGGGTGTAATTAAAGAAGGGACCCAAAAGTCATTAGTCAAAATATGAACCTAACAACAAAATTAATACTACCAAAAGATTCTTAGGATTCTTTTGATTAAAATGAGACTAATATTAGCTATGTTTGGAGCTAAGAGTGCAAAGATATAAGCATTTGAAGATTATGGTTTCATGAACCTTAAATGGCCTAAAACATCATTTTTCATAATAAGCATCCTACAGGAAATCTGATAATGCCATAATGATTCTTATATTTTTTCGAGGAAAATAATATATAACTTCAACATATTTGGAGCTATAAATTTTTATTTATGAATGATTTAAGATCTGTAATTAAACGATTTAATTAGACTTAATCTAATTCTTTAATTTGATTTATTTATAGTCATTTACGTCAACAGCGGCGATGAGTCTCACTGAAACGGCAGTACAGGACAGGCGAGGCCCACCAGCATTTACTGCGCTGGTTTAAGGGAAATGGGCCGAGAGCCCATTTGCTGGAAACCCAGGCCCGATCCATTGACGGGTCGGCTCGAGCCGTGGTATTTGACGAAACAGACCTCATAGAAGATGCAGCGTTGGCGGCAAATGGCGATGGTGCAAGGCCTAGACGGAAGGTCTCATCCCCACCTTCAGCTTGGACACAAGAATTCTCATCATAGGTCATTTGAAGTTTGAAAGCTGATGACCTAAATTTTGAGTTCTTGGAAAACTCCATTCTCACCTGCGACGATCGACTGTACCCAACATCAATCGAGTTTAGCAATTTGATTTAACGATCTATAATCGATCACGACGTAATGAAAATAAATTAATGATAATAGAATTGTAATTTAGAAGTATTAAGATCAGATGGTACTGTGCGTATGGTTCAAAATTGATGATCAGATTGAATGTAAATGAGTCTGATCGATCTTCGGATAGGGACACAAACTGCTGCAATCATCAATCGAACAAGTGCACTAGAAATTGAAAGCAGGACGAGGGGAAATAGAGGTACCTTGATTGCACGCCAATTGAGGACTTAGGGTTGACGGGTGTGTTGTCGAGGCTGCTTCACCATCGAAATGATCTACCCGAGGTTTATGAGAGGCTAGGAATTTAAATTGGGGTCAGATCTATGCTTCTAGGCAGCGACAGACGCGCGTCTGCGGCCCTGCGAGCCTAGTGTTGTCTGAGTAGCACACGTCGAGCACATGCGTCCTAGCGAAGGAGATGGCCTCTTAACTGTTCGATGGGGATGCTAAGATCGATCGGACGGCGCAAGAGGGAGTGATGTTTTATTAGATGGCAGGTGACGGCGTGCAGACGATGATATTAGCAGCTGTTAAGGATATTAATTAAATATTATTTATTTAAATTTTCCATTTACTTTCTTAATTAAATATTAATTATAAAAAGACTGTCAAAATTTTCCAATGATTCAACCCTAGCTAATTGAGGGGTGCAGAACGTAACGGCGAAGTCGAATTTTGATTTCGATGAGTATTTAATTATTTGAATTTTCGAGGTATTTTAAATATATTAAAATATTCGACGAAAATCTAGTGACTTTCAAATGCTTCCAAAACATCACCCCTAGCTAATTTAGGGGTGATGTGCGCAATGACAAAGTCCAATTTTTGATTTGAGGTCGATTTAGATAGGTCAATTTCTAAGGTTCCGAAAATTCTCAAAATCAAGGTTTGATCCATTTGACACCTGATTTGAACCAAAACTTCAGAGTGTGCTCCTAATAGCTTATTAAAGCTACTGGAATTAAGATCAGGGCTTAGTTTAGTCATAATTAATAAGGATAATAACCTTAGGTGTTACACTGGGAGAGGGAGCAAGTCTTCTCCCATCCACACATGGAGGAGTTAAATAATTTAATTAGTATTTTATAATTTTTAAATTAATGCATTAATTAATTAAAATCAAATTGATAGACGAGCTCCAAAAAATCTAAAAATTCACCCCTAGCGAATTCGAGGGTGAGGAACTCAATAGCAAAGTCGGATTTTAATTTGGAAATTAATTTAATTATCCTAATTTTCAGGGTAATTAAATATATTAAAATATTCGAAAAAATCTGACGACTTTCAAATACTTCCAAAATGTCACCCCTAACTAATTTGGGGGTGACGAGTGCAATGTTGAAGTCGAATTTTTATTTTGAGGTCAAATTAAATATCTCAATTTTCTAATTAATTAAATAATTTTAAAATAATCTAAATGTTCGGTTGAGCTTCTAATTGCTCCAAATCTTTGCGGATTGGTTATAATTACTAAATGAACTTAATAAAATAATAATTAGGCTACAATTAAACTAAAATTAAGCTAAGTAATAACTTAGGGTTGTAACAAAGAGGTACTACCAATACCCTCTTTTGTATTATTTTAAAAACCTACATGGGTCTCAACAAAGTGAGCGGGTAATCGTTCGTCTAAGATTCCATTTTCTTAAGAGTTTAGCCCATCAAGATAGTTTAGTGGAAATATCACCTTGAATATTTTTTGTAGGCACTATTGCGCCAAGATAGTTTTGCTTTGATAGAGAACTTACAAAAATATTTAATAAAAAAGAGGATAATGATATGCTAGAATCACAGAGAACAACAAAAAATAAAAAAAGAAGAGAAAGAACACTAAAATTCAACAAAGAGGCTGAAGGCGGTGGTGCGGCATGGCGGCGAAGGCCAAACAAATCATAGGAACTTCAAAATCTCTAAAATTCCTAGATATGATGAGTGCACCCATATATAAACATATATTAGTATTACTAAATAGAGAGAATCAAATAAATTATAAATTTCCAAAGCTTAAAAGATGTAACTTTTCATCTCTAGTGATATTAAATTTAATATTGAAGGAACAATTACTACTTTTGAGAGCGGGATTATTGTTGCCCATGGGCAACATAGCCTTTTTTCACAATAAATGAAAAGCCAAGAAAAAGTAGACATAACACATTCTACACTCTCTATTAATATAGGCTTCACATAATAAGGAAAGGCAATAAGATATCAGAAAAGCTAATTATAGCTACCACAAGAGAAAGTCATGTTTTGAGATCCAAAGTTTCATAGTTTACTTGGTTGAAGTTCATTCCTCTTCTCGTTGTTTCAATCCGGAAGGCTTGATCCTCTCGTGCCGATAGGAGTGGCGCTTTCTTGCCTAAATTCGCATACACAAGTGCTGAAGGCCCCTCTTTCGGCATTGCGGTTGAACTAGTTACTTTGGGACTGTTTATGTGCTAACCTCTCCTCAACTTCTAGTGACTATAGAGAAAAGGAATGACTTGTGATTGTCTTCATACTGAATGGAAGCACATGAGACTATTCGTACTATATTGCATCCAAATCAATGAGAAAAGCTGTAATTCCCCGTCCCGACGCCGTGCGCAACCGAGGTATTCTTAAGAATATTAACAATTGGCGGCAGAACAGTCCGTTACTCGGGAAGGACTACCGAACCTCCCCGAGTATTGCTGCTGCTGAACCTTAACCCCAAAGGAGAGCTGAGGACTAATCCTTAAGATAAGAGTAAAATTCTTAACATAAGACGTCATGTTGTGCTGTGGCGCCTAACTCTCGACCAGGCAAGCGTTACAACATGCCATAGCATGCAGAACTGCCCAGTTTTGCTCAAACCTCATATTTTTTGTATTTTGATGATTCTAGAACCCTAATTATGCAAAAATGTACCAAAATAAAAACTGATTATAATGAAATCATGTATTGAATAAACATAAAGTGATTTTTAAATATCAACTTCATGCTTAGGATGCTTAGACCTTTTGAACATATGCTTGTATAGTAAACTTGCACTTGTATGCCTTTTTTTTATTGAATTATTGTATTATTATTTTTTAGAACCTAAGATAACTGTGTCAATTAAATAGTTTCATCATATTACTTGAAATGTGGAATATTAGGCTTGAAACATTGTGATAAGTTATTAGGATGCTTGGAAATTAATTTGTTCAATTAGATTTAAATATGAATTTTAAATTGCTAATAATTACCAATTACTTTTGCTCATAATTAGTGAATATTAGCATCTATTTTCTAGTTAACATTGCTGATTTATCATGTGATCTTAGAAGATTAAGCCTTATGATGATAAATGCGATTTAACTATCTTAATCAAAATCTTAGATCTTCTTGATTTCCTCTTAAGCAACATAATAGCTTAAATTAATCTTAATAAACCGTGATTGATTTACAAACAATCCATTTCTATGGGTTATATGATTTTACTCCATAATCAGATTTTCTAGTTGAATTTGAATATGAAAGATTTGCATACTTGACTTTTGCATTTAAATATTTTGATTAAACTTTTAAACGTACATGGGATCTTATTATCTTGAATTCTTAAAATTTAGCTTATGATTTAATTATGATGATTAGCAGATTTAGATCTATAAAGTACAAAGATAGTTCTAAGCTTAAGTAAATTCTATACCTTTAATAGGGTTACTTTGAGGTAGGAAATAACTTAATTATTTTATTTTGAGGTAGGACCCAAGATGAACCTTAACAAATATAGATGATTGTTCCTACGCCATATGGTAGGACGGTCTAACTCCCCGTCCCATCACCACACGCAACTAAGGTAATTTAAAGGATAACAAAACTGTTAGTTGCAGAATGGTGCATTACTCGGGAAAAACTGTTGAACCTCCATGAATATCTATTGTAACTGAACTGCTAGGACTCAACCCTAGGAAAAAAGCTAAGTACTAATCCTTAAGATAAGTATAAAGTTCTTATCTTAAGTATTAGATAGAGTAGTTATGTACATTAGATTATAAGTGGAGTAAAAATAAGAATCCAATATACATGAGTATTAGCATTTCAAATATACTGATCACAATATTAAGTATAAATAGTAATAAATATAGAGTGCAAAAGCTATATCATCCATCCATATCATTCATCATAGAATCTAAGTAAAAGTATTCACATCTGAAAAGAAATAAAGAATACATCCAGATTATTACAAACTAAATTGCTTAATATAAAAGACAGAATGATCTCTCACTCACGACAGAAAGTAAACTAATGCAGTAATAAAACTAAGTCGACTAGTGCTCCACAAACTTCTCTTGGATCTCCTGTGAAGTCTCCTGAGCCTGTTCCTCAAACTGCTCTGGATCCAATAAATTGATGGATCCTAAAAGTACCACGTGTTAGACAATAAGCCTAATATATTTGAAGATATTATATACATTTATATTTATCTAAAGTTTACCATTTAAGTAAGCAACCAATACTGTAAGAAAGCACTAAAATAGCTAAAAAGTGTGAAATTGTACAAAATTAAAAATAAGGTAAAATAGTAGCTGAAAAACTAAGTACTGAAAATGGAAATTAATAAAAAAGTTGAAATCAAATAAAAGCTGAAATAAAACTATGTTGTATGTCACTGAATATGCATCTGATTATGCCACTAATTTATGTTGTTATTATGCATTTGGTGCCTCATACACTCCAAGGAATCCTAATATCCATGATGCCTGCTGCATCTCATAGGTCCAACTCAAATTGATGCATGCTGCATCTTATAATTTATAATGCTTTTACTGCTTATGCCTATGAAATTCATGTTAAATGCTTTCAAATCAATATGATTCTTAAATCATCAAAAATCAAGAAATAAACCCAAACAAGACATAAAACTGTACATCCTGATTTTCATAACAAATACATTTTTATTAAGACTAATATAATATGAACTTTGATCATATATTAATGCGCACAAAGATATGGGGATGAAACCCTTTTACAGTTTATTCTCTCAAACTAAGATGTTCAATTCCCTAATTATCACATACTTGGAATTGGGATATTTTACCCCAAATTGAATTGCAATTATCAGTGCGCACAAAGATAAGGGGACGAAACCCTTTTACAATCTTATTCGAACAAAATAACCAATTTCATACTCTACTGAATTAAATCAATTATATAGATATGTACTATAATTTTCACATGCTAAACACTAAGGTTATCATTTCTATACTAACTAGTTTAGAATCCAAATAAATTCAGACTTTTGAATCTACTTCCATTGTAAGTACTAAACAATGGGGTTCCAAGGTTGTCACAGAAAAGTCACTAAATATAGGTGTCCTACCATAATTAGATAGCCTCAAACTAATATCTCTTAGGTTAATTTGTCACAAGGATATTATGTTAATTATCTAATGTTTAAGGGGTTCATCTAAAGGCTTATCTCAATGTATATTAATAAGATATCACCTAGCTCAATATTTTCCCTAATTTAAGGCATAAAATACTTACAAAAAAAAATAAAAATAACCTATAAGCATTAAGAGGTTAAAAACTTTGAATTTCAACCTATAGCTTCCTACCCTAAGTTGAATCATGAGATCCAAAATAAAGTACAAACACAGAAAAAGTTCATAAAATCCATCACTTAAATAAAAAGAGAAGATTATCAAATTAGATCACTAAGCTCCTATGTTTGATTAAATAATCAAGTCATGTGATGAAATCAATAATCATTAAGAAGGGATCACTTGATAATCAAATAAGTTTTAACAATTTAATACAAGTTAATTTATGCTAATCTTCTCATTTAGGACAAAATTAGGAAGTTCTTTAAGGTTTGATCAAGATATCTAATCACATGAATCACATTATGACATAATCCTTTATCTTACTAATCTAGGGTTAATTGCCAAAATTAGCAAATGCTAATCAATTTCATGTAAATTAATGAGTAACTAAGTTAACAATATCAAATAATAATCAAAACTGATTATCACTAGTTCATTCCCAAGTACTTAACATATAACTAACAAGGTAGGATTCAGCAAAGTAAATTTAATTTTATCATTCGGTACAAAACATTCAAGTGAATCTTTAGGAATTAAAACATGTCAATTAGGATAAGGGGTAAATTCCATATTCAAAATTACCTCTATATTTACACAATACATGATTAGAAGTATGGAGTCATCAAAATACCAAAAAAATATGAAATTTGGGTAAAAATGGGCAGTTCTGTAAGCTACATTGCACTGTAGCACTTACTTGGCCGATAGTCAGGCGCTACGGCGGGCAGGGGCGTGTCTCTGTGCGCGATGCGCTATAGCACTTTCAGGCTACGATGCCAAATATCTTGAAGCGTGGACGCTGCTATGTGCTACGGCTCGAGATTTCTCGAGACGTGGGCACTGCGGAGCGCGACAGCGCATTCAGACAATGCGACACCATATTTCTTGAGACGCAGATGCTGCGAAGCGTGGCAATGTATTCAGGCACCGCGGCACCAAATTTCACGGGACGCTAGCGCTGCAGCGTGCGACAGCACTTTTAGGCGCTATGGTGAGCTATGACGCCAGATTTCCCATGACACGGGTGTTGCGGTGCACTATAGCGCTCCCTGGTCGAAAGCCAGGTGTTACGGCACACTGTAGTGCTCAACGGTCATTTTCCCTGGACAAAAAATAGAACGTATCCTATTTTTCTCCAAAATACTCTCCATTCAGGGCACCTCAAGTGCGGTGCTATATACCGATGAAAGAGTCTCCTTTCCATTGATATCAAAATTGACATAAATGGACCATTTTAACAATGCAAATAATGATGCTTTAGGTCTAAGTATACACAAATTCTACTTGCAGAACTATTTGCTTAATGAACAAAATGAGCTTTGATCGGACTCATTCGAGTCCGATTGAGGCTTAATAATATATCCTAATTCCATACAAGAGCTACTCAAAATATCATTTCATAGAGGCATTGATTAAATCCATCGAAAGAGATGTGCAAGAATAGTACAAGAAAAAGTTACAAGGAGGGTACTTGAGCTTACAAATGGAAGAAGAGCTATAGCTAGAGTTCTTCAAGAGATTAAGAGGAAGGAGCTTCTTCTTCTTCTGCTACCAAAAAATGGGGGGAAGAGGGCTGAGAGTTCTTTAGGAGCTTCAGAGGAAGAAGCTTTAGCTGATGGCCAAAATAGAGAAATGAGAGTTGAGGGAGTTAGCTTTAAAGCAATGAGGAGGATGGCTTCAGCAAGGGAGTAGAGGCATGGGCTATGGGCTGGGAGAGGGAGATGGAAAGGCATCAAGCCCTCTCCCATCAACATGGGGAGAGATTTGCATGCACAAGAAAGGAAGAGAAGGCATCGAACAGGAGAAGGGAGTGGGTCCCAGGCGCAAGAAAAGAAGAAGAAATGGATTTTTTTTTAAATTTAATTAAATCATTTTCAAATTTTAATTAACACATTTCTCTAATTTAAATTGAATGAATAAACAGGCTCTAAAAAATCCTGAAAATTTACCCCTAACTAATTCAAATGTGAAGAACACAAAGGCTAAGTCGGATTTTAATTTGGAGATCAATTTAATTATCCTAATTTTCGGGGTATCTAAAATAAATTAAAATATTTGAGAAAATCTGACAATTTTCAAACACTTTCAAAATATCACCCATGCTAGTTTGGTGGTGACGAGCACAATGGTGAAGTCATATTTCAATTTCAAGGTCAAATTAAATATCTCAATTTTTTAATTAATTAAATATTATTAAAATAATCCAAATATCCGATTGAGCTCCGAATCGCTTAAAATCTTTATGATTTAGTTCTAATGACCAGATGAACCTAATGGAATGATAATTAGGATGTGATTAAGCTAAAGTTAGGCTAAGTAGCAACCTAGGGTTGTTATAGAAGGCCTAAAAGACTTAGATTGAGATTATCTTTTGTGATAGTTATCCTAAATTGAATGACTATTATGTCACTTTCTTGGAGCAATTTGTGTAGAATTTACCACATTGGAGAAGGGATTCATTAGCTTACAAATCCTTGTTCAATAAATAAATTGTTAAAATGAGAATCCTAGCTTCATCATATGAATATTGTAGTGTATATCCATAGAAATAATCTTGTTAGTAGAAGTTGGAATTAGTTGATTTACCCTGATTAGAACTGTAGAGTCTTGGCCTTCTCTTAAGTAATTAGATAAGTACTATTTAGTTTAGGATAAACATCCCAGGTCCAAAGTATATTATAGATTGAGAGTTTAACAGTTTAGTTTGAGAGAATAAACTGTAAAAGAATTCTGTCTCTTATCCTTGTGTGCATCGATAAGTGCAGTTAAACAAATTAAGTATTAAACTCATCCTTCCTAAGACATGCTAATCATGCATATGTACTCTCCCCATGTGATAATTTAGAGTATTGTTATGGAATGAATATTGAATTCAGTGGAGTAAAAATAAAATCACGTAATCCATTTAGTTAAGGTTTAAATCATGGAAACAAATGGATTTGTTTGCTTCATTTTGATCATTTTCTAGTTTTATTATTTTAAAAGCATACAATTATTAAAGCCTTGGCATATCATGAATTGCATAAGTCATATCACTGCATTAACGGAGCATTGTGCACACTTAGGATCTGTTAGCGGAGCATAGTACTAACCTAGGAATCTATAGCGGAGCATTGTGCTTACCTAGGATCTGTTAGCGGAGTGTCTACTCACATAGGATTCTATAGGATGTCATATGACATCAAGTTATGCATATTTGTGGCATATAGTTCTGTAGCATATTTTGATATATATTACATATATTCAGTGACATACAACATAGCTTTACCTCAACATTTATTTAGTTTCAGCTTCTTTACCATTTTATGTTTCAATACAGTCTTTCATCTATTATTTTACCTTACTTTTAGCTTTGTACAATTTTATACTTTTTAGTTATTTTAGTGCTTTTCTTTAGTATTATTTTGTTTACTTAAATGTTGAACTTTAGATAGCTATAAATGTATACGGTAGCTTTAGATGTGTTAAACTTGTTGTCTAACATATTGTACTTTTGGGATTAAGTAATTTGCTAGATCCAGAGTCGTTTGTGGAGCACACTCAGGAGGCTTCCCAAAGATCCAGGAGGAGTTTGTGGAGCATCAGCGGGCTCATTCTTTAGTTTTTATTTTCTACAGTGAGTGAAGGATATTTTGCTGTCATTAAAGCAAATAATCTGTAATATATTTAACTCTGGATGTATTTTCTATTTCTTTTCTGAGATGAATGCTCTTACTTAGCCTCTGTGTAGAATGATATGGATGAATGTTATAGCTTCCACAATCTATTGTTATTTCTACTTATACTTAGTATTGTGATATGATCAGCATGTAAGAGATGCTAATACTCATATATATTAGATTATTATTAAATCCACTACCCATAATCCAATGTATGTGAGTACTATATCTAATACTTAAAATATACATTTTACTCTTATCTTAATGTAATGACCCCAATATTGAATAGGAACTCAATCTAACATTGGAGAGTTACCACAATATTTAATATTAAATTAAAAGAAAGTTAACCCAATATTAAGTGCTATGTGGCCAAGAATCTTTGTGAGGGTGTTAAGTTAAAATGGGAGAAGGTAGAAGAAGGAAAGTATATGAATTAAAAGTAAATGAAAATTAATTGCAATTATATGTAAGTAAGATGTAATTGCAAATAGGAAATATGCAATTAAGTGAAAGTAGAAGGACAAAGAGTTACATGCTAATAGAAATTTATATGTAAGAGAAAAATATAAATATTCATCCATGCATCCATTTATCCAAATCAGGCATTTTAAATTTGAAAATAAACCCATCACATATTAAGTAAAAACAAATGCAAAAATTTAATTATTATAATTTTAAAATTAAAAAGAAATAAGAAAAGTTCACTCTCTCACATGAAAATAGTAAGTAGGAAATGAAAAGCAAAAGCAAAAAATAATTCTTCAATGCTAATGACCTGCATTAGGTTCAGTTCCACTGCCCTGAAAATGCTCCCGAACTACCATATTTTTGGTATTTAAAATACGGTAAGGCACAACCAATAAAAGAGAGAGTAGTTAGCCTAAATAGTCTAAGCACATTTTAAGATTGGCTACACATTTATAAGTTTATTTGGATATCACAAGCTAATTTACTATTTAATATAAGCAACAGAGCATTTAAAATCATTCAAGTAGGGAAGGAAAATAAATTTAACTGTAAGGAAGAATAGTTAAAAGTAAGATGAGTAAGAATACTCACATGTATAATCGTTCTAGCATTCAACCAAAATGAGTAAGGGAAAAACATCCTAAGTAAGGCTAGAAACTACTAAAGTGCATTTAAAAGTAAATGAAATGGAAACGTGCATATGTTCAATGGAAATTGTGCTAAGTAAGAAAAAATAAAGTAGTGAAGCATTTAAATAAAATTAAAGCAACATACACTTCATAAACTGTAAGTAAAGTACAGTACTGAAAATAGAAAGTGTAAAGCATAATAAGTAAAAGAAGATCTTAGTCTCATGGACTAAGAACACAGCCTAGAACTATGGAAAGTAACTTAGCTATAAAACTATAATGAATCTTACAATTAATAAGATTGTAATAGAACTCATATATTATTAACTGAAGTTATTTTATAAAAATACTCATTTTGCTGGCACATATAGAATAAAGAAAGGAGTTAATCACGTCTGCCTAACTAGTAAAGGAAAGTGGGTCACAATGAAAATAAATACTCACATTCACCCTCTGAGAATGTGAGGTCACATTATATCTCCTATTTAGCATACTCTTGGCTATCCACCAATATAAAACCCCTATAGTCTTATGAAAGTGTTATTTATGCACTAATACTATATGTATGTTCAAAGGAAAAGGCTCAAAGCTAAGCAAATATTTAGGAAAATTCAAATAATTGTAAACTACGTGATATTAAAAGTTATCTAATTTTAATGATCTACTTAATGATTGGAGCTAATTGAGCTTTCAATTGACTTTTAGATATTTATCTTTAAGTCAATTATAAGTATTAGTATAAGTAAAAAAGTTTTGAAAAATAGTAGATTGATTGAGTTTATGAAGTGAAAAAATAATTGAAAGTATATTCATGCAAATGGAAATAATTCTATATTAGTCCTAAGCTAATCAAATCAATTTAATTAGTGATTAAAGTTTAGGAAACTAGTAGGAAAGGGTAATTCTAATAGATTATTAAGCTAAAAGAAGTGTATACTAAGGTTCCAATCAATAGTTGAGCACTAATATTATATAAGTCACTTAGTGAAATTAAGTAAACTACGCAAAGTAATTTACAATTTGTTTGAGGACTTAAGGTAAGATTTAGAATTTATGGGATTATCTCTAAGTCTCATTTAAATTAAAATATACTAGTTCTATGTAGTTTCTTTATGAATTTAGGTACACTATTAGCATACAATTAGCATGGGATAGGTTAACTACACCATAATAGAAAATTAAGGAATTTTAAATTCAATTAATTGGGAACTTAAAAGAGAATTAGAACTAATGTAAAATTGTGATAAGATTCATTCTAAATGCTAAGAATCAATCCTAATAGTTTCATAACATTGCAAATACATGAGTGTAAATATTATCAACATTAGTTGAAATAAATCTAGCTCTAAAGACTCACAAGAAAATCATGATTTCAATCTACTTCTATAGCCATTCTATAGGATAAAGGTTGAATCAAAAGTTTTTTAAGTATTCTAATTGTCAAATTTATGAAACATAAGTCTTAAACATATAATTGAAAGTGTATGGGAAGTAATTAAAATGAGACATGTTTGTTGTCCTAGGGTTCAATAAACTTAAAACATGCATAAATGAAAATCATGAAATTACAAAATCACCTAATTTGAGAAGTCAAATACCAAAAATCTCCAATTATTATCCAAATGAAATGATATACATAAATATAGAATCCTTGTATCATAAGGAGAAGAATGACACTAAGTAGTTCAAATTTGGATAACTTTGGGAAATTAGGGTTTTGGAGGTCTCCTAATTAGGGTTAAAAAGTTATTAAGAGATTTAGGGTTCGAAACCTAAATCTAATTTCATATTATTATTCTACACATTCTTGTAACTGGAATGGATATTTAAATGTCAAATTTGGACAAAAATTGGTCGAGTCAAGATGTAAAGAATATTTGATGAAATGCTTAATTTAATTAATCATTTGAAATAATAATTAATGAAATTAATTGTTAAAAATGAAATTCTTAGAGCCTAATATTATTCCTCACATTATTGTGAATGAAATAATATATATTTTTATATAATTTGATTTAAGAAATTCTGAAATTATATTACAATTAAAAATTGTATTAATTTAAAGAATATTATTTCATTTAGAATTAATTAAACTAAATATTAAGTCTAATTGAAATAATGAATAATTAATTCAATCTTCTACAACACAATTTCAATATCATTTCATTATTTTACAAAATTAAACAATCATAATGACATATAATATTTGCAGGACTGAAGTTTAATAAATAAAATTATTAATTAAAAACTGAATAATAATTTCATTAATGTTAATGAAATTTCAATAGAATATTTGACAGCAAAATATCTAATAATAGACTACTGTCGCATAACTTTTATTTAAATGGAAGCATAGAATAACATTATCACTTAGAAACTTTATTATAAGGTTGATAGTTAATTTATTAAAATACATATTAATAACAATAATTTTTGACTAGTATTAATTGATTTGTATTAGTGAGTTTGCAGCGTTGTCTTTGACCGATAACGAATCCGATTCAGGGTCGTGGAATTGGCCCATAATCTAAGCAACGGGAGTGGCCCAACAAGTTTGAAAATGCCTTGCACTTGCACAAAGAATCATGGGCCCGTATATGGTCTTAATTACGGGCCCAAGGAAAATTGCTATCTGTCTACATCGCAAGCAGACGGGAGATCGAAAGCAGAAGAAACTTCAGAAGTTTAAGGTTCGTGATTTTGAAATGAAGGAGAAGGAATCTCACAGAGTTTAATTCTTATGAAAGGTGTAAACAACGTACTACATACGCCAAAAAAAACATTTATAGAACTGATAATGAAGAAAGGAGCATGGAATTCGATTTTTCTTCAAACGATTCTTGAGCTCGATAGAACTCCTTTGAGCCCATTTAGCTCAAACATGTATTTATAATGTAAAGAATAGTTAATTGAATACATTTAACAAGAAGATGTTGAATAGAGAAATCAGAAGATCATACCTTATACTCCAAAGTAGCTCCTCTAGGGTTAGGGTTTTGCAAATAAAATGTATATTCGTTCAAACGATAACAACAGGTCCTTCAGCCTTCAGTAGCTCTCCAAAATAATAGAAATTGGGGGAAGGAGGAACATGCCATACGAAGAATCTGCAGGGAGTGTATACTCTTCGAGAGGGAGAGGTAGGGTATGGTTTGCGCCCGATCGTGCTTCACAATCGGGGAGACGTACATTGAATCAATTTTGGCCATCCGATTCTCCTGGCATGCGTGATGTAAGTGAACGATTGGATCGGGCCCTAAGCAATCAAAGCATAACATCCACATGATCAGATCTATTATGGATTGACGGTTTGGATCGGGTGTTAAGTTGTTTTCAGTTCGAATGCAGCGCTGCAAATCCACGCCTTCATTAACAGCTGTTGGTTAATATAATTAATATTTAGTTTAATTTAAGTTAAAATCTATTATTTAATTAATTAAATTAAACTCAATTATTTACTCAAAATTAAATACCCATACAAACTCCAAAAAATTCGAAATTTTCACCCTTACCTAATTGAGGGATGAGAAACTCAAAAATGCAAAACTAAATTTTCGATCGGAGGTCAATTTAATTATCAAAATTTTTTGAATATTTAAATATTATTAAAATAATCAGGAAAAATTCAATGACTTCCAAACACTTCTAAAATACCATCTCTAGCTAATTTGGGGGTGATGAGTCCAATGGTGGACTCTATTTTTGATTCTGAGGTCTAAATAAAATAGGCACTCTCAGAATTTTTAAGAAATCAAGAAATATTGGAAAGTCTCAAATGATCTCCAAATCATATGAAATTTGAGGTGAAAACTCTTAACTCTATTATAAGAATATTAGAAAAGGAATTAAGTTAATTTGACTACTAATTAACAGGTAACAACACTAGGGTTACTACACTTAAGGATTAGTCCTCAGCTCTCCTTTGGAGTAGAGGTTCAGCAGCAATAGTAGTCGGGGAGGTACAATAGTCCTTCCCGAGTAATGCACCGTTCTGCCACCAACTATTAATATTCTTAAAAATATCATGGTTGCGCACAACGATGAGACGGGGCGTTACATAAGCAGTCTGGAAGAGGGTGGACAGAGCAATCATCTTGAAGGGAAGCTCTTTGTATATTCTGCTTAGTGTAGTAGAGATTATGAGTTTCTTCTCCCATAATTGGTTTCTAGGCAAGCTCTCTATAGTTATAAAAGCAAAGTAACTTTAAAATACAAAAGTTGGGATCTTATTGAGGTTCAACATAGAGCCAACACAGAATCCCACCATAAATGTCTGCAACAAGTTGTTGAGACTCTATTATTTAACCTCAATGAGTAATAGATCATCGATCTCTTTCTCAATGTAGAATTCTTTCTCATCCATAGGAGCATAAGCTCTCCCTGTTCTGGTGAGGTGATTAATTGGATAATAAAGAAAAGTGAAAATAAGGTCTGGTAAGTTTTGAGGACAATTTTTAGCAGCCAACAACAAGACAGGTGCCCAGGCGCACCCCTAAGTTCCCAAAAGGAGAATAGATTGCAAGCCAAGCGTGCCCTGACGATTCAGAGATAGAGAGCACGATGCCATGTACCCCAAGCATGCACCCAACAGATAATAAGGCAAGCATGCCCAGGAGCCGGGACACTGTGGAAATCCCAGATGGGAAAGTGATGTGTCTTAAAGCTATTTATAGCATTTAAAGGCTTATTTTGTGCCCCTTGCAATAGCTAGCATGTTATCCTAGGGTTAAGTATGTGATGGAAATACACGTCTGCACTTGCACGCAAGTGTATGTGATCTGAAGTAATAATTAAAAGGTAAGTTTTGGGATTTATCATCCTCAGGGAATAATGTATTTTAAAACTAAGGTGTATCTACTTTTAATAATATTTAGACTAAGATATTTTGGATTTTGAGTGGCTCTTAATTAACAAAGCAAAAATCTTAAATTAAGATAATATTTGATAAAAAAAGGGAGAGTTGGGTTTTTATCATGCAATTATTAAGGGGAAGGTGTCAATACTCAAATTCAATTAACTTTTAATGAAATTGTCTTCATGTAAATTAAAAATCAAATGAAATTAGTTTTTCTTAGATTGGTCCTCTAATTCTGACTAACTCATGTCTAGTGCATAAGATGAACACGCAAGGGTTCAATCTTAGCACATAAACTCTCATGTGATCGCATTAAGTTAATTAAGATTTCCTACATCTAGGTTATCAAAATATTCTCTTAATTCGGCAATCAGACAAGCTTGATTTCCACCAACTAGCATCACGTGCTACATACGCAATTTAGATAAGGAAGTGGATTCACCGGGCCACATGGACTATGTCACATCATCCATGAGCACTCGATGAGTTATATTCCTCCTTTGACGCCAGCTAAGTTGTGGAGCTTGATTGGTGACTCTTGGCTCACATGCATCGACTTCTCAACTGAGCTTAAGGAATGGTGCAGTTAGGCTCAAGAGCTTGTCACTGGGCTTTAAGCACTAACACACACATACCTAGCTTTCTGCCAATTTGTGAGATATGGGGTACATGAGAATTAATGTTACTCAATTAACCGTCTAATTCAATCCCAAGGTGTTTTACACCGAGAATCCTCGCACATCAAACTTGTGTTCATGGTGAGGACCTTTATGTGCATTCCCTCTTGACTTGAAGTGTCGAGTTAATTTAGCATTATTTTTGTTACAATCACTTTAATTAATAAAATATTTTCAATCATTCCACAGCATGCATTCAATAACATATCTCAACATAAGATGAAAAGATTTTATTCATTAATAAAAAATTCATACAAACACTCTTTTTCCCCTTTATTCTTACATGATAAAGGCCCAACCCTCCCCAAGGATGATTTAGCCTTCTATTACAGCAAAAAACAAAGAAGATACATTAAAGAAATAGAACCATTTCATAGTTCAACTAAAAAAAAATCAACAAGAAGAGTTAAGGAGAATACTATGAACAACCCTTTCATGGCGTTCGCTAGTTCTTACTTGGCCTTCCTATCTTCTTCTCTTCTAGCTTTGTGGTCGTAGTCTTCTTTGTTCTTTTCTAACAATGGTACTCTTCTTACTTCCTTGGAGAGGTCTCATTCCTCTTCTCTTATATTAAGCTTTTTCTTTATGATCAATGAATGCCAAAAGTGGGAACCCTTTCTTAGTCATGAATGGCTATTTAAATAGGCAAGCCTTCTGCCCATTTGCAATGAATTCTGCCATCCCTTCAACTCCCAAGTTTTAATTGCTTGTATGATAAATATGCTGTGATTCCTTTGAGAAAATGGAAGGAGTTAATTGATTGGGAGTTTCCAACAGCCGGGGAAGACAAAAGGTTTGAATTTTTGGCATTCCCTATGATGTCATTAATGCTTATTTCCTGGTAGATATTTCGGCGCGTGCTGTAGTGCCTAGACCTTCATGTGAATTCCTCTCGGGCGTGCTATGGTGGATGCATTAAATTTCCTTTAATCTATTTGTTAATTTTCTTGTACCGCTGCAGCGCGCGGTAGCGCGTATTGGACCCATTGTAGCATGCGGTAGCTGCCAATCTTTCGTGTTGCCTCTACTAAGGCACGTTGTGGCAGATCAATAAAAATTTATTTTCTTTTTATTCCGTTGTGGTGTGCGGTAGCATTTGAACCTTTGTATCTGATACGCTGCTGCGCGCGGTAGCGGTTCTGTTAAGTTTCTCCTCCTGAGCTTGGTTTTATAAGTGCCACTGTGAAATACGGCAGCGACTTTACTTTTGTATTGAATAGCTATGGCGCGCTACAGCGGGTTTCTTTCAAAAATTTAGATTTCTTCCAGAATTCGCTCTACTTAATCTTTTACCTAAAAATGCAGATAAACTCCTCAAAGTAGACCATTCTATTCATGAAATTGTTTGTATTTATTCATTATTTTTTTATAAATCTTGGACTTATCTGTGCTATTTTTGTGAATCTCTTTGGTGGTTAAAAATTCTAAGCCATAGATTAAAAACAAGAAGGAAGCATTTGTGAGAAGAAGAAGAAGATTTCAAGGCAACGATTCTCTCTTCCACCATTATGATAAGTTATCTGTAATTTTGTATTCATCTTCTTTGATTATAGATTTCTTGGTGGTGGTGTGGCTCTGAGATTTTTTCATTATTAAGTTTCTCACATATATCTTTGTGTTCATATGCTTATGTGCTTGTGATTATTGTGTTGATATATTATTTCCTATTTTCTTTGATGATTCTCAACAATTAAATCTTGATTGTGAAGATCTCCATCATCCCTAACTCCCCAAGCTTGATACCATTTGAATGGTATATTCACCTTGTTGATAAATCTGAGGGGTTTGCATTTGTTGGTATACTTCTTTCATACTGTCATACAATTGTCTTAAGCTTAAATTATGAGATTCATGCTTTGTCTCACATACCAAATAGTTCACTAGCTACTCTTGTAAGTTTATTGATAATTGAGCATGCGCCTAGAATAACCAGAAAGAAGAGCAGGAACCCAGAAACAATGTTCAGCCTAAATCTGATCTATCTTTCACAATTGTCTATAACACATCAATCTTCCTCTATGATCATATTTTTTCACTCAAAAAGGCACAAATGTCTCTTCCATGCCTCCTTTGATATTTCATTATGAAAATCTGGATATAATTACATATTACATATAGTGGTTGTTTGATTCACACACAATTACTTGTAATGCTATATTATTATGGTTAGAGTTGTTGGTAGTACTGTGAACTTCTTACAACAAGAGCATACCACAGCAGAAGTGGTATGATCATTCGAGGATCGAGGCTGAGTTAGCAATTGCCAAGCAAACACAAAATCACAAATCCATAAGCAATAGATCACATAGCACAGGCATGCAAGATAATCACAAATATGTAGCATCCATAAAAGTAAATTTAGAATGAAAAAACTACGGAGCCACACCACACAAAAAATTTCACTATGAATATTGGAATGTATAGAGTTGCGGAGAGCTTCACCTTTGATAAGAAACACAAGCTCTTATTCTAAGATGTAGAGGAGAAGAAACAGCCACCACCTAGAGTATCTCTTACAACATGCAAGAGCTCCCTTGCACTACACCTTTCTTAAGGTCTTACTTTGAAATCTCCTCCTCACAGCAGCCAAAGCCTCACAATCTAAAATGCAAACTTAGGAAACTCCTCCTAACTTGTTACCTTAAGTATTTAACTCATTTTTAACCCAAATGGTCCAAAATTCCTCCCAAATAGCTTAAAGAAAAACTTAAACCAGAGCATAATTCTGCCAGGTCTTCGAGTAGCCAAGTGCCAGGGTGTGATCTAGTGCCATGGTCTATGTTTGCCTGTCGTTAAGGTGCGCTGTAGCGCCCACCTATCAAGATGAATACCCCTGGGGTGCACTGCATCACCGGATTATGTCACGACACACTGCAGTGTCTGATTCTGCTGTGGCATGCTGCAGCGTCTGTGCTGATGCTGAACTTCACACCTTGTTTTAAATCATCTTGAAACCTCTCGGAAGCTTACCGAATCATCATTAGCATCTTGATGATGAACTAATTGGTATTCACAACACAATATTCTTTGACTTGAAAACATTTTGGCATCACCCACTTCAATCTTTGATTCTTCGTTGTCTTCTTTTATTTTTGTCAAGAATGTGGTATGGCTCATCCCCGCTTTCTCTTTACGTACCGAGGCCAACTGAAGCAACACATAGCCTTAATTTCTCCACTGTTACTACTTTTATAAGCATATATGTTGGATTCATAGATGTGTGGATATTCTCTAATTCGAGTTGTTCTTCTTCTAATAGTGTTTGGATAAAATGGTAACGGAGTTGAATGTACTTTGTCCTGGCATGAAATATTGTATTCTTCGCTAGGTGAATAGTGCTCATACTATCACCATAGAGCTTCACATTCTCTTACACATTGCCCAATTTTTCTATAAAACTCTTCAACCAGATCATCTCCTTACTGACCTCTATAATGACAATATACTAATTTGGACCAAACCCTAATTATGGGAAATTTGGATATTCTGAAAAATGACCTAACTAAATTGATCTCAAATCAAAAATCTGACTTTACCAGTTCGAGCCATCTGCGTATCTCACCGAAGAAGTTATGGGGCCCGTGCCATCAACCAAGTCTTCTGTATGCTGAGCCGCGTGTGGCACCCACTCCATTATCTGCCTAGTCATATATGGGACCCACCATCCTTCTGTTAGATTAAAATTTAATTAAGAATTAATTAGAAGATTAAATTCTATTTAACTTAATTAATTGCAAAATCTTTAATCATCCATAATTTACAATCCAATAATCTAAACATATTAAAGTTATATCTCATTTTAACCATAAAACTATCAAGAATATTATAGTAGTGTTCAGTTTATCGTTGGACTTGTATTTTGCCTAATGATATTTATGACCTCTCCTAATCACCCTATTAAACCTAGAATCTTCATCAGGCCATAGATTATTCAATTAAGCTCCAAATTAGGCAAACCAATATATCAATTTGAATAAGAGAATATGAAGATCAATAAACTATAATAATATTTTAATTTTAGTAATTATGTTTCCTAATTATCCCTAATGTCTTCAATTCTAGATTAGTGAAGATTTGCATCATTAATTACTCAAATTTAGAATTACAAGTTGATGTTAGATCCTCGTGTAGTGTAAAATACAGTGGTGAAATTAATTTTTAAATTATGAAATTAATTTAACTAATCACTTACTAATCATCCTAAGCCCTAATTAGGGCCTAGCTTAGTCAAATAGGGTTCAAACTGAGTGAATTCAATTGCATTGCATTTAGTTTTTTATAGGAAATATATAGTCATTAGCCTTACTCAATTTGGACACCAAATGAAGAAGTAAGCTTCTTGGACCTATCCCTAAACCTCATTAATTACCCTTTTAAATCAAAAACTTGTTTTGACCATAACTTAGACAAATAATCTCAGAATTTATAAATTTTAGATTCTATGGAATCCTTAGGCAATATATAACATAAGTATAGAAAATTTTTTGAATTTCCCTAAGTAGTTTAGCTAATCAACCCTTAATGAGTTTAAACCATAATTTGAACTCATTAAGCTTAATCCTTGGCTAAATTGGGTATCCTTAGTGCCTATCTTCATAATAGACAGTAAGTAACCATTTGGCATTAATACATTTCAATTTGAAATCCTAATTCAAAAAGTTGCATTTTAGACCCTTAAATAGGGACATTTTGGTCATTTTGCCTAAAATTAGGTTTAATTGTTTTTAAGTCTTAAAAACCAAAAATATTCAAAATAATCATTGAATTAAATGATTAGGAATCAATTATAGATCATTTGAGCTTATTAAATTAAATTCTAAGTAAAACCATAACATTCCCTTAAGAAATACCCAAGTAAATTTAGTAATTTTATAATATGGAATTAATATCACGTTATGTCATCGCTAAGTTCTCAAAATCAGTAGGTAAGTATAGTTAATACTTAGATAACTCTAATTCTTAATAATTGAATTATTTCTTAAGTCATTTCTAAAAGAATTATTTTTAAATAGCTTCCTTATATTAAACCTTTAGGAATTCCCCTTAAAATTTAGTAGTAGGTTTATGTCAGATTTCATCAATTGAGTAAATGGGTTACTCAGTGGGATAGAGCCTTGGTTTTATTAATTTATAGATTTCATCCTTTATTATAATTATTTTATATTTAAACTTTAGTTTAAGGTTAGAGATCCATTTTATTAAGTTTGATTATGCTTAATAAGATAGCATTAACACGTTGTTCATGAGAGTTGGGGATTAACCTTAAACCTTTAGTCTTTAATACCTTGGATTAAGTGGTTAAACCCCAACATTTTGGAGTTTAACTCTTAATCTCTCAATCTTAACTTATTTTAATCAAGATTGATTTCTGTTAATTAAAAATCATTAATTAAGATATTTGATTTTTTATTTAACATATGTAAGCATCATTAATTGAATTATATTAGAACTTGATTAGTTCTATTTACTTTAAATCTTATATGATCGTAGCTTTGAGTTTATACTGGATAGTAGGATATTGGAGATCCTGAGCTTGTATAATTTCAGATTAATTATAATAATTAAATTAGGAAATAAGTGATATCACAGATATTTGTGTAGCTATTTACACCTTATTTTGTATAATTTACTTCCTTGTTTTAAACCTTTATGATTTTGACATATTAGAAGAGACATAGAATATTTGATGAATATTCTATGTTAGCTTTGAAAATTACATAAGGCATGATCAAAAGTAAATAAGATGAGATGAATTAAAGATGAATTAATGAATTATATAATATTTTAGTGGAATGTGTCCTAACTAGTCCACCTCTACATTATTGATAGATATATTGAGATTCAGTGCAGTTTAGTTCACATGTATTAGTGTCCTGGAGGATATATGAGATTATGATATATTTTTTAATGGACCTGTTGATCTAAGAATTAGTGTCTTAATGCTTCAGAAGATTTATTTAGTGGCTAGTTGAGCCACCATTTTCTGTTATGGCGGGACTAATTAGGCATATGTCCATTTGGAAGATAATATTTTCATTATATACTTTAAGTTCAACATTTTACAATATTTATGCAGTATTTTTTGTATTTATAGCATTTCTAGTATTTATATATTTTCAGCAATTTTTGGTTTTATATACAAGCATATTTGGATGATAGAATTATTTGTAACGACCCAAGTCGTTACTATGACAAATAGGACTAAACTCGACTAACAAATTAGGACCCCGAGTGACTTCAAAATTAGGGCTAATCAAAATTATCGTTGGATAGAGTATATTTTTATGGTTGTAATGCCCAAGTTAGGGAGCAATCTCGTTAGCAAATACTCCTAAATTAATTTTTGAATTATTTAAATTCAAAAAATTGGAAAAATTAAATACAAGTCTAAATTCAATGATTTTAGTGACATTGGATTAAGAATATTATAAAAAGACTACAGAAAAAATTTCATCAAATTTAGAGCTCTGGATTAATCATAATTAATTTTTAAAACTCTTATCTTTAGAAATTAACAAAAAATAAAATTTTGCTCCAAATTGAAAAACTTTTGTGCGAGTGTATTTCTCTCATCAAGATATATATATCTGTGTTAAGTTTTGTTCTTTTTTGTAAGAGAGAGAAAGTAGAGAGAGAAAGAGTAGAGAGAAAAAGGGGATAAGAATGAGGAAGAGAAGATCAAATTGAATACTCCAAAAAATTATGACAAATTTTCTCTCATCCATCTCATCCAAATAGTGGATGAGAGAGAAAATAATTAATTAAAAAAAACTTATAAATACACCCCCACCCCCTATTTTCTCATCCCCTCCCCGCTCCCTTCTCCCCCACTCCCTCCCCTCCTCTTCTTCTCCCCTCCACTTCCTCCTTCTCTTCCTCGACCACCTCTGATTCCCCCATCAACATCTAGTAAAGTCTCATCAACAATAAGATAGAGTAAGTAATAAGAAAGAGATTAAATATTTTTTATTTTTTCATTTTTTTTTCTTCTTCTAATAATAATAATAATGATATTATTATTATTATTAATGTTAATATTATTCTTATAATTACTATATTTTTGTTTATGAAAAATTTCTTTTTTTTATATATATATTTATATATTCTAATTTCTACAACTTCCATTTCTGTCATTTCTTTTTTTTCTATATATGTACATATTTCTTAATTTCTACAACTTTTATTTCTGTCATTTTATTTTTTTCAATATATGTATATACTTCTTAATTTCTGTAATTTTCATTGTGTCATTTTTTTTTATATGTATATATTTTTTAATTTTTGCAACTTTCATTTCTGTCATTTTCTTATTTTTTTATATATGTATATATTTTCTAATTTCTGTAATTTTCATTTATGTCATATTTTTTCTATATATATATATATATATATTCTAATTTTTGCAACTTTCATTTTGGTCATTTTTTTCTATATATGTATATATTTTCTAATTTTTGTAAATTTTATTTCTATCATTTTTTCTATATATATATATATGTATATATCCTAATTTCTGTATCTTTCATTTGTATAATTTTCTTTATTTTTATATATGTATATATTTCTAAATTTATATAATTTTGGTTTATATCATTTTCTTTTTTTTCTATATATGTATATATTTTCTAATTTTTGCAACTTTCAATTTAGTTATTTTTCTTTCATTTAATATATAAATATATATATGTATATATATATATATATATATTACTTATAATAATAATAATTGTTATATTTTAATGTATAAAGATCAATAAATAATATAATATTAATATTAATATTTTTACTAAAATAAAATAAATGATATTATTATTTTCATTTAAATATTTTAATTGCAGTTTTTACATCGCTATTAAATTTTGACCCACTTTGATATATTTATCTGAGATTTTGTGCTCAAGACTTGAAATAAATGATTAGAAATCAATATCATGGGTTCATTCAAGTTAATCTTAGGTCTATACAGACAATACATTAGGCTAGAACTAGATGATATCTGATAAAATAAGTAGATTGCATATAGCCTTTGAGGGGGAGCGTATAGTTAGTTAGGAACCTACATCTCAAATAGTTAAGTAGACAAACTCATCGATTATTCTATAATTTTGACCAACATAATAAATATTATATATTACTATAATTTCTTTCATAATGAGCACATATCTTAAATATATATATTGCATTCATAATTATGAATATTTTGCAAGCATATCATATTTAAATATTACATTCTATTTGTATAAACTTCTCATGCAGAACCATGCCGCTTAATATTATATGCAAATTTTGATATCCTACAAACTTTACTCAGTCCTTTGTGTCTAATTAAATTGTTTTTTTCTTTTCTTTGTCTTGGTTTGCCTTGTCACACACACACACACACACACACACACACACACATACACATATATATATATATATATATATATATATATATATATATATGTAATTTAAGAATAATTTATGGATCAAGTCTTTGAGGTGGAGCTATGCATGATGGAGTAACTTAGATGCTAATTTTCTTACAGTTTTAAATTTTTACTTATTGTGTAGTAGATTTTGTAAAACAATTATTATCTTAGTAATAAATATTTTTTTTTTAATATTTTGATATTTTAGAATATTACAATTAATGTGGAAGTATGTATTTTATATATCTCTAAATATACTGTTATACTAAATTCTGATATGATCCTGGGGAGTCAGCACCTAACGTTGGATTATGTTTGTTTTGTTTATATTGCATTTTATTTATAAAATTAGCATAAGTAATTTTATCATAATTGGTTAGGATCTTACTTGCTTTTAGTAGTTTATATAAAATGCTTAACCTCTCTTTGCAGTTTTGGGATGAGGTATGTTTATTTACCTCATATTTTGTTTAAGTTATAAATATATGGTTTATAACTTTAATCATTTTTATTGAAGCTTTGTTGCTTCTAAATTTTTTAGGATAGTTTGTGATATTATAAAATAATGAAAATTATTATCTTAAAATGTACTTAGATAATTAACTAATTAGTTTTTCTTTTTTTTTTAGCTAGGACCCTAGATTGTGAGACCAAAAATGTCAGCTTTTGAGCATTTTATGGAGATAGCACCAGAAGGAGAGCAGAGTTAGGAAGAAGTTTGCTTTGTTGTTGAGGATCCTTAGTTAGGATGTTCTTTTATTTCAGTGAGGATGAGTGATTTTCTCGCTTTCATTAAACTTTAATTAAATGTTGTAATAATTCAGGTACTCAGTTTGTATTTTCTTTTACTACACATTTTATTCTGAGTTGAATGCTATTTATTTCAGCATTATGGTCAAATGGATGTTATCTCTTATTTACCTTTGTACTCTGGTATTTATGTATGATCATTTAGTGAAGAATTTAATTCTATATATGATATATCATTCCCTTATTAGTGGATGGTGGTAGAAACTTAAATCTAATGCTAAGTGAGGGAAGTACCATGGCGACCATACCACCGTAAGGGGCGCAGGGCACCACACACCCATCTCCTGTAAGATCTGAGTTTACATAACCCTGTAAAATAATATCAGATCTTTCAAATCATAAGATTTTGTCCGATGTACCTCTTATATACCTTAAGATCCACTTTATCGTATCATAATGGTGCTTTCCTAGGTTTCCCATGAATCTGCTAACCACTCCCACTACATGGGAATATCTAGTCTTGTGCAGATCATCGTGTACATCAAGCTCGCAACTGCTGAAGCATAAGGAACCTTCAGCATATGTTCATTCTCTTCTTCAGACTTCAGCTTCTGCTCCTTAGATAAGTTGAAATGACTTTCTAGGGGAGTGCCCACTAGCTTTGCCTCACTAATGTTGAACCTTTTCAGCACCTTTTCAACATAGTCTTTCTGCGATAGCTTCAGAATTTTTATACTTTTTTCCTTATTTATTCTCATTCCAAGAATCTGCTTGGCCAGCCCCAAGTCCTTAATGTCAAAATCCTTTGACATAAGCTCTTTCATCATCCTTATCTCCTCCATGTCCAATCTTATAATCAGCATATCATTCATATACAGCAATAGAATGATATAGGAGGACTTACACAATTTTATGAAACAGTTAAAGGAAGACCATATAATCGCAAAATTTCCATTAAGAATAATTGTACAGTATGGGAGGCATCATTAGTCTTAGACCAACGTATGAAATGGGCCATCTTAGAAAATCTATCAATAACCATAAATATGTTATCATGACTGATGAATCTATAAATTATATCTAAAATAAAGGAAAATTTCATTCATTTCTAATCTTTAAACTGCAACTTAATCAAATTTTGTCTATCTTTTTAGGAAAATGGCTTATTCAAAGGAGTTCTGAGATATTTAGGCAATTTTCCACATTTTTTCAAAAGAAACCACTGCCGCGCGCTGCAGCGAGTCATTTTGCAAAAATCTGGCACTGACGCGTGCTGCAATGGGTCAAGCTACGAAACTATGGGCACGATTGCGCGCTGCAGCGGTTTAAGTTACAAACCACGGGCACGATCGCGTGCTGTAGCGGAGCATTTTGCAAAATGCTACCGCTACAGCGCGCTGTAGTGGTGCGTTTTGCAAATTGAATTGCTATCGCACGCTGCAACGAAGTATTTTGCGAAATGCTGCCGCTCCAGTGCACTGCAGTAGTGCGATTTGCAAATTAAACCGCTACCGCGCGCTGTAGCGGAGCATTTTGTGAAATGTTCCCGCTATAGCGTGCTGCAGCGGTGCGATTTGCAAAATTCTAGCGCTACAACGCGTGGCAGTGGGACACTTAGTGGATTTTACTAGCACCATTGCACACCGCAGCGTGCCGTAGCGTGCTACGGCGCGTTGTCGCGCGCTGCAGCAGCCCATCGCAATTTTCTCTGGCAGAAGCATTTAATGCAGCTGGGACAAGACCCCCAACCTGCATCTTGTCCCCAGCCATCATTCCCTCTACAGCTGTTACATTTTTAAATGAAAAGGAGGCTTATGAGGTGCTGTATTGGCTAAACAAATGAAGATATTAGTCACCTAACCATTAATTGAGATTGTTGCCATCATTGCTCAGAATTTTTAAATGGAAATGCTAGTTTGGATCTTAAGTGGGATGAATGCAGCCCCTCTCCTATAAATATCACTCATCTTGACTAGAGGAGGGTTCTCATTTTTGCTTAAATCACATAAGTAAGAAGAAGGGTTGCATAGTGGAAGAGAGGAACTCCCCAAGGGAGGAAGAGCCAATTTACCAATGAGAAGAAGAATGAAGGCAGCACTAGTCACCTAAGGGAGAAACTTCAAGAAGGAGAAGAAGGATCTGGAGAACTTCTAAGGAACGTTCCTAGTATCTTCTAAACTCTTCTTTTGTAAATTCTTTTCTTAGTTGATTATGAAAGGGTCTTTATCCATGTATATGTTCTTTTTCATCTCTTTTATAATGGATAGCTAAATCTCCCTTGGGGAGGGTTGGGGTAATCCCATGTGTTTGATAATTATATTTTAATTGTATGAAGTTTTCCTCAAGTATTAATAAAATATATGAACTCAATGCCTTTCTCAAGAAATGCTTAGTAGTAATGAACTCAAGAACTGATTGTGAATTAAATGAAAATGAATTAATGAACTCAAGAACTAAAGTGTCTTGTGCTCCATAGCTCACCTTTGGTTAGATGCTAAATTTATGAGTGCATAAGGGCTTAGAACTATATGAGAAAAGTTCTTGAGCTTAGTGCACCTTAATCTAAGCTCAACTAAAGTGTTGATGCATATGATGCTAAGACCCACTAAGTGAGCTCCTTAGCTCAACATAATTAAGGGAGGGAAAGAAATAGTTATGTGCTCATGAACGAGGTGACATAGTCATTGAGCCCAACATATTATTCCCTCATTTCAATTATGTGCGATGCGAGTGACGCTCATAGTAGAATCAATGCTTATAAGATCTTAAAAATTTAATAATCCTCATCTCCTTGATCAAGAGATAAGATGAAAATTACATATCTAAAATCTTATAAGAATCTTTATGTCGAAATAGAACCGACTGTATGTTCATTTCGTGCACAAGATTTGAACTTGTGAAACCTTGAGTTAAAACTCAAGGAGGAACAATGTGCACTTAATTTAATTTAAAGTAAATGAAAGACTACGCTTGAGGAATCATCATACATTAGTAACTTATCATAACATGTGGGATGAACCTAACTCTCCTCTTCCTTTTATCTGATTCAATTTTTACTTAGTGATTATTGTGCTTAGTTCAGAACCAACTCAAACCAATTACATCATAGCTTAAACATTAGTGAGAATAGATAAACCTTAGTAACAAAATAATCAATTCTCTGTGGTTCAATAAATTCTGGAAACTAACACTTTCCACTTATTACTTCCGATCATGTACAGTTGCGTGCAAACACAGATGTGTATTTGCAGTCTGTCAAGTTTTTGGCGCCGTTGCCGGGGAATTGGAATTTATTTTGTATTAAGGATAATCTATAAGTAGCTAGTGATTTAAGTATTTTCTTACATATACTTTTAGTTTTTGATTTTTGTAATTATAAACATTTACTTTTTTGTTTTTGTCCTTTTATTTATGTTAAATTTCTGAACATTATTGTTAAATTTGCTAAGGTAAGGGTGTCACCCTTGGGATTGCTCAAATCGAGCAATTCTATGGGCTCGAGGAGGTACATTCTTGCTCTTACTTGGAACTCTTGGAGTCTCACCAAGACCCCCTTGATCTCGTGTCGGAACTCGTCCACGAAAATACTGAATGGGAAAGAGAATTAGCCAACATTCCTTATTCCGAATTAACAGATACGAGTAGTGCTTGGCTAGTCTTCATTTCTAGCTTTGTCATGCCTACGATTCACTTGACTGAAGTGACCCTTGCCAGAGCACTCCTCTTGTGCTCATTGGTTAGGCCGAGCAAGATTCACATCTCGAGTATTATTCATGACATGTGGGATGAACCTAACTCTCCTCTTCCTTTTATCTAATTCAATTTTTACTTAGTGATTATTGTGCTTAGTTCAGAACCAACTCAAACCAATTACATCATAGCTTAAACCTTAGTAACAAAACAACCAATTCTCTGTGGTTTGATAAATCCCATAAACTAACACTTTCCACTTATTACTTCAGACCATGACACTTGCGTGCAAACGCAGATGTGTATTTACAGTCTGTCAATAACCATGAGCTGTTCGAGGTAACCCAAGAACAAAATTCATTGATAAATCTTCCAGGCCTATAAGCAACAGGAAATGCCGTGTATTGATCAGATTTTTGTTTAGTAACTTTAGCTTGTTTGCAAGTTTAACATTGAGCTACTAGTTTTTGAATATCTCATTTTTGGGAAGGCCAAGAAAATCTATTATCCATCAAGCATATTATTTTATCCTTTTCAAAATGGCTAATAATTCTTTCTGAGTGCAGTTAAAAAATCAAAAACTACATAAGAGAAGACATTGGAATGCAAAGTTTCTTTTCATGACCATGTTGCATTTAAGGTTAGCAGTTTGCCCAAGTGCTCCATGTAAATTAAATGAAAGTTCAGGCACATTGGGTGAGTACTCATCTCAAATTCATTCAAATCCATAAATTTTAAATTCTGAATAGGAGATGGTTATTTCCACCCTTGATAATGCATCAGCAGATTTGTTTTCAATTCCTAATTTATGTTTAAGGGAAAATGAATAGTCTTGGAGAAACTCAACCCATTTGGCATGTTTATAATTTAACTTTCATTGGGTATTGGTAAATTTAAGGGCATGATGGTCTGAGTTAAGAATAAAGTCATTGTGTAAGAGATAGTGTCTATAATGCTATAATGATTAGATGATAGTATAAAATTCCCTATAACATGTTGAGTATCATTTCTTTGCATCATTCAACTTCTCACTAAAGAAAGTAACAGAATGATTTCTTGACTTAAAAATCCTCCAATTCCAACTCTAGATGCATCACAAGTCACTTCAAAGGTTTTAGAAAAATTAGGGAGTCAAAGGACTGTGACTGCTGTCATTAAAACTTTAATTTGTTTTAAAGCCTTTTAAGCTGTTGGGGTCTAACAAAACTTGTCTAACTTCAGTATATCAGTGATTAGCGCTTCAATAGCACTAAAGTTTCTAATGAATCACCTATAAAATTTTGTGAGGCCATGAAAACTCCTTACTTCAGTAAAATTTTTAGGAGTTGGCCACTTCATCATTGCCTTAACTTTGGTCAAGTCAAGTTTTATTTCTTCAGATAAAATGATAAAACCTAAGAATATCACCTCAGTTTGTAAGAATAAACATTTTTTAAAATTAATGTATAACTTCTCTATTTTAAGGGTCTCAAAAATTTATCTAAGATGATTAAGGTGGTCTACTTTATTTGAGCTAAGAATTAATATATCATCAAAATAAAATATCAAAAATTTTCCTATAAATTTCTTAAGAACAGTATTCATCAATCTCATAAATGTACTAGGTGCATTCAAAAATCTAAATGGAATGACCAACCATTCATAGAGTCTATCAGGGGTCTAAAAGCTGTTTTCCATTCATCTCTAAATATAATTCTAATTTGTTGATACCCACTTTTCAAATAAATCTTAAGAAATAAGTTTTCTCTTGAGATTAATTCTAACATGTCATCTAATCGAGGAATGGAGAATTGATATTTAATAGTGATTTTATTAATTGCCCAACTATCTATGCACATTCTCCATGTTCCAACCTTCTTTGGAGTTATTCGAGCATGGGCCGCACAAGGACTAAGAATATTTTGTTTAAATCCTTTCTCAAGTAACTCAGTGACTTATCTCTTAATTTCTGCATGTTTTGTGGGGTTCATTCTATAATGAGGAAGGTATGGAAGTTGTGAACCTAAAACTAAGTCTATAGCATGTTGGATAGATTAAAATGGTGGTAATTCATTTGGGAGTTCCTCCATAGCAATTTCTCTAAATTCATAAAGGAGAGGTAAAACATCTTTAGGAATGAGAATATCATTAATATTTAAGTTAACTTCTTTTATATGTAAAAGGTAAGCATTGGTCGGATCAGAAAATTCTTTTCTTAAGGTTCCAATTCTCGTTGAGCTTACATCAAACATTGAAGAAGAATGAGCAAATAATCTAGAACTAGGATTAGTCATAGGATCCCTTATCACGATCAGTTAAACTGAGAAAACCTTGATCTTCATATCCACTACGTGGCCTTCATAAGATCCTACAAATCCTAACCTCATAGTCTAATTGGCAAAAGTTTGATGGTTTTATTATTATATTAAGAACATATGTGTTCTCTCTACCATAATAAATTACACTCAAGTCATAAAGCCATGATCGCCCAAATAGAATATGAGCGATATCCATAGGAAGCACATCACACCTAATTTTATCCTCATAAATACCAATCTTGATTGGAACTAAACATCGATTAATGATGGGAAGCGAAGTATGGTTAACCCAACTAACATGAAAGGGTTGGGGATGAGGATCAATTTTTAAATTGGCTCTTAATATAGCATTGGTGGAGATAATATTCATTACATTACCCCCATCAATAACTAACCTACACCTTTGCTCATTGCACACAACATACATGCTAAAAATATTTCTTCTCCTCCAATATTCTTCTTCATTCTTAGATATTGTATGGCATCTCATCACATTAATTTAAGGATCATCCAAAAATTCTTCATCTGATAATGGGGTATCATCATAAACTTCTTCTAAGGTTTTATCTATAGGGTCATGAACTTCATCTAACAATAAGATTTTGTGCTTTTAATTGGTTCTACATGTAATCTCTCTTATGACATTTGAAACAAAAGATATTGATGTAACACATCCTAAGAATATTATCAAAGGCCCAATAGCAAGAGCATTGGCTAAAGTTCAAGGGAAGATTTGAAGGTGGGCCTAACTACAATAGCCCAATCAAAAGCCCAATAAAGAGCCTAAATATTGGGCTTACTATTTGTATTTTATTTTTATTAATATTGTACTTTATTTATTTATTAAGGCACATGTTTGGCCAGCCATGTCATGAGAAAAATATTTAATGTAAGTAGTTGGAGTTACTTTCTCATTAATTGCCAACTACCCATCTTTCCCTTCAAAATTTCCCAAAGCTTATAGGACAAGAGACTTGTAGTGCCTATAAATATGAGCTGAAATATAATGTAATGAAATAACTTGAATGTAGGAATTTTGTGGTGAATAGCTCTCATATTGATTTTGTGGTAAATATGAGGCTGAGCTGAAATATAATGTAATCAAGTTTATTGCCTATCTTTGGTGAGTTGGGTTGTTATCTTATTTATATTTTATTTTCTAACTATACTTGTGGTAGCCCAGCCCCATCATGGTCCTGTTAACTCTTAAGTTAACATGATTATGGTGGAGTGATCACCTAATGATAAGATCCTTACTTATGAATAAATTATGCATATATCATAATCCATTATAATTAAGGAGTTTGCCATTTATATGAACTATTTCAGTAAATGAAAAGTACATGAAAGTATAGTGCGGAAGTAAAATAGTAAACATCCATCCATCACAATATAAGAATCCAAACATTCAACTAAGAATAAGTAAAGCAGCAAAAAGTAAGGCTTAACCTGTATTATTACAACATAATTTAATAGTTTATGCAGAAATGAAATAAATAAGCCTCTCATCCTCACAATGCAGAAAAGAAAGTAATGAAAAGCTAAGAGTCTTCAGCCACGCGATCCTCCTCCAAAGGCAAGTCTTCAGATGGTTCCACAACTTCAAATAACTCTGAATCTATCGTTATCAGGTTCATAATGATAGGGCCCCAGCTAACAAAAGAAAAGTCTTAATTAGATAAAATGTCTAAGTACAATTTAGGTTGTATATTATTCAATTTATTTTATGATATCACCATTAAAACTCAACATACAAACAAGCAAAGGAGCAGAACACATAAGAAAAGAAAGACAATTATAGACAATAAGTTTATAACTTTAAACAAAAGAGAGGAAGTAAGCACATACCTCTAGCTATAGCTGTAATAAAGTTAGGCACAAAATAAGAAATACTAATAACTGAAAAGAAAACTCATCCTAAACATACTTATGATCAATATAAGTTTATGCTAATTAATATAAAGTGACGAGACATGTGAAACATTTAAATTACTGAAAGCAAAACTAATATTCTATATGTATATAATCAAACAAATAAAATTGGCATCCTATAAATAAATAGTGCTAGTAAATGCAATAAGATGGTAAATAAGAAAATGCTGAAATGTAGAAAAGTAAATTGAAAGCAATAAATATAAAATTGAAAACTATCATGGCTACTCAAGCCATTCAAACTAAAAGTACAACAATCTCACTTAGACTGATGGGCTAAGGTAGAAGCTCTGAATTGAATATGCATAAAATCACTTAGCTTGATGAGCTAAGGCAGAAATATTTGAACTGAATAAGCACGAACTCACTTAGCCTGCTAGGCTAAGGCAAAAACACTGAATGTTATTAAGTAGAAGTGCACTTACAGCTAATACTACCATATCAGATCCTGACTATATGGGCAAAAAGTCTATTTCTCGCCACCCTAGGCAACCAACGCTTAACTAGGCATGGATAGACTTGTCGAACACTAGCAGTCGTTGTGCTATGCCAGACCCAAATGAACTGAAGAGGCATACTAGTTAGGTCACAACCTACTAAACTGAAAACCAAACAACTGAAACACTAATAAAAATATGAATGATATTTATGCAAATTCAAAGTTGACACAAGATACTCATCAAATATCCTATGTCCAATATGTGTGACCAAGGTATAAAGCTCAATACAAGGTAAGCAGAGCATCAAATATCAAAGTGAGCAAGATACTCTACTAGAACATAGGTGATATCCATTATTATCTAATTTATTTATTCTATCTACTCTAAGTTACACAAGTTCAGGATCTCCAATTCCTACTATCGAGTGTAACTCAGATTCACGACCTTATAAGTTGAAAATGATTAGGACTAGCTAGGTCATAATCATACATAAATCAATGTCGACTACAAGTCTAATAAATCAATCTACCTAATTTGTTTGTTTAAGCAACCCAAACTATCTTGTTTATTGCGCATTTCCGAGTGAGTTACATTCGTTTTTATGAGGATGATCAATCCTATGGAGAGGCCATTGGTATGCATTATTTGCCATTTCTTCTAAGAGTTCGTAAGCTTCCTCTTGGGTTTGACCACTGATAGAGCCGTCGGCAGCTGCATCAATGAGTATCCTTGTAGGAGCATTCAAACCATTGTAAAAGGTTTGCACTTGCATCCATAAGGGAAACCCATGATGTGGGCAACGCCTTAGGCATTCCTTAAATCGGTCCCATCCGTCATATAGTGTCTCGCCTTCCAACTGAGTGAAGTTGGTTATCTCAATTCTCAACCGAGCAATTTTTGCCGGATGGAAATATTTGGTTAAGAATTTCTTAGCCAAATCATCACACGTCCAGATTAAATCACTTGGAAGAGAACTGAGCCAACTCTTGGCTCTATCTCGCAAAGAAAATGGGAAAAGCCATAATTTAACTGTCTTCAGAGATGTCGTTAAATTTGAAGGTGTCACATATTTCAAGGAAAGTTGAAATATGTGAGTTTGGATCTTCAGTGGCCAATCCCCCAAACTGATTATTTTGAACCATACTTAGAGTGGAAGGTTTGATCTCAAAATTATTAACTTCTATATTAGGCCTTACAATTGCATGGGGGATTCTCCTAACAGTGGGTAGTACATAATCTCTTAGTGCTCTTCCCCTAGGCTCTCCTAATGGCTCTCCTAGATTTTCATTGTAGTTATCCATAACAGTTTGTTAGTTCGAAAGGTTTTATTTTCTCCTAGGCTACAAGTAGGTTCTTTCAATTTCTGAGTCAAATAGATAATTCATGCAAACTCTTCTACTTATACACTACAATAATTAGGCTATCAAGAACAAATTTAGCAATAATGTTCAGAAATTCAACAAAAATAAAAGAAACAGAAAAGTAAGTTGTTAGTGCCTATAATTACAAAAATAAAAACTAAAAGTATATGCAAGGAAATACTTAAATCACTAGTTACTTATATATTATCCTTAATACGAAACAAATTCCAATTCCCCGGCAACAATGCCAAAAACTTGACAGACTGTAAATACACGTCCGTGCTTGCACGCAAGTGTACGTGGTCTGAAGTAATAAGTGGAAAGTGTGAGTTTTCGGGATTTATCGAACCACAGAGAATTGGATGTTTTGTTACTAAGGTGTATCTATTCTCACTAATGTTTAAGCTATGAGTATTTGGTTTTAGTTGGTTCTAGATCAAGCACAATAATCACTAAGTAGAAAATAAGTCAAATAAAAGGAAGAGGAGAGTTGGGTTCATCCCACATGTCATGATAGGTCACTTATGCATGATGATTCCTCAAGTATTAATCTTTCATTTACTCAGATTTAAATCGAGTGCACATTGTTATTCCTTGAGTTTTATCTCAAGAATTCACAACTTCAAATCTTGTGCATGAAATGAACACACAGTCAGTTTTATTTTGGCACAAAGATTCTTATAAGAGTTTAGGTTTGTAGTTTTTATCTTATCTTTTGATCAAGGAGATGATGATTATTTAATTTTTAAGATCTTATAAGCATTGATTCCACTAAAAGAGTCACTCGCATCGTACATAGTTGAAATGAGGGATTTAATATATTGGACTCAAGGACTATGTCACCTCATTCATGAGCACACAACTATTTCATTCCCTCCCTCAATTATGTTGAGCTAAGGAGCTCAATTAGTGGGCCTTAGCATCACACGCATCAACACTTTAGTTGAGCTTAGATTAAAATGCACTAAGCTCAAGAACCTTCTCACATAGTTCTAAGCTCTCATGCTATAACAACCCAGATATTGTTACCCATTAATTAGTAACCTAATTGACTATAATCTTTTTCTATTATTCATATAATAGTATTAGGAGCTTCCATTTCAAATTTCGTGCATATTGGAGAGCATTTGTCGATTTCCAGCATTTTCTAGTTTTCTGATAATTCTGAGATTTAAATAATTTAGGCATTCTCAGAATTTGTCTCATCTCTTCTTGAAGAGATGGGTTACTAGATTCAGCATCCTTTACTATTGAGGAAGAAGAATTTGCGTATCCTGAATTAGCCCTTTTATTCAGGTGATGCAGATCCAAGTACTTGAAGGGCTTATAAAGAATTATGGTTCCACTTAATTTTAAATAATTTACATATATAAGTGAGAGAGAGTGATTTACTTACTGCATTTTTCTCTTACTTTTAAAAAGGTTTGTAATATTGGTTTATAAAATACTTAAGTTACTTTTGCCTACATTTATTAATCTGTGCTATATCTTCTATATTTAAAACTGCTTGGAATGAATGAGTGGATTAATAAAAATTACTTTTATTGTAAATACTTGCATTATTGTATTTATATCTTACTTTTCATTCATTTAACTTAATAATTACTCATAAAGTGACTTGGCCACTTAGCCTCTACACTTGATTTGCTTTCTTCTAATTAAGTGTTGGGTGCTAAGATAATATCCTAATATTTGGATTAATCTTCTATCCAATTATTAGGGTTGTTAATCAAGTGTTGGGTGCTAAGGTAACATCCCAATTATTGGATTAATCTTCTATCCAATTATTGGGGTCGTTACACATGCACTCATAAATCTAGCATCTAACCCAAGGTGAGCTATGGAGCACAAGACACTTTAGTTCTTGAGTTCATTAGTCCATTTCCTTTGATTCACAATCAAGACTAAAATGATATTAAGCATTTCTTGAGCAAGGCATTAAGTCCATAACTTATATTAATACTTGAGGAAAGCATCATACAAATGAAAGTAACTATCAAACATATGAGATTATCCCAACCCTCCCCAAGGGAGATTTAGCTCTCTATTACAAAAGAGATAAAAAAGAACACATACATGGATAAAGATCCTTTCATGATCAACTAAGAAAAAAAATTACAAAATAAGGGTTTAGAAGATACTATGAATGTTCCTTAGAAGTTCTCCAGACTCTTTTTCTCCTTGCTTGAAGTTCCTCTCCTAGGTCACTAGTGCTGCCTTTCTTCTCCTTCTCCTTAGCAAAATGAGCTCTTCCACCATTGGGGAGTTCCTCTCTTCCACTATGCAGCCCTCTTCCTTACTTAGTTGAAGTGAGCAAAAATTGAAACCCTTCTCTAATCAAGAGAAGAGGTATTTATAGATGAAGGCTGCCTCTTCATTCTTCAAATCCAAAAACTAGCACATTCCTTTAAAATCTGAGCAATAATGGCAAAAACCAGTTAATGGATGAGGTGACCAATTCTTTCATTTATTTTAGCCATTACATCACCTCATAAGCCTCTTTTCCATTTAAAAATGTAGCAGCTGCAGAGGGAATGATGGTTGGAGACAAGATGCTGTTGAGGGTCTTGTCCCAGCCGCATTAAATGCTTCTGCCAGAGAAAATTGTGGCGGGCCGCTGCAGCGTACTGTAGCGCGCTGTGGTTTGCAAGATGAACCGCTGCAGCGTGCGATCGCACCCGCTGTTAGCAAACTGAACCGCTGCAGCGCGCGATCGCACCCGCGATTCACAAATTGAACCGCTGCAGCGCGCGACAGCGCCTAAATTTGCAAAATAACCTGCTGCAGCGCGCTGTAGCGCGCAGCAGCAGTTTTCTTTGAAAAAATCTGGAAAGTTTCACCAATGACTCAGAATTCCTTGGATAGACATTTTTCCTGAAAAGATACACAGAATTTGATTAAGAAAGTAGCTTTAAAATCAGAAATGAATGAAATTTTCCTTTATTTTAAATATAATTTATGGATTCATTAGGAGGAATCGAGTACCTTGATTGACTGTTGCAGAGGGCTCGAAACTTTGCTCGGGAGGTGCACTCAATCTTTTTGAAGATTAATGTAGTTACTCGAGAAATAAGGTTAGGTTGAGGGTTAAAATTGAGAGAAGAGCAGCGCGAATCGCCATCTGGAGCGGCTGGCTAGCTACGATCCACGCGCATCTCCGAGGGTGGCACGCGCGATCGAGACGAAGGAGCTGAAAATGCAACTATTCGATTTTTGATCGGACGGTCGGGATCGGCCGCTTGATTAAATTTCGGAGGGTTTAACAACGTGAAAATGGAGACGATGCCAAATAATCCAACTTAATTATTTTATTATTCAGTTAATTTTAAACCAATTTTATTAATTAAAATTAGTTATTTAAATGTATCCCAAAATTTTTCAATAAATCACCCCTAGTTAATTGAAAGGTGAGGAACACAACGGTGAAGTCGGATTTTTATTCCGACGAGTATTTAATTATTCAAATTTTGGGTATTTAAAATATATTGAAATATTCGACGAAAATCCAATGACTTCCAAATACCTCCAAAACATCACCCCTAGCTAAAGTGGGGGTGGTGAACGCAATGGTGATGTCAGATTTTTGATTTGAGGTTTAAATAAATATATCAATTTCTAGGGTTTCTAGAAATTCTCAAAATCAGGATTTGATCCATTTGATTCCTAATTTGGACTAGGTCTTGGTAGTGAGTTCCTAATGACTTAATTAGTGTACTGGAACCATAATTAGGACATGGATTAGACCTAATTTACCTAATTAATAACCTAGATTGTTACAATACTCTTATTCTCATAACCTCAAATTATCCACACATCTTCTCCAGCATCTTAAGTATCATCTAAACTTATTAAATCATTATCTAATCTCTCAAACACTCTCTAAACTCCACCATAACCACCATAGCCAAATCTAAAAATAGCCCAACCTAGTCTTCTTCCTTACCCCTTGACACCCAACTAAACACCATCAAACATAGCCATTTACTCTAGTTCCAAACTACACATCTTAGGCTACCTATATTAATTTATTTATATCCATTTAACCCACTAAAACCCCACTTATAAAAGGGATATTTTGAATCAACCCAAACTAGGCCTGATTTGGAGTAGGCTTGGCTTTCTTTTAGATAGTCTACTCTAAGCCCATAACCAACCCACCACAAACTCTAAAAATCATCCTTAGATATTATTCTACCAATCTATTCAATATTTAAATACTTAATTTACCAAAAAAAAGGCAGCTCATAAGCATCATATTTTGGTATCAGAGTGAGGTTGGGAAAGCTGGAAAAAAAAAACTCGGCATGAGGAATAAATTTTGGTGAAATCTTCTCCACAAGCTTTTGAGTCTTGCCAACAAGTGCAAGGAGTTAGCAAACCTCCACTTGCACAGTCTAACTTTTTAGCAGGAGATATAGTTCCCCGCATGCTGACTCCATCCTTTTTAGACATTGACTACACTATCACTGAGGAGGCTCCTAATGAACAAGATAAAGAGCATCATTTTCTCATTCATTGGAAGAATAAGCTGCCTACAGAAGACACATGGCTAACACGTACATATTTGGAAGATATAGACCCATAATTAGTAGAAGATTACTTGGATTTTAACTCTTAGGTGCAGAGTTTAATTAGGCCGACAGAAGTTGATGTAGCACATCCTAAGAATATTATTAAATGCCCAATAACAAGAGCCATGGCTAAAGTTCAAGGGAGGAATTCGAAGGTGGGCCCAATTACAGGAGCCCAATCAAAAGCCCAATAAAGAGCCCAAATATTGGGCTTATAATTTGTATTTTGTTTTTAATTATTAAGGCACATGTTTGGCCAACCATGTTATGAGAAAAATATTTATTGTAAGTAGTTGGAGTTACTTCCTCACTAATTGCCAACTACCCATCTTTTCCTCAAAATTTTTCCTTCATATTTTCCCTCCAAAGCTCATAGGGCAAGAGACTTGTAGTACTTATAAATATGAGTTGAAATATAATGTAAGGAAGTAACTTGAATGAAAGAATTTTGTGGTGAATACTTCTCATATTGCTTGGTGCTTGGTGGTGTCAAGTTTATTGCCTATCTTTGGTGAGTTAGGTTGTTATCTTATTTATATTTTATTTTCTAACTATACTCTGATTCTCGTAACCTCAAACCATCCACACATCTTCTCTAGCATCTTAAGCATCATTTAGAATTATTAATTCATTATCTAATCTCTCAAACACTCTCTAAACTCCACCACAACCTCCATAGCGAAATCTGAAAATAGCCCGACCTAGTCTTCTTCCCTACCCCTCGACACCCATCTAAACACCATCAAACCTAGCCATCTACTCCAGATCCAAACTACACATCTTTGGCTACCTATATTAATTTATTTCTAGCCCTTTAACTCATTAAAACCCCACCTACAAAAGGGATATTTCAAATTAGCCCAAATTAGGCTCGATTTGAACTAGTCTTGGCTTTCCTTTTAATAGTCCACTTTAAATCCATCACCAACCTACCACAAACTCTAGAAATTATTCTTAGACATTATCCTACCAATACATTCAATATTTAAATACCTAAATTACCAAACAAAGGCAACCCACTAGTATCAAATATATTTAATATTATTAGAGCCTCCTTCTTTGGGTGGATAATTTAAGCTAGAGGGTGGAATGGGTATGGTAGCTAACTTATAATATGAATTAAAAGTCACTTGAGCTCTAGTTCATATTATAGAAGCTGACTTCTTTTATTGTTCAACAAGTATAGCATAATGGAAAGCTTTTTTTAAGGTTTGGGGATCAAAAAGTTCAACCTTATTTCTAATTTCCATTCTAAGCCCAATAACAAAATTATTAGCAAGTTGCCAATCATTATCCATACAATTGGTCCTAGAAATGAGATCCTCAAAAGTATTTAAGTATTTTGTTACATAAAGAGAGCCTTGCCTTAGAGTTAGCAATTGTCCATGTAACTTCTTATCATGATGTCGAGGATAATATTTGACCTAAGCATTTCTTTCATCTTTATCCAAGTAAGATTTGTCCTTCCTAACCTTTGTTCTTTTGCTAAAATATTTATCCAATAAATCTTAGCATGACCAGTCAATTTCATCTTAACAAAAAAAATTTATTGATAATCATCCATCCTATACCAATCAAAGAAGCCATCTATTTGGGTTAACCAATCTAAGAATATTTTTGGATCAAGTGTGCCATCATAGCAGAAGCTTCAACTTTAACTCTCATAGAGGGATCATTAAAATTATTAGCAACTCATTGGTAGTCTCTTATTTATCCATTCTTAGGGTTTAGTTTTCTTTGATGAGGTTGGGGAGGTGGTGGAACATGGGTTGGTAATCACTTGCATTTATGTATAAGCCATCATCTTCCATAGGTACTTTAAGGTTATGGATAGGATGTTGAGCATAATCTTTATTATTTTGCAAGAGGCTTAAGATGATTTGCATTTGATTATTAATTTCTTATATTTGAGTTTTATTTTCCTCAAATAATTCCATAGTCTTTGTTTCATATTCATGAATCCTAAGATCTAAGGAATCTACTATCTTGGTCAAGTTCTCGATTTGGTCTTGGGAAATTAACTTTGGTGCTATTTTTTATTTCTTTTTTTATAAGAAAATATGAGAAAAAAAATGCTAGATTTGAGAAGGTGAAATAGAAAATTTAAATGTAAGAACAATGTGAATTATAAGTTTAAAGAACTTACAGGTGATGAGGGGGGCACTTGGCCACTTACGTCCCAAGCTCTCCTTAGGTTGTTTACGCCATTTTGACAAAGTTCTTCTTAACTTCGCAATACACTAGGTTTTATATAAGTATATTCTTATGCATATAAGTTTATTGCAAATAAATGTTTTTTTATTTTTATTTTTTCTTGATTTAAAAGCCTTATTTTCTTAAGAATTACAAATTAATTTAAGTTAAAAGTAAGCAACTAATATTATCACAAATATCAAATATAGAAAGTAAAGAAGTTCATATAATCTTTTTGTTTGCATCAAGGTAAAGGCTTCAATATTAAGTGGAACACTCACTTTCCATATTTTCACTCAAGTAAATGTTTAAACAAGGATATTGGTTAGGCTATATAATGGTACTCACTAATTGGAGTTCATGCACACTATCAACTTGCAAGTAATATGACAAATTTCTAAGCAATTAATATGAAAAATATTAACTCATAAAAAGGATTAACTTACCTTGCACTTGTTGGCATGACTCAAAATCTAGTGGAGAAAATTTCACCCAAATTTATTCCTCATGTCGAGATGATTTTTTTTTCAGCTTTCCCATCCTCGCTTTGATGCCAAAATATAATGCTAGTGGGCTGCTTTTTTTTTTTTGAAAAATTAGGTAATTAAATATTGAATGGATTGGTAGGATAATGTCTAAGGATGATTTCTAAAGTTTGTGGTGTGTTGGTTATGGGTTTAGAGTGGACTATCTAAAGAAAAACCAAGACTAGTCCAGATCGAGACTAGTTTGGGCTGATTCGAAGTATCCCTTTTGTATGTGAGATTTTAATGGGTTAAAGGACTAGAAATAAATTAATATAAGTAGCCTAAGATATGTAATTTAGATATGGAGTAGATGGCTAGGTTTGATGGTGTTTAGATGGGTGTCGACGGGTAGGGAATAAGACTAGGTCGGGCTATTTTCAGATTTGGCTGTGGAGGTTGTGGTGAAGTTTGGAGAGTGATTGTGAGATTAGATAATGATTTAATAATTTTAAATGATACTTAAGATGTTGGAGAAGATGTGTTGACGGTTTGATGTTATGAGAATAAGAGTATAGTTAGAAAATAAAATATAAATTAGATAACAACCTAACTCACAAAAGATAAGCATGAAAATTTAACACCACCAAGCACCAAGCAATATGAGAGCTATTCACCACAAAATTCTTTCATTCAAGTTACTTCATTATATTATATTTTAGCTTATATTTATAGGCACTACAAGCCTCTTTTCCTATGAGCTTTGGAGGGAAAATATTGAGGGAAATTTATGAGGGAAAGATGGGAAGTTTGCAATTAGTGAAGGAGTAACTCCAACTACTTACATTAATTTTTTTTCTCATGACATGATTAACCAAATATGTGCCTTAATAAATAAAAAAAGTACAATATTAATAAAAACAAAATTCAAATGGTAAGCCCAATATTTGGGCTCTATATTGAGCTTTTGATTAGGCTCTTATAATTAGGCTCACATTCAAATTCTTTTCTTAAGCTTTAGCCATGACTCTTGTTGTTGGGCTTTTGATAATTTTCTTAAGATGTGCTACATTATGTCATCTCCAAGATATACTTTCCCCAAGTCACCCTTAGTGTAGTTCTTAAAGGCACTCCTTGATGGAGTCGCATAAAGGATGCGCCCGAGTTCATCACCCATGACTCCGTGTTGACAAGTAAGAGGATCAATGCATCCTGATCCTCCTTGGTTGAAACATTCACAGTGGGGCACATAACCTTGCATCCACCACTTGGCTTCTTTAGGGTAGGGCAGTCCTTCTTGAAGTGACATGCCTTCCCACAGTTCCAACAATCCGGCTTTACTTTTTCGGGTCTTGATTTTCTTTGTCGAGACATTGCCCTATTTTTGTTATGTATCCTTTCAATATGTCTTCCCTTGCTTTCAGTATTCAACACTGAGGTGGAAGCTCCCCCATGAGATTTCTTCTGCACCTCCTCATTCAGCACAAGCCCGATAATATTGTTGAATCTCAATGATGCTTTTCCTGATGAGTTACTGATGGCTGCAACGAGCCCATCCCAATTGTCAGGTAATGAAGAGAAAAACAACAAAGCTTGAACCTCGTTATCAAAACTGACGCGCACCAAATTTAACTAGCTCGTCACTGTGTTGAACCCATTGAGGTGTTTAGTCGCTGAATGACCATCCGTCATCTTCATGTTGAATAGTCATTTCATCAAGAAAACTTTATTTGAAGCTGAGGGATTCTCATACATTTTCATCAGGGAATCTATGAGATCTACATTGGTTTTCTCATTAACAATGTTGAATGCAACAGAAGAAGACAATAATAATCGAATCAAACCCAGTGCAGTTCTATCGAGAATTTTCCATTTTTTGTCAGTCATAGTTTACATGTTTTCTATCGACTCCTTTCAATGGAAGATATAATTGTTTTTGTAAAGCAGACCCTCCATTTTCATTTTCCAGAACATAAAGTTCGTACTGCTGAATTTCTCTATCTTGTGTCTCATCTCGTCGGCTATTTCTCTTACTCAAACAGCAAACCCTATAACCAACAAGGTAACCTCGCTCTGATACCACTTGCTGGTACTACTGCGAACTTCTTACACCGAGAACACACCACAATGGAAGCGATTGGATCGTCCGGGGACCATGGTCGAGTTGACGATTACCAAGCAAACATAAAATCACAAATCCACAAGCAATAGATCACACAACACAAGCATGCAAGATATCACAAAAATGCAAGCATTTAAACACATAAATTTACGTGGGAAATCAAGAATTAGAAAAATTACGGAGCCATACAATACAGAAAATTTCACTATGAATCTTGGAATGTATAGAGTTACAAAGAGTTTCACATTTGACAGGCAACACAAGCTCTTACTCTAAGATGTAGAGGAGGAGTATCATCACCAACATGCAAGGGCTCCATTGCACTGCAGCATCCTTAGGGTTTCACCGTGGGATCTCTTCCTCACAGTGCTGTCAAAGCCTCTCAATCTGAAATGTCAACTTATGAAACTCCTCCAAACTTGTTTCCTTAAATATCCAGCTCATTTCTGAACCCCAAGTGGTCCAAAATTCCCCCCAAATGACTTTAAGGCGAAACCTGAACCGAAGTAGAATTCCGTCAAGCGCTACGACGCGCTGTAGCGCCCGGGCTTCAGGTAGTTAGGCGCCAAGGCGCGCTGTAGTGCCCTGGTTTCTGTTTGCCTGTCGATGCAGTGCGCTGTAGCGCCCACCTCTCGGGATGACTGTCGCTGGGGCGCGCTGTAGCACCTGATTCCGTTGTAGCACCTGATTCCGCTACGACGTGCTATAGCACCCACCTCTCGGGATGATTGTCACTGGGGCGCGCTGCAGCACCTGATTCTGCTGCTGTGCGCTACAGCGCCTGTGCTGATGCTGGACTTTACACCTTATTTCGAATCGCCTCGGAACCTCCCGGAAGCTCATTGGAGCACCATTAGCATCTACATGATGAATTAAATGATATTCACAACACAACATAAGTTGTTTTGTTCAATGATATCTCATCTATGACATCTTAAACTTTCAAGAATGTCACTACCTAATTTGACAATTTGTTCGCTAGGGCGAGTGCTTCACTTGATCAGAGCTGCGCCTCACCAAGCCGACGCAGAGCCGCTTTTTCGCCGGAATCTCAGCTCGCCTCGTCTCTCCATTTTGCGGCGCATCTGCTCAAGGTAACTGCAAAAATTCACCATCTTTGTGAGAATGATTTGCTGAACCAACGCAGCGCCACTGTGCATGTATGAGAAGGATTTGAAAGTCAGCCCATTTTCAGAAAAGTATTGGAATTGTGGGTACTGGTTCCGGTATTCTTGCTAGAGCCAAAATCAAACTAGAAATAGCTGCCATCCAATACTTTTTATTTTTCTCAAATTGTGTTTCTTGTATTTTTTTTTTTTAATTGGAAATGTAGCACATGTGTAACTACAACTTAAAAAAAAAAGAATTTGAATACTCTATTAATGAAAAGAGAGTTGCTCATGTATATTTATACATCTCATTATTGAGAGTAATCTTGCCTCATATATATCAAAAACTCAAAAACATGTGATCTTAATAACTTTTCACTTGCCATCAAACCAAAAAAATCCCATAATTATACTCTTTGTCTCAACCCAACAAATATGCAAATACTCTAAACAAGAAAAATACCGAGGCATCAACAAAGGAGCGCAGGCAAAATCGGAGGGCAAATCAATTTTTTTTGGTAGAGTCAGAATTTTGGCCACAGCAGCCAGAATGGCGGCGCTGCAGAAGACGGTGCGGCGGCGCTGCAGCAGACGGTGCGGCGGTGCTGCAGCAGAATGTACGGTGGCGCTGCGGCAAGTAGGGTTTAAAGATTTTACTTTGTTGCCTATTACTCTATGAGTTACATATATATATATATAATGACAAAAAAAAAAAAAAATATATATATATATATATATATAATGACTATTATTCTTCTAAATGAACAAATAATTTTTTCTTGTAAATTCTCTTTTGCCCATCAGTTCTAATGAATAACTTAGATTAAACAGTGCTAAAATCTTAAATGGTGATGACTCCCAATTTCTTAGCATCTTGAAATTGCACATAAAAAAATCAAAGAATGAACATCAAAAGCTGTTAAGCGAAGTTGCAATTTTTTTTTTTCTTAACAGAATGTTAGATTAGAAGTAGCTTGAAAGAAAGCAAACTAGCTGAGTACCTTGATGATTCATGCCGGCTATGAGGTTGAATAGCAGGGCAATTCTCCTTTGGCAGAGAAAGAACAAGTTGATAGCCTTAGAGACTGCTCAGCATCTCTGTCAAAGGAGAACTGCCTGTTATTCTTCCATCCATTTAACCCTGCATGTGTGACACACTGGCTAACTTAAGGCTATTTATAGGTTGATGAACAACTATATATTTACAGGTATATTCTGTAAGATATGCTTATAGTGTGCCAATTCGATCCCCAGGAGCTTCTCTGCTATCTCTCTCTTTTACTCAACTTTTAACTCTAATGCTGTGCAAGTCATTATTCGATATCATTTTATTGCCATTATTTATAGTCGTATGCTCGATCATGATTCAACATAATTTTCGATTTTCTTATGTTAAATATTTAGAATATCACATCGTTTGTTTTAATTGAATGAAACAAATGAATATATATATATATATATATATATATATATATATATATATATATATATATATATTTGTAATTTATAAGTTCTAATTATGTAATCAAACATGAAAAATTTATCCTTTTGTGAATTCTCCTCTCAGGTGAACTCCATGAAAAGACAAATTGATTCGAAAGCAAGACTACAACACTATGCTGTAATCCCAATTCCTTATCGTTCCATCCCCGACCCACGGGGAATCGATCTTGACTTTATTAGCATAACTCATAGTCATTTGATTCATGGAGATTGGTCCAAGCTCAGTGCCATTGCCCATGGTCTTAATCCCTTCAGAATCAAGCACATGCTTCTCAAAATTCACAAAGACCCTGTCCTCTCCCTCGAATTTTATGATTTTGCCACCATCCACAACCCCAATTCACTATCCCTCGAGAGCAACTCCTTTATCTTCCACATACTTACCAAAGCCAGGAGATTTAGGGCTGCTGAGTGCATTTTTAGGAAGACTCTTCTGCCAAAAGCCTCGACTTCAGAGATTTTCAATGCTCTTATTCATTCCTACCGCCTCTGCGAGTCATCGCCCAATGTCTTCAACTCTCTTTTTAAAACATATGCGCTCTTGAAGAAGTTTAGAAATGCCACGGAGACATTTTGCTTGATGAGAGATTATGGTTTCTTCCCGACCATCCTGTCTTGCAACGCTTTCATGAGCTCATTGCTTGGTCTCAACCGATTCGACATCATTCTTTCCTTTTACAGGGCGATGAATCAATGCCGGATTTCTCCTAATTTGTATACTCTGAACATGGTGATGTCAGCATTATGCAGTTCGGGAAGATTAGAGAAGGCTTTGGATGTTTTAGGAAATATGGAATCAAAAGGTTTTAGTCCGTCCGTCTCCTCCTACAACACGCTGATTGCAGCACATTGTAAGAAAGGAATCATGAGCTCTGCCATGAAGCTGAAGAATGAGATGCAAATCAAGGGTTTGGATCCAAATGTAGTCACTTACAATGCCATCATCCATGGGTTCTGCAAAGAAGGAAAATTGCACGAAGCCAATAAGATTCTGAGTGAGATGAAAGTCAAGGGTGCTGATCCCAACAACTTACAACACTCTTATCAGTGGATATAGTCATATGCATAACGGCGATATGGGCTTAAAGATTTATGATGAGATGATAAAGAACGGTATCAAACCTGATATTCTTACCTACAATGCGCTGATCTCAGGCTTCTGCAATGAAGGGAAGACAAAGAAAGCTGCAGGCTTAGTGAAAGAGATGGATCGCAAAAATATATTACTCAATGCGTCAACCTTTGCTGTTCTTATAGTTGGCCACTGCAAGAGGCAGAATTCCGAGAGGGCTTTCGAGATCTATAACACTATGAAGAAGAAAGGCTGCCATCCCAATTATGAAACATTCAATGTGTTGATTACCACCTTTTGTATGAACAAGGATTTTGAAGGAGCGCTCGCTGTGTTGAGGGAAATGGTGGATGCATGGATCAGTCCAGACAAAGGCTTGATGACTGAGCTTTTCAATGGATTGCAGTGCTCAGGAAAAGCTCATTTAGCAAGAATGTTTCTTTCTGAGAGGTTTATTCCTGAAAATTTTCTTGATGGAAGCAGCATTAAACAGTTGGAAGATGCTATCTAGTGATGCTGAAAGTATTGTGTAGTAGAATGCGATTTGTTCTTCCTATAATACACTCTTAAGGATTGCTGAGCGGAAATGTTTATGCTTTGAGATCAGGAAGCATTTGAACTTGAATTAATATCTCTGTTCATACTATTGGAAGAACTCCTGTGTTACTTCACAAATCATATGGGATGAAAAGTTCAGCATATTAGCAGCTTCTGGTAGAAAGAAGCAAGGATATTAGGGAGTTCTTAGAATACCTGCACAGAGGGATCAATGGTCCAAACGAATGGTCTCTTCAAATACTTTTATTTTTTATTATAACTCAAAAAATTTGGAAAATTAATTCTGAGAATCAAAAATTTTCAACACTCAAGTATTGTTATTAGGCTTTCTCTCCTATATATATATATATATATATATATATATATATATATAGATAGAGAGAGAGAGAGAGAGAGAGAGAGATAGGAGAACAATATTTCTTTGCCATCTTCGTTTAAATGAAAATTTTGAGCCATCTGAACAATATCAGGGCGTACAGGAAACAACCATTTCTACCTAGAGTTATCTGGCTCTTTTATTTTGAATCAATTTCTCTATGCATGATAATATATATTTTTTCTCTTTTTTACTGATAATATATACTGCTATTTCTTTTAATGTCTTTTACAAATGAATTATTTCTTGAAGAAGAGAGGGGGCATTAGAAAAAAGGCGAGAGGTATAAGAAACTCTTTTGATTAAGTTAAGTGAGTAATTGAAATGAAAGAACTCGAGGTTGTGAGATTCATCCTCTCAAACACACAAATCTCTCTATTGTTTAAAATATTTTAAATCTCCCAATTAAAAATTTTTGCAAGGAGCAGAATAACTTAACTTATAAACTTTAAACCAAACAAGATTTTGCTTAAAAATCATTAGAAGAGAGGCAATGTTGAGAAGCTTGGCCTGTTTGCAATCTTCATTTGGCGGAGGGATACACGACAAGTTGTTTCATTCTCCTCCTTTGTCTAGTATGAACTTCAATCAACATATAACAAAGTGGAAAACTAATGAAAATCAAGAAATTATTGCTTATATTATTGGTAAACTAATGAAAATCAAGAAATTATTGCTTATATTATTGGTAAACTAATGAAAACCAAGAAATTATTGCTTGTATTAGTGGTAAACTAATGAAAGTAATATTGCTATAAAATTTAAAAGTGTTTCAAATTAACATGCAAAGTTAAATAACTCTCAGAAATGTTTGACACCACTTAAAGAAATTAGAAAAAAAAATGAAACAAAAGCAGCCGATGCGGGGAGATGTTGTCTTTGGGTTCCACATGCTTTCTTACGGTTGCGACTGCAGTGCATATGTTGCTCGCAATACTTGGAGTTAGGGTGTGCATCCTTAGAGCACTGCCGCTTCTCATGCGGTGCAGCTCATGTAGTGGCTTGTCTGAAGAACGTTTACTGCAAGAATTAATCAAAGTAAGACTGTGGGTGCCAAGAAATTTGCATTGAAGGCATATAATCTTTTTTCCATCCCTTGAAGGAATGAGTCAAATGATAACAACTGTGAATGTATATATTGCATCAGAGGCTAGAATTAATGGTTAGAAGGATTTATATGCAATCCTTCACCTTAATTTTTTAAGTTATCGATATAACCGTTTGTCAAACATTTTAAGTATTTCGATTAATATATATGAGTTAAACTGAAGTTAATATTGTTGCTTTATCTAGGCAATGGTTTTATGCTATCAATTGGTGAAGCTATATTTACTTTCTTGTACTACTTTGTTAATGAGATTGTATTTGAAAGAATCATATTTTATGCTTAATGAGATTATGCAAGATGTAGCTTAAATGATAGAACACTTGCTTATACAAATAAGAGAATTCGGGTTCTATTCCCTACATCTCTTAATATAAAATTTTACAAATCTTACAACACTTTAATTCTCTGCTGTAGATCAAATAAAGAATGATATGAAAGAAAATCAAACTCCTCTTTCATTTTAATTGCCCTGAAAATTTTTATAATAAAAACATTTAAGAAAGATTTTAAATAAGACTAATTGCATCCAAGAATTGTATCAAAACACGCTTGCAGCTTTATGGTATCAAAGCTCAACATCATCTAAGCTTTATGGTATCAAATGCTTTCTTCACGCTAAGAAAAAATCCTGTTGCTAAAACTTGAAAAGTCCAACAACAGCCATCTAGTTTACAAGTGGAAAACTAATGAAATTAAAATTACTAGAAAATCTTAAACACCTCAAATTAATGCAGAACTCCAAGAAATGTTTGACAGCACTAAAAGATCTCTGAGTCAACAATATCCAAAGCTTGAGTTAAGGATGGCACACTGACAGGGGTCAACAAGCACCCGATCAACCTTAATCAGCACACCTGGAATAAAATAGGGAATAAGAAAATTTTATATTTCAATTTTTTGCAAGCAAATTAAGCATACATGCTAGTTGCTGTTGAGGAGTGGGTAGAAGCAGATTAAGAATATAATCGTGGGCATGTGCATGAACCAAGGGAGATATCAAAGCATGTACAGGCTTGTGCAGGTTGGGAATGAAGCGTTGATAGAGAGAGATCAGCAAATCACACAAATAACAGCAATATCATCGTGCTTATCTTATAAAAAAACAATAGTAAATAATTTTGAGCAATATTCTATATATATATATATATATATATCAGACTATGAGCTTCATGACAGATGAGAGGTAATGCAGTCTATTATACTGAGTAATACATGGTAAAAAGAGTGCTTTGTGATATTCAGGATAAAAGCGAGTAACAAAATCTATAAATCGCTAAATAACAAGCCAAACCTTTGTTTTCATTTTCCTTGGGAAATGAACTAGGAATGGAAGCAGCATTCCAGGAGTCCCAGCAATACGTATGGAAGAACTAAGGAAAAGCATAATTCTCCAAGCATATTATGCTTTAGTTCAACTACTATTTATTTTAGCATATGAAAACAAAATCTTTTTCACAATTCAGTGTTACTTGTCCATATGTTAAACTTCATGACAGCAAGATAATCTATAAAAGCTCTGCACAGCCATCATAATGTACGATGGATAACACTTGCCATTGTTTTGTGGTGTAACATTGAGCCAATACTTTAGATCAGTATTCAGTTTATTCTATAACTTCGACATGTTAGTTGTTTGGAGAATTATAAATAACAATTTGCAATTCGAAACCCAATACAACCATTTTCATGTCCTTTGTCACAAAATCGACAATAGAAACCTATTCGTCTTCTAGTCACACTTGCAGCAGCATATCAGAAGACCATCAACAGATTTTACATTAATTACATCTACATGAAACAAAAGAAAAAATTCTGAGAATTTTTCAAGGCAAATTGTTAACAAAACAGACAACAATCATCAACACACCATTACAACTAAATTTGACAGAAATTGTTTAAGGATAAGCGGTAATTACTATTGTTTTGACATACTCTTAAACATATATATATAAGGGGCTGTTTGGTTCAGTGTTATTTGAAAAGTTATTAAGATAGCATGTTATTCAGATAACATGTTATTGAGATATTCAGATAACAGTGACTGTTTGGTTCAGTGTTATTTAAATAACAGATGTCAGTGTTATTCAAATATATGTTGTTTGGTTCAATGTCATTCATGTTATATTACACATAAGGTAAGAATACCCCCAAACAAGAAAGGACATATTTCACAAAAGGTCCTATAGCAGCAAATCCAAAGATTCAGTAGCAATATTCTTCATTCAGAATGAACAAAAATGCTTCACGTCTAACAAAAAAAAAAATGCTGTGCTAGTGTTATATAAATTCAGAAGTTATGAGAAAAGTGCAGAAGTAATACAGCACCAAGGATTTTCAAAGTTTTTTCTTCAGCTGAATCAGCATTTTTGGTTCAATTTAAATGTTAACTAACAATACTAGCATTGAGAATATTTAGGCCATATTCATAAATGCACAAAGTGAACAAGCGCACCTGAACAAACTGAAGATAGTTAGTGTTGAAAGCTCTCAGTATTTCCTTCACCCTCGTATGTGCACTTTTATTTGCCCCGTTGCATGGCTGTCCTGAGTCTCCACATTCTCAGCCAAATTTATTAAACCACTCTCAGCTTTGAAAATGGCGATTACAAGAAATTGGCCCCAAGAAAAACAAAGTGAACTACCTATTGCAAAGATCGGTAGATTGTAGACTTTACTAGAGGGAGTCGGGCGTCTCGGCGACCCTTTCGGTGCGTCTGGGCGACCCTTCCAACCTCTGCGAAGGCAACGAAGCAACCCTTCTGTGCGTCTCGGCGAAGGCAGCGATGGCGGCGAAGGCAGCGACGGCGGCGACGGCGGCGACGGCGGCGACGGCGGCGGCGGCGGCGACGGCGACGGCGGCGATGGCGGCGGCGGCGGCGACGGCGGCGGCGGCGGCGGCGGCGGCGGCGGCGGCGGCGACGGCGGCGACGGCAGGCAAGGCTCGGCGTCGAATCACCAAGTCGCGCGCGAAGTACCCTACCTCTCCCTCCCGCGAGCAATAGATTGGCGTAATGTTATCTGAATGTCGGTTGATTTTCGACAGACATTCACATAATATTATACAATGGCATTTTTATAATTTTTGAGATGTCATTACTCAAATGACATCAACCTAAATAACTACTTTCTTATGAATAATTTTAAATAACATCACATAATACTTAATAACATCAAACCAAATAACCCCTAAATTACACACATAACAAAATAAGGATAAATATCATAGAGAGACATTTTATTGGGAGTTTAGTATCCTTTCTTTGGCAGAAGATAAGTTAACAAAAGTGGTATATAAAAAAGAAAATCATGAGGACATACCTCTGATGAATTTCAACGTTTTTTGGATCAATTGATGCAATCACCTCGTCTGCCAAGCCAATGAGAAAACAATGTATAAGAGGTTGAGCTTCTCTTCGGACGTTGCTGTCGGCGGCGAAGAATGCGAAGGGTAAAAGTAGTTGTCGGTGAAGAGGGTTGAGATTCTCTCTGGACGGCGAAGAGGCACGTCAGCGAATCGACGAAGAACAGCGAAACGCGAGCGCGAAGGGAGGAAAGAAAATCTATTAACTGCATAGAAGAACGTTAGCGAACCTGCGAAGAGAATGGCGAACGCGAATGGCAAAGGATCTTCTCGGCGGAGATTCTCGCTCGAGCTTCTAACCGTCGTTAGCGTCGCTTTTAGCGTCGCACGAGCAAACCCTAACCCGTGAGGCTACAGAAGCGAATAGCTACAGGGTTAAGATCCAAAGATAAATATAAGAAGTATATCATTTTAATATAATTATAAATATACATATGTATGTACATATATATGTTTTCTTATTGCTTCTAGAGTGATACTGTATTAATAATATTGTGTTACATAATAGCTTAATTCAGTAATAAGCCTTGTTTATCTAGATATAGAGTTATCAATCATAGGTAGGGCGGGTTCAAGTTGAGTCAGCTCATACTCGAACTCGACTCGAATTTGATCGATTTCGAGTTTAACTCGAGTTTGAGTCGAGTTCGTGATAAGTTCGAGTCATTTCGACTCATTTTAAATATGGCTCAAGTCAAAACGTATGATTCAAACTCGACTCAAAAAGTTTCAAGTCGAGTCAAAATACCTCGAGTTCAAGTCGAATCGAGTTCAAATTTCAAGTTCCGGGTCAAATTGCCAGTCCTAGTCATAGGCCTTATGTGATGTTTATCTAGCTTAACTCAAATTTAAAATTGAATCACTTAACTTTATGATGGTGTAGGGATTGAGCCCTGGGTCTGGCGTTGCCTCTGTGGGGAGAATTATCTCCCCACAATAGTCTCATTGAGGAGTACTCAAGTGAGTAAGGTATGGCAGATCCAGACCCTCTCACAGAGGGCTCCTGGTCTCAGTCGACGCGTCTTGGTTAGGGGATCGATTCTCGATCAACCCGAGGCCGTGGCGTGGTCCCTAGGCTGCGGATTTGGCCAATTATGGTTACCCTAATCGGTGAGGCATCGGGGCTGGCGAGGGGAAGAAGACGGACTGTGCGGGTTGGGCCGACCCATGACCAGCGCGGTTCGACAGCGACGGATCCCCGGGCCGAGCCGACCCGCTTGTTATGGTGAACGGCCGAACCCGTTTTAATTAATATCTGAATAATTGGAATTATTGTTCTTAAAGAAAATGATTCAATTATTCAAATCAGTGATTTATTTAAATAAAAATACATAATGTATTAATTGAATAACTTTTAATCTACTAATTCAAATCCTATAATATTATATATCAAATTGATCAAAAAATTCCCAGGAATAAGAATATAAAACAATATTGAACATATAATGGCTGGATTTCCTATTTTAACCTAATTATTGCAGAACTTGATTAAGATGGATTAGCAAATTTACTTTATCAAATTGCATGTTTATGGTGCCATTAGTTTACTTATAAGGAGTAAAATTAATGTGATAAGTGATTTATTTTTCTGATCTCTGTGCTTCAACTTATGCCCTAATCTTATTAAATTATGATTAGTAAAAGTTAGGGTTTCTAGACATAGGATTTTAGCAAACTTAGTCTCTGATTAATTGTATAATTAAATTGAACTTATATGCCAAGTTGTATGAAATTCTGATGGTTGGATTTTTAATTAAGTGCTAATTCTTTTACATTGATTTAGGATTTGATTAACACTAATTACTTTCTATTTTTATGAATTCTTCTGTTAATATGCTTCATAACAGTAAGGTAGATGTATTAAAACTATGTATGCAAATTTATTATGTATAAATTGAATAAATCTAAATTAAAGAACTTAATCATTCTCATTAAACTTAAGAGTCTTAAGACTGATCAGGTTATTAAGACTTAATCTAGGTCTAAGATTACCACCAATAATACATCCCTAATCTGCTAATTCGACATTTGATCTATAATTGAATACTTGATCTTAATTAGAGGTGAGTAGGGGTCAAACCCTAACTTATTTGATTAAGGTCCAAACTCTTAAGCTCAATTAAATCGACTTGATTATAAAATAATGCAATTGACATTATTCCAATAATGCATCTGATTTGGTATTGACCTTAAACCCTTGAATTAGACATGTTAAGGATAATAATAAATCCATGTGATTGAATAATCTAAATCAAATTTTTGGATCGTTGATTTTCTCCTATATCAGACTACTAGCATAAGATGATTGATAAAAATGGTATTAATTTGATAAACTAATCTAACTCTAGTAATATCCTTGATTTGAATCCCATGATCTTAATTTAGCATATGATCAGATGATCTAATCATCTGATCTGACCACTCTAAACCCAAATATTGAATAAAACCTACAATGTAGCATTAGAAGTAAGAGTGTGAGATCCCAAGTATCTCACTACTTAGCTCTTATCTAAAATACTTAAAAGACCTTAATTAATGATACATCGAGGTAGGAAGGACCTTTTGCAAACTTATTAAGGTAGAATTTTAGATGATCCCTTACCTTAAAAGTTGATCTTACTACCTTGTGGTAGAACTCATCGAAGTTACTTAGAGTGAACCCTTTTTCCTTGTGGTAGAACTTAATTTGAGTGATCTTCGATCACATCTTTGGGGCCTTCTATAAGATTCACCCATTTAGCATAAGAATTAATAGTCTTGATAAACCCTTGATGATTAAATAAAGTTGTCAAAATATGGATTATTAGTTGGGTATAGTAGAGTATACCCATAGTACTGAATTATTTCAGTAGTATTCAGTAATGGTATAGTCACTCTAAGTAAGATTTATTTTTGGGCTATCCTGCAGGTTTAGGCGGATATAACCTCACTTAGAGTAAATCAATCGATCCTAAGAGTGTATTAAACTGGGACTCATTACTTACTTTGATTGAAATACAAATCGCCAATGGCGATGCCTTCTAGCAAAGACCGCTTCAATAGGTGTGGCTCAAACAAATTAAGTAATTAGAATCACCTTCTTTAAGACATTGAGTATGATTGTGAGTTGGGCATCTTAGTAACTTAGTTTGAGATACAAATCGCCAACGGGCGATGCCTCCTAGCGAAGACTGCTTCGTCAGGGTGGCTTAATCAAACTAAGTGCTAAGAACTACTATCTTGCAAAGATGCAAAATATGATTTATTCCACATATCATTGATGATTGATTCTGAGTTAACCTTTCTCTAATCAGGTGGATTGTGGAGTTTATCCTAATCCAATGCTAAGTGAAGGGTTAACCAGAGTGACACTCCACCCTTAATCTAAACCTATTGAGGGTTAAGGGTGAGGGTCGCCATAGAGGTGAACTCCTAGGTCTGCTCCTCATGGGCTGGACCCAAAGCTCATCCTTCGGGCCAACCAAAGAAGGTCAGCACAATAGCCCTGGTAACCTTTAGTAAGCCTCTTTGCTCACTGAGAGATCACTTAGATCCCCGATTTCACTCAAGTTGAATTGCTGCTCTTCTTATTGTCCATTCAATGGTCATTGAGCTTTGACTGTCCTTCCCTAGAGCTGCAGTGGGTATGGTTTGATGTTCAAACCCCCATTTGAATCCCAAGTGTTAAGGGAAGCTCCTGCCGTCGGAGCCAACTCCCATAACCCGACAAAGGACCCCTAACACTCTGCAATTCTTCAGTTTGTCCAGGTATTGTACCTCTCCTACCATTGAGCTTAGTCACCTCAATACCTTTCAATTTAATTTCAATCCTTTGCTTTTGTGACTTGGATATGTTCATGGACTAACTTGTAGCTATTAGGATGGTGCATGGGGACGACAACAGTCCAAACAGTGCAAAGCACTATTTGGATGGGGTTGTCTCCAAGTGAGGGCATTTTGGTCCCTCATTGCCAATTGAAATCCCGTTTGGACATCTAATTTTCATGAGGCGCATCCCATATCGAGGTTAATCTAAAGATACGGTGCTCGTCAATCGGGCTAGTAGAGTGGTTTTCTTCAGCTCAAGGCATCCACGGTACTGAACAGTACTGGGATCAAGCAGAACTTCGTCAAGTAGGCCATCCTCGAACCAAGCTAGCATAGGGCTTCACTTTGTTTCGACACACTAAACATGGCGAGATTGAGCGCTAGGCAAATGGTTGTCTATGCGTGGAGAATTTACTCCCCACAGTAAATCCTGGAAAGTTCTTAGAACTAATTTAAGGCGAATATGCCTTCAGTGATCCCAGTACCCCCGCATATGGCTTATAGGTGAAATTAACGCAGTTTAGCTCGAGCCATGGCATGTCCTCAGTGACCCAGAATTTGAATTTTCTTCCTATCCCTATGTGGCGCCCAGCCCCCAGATCCACAATCATTAGACTAAAGGCGGTGTGCCACTCTGGAAAATCCCTTACTTATTATTGGATTAGGTGAAATTCACAATCCACATAGCAAGGGAAGGATGAGCTCAAAATGCATACATAAGATCAAGCACTAAATGGAGTACAATTACAGAGTGCATAAGCAAATAAAGTAAATATTACATCCAATTTACCATAAAATAAATGGGAGATAAAATGAAATAGCTCAGAAATAATAGTACAGTAAAGCAAATACAGTCACGAATACCTGAATTATTAAAATATTACTTAAAGTTTTAAATGAAATAAGAAAAATATCACTCATTCTCACAAATAAAATAAAGGATCTAAATATCTTTAGCAGCAAGGTGGAGCTAAAGATATTTCTTTAGCAACTAGGATCACTCATGCGATTGGCCGTTAGGATCCGAGACGTCTTTAAAGACACAGCCCGATCGATCAATTCAATTGATTGAGGCTAGCTCACGACTCAATTATGATATAATTAGGTTCGGTTTGACAATACGCAGCCATACGAATCAAATGGAGGTGAGTCTGAGCTTAATTGGCTCAAGACCTACAAACGGGAATACCTGGTTTCTTGGTTGGGCTCAGCACAGCTGGCAGAGGGTTCGACTGACCTTAGTTGACCTTCTAGATGCTGCAAAGGATCCTAAACTTCAGGAGAGCCTACTATAAGCAGTTCGAGTGCTCATGGGATTGCCTACGCAAGATCGGACAGACGGTAATGGCGGAGCGAAGGTAGAGAGGAATCGAGTTCAATCAAGCAGCAAAGGGAAGAGGGAGGATTGCTAAGGCTATTTATAGCCTCAGACGAGTTTAGGGAAGCTTCTAGAGGGCTGAATTGGGCTGGGGAGGACCTGAGAGGTCGGGCCATGATCGAGCTCTTAAAATTCCATTTCGAGCTCAGCCAGGCCACGAGGCCCGATTGGGGCACCTCGCCATAACGGGAGGATCCCCAACGGCTTGTTGAGCTGGAGGTGCAAGTGGGAGACAAGGATGGCAGCTGGCTGTACGGGGGAATCTTCCCGGTCAGGCACGGGCAAGAGGAAGGTAAAGGTCCATAGTAGCGGGACCTTCAGATGCCGTCTGATCTATCGATCAGATGGCGCTATGGCTGGGATCGCTCGGATCCTAACGGCCAATCGCGGGAGTGATCCTGGCCGTAGGATCCATAGGTTCATCTAACGGTGGATCTGCTATCCCACAAAAATTAAATCCAGACCATGGGATCTTAAGGCTCAACGACGAGATCAGCGGGACACCGCTATCGCATGACCCAGGCTCCACAGCGGATCGCCCGTGGTCCGCACAACGGATCCTGGCTGTTAAATTACTTTAAAGAGTATTTTTGAAATTTAGAAAAGTTAGGAACCCTTTTATGCAATTAATCCATTTTAATTAAATGTGAATTATGGCCTAAATGATTTCCAAATTGCACTAAACTTTCACCCCTAGCTAATTTGGGGGTGAGAAATTTAAAAATACAATCAGATTTTAATTCTAAGATCAAAATATTTTAGGTCTAATCTAAGGCATCTAGACTGATAAAAATTACAAATCTAAACTTAGGGAAAACCAATTGACTTCAAATTTTTCAGGATATGCTTAATTTGATATTCTAAAAGTAATGGGATCAAAATGAATGCTCAATTATGCTGGCACTTAACAGGGTAACAACCTTGAGTTGTTACAGACTCCCCCACTTAAGAACGATGTCATCCTCGGCATCAACTTAAGATAGAAGACATAGATGCATAAATCTTAAGAATATATATTAACTTTAGACAATTAACAGATACCTGAATTTTTAAAGAGATTGAGATACTTTCTATGCATATCGACCTCTTTCTCCCAAGTAGATTCTTCTAAAGAGCGATCTCTCCACTGAACCTTTACCATTGGGATTGAGCGATTTCTCAACTGCTTTTGATCATGAGCTAAGATCTTAATTGGCTCCTCCGCATAAGAAAGATTCGGCTGGAGAGACACTGCTGGAAGTTAAATTAGATGAGATGGATTGTAAGGACATCTCCGTAGAGAGGAGATGTGGAATACATTATGGAATGCAGAGAAATCTTCAGGAAGCTGCAATCGATAAGCTGCAGAACCAATCTTCTCTAGGATTTCAAAAGGTCTGACGTAGCGGGAACTTAGCTTCCCACCTACACTAAAACGATATACTCCTTTCATCAGACTGACTTTAAGATACACAAAATTTCCAACATCAAATTCCAGAGTACGATGATAAGCATCATGATACTTACTCTGACGATCTTGAGCTGCTTTTATTCTTTGCTGGATCCGTTGAATCTTATGATTAGTTTCTTCAACTAATTCTAAACCATATAGCTGAACACTACCCATTTCAGACCACGCTAAGGGAGTACTACACTTCCTACCATACAATGCTTCATATGGTGCCATGCCAATCCTCGCCTGAAAATTGTTGTTGTATGCGATCTCTACGAGAGGAATGTGATTTTTCCAAAAGCCTCCAAAATCCAAAATACAAAGACAAAGAAGATCCTCCAAGATTTGATTGACTCTTTCCGTTTGACCATCGGTCTGAGGATGAAAAGCGGTACTCATGGATAGAGTAGTTTCCAAGTATTGATGCACTGCTTGCCAGAATTTAGAAGTGAAATGGCTATCTTGATCAGATATAATAGATCTGGGAGTTCCATGGAGCCTGATTATTTCCTTGATATATAACTTTGCCTATTTCTTCATAGAGTTGATTTGATGCATAGGGATAAAATGAGCTAATTTGGTCAGTCGATCGACAATGACCCAGATTGAATCAGCACCAGATCTTGAAATATCGAACCACTTCCATTCATGAATGACCAGAGGATGGAGAAGTCCTCCAGGCTTTTGGTGTTCAGCTTTAATTAAGTTGCAAGCGTGACACTTTACTTCAAATTCGGCCACACTCTTCTTTATTCCTGGCCACCAGAATGATTTCTTTAGGTCCTGATACATCTTGATACTATCAGGATGTTCTTGGTAACCAGAATTATGACCTTCTACCAGAATCTCTTGATGCATGGATTCTACAGACTATATCTTTGATAGATTACATTACCTCAAAGCTGAAGATCAAAGTGACGACCACTTTTAATGTCTATTTTAAACTTCAGATAGTCTTCATCCTTGGTTTGGGAGATGGAGACATCGCGATGAAATGTGGGCTCAACTGAACTCATGGATATCAATGTGCTTAACATAGTACCATGCACTGGCTTGATTTTGAGCTTTTGGAATTCTTCTTCTAGTGAACTTGATAATATCATGGAAGATAGAGTAGTATGACGACTAAGTGCATTCGCTACAACATTCACTTTTCCTAGATGATACTGGATGCTTAAATCATAATTGCTTATTAACTCAAGCCATCTTCGCTAGTGACAGTTTAGTTCACGCTGGGTGACGATGTACTTTAAGCTCTGATGATCGGTGAATATAGAACACTGGACGCCATAAAGATAATGACGCTAGATTTTCAGAGTAAAAACTACGGTTGCTAATTCGAGATCATGGACATGATAGATCTTTTCATGTGGTTTTAACTGATGAGATGCATAAGCTATAACTCTTCCTCCTGCATCAGCACACATCTAAACCTATGCCAGATGAATCAGTATAGACTTGGTAGTTAAGGCCTTCTTTAGGTAAGGCTAGAACTGGTGCAGAGGAAAGAGCATCCTTTAATGATTGAAAGGCTTTCTCGCACTCTGGACTCCAGATAATAGGTACTGCTTTATGCATAAACTTCGTGAGAGGAGACACAATTTGTGAGAAACCTTTAACAAATTTTCTATAGTAGCCTTCTAGTCCTAGGAAACTTCTGATATCAGTCACGAATTTTGGTTGTGACCAATCTTTAACTGCGCTCACCTTACTTTGATCGACTTTGATCCCTTGAGATTCTACGACATGACCCAAGAAAGTGACTGAGTCAAACCAGAATTCACATTTGGAATACTTAGCATACAATTCATGACTTCGAAGCTCTTCTGGTACTAATCGCAGATGGTTCTCGTGATCCATTTTGCTTTTCGAATAAATCATGATATCATCGATAAAAACGATGACGAATTTATCTATATACACTTTCAACATGTGTTGCATTAAATCCATATAAATAGACAGTGCATTTGTTAAGCCAAAGGACATTACCAAAAATTCATAATGTCCATAGCGGGTTCTAAATGCTATTTTCTCAATATCTGAATCTTTAACTTGCAATTGGTGATATCCAGATCGCAAGTCTATCTTTGAGAAAACTTTAGCTCCAGATAACTGATCAAATAGGTCATTGATACGAGGTAAAGGGTATTTGTTTTTAATAGTCACCTTATTTAGTTTCCTATAATCAATGCACATTCTCATCGATCCATCTTTCTTCTTTACAAACAAAACTAGCGCTCCCCAAGAAGATGAACTTTGGTGAATAATACCTTTCTTCAATAGTTCTTAAAGTTGCTTGTTCAATTCTTGAAGCTCCTTAGGTGCCATGTGATACAGAACTTTTGACAGTAGCTGAGTTCCGAGAATTAATTCAATTGTGACCTCTACTTCTCTAACTGGAGGAAGACCGGGTAGGTCTTCAGGAAAAACATCAAGAAATTTGTGAACGATTTGATTCTCTGACAGGGGCACAACTTCTTTCTTTTCTCCTAACATTATTACGAGATATGCATCGCAGCCCTTTTTGACTAACCTTTCCGCCTTCAACGTGTTAATTAGTGACGCTTGAGTGCTAAATTTGCCAATAAAAAATTACAACGGATTTCCACTGCCCAAGGTGATCTTCTTCTTTTGGCAATTAATTGAAGCACCATGTTGGCTTAGTCAGTTTATGCCCAGGATTATATCAAAATTTGCAATTGGCAAGATAATCATTTTGGCTTCATATTTTTGTTTACCAATAGGGATAATTATTTTGCAAAACTGTTGGGATTGCATACGGGCTTCGAAAAATAACCCGATGCTTAATGAGTTTGCTAAACAGTACGATGGTAGCTTAAGATTTTTAGCCCAACTTTCCGATACAAATGAATGACTTGCTCCTATATCAAAAAGAATGTTACAAGATTTGTCCTCTATCATTAAGGTGCCTATTATAACAGTTATGGCAAGGATTCACTACTAGAACAGAAAATATCAAAACAAAAATGACTGAATAAGAATTAATTTAAGGCGTACCTAACACCACATCGTTGTCCTCAGGAGCAGAGGCAGGAGTTAACATATATACCCTTACAGGTGCTGAGGATTGCTTATTCTGAGGCCTTTGACCCTGACGATCATGGTTTGGCTTTTGTGCCAGTACAATTACCTTAGAGTTTGAAGTAGAAGCCGACATTATAACAGGAGCAGGCTCTCGGCTGTTCCTTGGCTGTGCTCGGAATACTTGTTTATGATGGGAGTAATTGATGAGCACTCCGTTGATTGTGTTCTTCTCATTGCATTCGAAATAGCAGTGGCTGCTACGACCATAAGTAAAACATACACCACCGAAGTGGTAGCATGTTCTGTACAGATGCAATCGTTTGCACTCAAGGTTTTATGGTTGGGGTTGTGTAGTGTCCATACTATAAACTTTTACCATCTCATGATGACCAAAACGCTCCTTCCTTGGTTGCAAAACTATTACTTTTCTCTTACGATCCAGTTGACCTTGGAATCTCTCTTATAGATGGGCAGCTTCAATCAATTCAGTCAGAGTCTTGATCTAATGGGAGACTAAGTGGGCCTTGATAGAGTCTTTCAGACCCTTCAGGAAATGGTGGCATCTAGATGCTTCCATTCTAACTAGATCTAGAACAAAGCATGATAATCTGCGAAATTCTTGTTCATAGTCAAACACTTAATTATTTCCTTGAGTGAGATGGAGCATCTCATCCTCCAAGATTGCTTGAGATGATGCTGATATGAACGCTTCTCGGAATGCTTCTAAAAACATGTCCCAAGGAATATCTTCTACTTCTTAATCAGCAAATTTGTTGTTCCGCTCGTTCTCCCACTAGTATCCAGCTTCTTCTTGAAATAGATGAGTTACTAGGTGGATGGCTTCAGAGTTAGGGCACTTAATACTGGCCAGATTCTTCTCAGCCATCTTAAGCCAGTTTACTGTGTCCATAGGATTCAACGCTCCATTGAAAGTAGGAGTTCTAAGGCGAAGGAAATTATGCAGAATCCCATCACCCGTATAGTGTGACGATGATGAGAACCCTGATGGGGGTGCAGATTGTTGTCTTACAGAGAGAATCAGGGCACATGTCTCTTGTGCCTGTTGCGCATTGCTATCTATTAGGGCCTTTATCAAACAAGCCATTGGGTTGGAGTCTTCTGGCTTGCCAGATGATGAGACCGCATTCTTGATTGGAGTAGGAGTAGATGGAGAGTCAGGATTTATGGCTGTAACAACACAAGTATGATTTGATAAACATAAAATTTTACTATACTTTTATTCATTCATTTTTTTCTCAAAAGAGAAGATATATGGATCCACAAAACATATAACTGAGATAAAGAAAATGACATAATAAGATATTTGAAATCCTAGTTACAATACTCTACCCAAAAGGCAGCACCGAAGCCATTATATATGACTATGTGGCTCATTCGAGCTAATCTCCTATAAATCCAATACCACCAACAACTTGCTGATCCCCTCAGTAGGATCTCTACAATCTCTAGACGGTACTTCTCAAGACAGGCTGTCTCTCAAAGTGCAGTAGTAACACAATCCATCCACTCTTTGGCGAGTGCTAAAAGACTGGTGCCTTTAAAGGATGAGATGATAAGGATTTTATCTAGCACCTCAACTCCTCGATGTGACACTCCATCGACGACCCTTCCATAGATCTGGCCATCTCGGAGGTCATCTATCCAGTAGTTGTCAAACCTCCTAAGGTAGAACCAAAATGTTGACTGCGAGTATTCCATTCCTAAAATAACTCAACTTATAAGTATTTCATTCATATTTTATCATTACTTTTAAAGTTCATTCAAATCCTAAGATGTTGTTTTTGGTATTTAAAAAATTCATAGTTTCAATCAAATTAATGTGTGTTAAATTCCTAAGGTGTCATCATCCTAGACATAGTCAACCCTTTCCTTTCTGAGATAACTTAATGAACATTTGGATGTTTACTTTTCATTACACTTAGTAACCTGTGGTCTTGACTTGATATAGAGAATAGATTATAAAGTAGATAGGAACAAACTCCTTATATGACACCTTATGATACTTCTTTGATATCAACTGTAGCGCCCTGCCTCGTCGCAGCGCGCAAAAGACAAGTATAATCAGATAAGCGGCGGAGCGGAGCACTACTCGGGAAAGAAGCAAACAACAATATCTTTCCGAATAGCCTAACTAAACTAGCCACACTGAAGACTGCTGACTCGAACCCAAGAGTAGGATCGAAAGCCAATACTTAGGATAAGAGGAGAGTACTTATCTTTAGTATTAGACTAACGTATATATTGGATTATCAAAAATAAATAAGGAATCCTATGTATATTCTAAAAATATATCAGCATTTATAGTATGCTGATCATATCACAATACTAAGTATAATAGTAGAATAATAGAGTGTGGAATCTAAAGCAAAACATCTATAATACATTCATCACATAGCAGTTGTAGCATTCATCTCAAAAAAGAAAAGTAAAATACATCCAGAATTATTACAGACTATTTAAAATGAGGCAAAAGTAAAGTCTATCTAAAGTACTGAAAGCAAAAATAATAAAGTAAAAGGTGGAAGACAGATCCACTAAGGCTCCACATACTCTTCTTGGATCTCCATAGATATGTAACAGAACTATCACTGAAAGGCTATGAGTCGTACGGTCCACTGTGTACATACATCTAGTTTGGAATATAGTTTACTGTGATGCCGATGCATCTTGAAATTCCTCAGTCAATGTATGCAATATTTTGTAATCCATAAGTCATCACTAATACTCATACATCACCATAGGAATCATTCCTCATACTCATGCCTATGCCCATGCTCATGCTTCTATTATATATGAGTAAAGTTCAGAAATCCATAAAATACTTTGAAGTACCGATATTGAATCCAAAGTCTCCATTGTGCAGAATCCTGCTAAAAGGATTCTGACTTCTAGCTTCTAGAATGATAATTGGTTATAGTTGAAGATTTACTTAAAAATCATTAGATGGGATGATTGTATACATATATTTTGCATGTTTGCAAGATAGGTAGTTCTTAGCACTTAGTTTGATTAAGCCACCCTGACAAAGCGGTCTTCGCTAGGAGGCATCGCCCGTTGGCGATTTGTACCTCAAGCTAAGTTACTAAGATGCCCAACTCACAATCATACTCAATGTCTTGAAGAAAGTGATTCTAATTACTTAGTTTTTATGAGCTACACCTATTGAAGCGGTCTTCACTATGAGGCATCGCCCATTGGCGATTTGTACTTTAATCAAACTAAGGAATGAGTCCCGATTTAATACACTCTTAGGATCGATTGATTTACTCTAAGCGAGGTTATATCCACCTAAACCTGCAGGATATAGAAACATAAATCTTACTTAAAGTGACTCAACCATTCCCGAATATTACCGAAATAATCCAGTACTATGGGTATACTCTACTATACGCAACTAATAATCCATATTTAGACAACTTTATTGAATTTTTAAGGGTTATCAAGACTATTAACTCTTATGCTAAATGGGTGAATCTTACAGAAGGCCCCAAAGATGTGATCGAATATCACTCAAATTAGGTTCTACCACAAGGAAAAAGGGTTCACTCTAAGTAGCTTAGGTGAGTTCTACCACAAGGTAGTAAGATCAACTTCTAAGGTAAGAGATCATCTAAGATTCTACCTCAATAAGTTTGCAAAAGGTCCTTCCTACCTCAAGGTATCATTAATTAAGGTCATTTAAATATTTTAGATATGAGCTAAGTAGTGAGATACTTGGGATCTCACACTCTTACTTCTAATGCTACATTGTAGGTTTCATTCAATATTTGGGTTTAGAGTGGTCGGATTAGATGATTAGATCATCTGATCATATGCTAAACTAAGATCATGGGATTCAAATCAAGGATATTACTAGAGTTATATTAGTTTATCAAATTAATACCATTTTTATCAATCATCTTATGCTAGTAGTCTGATATATGAGAAAATCAAGCATCCAAAGATTTGATTTAGATTATTCATTCACATGGATTTATTATTTTCCTTAACATGTCTAATTCAAGGGCTTAAGGTCAATACCAAATCAGATGCATTATTGGAATAATGTCAATTGCATTATCTTATAATCAAGTCGATTTAACTAAGTTTAAGAGTTTGGACCTTAATCAAATAAGTTAGGGTTTGACCCCTACTCACCTCTAATTAAGATCAAGTATTCAATTATAGATCAAATGTAAAATAAGCAGATTAGGAATATATTATTGGTGGCAATCTTAGACCTAGATCAAGTCTTAATAGCTTGATCAGAGTCTTAAGACTTCTTAAGTTTAATAAGAATGATTAAGTTCTTCAATTTAGGTTTATTAAATTTATATATCATAAATTTGCATATAAAGTTTCAATATATCTACTTACTATTATGAAGTTTATTAATAGAAGAATTCATAAGAATAAAAAGTAATTAGTGCTAATCAAACCATAAACCAATGCAAAAGGATTAGCACCTAATTACAAATATAACCATCAAAATTTCTTACAACTTAGCATATAAGTTCCATTTAATTATACAATTAATCAGAGACTAAGTTTGCTAAGATCCTATGTCTAGAAACCCTAATTTTTACTAATCATGATTTAATAAGATTAGGGCATAAGCTGAAGCATAGAGATCAAAAAAATAAATCACTTATCACATTAATTCTACTCCTCATAAGAAACTAATAGCACCATAAACATGTAATTTGATAAAGTATAATTGCTAATCCATCCTAATCAAGTTATGCAATAATTAGGTTAAAATAGGAAATCTTGCCATTAGATGTTCAATATTATTTTATATTCTTATTCATGAGGATTTTTTGATCAATTTGATATATAATATTATAGGGTTTGGACTAGTGCATTAAAAGTTATTCAATTAATACATTCTGTATTTTTATTTAAATAAATCCCTATGATTGGAATAATTGAATTATTTTCTTTAAGGAAAATAATTCCAATTATTCGTATATTAATTAAAATGGGTTCGATCGTTCACCAAAACACGTAGGTCGGCTCAGCTCGGGGAATGATATGTGGAATAAATCTAACTACACATTGTGGAGATCTCAATTCATTCCCCTTTTTTGTGTTCATTACATAATGGGGTTTATAGATGGACCCTACCATCTCCCCCATCATTTCTCTATTTCGGCTAAGAGAATCTTGATTGCAAAAGATGTCTCGCAATGAATCAATTAATCCTAATTCATATTTTCTCCTCTCTCATATAAATTGTTCTTGCACAAGTTCTTGATCATGATTATGCTCATGGTATGTGGCAAGCTCGTTCAGTCATTTATGCCTCTTATAATGACTTCAATATCAACTTCGCACCCTAAAAAAAGGTGCCACTTCGATGGCCAAATATTTTTAGCAAATTAAACATCTTACTCATCAACTTGCCATCTCTAGTTCACCTTAGACTTACTTTGTTAATTAATGCACTCTCCTACCACCAATCATTAGCACACTTTCAAGAGAATTCTTAGATATCTTAAAGGCACCATTGCCATTGCTATTCCATTAAACTAGCTCCACACTGGTACCTTCAGGCATATGCTGATGTAGATTGGGCCAGTTGTCCCATTGATCAAAAATCTACAAGTGCAAATTGCATCTTTATTAGCCCCGCTCTTATTTATTGGCCCTCTAAGAAACAGTTTACCATTGCTATATTTAGTACTTAAGTTTAGACTACCACTATGATGGCCCAGTGTAAAATTAGAGGTTATTGACTGACACTGAGTGCCACTATGGTACTTAATACTAGATTAGTATTTCATAATCCATTATTGAGTACTACTAAGGCAAATGATCTATAAGATATGGAACATAGATGCATTTTTAAGAATAATAAATATTCATTACATTACATTCATCAAGAAAAATAAAAGAAAAATATTTGTCTCAGATTTATTAAATAATACAGTCCATGTAACTTAAAGCTTACAGCAGTAATAATAAATTAAATGAAACTCGCTCATCCTTACCAAAATGAAAACAAAAATAATTAACTCTAAGGGTTTTCAAATCGGCTCCTAAATCTCTAGCTCCTCTTCTAGCTCACCAGTTAGCTCCACTCTAGGCTTCAGGCTTACCGTATTTGTTTTTTAATATAGTAAGGTACAGCTAATAAAAGGAAAAGAAGTGGGTAGACTTATAAAGTTGAAGGACTATTTAAAGTTTCTAATTATTTTAATTTGGATATCACCTTTTAGGTTAAGCAATTTAAGATGCACAATGCAGTATAAGTAAGAAAAAAAGGTTGAAATTATTAGTAAATGACAGTAAATTAAAGGCAAGTAAGTAAGCTAAAGTACACTACAACATCCTACAAAAGAGAGGTTAAGTAATAAACTATTATATAAGAGCTAAAGTAAACAATTTCAAGCAACCTATATGCAAATATAGTAAAGGAAACAAAGTTGAATTGTAGTAAGTAGAAATGAACTGTAAATCAACATTAAAGCAATTTATCACTGTTAGTTCATATCCAATTTTGTTATATAGGCTCATGTAGAATAAATAAAGGAGTTAGGTACCTCTACCCAACTATTTGTATAAGGGTCTCCTATATAACCACACATTCTCCCCCAAGGATATGTGCAGTCTTATAATCACTCCATAGTTAGCCCTGGCTCAATGTCTGTACAGACTAATCCACTATGAGTGAAACCCCTTAATTAATTATGGTTATTATTATGCAATTATTTATGATCAATTAGTTAAGGTTTTAAGGAATAGGAGCATTTAATAAAAATTGGCAAAGAATTTAACTAAGCAAGTCATATCTCTTTGTTGTCTAACTTTAATTACCTACCATAATGATTGGGTCAATTGAACCTCTAATTAACTTAAGACATAGCTTTTAAATTAATTTATATATATATATATATATATATATATATATATATATATATATCAAGTTTTATAGTTATGAAAATAAGATTTATAATTATAAATAACACTTAAGACTCTCTATTCTAACCCTAAGGTTATGATCCTCAATATTCATCACTTAATCACCAGCTGAGTTCCTAAAATAAAATGACCTAACTTAAAATCCCAACTTAAGTATTAGGGTTATTCTACCTCAAGGAACTTTTAAGGTCTTGGCTTCACAGGTAATTTATCTAAGCTAGGTAAGACCTAAACTATGCTGACCCACACCCTTAATCCGCCAAAGGATTAAGCTAAGGGTGGAGTGTCACTCTGGCTAACCCCTCACTTACCATTGGATTAGGATGGAATCCACAATCCACCTGATTAAGGAAGGATTAACACATAATCAATCTAACAGTCACTATATAAGTAAACGTACAGAGTGCGGATGCAAATAATAATGAATGACATCCAAGCATCACAATATAATATAAGTGTAAAACATAACTCAGAATATAAGCATACGATAATTCCAAACACGCAGTCATAGGTACCTGTATTATTATAACATTTAAAGTTTAAATAAAAAGGAAATGCAAATGCACTCATCCTCATATATAAATCTAAAGACTAGATATACTCTGGTTCGAGCTGTTGCTCCTCCTCTACGCATAGCTTCTCTTCAGGTACTAGATCCTCTATTTGCTCTACGACTGCCATTGTCGGTTTCACAATGTAGGGCCCCAGCCAAAAAAGAAAATCTTGTGTTAGACAATTGTCTAAGTGCATTTTAGGCTGATACATTTTTATATGTTTTATAATATCACCACTTTACACATTTTTCCTAAGCAATAATATATAAAGGAGCGACTAGTAACACAATAAAAAAAAGAGGAAAAGCTATAAATAACATTTATAACTTAAGCAAAAGGAGGCTAAGACATGCCTCAAAACTGAGGTAAACAAGGTAAGACATATAATATAAGTAACTAAACATGTGCTGAAAGGAAATACTACATCCTAATACATGCTAGTGATCAAATGAAATATGCAAATTATAATAATAGATTTCAACAATGATACATATAAATAGCAGCAAAATCTAATATCCTACTGTATATAAGCTGTACAAAGAAATAGCTGACTGAATAAGCAATGCTAAAATATAGCTAAATATTAAAATTACATACCAAACTCTGTATACTGACTGTCATATCATAAGACTTGGCCAAACTGGCCCACATATATATACATCTCAATCTGTAAATATACTGAACATACTGCATGATTGAAGAGGCAGACAATACTTATGCAACATATTTTAGTTATTTTACTTTTGTTTCTATAGACAACTGTTAGAAATAACTGAGGAGTCAAGCACGTCTGCAAGACTATATGGGTCCCAAGCCTAATACACTCTCCTCAATGAGAATGTTAGGCATCCTAATCTCACCTTACCCCTGTCCATCAGGGCAAATGTGCACCATAATCACCACAAATCGGACCTAAAGGCAAATGTTATCCTATTATTCTAAGTTTTTATCTTCATGCACAAAGTTATCTTATATGAAATGTCCAAGGAAGTAAGCTCAAATATATAAGGAATGCGTAGCACAAAGTATCAAACGAAAGTAAGAGACTCTACTAATATGGTGATATCATTTGTTTTCTATTATCCATTCTAACTATTCTAAGTTACACAAGTTCAGGATCACCGTTTTCCTACTATCGAGTATAACTTAGAAACTCATCCTTATAAGTTACAAAATATTAGGACTAGTTAGGTCCTAATATACCAAATCAAAGTCGACTATAAAAGTTAAATAACAAATCATTACGACTTAATTAATAATTTTTAGACGTTCTAACTTAAAACTGCTAAACTATAGATTATGGGTTAAGTGCCACGAGATTGGGCTTAATTACATAATCCAAAAAGGATGAGACTTAAGGTTTAGGTTTCATTCTAATAGTGATCTAATAGTCAAGGTCAATCCTATTAACTAATCAAGCTTAATATGATAGATCTCCTATCTTAAATCTAAGGTTAAAAGATAAAATAATCAAAATAAGTTAAGAAATTCTAGAAACTAATAAAACCAAAGATTCATTTATTATAAAACCCCATTTTTTAATGAATGAAATAAACCCTATGATCTAGTCCTAGTCTCAGGAAGGGTCCATAATGTAGTGTTAAAGACTTAGGAAAATTCTAGAATCTGACCTAACTTAAGGGTATAAAAAGTCAACTTTGATTTAGGTATCCAAAATGAGGTTTCTCTCCTTCATATGATTCCTTACTGTCTAACTTGAAGATAGACAGTAAGTACGTCCAATTTAGACAAGGAACAGGTCCTACAGGTTCAAGCTAAGGTTTTTGACTTAAGGGCATTTAAGAAATTTTTACTCTACTGAAAACTAAGTTTTTATGCAGTTTATTGTAGGTTAATATTCAAGGATTCCTTAGAGTCTAAGAACACTGCATTCTGAGATCAATTGACTAGGTTATGGATATTGTAGGTTTGAAGGGCAATTTGATAAATTCGAGTCAGTCAATGGGTGACCAAAACCGAACTTTTCCATTTGAAGTCTAATTTTAACAAACTCAGTTCCTATAGCTTCCCTATAATGCACTGAGTATGTTGGTAGGGAGTAAACCTAATTTGGACCTCAATTGGTCAAGTTATGACCTAACTAAGGTTAGGGGTATTTTAGTCATTTTTTTAAATTTCTAAGTTTCAGATCCTAAACATTATTTCACTTTACTGATGACATCGAAGTTCTGAACTAGTTAGTATCTTGAATTTCTTGAATTTGGAGTTGAATTGACCAAGTTATGATCATTTGAATCCTAGTGCCAATTTGGTCAATTTTCCCTAAAGTCAACTAGAGGTTCTAGAGTTGACTTTTATCCTGATGCCCAAATGGGAAAACTAATACTACTACTGTAATGGGGCCACTCCCCTGAGCATTTTAAGGCCCATATTAACTATGTTTGGTCAACTAGGGCAAAAATTATGGGATCCTAAAGAGATCCTAAAATATCACTAGTCTAAAACTAATCCAAATAGTAAAGTAAACACCACTAAGTTAATCCTTAGGATTTTCTGATTACTTTGAGACCATATTGGGTATGTTTGGATTAGTGTGTGCAAAGTGAAGTTGTATGATAATTAGGACTTAATTAGGGTTCCTAAATATCACTAAGTTAAATACTCAACCAAATTGAATTTTGACAATTTCATATAAATCTCCTATTTTTGCTGATCAAAATAGTATACATATTTGTATAATTTGGACCCATAATTATTAGGATATTAAGGTTTAAAGTTGTAGTATTTAATTAACTTTAATTATACTAATTTAATCTAATCAATTTTATTTAATCATTCCTAATTTATCTATATATAAAATTAAATCTAACTTTTCTGCAGCTGGTGGGACCCTTGACAGACACGCGGCGGTACCTCACACGGCGGGCTAACGAAGCGGGGTCCACGGGGATGCGTGGCACCTTCTGGAACGTCGAGCAGAAGATGGCGGGACCCATGGGGGGCGAGACTCAACGGGCGCGACCACGTGGTGCATGCTAATCGGGTCGAGCAGGAGGAGTGGGTCCCACTGTCACCCTGGAAGGGACAGTACTGGCGCGGCCGTCCAGCTGCGGGCCCCACGGTTCTCGATCCCGCTGAAGGTGGGTCCTACCAGAGGAATCAGGGACGGATGCGTGGCACCTCGTGCCGAATCACGCAGCTGGTTCGGACTGCGGGTCAGGCCCGGGTCGATACGGGCCAGCCCGGAACACTTTGTTCTTCGCAGGCCACCCGAGGGAACGAGCCTAGGGTTAGGTTTTTTACCGGCCTTCCTGGCGGCAGTTGACGTCGGTTCGCACGGCTATGGATAGAGGAGGACGAGATCTACTCACTAGTGGCTAAACCGACGCTCGAGGTGGATGGGATTGATTGCAAACCCTAGACCTAAGTCATGACTCACGGACGGGTTTGAACAAAACCGTTCAACATGGTGGATCACATCAACAATCAGGAAAATTCGGGATGCTATGTTCAATCAGATGTAATCACACGATAGTAGAGGATTTGAAATAACATTTCAGATGAAGTATTGAGCTATCGCATTAAGATCAGGAGAGTTCGAAGTACCTGGAGGGTGAACAAGTCGAGGCTGCTAGGGTTCGACGAGGATCCCACTGACCGCTCCTGATGACCTAAATCGCAAAAACAACTCTATCCTAGGCATCAGCGGGGTCCTTATGGACTCATGGGTGGATCCTACGAGAGCGGGGAGGTTGCCGATAGGTCACAGCGCGGCGACGCTCCGCGTGGCGATTCGCAGAGTCTTCGAGGACGAAGACCCACAGCAGTCAAATTGATCTGATCCGACGGCCGAGTGAGGCGCTATCTGATCAGACGGTGCCTCTTCGTGAATAGACGGCGGGGCGCGATTTTAAACGACGCTGTTTGTAACGGCCCCAATAATTGGGTAGAAGATTAATCCAGATATTGGGGTGTTACCTTAGCACCGAACACTTGATTAGAAGAAAACAAACCAAGTGTTGATGCTAAGTGGCCAAGTCACTTTTTGAGAATTTGTTAAGTTAAATGAATGAAAATGAAGATACATATAAATGCAATGTGGCAAATGTTTACAATAAAAGAAATTAGATTAATCCACTCTTCATCCCAAGCAATTTTTAAATATTGAAGATACAACATAGTTAAATGTAAGGAAAAGTAACTTAAACAGTTTATAATCTAATTATTACAAACCTTTTTAAAAGGAATAGAAAAATGCAATATGTAAATCACTCGCTCTCACTTATACATGTAAATTATGTAAGAATTAAGCGGAAGCAGAATTCTTTATAAGTTCTTCAACTACTTGGACCTGCATCACCTGAATAAAATAGCTCTTGATCTATCATATTTTGGTATTTAAATATGATAGGACAAAGCCAAGAAAAAGAAAAAGAAAAAGTGTAGTTAGACTAAACAATCTAAGCACATTTTAAAATTGGCTATGTTTTTAGATTAACAAGATATCACAATTATAATTTACAAATTAAAATAAGCAACGGTGCTCTAGAAGCTGTAAAGTATGGGAAAGTGAAGTAAACATAACTGTACAGAAAACAGTATGAGATTAATTGAGTAAAAATACTCACTTTTATTAAAGTTCTAGCCTATTATTGAAAATTGGTAAGGGAAAGCGTTTTAAAGGCTAGAAACTACTATGTGCATGAAATGAAAGTAACATATGATCAATTGGAATATATGCTAAGTAAACAATTGACATATAGTAAAGCATTAATTGAAGTTAAGCAATATACACTGTATTCAAATTAAACTGAAGTAAGCAATACACAATACTAAAAATAGAGAGTGTAAAGCTAAAAGAAATGAGGAAATATCTTAGATTCTTAATCTAAGATAATCATAGTCTAAAACTATGATATGAAAGCATAACTAAATAGTTATGAAGAGATCTTACAATTTGTAAAAGAATCTCTTATATCTTTAGTTAAAGTTACATTTAGAAACTACCTCATTCTGTAGGAGTACACAACATAATGGGCGAGGAGTTAAGCACGTCTACTTAACCAGAAACAGTGGGGAAGATGAACATTCACATTTACCCTCTCTAAAATGTGAAGTTCTAATATAAGCGCTTTCTTTTGTACTCAATTTGCCATAAGGCATTCCCCTTTAAAATTTTAAGAAAATATTTATTTATGCACAATGCTCTTGAATGAATGTTCAAGGATAGAGGCTCAAAGCTAGGCAAGCACTCAATAGATTACAAAAATTGTAAATGTATGTGATATCTTCTTGTTTATCTAAACTTTTAATAATCTATTCATAATTGGAGTTAATTAAACTCCAAATTGACTTATAGATATTTGATCTTAAGTTAATTATAAAATGAATGTAAGTTTATTTTCATGAAACTTGGAATTATGAAAAAGATAAATTAAACTCAATTTAAAATAAAAGAAAAACTTATCTAAGGCTTAAAAAGGAAAGGAACTATTATTCTCAATTAGATTGATTGAGAATTAAGGTTTAAAAATGAACCATTGAAATGGATATTTTGAATTGCATACTAAAATTTTATGAAAAATTTCTAAGTCTTAAAATTCTTAGAAATTTCGGCAGAGTCTCCTTTATTTTTGTTCAAATAAATAATTTTCATAATTAAATATAAGTCAATCCATTGACTATTTTCAATTCTAAAATAGAGTTCAATCCTTTTTATAGGATTGTTCATTTCTAATTCTAAAATAAAGTTTATGTCTAGTTCTAAAATAGAGTTCAATCTTTTTTATAGGATTGCTCATTTCCAATTCTACTATAACTTCAAATATACAAAACTAAATCAAACAGTTTATACATCCAATATAAAATATCTAATAAAAAGGAAATACAGAAATAAAATTTAGCATTTATAAGAGCAGCTTTATGTGGTATTTCACACATAGCATTTAGTTTAGCAATCCTGTATTATTCTTACAACTTATCCTGCAAAGAATCACCATTAAAGTTAGCATTTAAATATAAAAGAAACAATGATTAATTAAATTTAAAGGCAGCATTTGATTACATATAAAAGAAGGGCAGCATTTGAATTATGAAAGCATTTGATTCATGTTGAACTTAAATAACAACACAATATTAAAACACTTGAGATCTCATTGATCTTCCTTTAAGAGATACTTGGCAACATTAATTTCATTGAGATAAGGCAACATTTGTTTCTTTTGATGGCAATTTGATTCATTGAAGTTAAATGACAGTATTACAATTACTAGTAACCTTAAATTACTTAAGATCTTTTAAAATTAAGGATGGCAGCATATGAAAAATAATGACAACATTTAGATCCCTTAAAGTATATTACAACATGTGTATTTACTGAGATAAATGACAACATTTAGATCTCCAAAATTACATAGCCGAATTTTGAACCTTGTAAAATAAATAATGGCATCAATTGATCATTTGACTTCATAAAATGGCAGCTGCAACATATATTTACATTTGATTTCTTATGAAATGATAATAGCATAAGATAATAGTATTATTTAGATTTCATTGCAAATACATGGCAGCATTGAGACCCCTTTTCATAGATAGCAATTTTGAATCATATAATAGCATTTGGTAACATGAATAAGATTAATTACATTTGGTTACCTTTGATCTTATAAAGTTAAAGATAGTAGCATATGAGCACAAAATAAATGGCAGCAGTTGACTCATTTATCTTCATTTTCATTAAATGGCAGCAACTATAAAGTAGCAGTGATATGACAATATTTAGATCAATTGACAATATTTAATTCTTGTAATAGAAATGATAGCAGCATATAATTTAATATAATCCATTGATATAGCAGCACTTATTCTTAAACAACAATTGTTCTAATATGATACCTTGCAGCATGTGGATCACTTTTGATTTCTCATAAGAACAAGAGATTATAGCATTTGATTTTCATATAATAAGGCAGCATTTAACTCATTTGACTCAACAAAAGTTGCATTGATAAGCAGAAAATATTCCATTGTATTAACAGTAGTTTAACAGCATTTAATATTTAATAGTTGATGATATTAGTTTGACAGTAGAAAGAAACAAAAAAGAAAGGTCTATATTAAGTATCAATAGAAAAAAAGAGTATATATAGTTTTTAGCAATAACCAATATCCCACTCCTCAATTTCCAGTCAAGTATAAGAAATAATAGAGATGTTCAATGCCCAATGGAATTTCTAATAGCAGCACAGTTAATCATGCTATACATGTTAGATTGATCTCGATCCTAAATACTTTTAGATTGATATTGGATTCTTCTACTAACTTAAATCCCATTCTCTTAATTTTTGATAAAACGCATCTCAACTATGCATCCATTTATTAAAACAAAAAGGCTGTACTATATCATGTGAAACAATAAAATACTAAAAATACAGATCTGGAATTAAATGGGAAATTTGAAGATTAAGCTAGCTTCATTGAATACTTTATAGATTATCACAAAAAGAAAACGTACTATGAAAAATTTAGAAATGGCATATATTAATGACTACAATATCGCATGAGGTAATGAATGCTGTGATTCTTAAATGTTCAATATTCATGATGTTCTATTTATTTATAGCATATGAACTGAATCCCAACATTATTCTTATGAATAGTTCATAAGGAAAGAATTACGTTTATTCGCGACAACAACTATCCTTACTTCATAAGGAAATAAAAGCATTTAATCTTTCTTTATATTGATGGCAGTATAAGAACTTATACATAACAGATGGCAGCCTTGATTCTCATAGATTTAATTAACAACGTCTAGTAGTATTAGAGTTGCATAAATTAATTGGCAGCATGTGATGCTAAAGATAACATTTCATTATCTTATTCAATTGATGGCAGTAGAAATTCTATAGCTCAAGAAGGATGAATAAAGATTCTTAATATAATTCAACTATTAGTAATTACTCTTTATTATAGTAATATAATGCAACGTATATTAGAGAGGCAGATTTTTTACTGAAATGACAATATTAAAATGACTAAAACAGCATTTCATAACATAATAACTAGAACAAAATAGCATCTGATTGTAAGTAAATGCACTCCTTAATCAGCTGTACAACTTTTGATTATGAAACTTTGGCTTCAAATACAACTTCATCCAGATTATTATTCAAAAATGAAGTAGAGATGATTATTATGGAATACTGTAATTTGTTCGAGATATTAAAAGTAAATTAAGACTGTTATCAATCATACGTATTACTATAAACAAATTATGACATATGTAGTTTAGTTTATTAACATTTAGCAAACAACATGATGCATAAAAGTTGTGTATTATATCAATAAGATACTCAAGCAAATTTTCTTTTCCTCTACTTCTTCAAACATTAGCAATGGAAAGAATCTAGTACACTTAAGCTACTTTAAGGTACTTTGAATGCATAAAAGAAATTTTACAAGCCCGTTTACTTTATCCTTCTTCTTCAACATGATTCCTCAGTATATAAAAATTTTGTAGGATAACAAGAATGAAAATTTTATATAAATGAGAATGGGGAAGATCATAAAGTTCGATCAAACTTTGGAGGGTTTGATCAACTTAATTAAATTTAATCATCTTCCATAATTGCCTAAATACATTCATTATCAATTTATACAATAGAGGAAGTAAAAAAGAATCGCACATACATTTTATAAATAAAAATCTATCAAGAAAAATCATAGGAGTTTAATAGATAGGTAAATGGAGGAAGTACTGAAAGGAACCCGTTATTTATTATATACAGCAATACTCAGAAAATCCTATCCCATTTGTTAGAACTTACAAATCAAATCAAAGTTCTCTAAAATACAAAAAAATTTCCATATGTAATAAGGAGAAATAGCAATTAATCATATGTAGCTAATATTGAAATGAATCTATTAATCCATTCAATAAACTTTAATGCCTTTTTAATGTCATTAATCCTTAACGGGAAATAGAGAAAGAAACATCGAGATCGATCGACATCTAAGAATTTAATCTGCTTGCAATTAACTCTATTTCTGTAACAACCCAGGTTGTTACTTTGCTCAATTAAGACTAATCTAAGTCTTAATTAAGGTTCTAAGTCACTAATTAAGCAATTTGGAACTCATCTCTGTAACCTAGGTCAAATCTGAAGTCAACAAAGTCAAATCAAGAATTCTGGAAAATTCCAAACTCTAGAAAATTGACTTTTTATCTAGACCTCAGATTGAAAATCTGACTTCGCCATTACGTTCAGAACACCTAAATTAGCTAGGGGTGAAATTTTCGAAGCATTTGGAAGTCGTTGATTTTTCGTCAAATATTTTAATATTATTTAAATACCCCAAATAATCAAATAAATAAATATTCATCGGATCGAAAATCTGAGTGCGCCGTTGCGTTCCTCACCCTTCATTTAGCTAAGGGTGATTTATTGGAAATTTTTGGGATGCATTCAATAGGTTAAATTAATTAATTAAATCTATATAATTTAATTTAAATAATTATTTAATTATTAATACCTAACGGATTCCGTCAGTTTAATTAAAGCGCCGTTACCTTCTTGGACGCCGTCAGCTTCGTTCGTCAGTCGGGCGATCGAATCGTGGTCGTCTGATCGTTTGATCAGACGGCAGCTGCATCGTCTTCTCCGCGAAGAGCACGCGGTAGAGGAGGCCTGAGACGCGCGTCGTTCCTCCTCGTCTCCCTCGCCACTCGTCGATTCCGCCACTTTCTCGATGAATTAAAACTCTCGATCGACTCATCTGCTCGTGTTACTCAAATCCAACCCTCTCAGAAATCGAAAGCGTTCGAGTCGATCCTGATTGATCTGCAACCGTCGAAATTTAGGTACCTCTATCCCTAAATCTATGCTTCCAAATGTTAAATTTCTTGTTCGCATGTCAATTTCATAGTCTTAATTGAATTTTGAGCGAACCCGATCAAGTTGATCAGGTCTGGTTAACCCGGATTTGGCTAAGACGCAATAGTGGAAACTGTTACCTAATTTTCGATCGGTATACGGCTCGTCATCTAGCACCGTCGTCTTCGCCGTCAATTTTCAAGCCCTAGATTCCAGTCGCCGGGACGATCGCGCGAGGAAGAAGGCATTTCGGGTCTACCGGGTCGGCCTGGGCCCGATCCGTGGCCCGTGGCACTTCGGCTGCCTCAGCGGGGCCCACCTCAGAGCGCGCCAGCCAGTCGCGACGCGACACGTGGCCAGCGCTGGCGCTGTCTGGACCGTGGGGCCCGCGGTCGTCAGCCCAGCCAATAAAGGCTCGCCACGTGTCCTGAAATAAATTATAAATTTTATAAATTTAACAGTATTAATAATAATCAAATATATATATATATATATATTTATAAATCAAATCAGAATAATTAAATCAATTAAACAGAATTTAATTAATCAATTAAATCAAATCTTTAAACCTTAATAACTCCTAAATTACTCATCCAAATTATGCAAAATTATATACCATTGAATTCAGCAAAAATAGAGAAATATTATGATACTATTAATTTTGCATTTGGACCTGTATTTAGCAAAGTGATTTTTAGGATTTAATCTAATTTAAATTAAATGTCACAAACCTTATTTAGCTCATAATTTTGTGTAGAATGATCTAATTATGCCCAATATGGGTCTTAAAGTGATCAGAAAACCCTAAGGATTATTTTGGTTGTATTCATTTTGCTGTTAGGATTAAATTTTGCCTAATCACATTTAGGACTTAACCCTAATTACCCTAATTAACCCTAGAACTTCAATTGACCATAACTTGGTCAATTGAGCTCCAATTTTGTTGATCCAAAGGTCCATTTAGATTAGAAGAACTTAAATAGCAGTAATCTGTAAAAATATTTCAGATCCAATTGTTAGATTTGCTAATCATCCTTAATTACTCTAAATCTTGATTAGTGAATATTAGCAAATATAGTAATCCAATTTGAGTGATTTAAGTTTCAGAGGACTCCTAGAACCACTTAGAATCTATCTGTGAGGCTTGATTAGTGTTTGAGTGTTTAATTTTGCTAATCACTCACTAATCACCCTAAACCCTAATTAGGTCTTAACTTAGTCAAATTTAGGTCCAAATTGAGCTTACCACATGTCATTATGATTAGTGAGCTATTTGTAAACCATAGCCACTGATTTTACTCAATTTGGACACTAATTGGCAAAGTTAGGATTTTTGACCCATAATTAAGGATTCCTTAATTACCTCCCCTTAAAACCCTAAATCTTGTATTGGCCATAACTTGGCCAATATTTATCAGATTTCAGCAAATTTAGATTCTATGGAAAGCTTAGGCAGTAAAGAATAATATTCTAAAAGAAAATTTAGCTTTTATTTAGCCAAAATTCTAAATTTCCCTTATGAGTCAAATTCACTAATTTGATCTCATATGGCTTAATAATCACCCAAAATTAATTTAGTTGCTGTCTAATCTTATATTAGACAGTAAGAAACACTTTCTAAAAGAAAATTTCAGAATTTAAGCCCTAGATTAAAAGTTGATCTTTTGAACCCTTAAGTAGGGGCAAAATGATCATTTTGCCCAAATTTAGGGTTTAACCTTTAAAAGCCCTAAATTCAATTTCTAATCATTAAAATCAGAAAATTGAATGATTCATTGTTGAAATTAATCAAATCTAAAGTTTAAATTAGACCTTGATTAAAATCTTAATCTTAGCTTCTTAAGAAAAATTCCTAAGTCCTAAGTGAGTGTTCTCTTTTTAATCCTTCTTAGACCCATCCTTAGGTCTTATAACATTAGTTAGAATGTGTGTCTTGAGAGATACTCTTAGTAATTAAGAACCTTAATTCTTAAGATTAGGAATAGATCTTAAGTTAGAATTCATCTATTGAGTAAATTGGGTTACTCAATTAGACGAAACCTTGAGTTTTATAGTTTATAGATTTTCTTAGTTTATTAAATGATTATTTGATCTTTAAACTTTAGAACTAAGAATAGATATCCATCTTAATGAAATTGATTTATCATTAGGATTTGCCTTAACCTAGTCTATGAGTTTTGGGTTCTAAACCTTAGACCCTTAGATTATACCTTTAGATTAAGTGATTAGACCCCATCATCTGGAGTCTAATTCTTAATCTATTCATCTTGATTTGGCTAATCAAGATGAGGTTGGGATAAATTAAATTACAAAACTAGGTCGAAGATTTATTCATTTTTAACCAAATAGTCATCTTTTGATTAAGTCATAATTAGGATTTGGCCAGTTCTAATTATCTTCAACAAGTAGGATTCGTGATTCTAAGTTACAGAATGTGTAAGAATTGATAATTCTGAAACTTATGTAACTTAGAGTAGATAGAACGAATAAAGTAGATAACAAAGGATATCACCTGTATTTTAGATAGAGTTTCTTGCACTTTGATTTTGATGCTTCGCATTCCTTGATTTTGAGCCTTATACCTTGAACATGTATTATGTACATAAGATATTTTGATAAATATCTTATGTTAATTTGGAACATTATTTATAAAATAGCATTGTATTTTTGTTTTACAAGTGGTATGTAAGGTGTAGCTTGATTAGTATACCTCTTCGATCAACCCGTTCGGGGTCGACAACCTTTCGAGGGTTTAATGTCCGACAGTCTATTGGCCATGCCTAGTCCGAGTGATAGGATGGATAGACTCTCGCCCTACTGACTACAGAGTCAGGATTCTGATATGGATATACTAATTCAAGTACACTTACATTCAGTTCTGTCTTAGCTCATCAGGCTAAGAGTTTCAGTGATGTTCAGTTCAGAGTTTCTTAGCTCATCAGACTAAGATTTGCTGTATATGTGTTTAGTTTGGGTGACTTAAATAGTCACTGCAGTTTCAGTTTATAGATACTATTTTACTAGCATATTCTGCATTTCAGCACTGTTTTACTTTCAGTTTTCCTGCACATGTTATATATAGGATGCTAGTTCTACTTCTTGTTTTCATATGCTCACATAGTATGTTAGTGTTTTCAGTTTTATACTGTTCAAATTATGTATGTCACCTAGTATAATTTGTTTGATCATAAGCATGTTTTAGGTTGTACTTTTCTTACAATTTTACTTTTCTTTTACTTACCTGTCTTTGTTGCAGTTGCTAGGAGGAGGTATGTATTACTTCCTAGTTGTTTTAGTTATAAACTGTTTGTTTATAACTTATTACTGTTCTTTTGTACGCTTTTTCTGCACCTATTTTGCTCAGTTCTGTTTTTATGGTGATATTCAGTTAACTTAAACTAAACTTTTACCCTAAAATGTACTTAGACATATTGTCTAACCAGTTTTTCTTTTTTTGACTGGGGCCCTACCATTATGAAACTGATAATGGTAGGTTCTGAGTTTGTTGGAGTAGCAAATCCAGTAGAGAACTTGCCATTGGAGGAGGAGCCCGTTCCAGAAGATTTGTAGCTTTAGTTTTTCTTTCAGTGAGATTGAGAGTTCATTTCAGTTCTTTTAAAGCTTATTAAATGTTATAATAATACAGGTTCATTTTTCTTTTTCAGTACTTTACTTATTCTGTATTGTTGTATTTATACTATATTGGATGGATGTTATACCTTTTATTGCTTCCGCACTTTGAGTTCTTGTATGATCATTTAGTGATAAATTTCTAGAATGAATGACAAAGTCCTTAGTTAAACTGGATTAGAATGTGTGTCTAATCCAATCTTAAGTGGGGAACTTGTCATTTGGTGACCCCTCCACCGTAATCATGTTAACTTAAGGGTTAACAGGACCACGGCGGGGCAGGGCCACCACAATTTCATTAAATGGTAGGTTAAAATAGTCGTTAAATAAATTTGTGAAATAGGAAGATAATTTAGTGATTGTATATGAATCCCTTGTAAATTCAGTCACTTCAATATGGATCATTTGATACTGAATAATTATGCAAAGGAAATCACATAAATAGGATATGAATCAAAATGGAGGTACCTTATTCTTTGAGGTGTGGCTAGAAGAAGCGCTCGGCTTGGAAGGCTCGGCGAATGGAGACTCGGAGAAGAAGGAGGACTCGGCGAGTAGAAGGCTCGTCTTGGAAAGGTTCTCGGCGAAGGAGGAGGACTCGGCTATGGTTTGCTATCTTTGGATCAATCCTCTTGCCGAGAGGTTGAATGCTCGAAGATAAGGAGAGGGATCGGCATGGGTTTGAGCCTTTCCATTGGAGAGATCCACGGTACTATCCACGTGTCATTCTCTCCTCTTGCTCGAGCGATAAGGGCGAGGGGGTTCGTCTCGATCACGTGAGGGCTCAGCTTGCGTAGGAAGGAAAAGAATTTCGGCTGCCTCCAAAATAGGATTTAGGTTTTGAAGAGATTATAAGTAAATCTATGATTTATATCATCCGTTGGATCAAAATAAATGGCTGGAATTTCTGAGCCAAGATCTGAAGTCATTTGAACTCCAAAAATTACAAACTTAGTATCAATACGACCATCTTGACCAGACGAACGCATGCATTTAAAAATTATTGAATTTGAACAAGTATTTTATTTTATATTAATTTTTAAATGAGAAACTTAGAAAATTATTTACGATAAATCGGAAACTCGAAATTTAACGAAACTTGAAATATAGCATTTTCATATGATGCTTAACTTAGATATACAAAAATTTTCAAATTTTGATTTATATTTTTCATATTATTAGCCTTTAAACTTTAAACTTTATGAATTTATTCAGGACAATCTGGAACCCCAAACAGGCTCAAATTTTTGCAGTAGAATTCTTTCAATAGGCATTATATGAGGATATTTTTATTACATTTTTATTTGACTTAAATTGGAATCCTAATTTAACGAAAATTTTTTAGCGATCAAAATTCAGCACAAAATCCGAGAAAATCAACGATTTCCAAAAATTCCCAAAATAACACTCTTAGCTAATTTGAAGTTACTGAGTCCAATGGCAGACTTCATTTTTTATTTTGAAGTCTAAATAATTTAGGTATCTTCAGAATTATCTGAAAATCACGAAACGTTGGAAATAACCAAACGATCTCCAAATCATACGAAATTTGAAGTGGGGACTTTTAAATTTATTATGGGAGTAATGAAAGAGAATTATAGTCAATTAGATTACTAATTGGCAGGTAACAACATCTGGGTTGTTACACTGTTTGTTTAATAAATTAAATATTAATTTACTTAAATTAATTTATTTGGTTTCTTATTAAAATAATTAATTTGTATTTAGAAAAATTTCAAATATTCACCTCTAACTAAATGAGAGGTGAGGAACGCAACGGCTGGGTCGGATTTTCGATCCAACGAGTATTTAAATTTTCCAAATTTCGAGGCATTAAAAATTATTAAAATATTTGTCAAATTTCGACGACTTCCAATTGACACGAAAACTTCACCCCTAGCTAATTTGGGGTCAAAGAGCGTGATGGCAAAGTCCGTTTATTGATTGAAGGTCAATTTGGATGGGTCAATTTTAGGGTTTTTTAGATTTTTTAGAAATCAGGATTTGATCCATTTGACTACTAATTTGGACTGGGTCTTAGAGGTTGACTCTTATTGACTTAATTAGCACTTATGATTATTTTTAAGACTAAGATTAGTCCTAACTGATAGTGGTAACAACCTAGGTTGTTACATAAACTAAGATGTTGCTCTCATGGGTTAATAATCTACCCAAGGTTTTCATAAGTTTGAGCTAAATATTCCAATATTATCAAACATAACATTTCTTATCTAAATGTGTTAACTATCCATTTGACCAATCAAATTCATTTATAAATTCATAAACTATCTAATATGAATCTCAGTTCATCCAGACATGATCTACTCTTCTAAGCATCATAATGTGCAAACTTACCTAAATCACCTAAGTATCCATCCCTCATCATTCACTCACCTAAGATGATTAATTGAAATGTAAGCCTCAAGCTACTCTACTGTAGCAATATTTTAACATTCCAAAAAAAAATCAACATGTGATTTAACTCCAAAAGTCAAATTCTCTATATATTATCAAATATGAGTAAAATTAGCATGATTATACTCCTCATAGCATAACATGAATAATAAAAGTGAGTAGGTTCATTTTGGAGTTGATTTGACCTAACTAGGGTTTAACCTAAGTTAATTAGGGTCCAAAAAGTGATTAGCAAAAATAATGATCAAAATGCAAATTAAATTTCACCATAATATTCTAAATATTTTTCTGAGTATTTTAAGATATAACATTGCTATGGTTGGATCATTGATCAGAGAGTTAAGAGCAATGATAAATCCATAATTTATTTCCTAATTAAAGGAAAATTTCATTTATTTTCATATTAAAACTGCTTCCTTAATCAAATTTTGCTTACTATACAGAAAAAAAATGCTTACCCAGCAAGGTCTGGACAATTCTGGATAATTTCTAAATATTTCTCGAACAAATAGCGCGCTGCAGGGGACCAACTTGGGAAGCGCTGGCGCTATAGCGCGCTGCAGCGGACCAACTTGCGAAGCGCTGGCGCTATAGTGCGCTGCAGCGAATCAACTTGCGATGCTCTGGCGCTAGAACGCGCTACAGCGCGCTGTAGCTATTCATCAATGTGCAAACCAGAACACCACAGCGGACCATTTTACAAATTTCAACTGCAGAGGCACGCCAAAAATTTGCCTGAACAGTGCATTAAATGAGGCTGGGATAAGACCCCCAACCTGTTCCTTGTCTCCCAGCCATCATTCCTTCTACAGCAGAATTATTTTTAATGGAGAATTGATATTTTGAAGTGATGTAAAGACTAAAGAATGAAAAAGTAGGGGTCACTTCACCCCTCAAGTTGTACTTGAAATGATGACAGATTTTCTTAAGAAGGAAAGGCAGAATTTGAAAAGAATGGAAGAGGAAGGAAGCCCTCTATAAATTCAACTCTTCTTGACTTAAGAGAGGTTCGCAACTTGGCTCACTAACATCCTAAGTAAAAAGATGGTTGCTTTAAAAGAAAAGGAGAACTCTCCAAGGAAAAAATGACTCCTATTGCTAAAGAAAAGAAGGAAGAAAGGCAGCACTATGGACCTAGGAGAAGCAACCAAGAGCAAGAAGAAGAGAAAATCTGGAGAACTCCATAAAGGAATGTTCCTAGTACTCTCTAACTCTTGTCTTTTTTGGTCTTTCTTAGTTGATCATGAAAGGGTCTTTATCCATGTATGTGTTCTTCTTAATATCTTGTGTAATGGAGAGCTAAACTTCCCTTGGGAGGGTTGGGGCAATCCTATATGAATTGAAAGAATCTTTTGTATGAAAATTTCCTCAAGCCTTAATAAAATTTGTGAATTAAATGACTTGTTAAAGAAATGTAAAGGACTATTGTGGACTTGAATGTGGACCAAATGACAATGGACTAAATGACACCAAGACTAAAAATAAGTCTTATGCTCCATAGCTCACCCTTAGTTTAGAGCTATAATCATGAGTACATAAGAGCTTAGAACTATGTCAGAAAGTTCTTGAGCTTAATGCACCTCGATATATGCTCAATTAAGGAGTTGAAGCATGTGATGCTAAGACCCACTAAGTATACTCCACTGCTCAGCATATGTGAAGGGATGGAGGGGATTCTTTGAGTGCTCATAAACGAGGTGACATAGTCATTGAGCCCAAATAAAATCACTCCACTATATAAACCATGCATGATACGCATGAAGCTCTTAGTAGAATCAATGCTTGTAAGATATTAACTGAACACCCCTCATTTTTATGATCAAGAATTAGAGGAAAACTAATAATCTAAAAATCTTATAAGAATCTTTGTGCTGAAATAGAATCGACCGTGTGTTCATTTCAAGCACGAGATTTGAACTTGTAAATCTTAGAGTTAAACCCTAAGGAGGACAATGTGCACTTGATTAAAAATTAAAGAAAAAAATGGAATGCTTCAGGAATCATCATACATAAGTCATCTAACATATCATGTGAGAGAGACCCAACTCTCCTCTCCTTTTATCATCGTATTCTTCTAATAAGAATTGTTGTGCTTGTTTTGGAACCAATACGACAAAATATGCATAGCTTAAACATTTTTGAACGTAGATATACCTTAATAATAGAACACCCAATTCCTTGAGGATGATAAATCTTGAAACTTACGTTCCAAATTAATACTTTAGAACACGTACACTTGCGTGCAAGCACAGACGTATTTAAAGTCTGTCAAGTTTTTGGCAACGTTGTCAAGGAATTGGAACTTGTTTTGTATTAAGAAGAATCTATCAGTAATTGGTGATTTAAGCAAATCCTTGCATATAATTCTAATTTTGATTTTGTAATTGTAGGTGCTAACCATTTACTTTTCTATCTTTTTTTTATTTGCTGAATCTTTAAACGTTATTGCTATATTTGTTCTTGATAGTTTAATTTTGGTCGTGCATGAATAGAAGAATCTGCATTGAATATCTTTTTGATCCAAAAATTGAGAGAACCTATTTGCAAGCTAGAAGAGAACAAAACATTTTACGAACTCAACAAGCCTTATGGAAAACTTTAATGAAAATCTTGGAGAGCCTTTAGGAGAGCCGAGGGGAAGAGCACTGAGAGACTATGCACTACTCACTATTAGGAGAATCCCCCATGCTATTGTAAGGCCTAACATTGAAGCTAACAATTTTGAGATCAAACCTTCCACACTGAGTATGGTTCCAAATAACCAGTTTGGGGGATTAGCCACTGAAGATTCTAACTCACACATTTCAACCTTTCTTAAAATTTGTGACACCTTCAGATTTAATGACGTCTCTGAAGATGTAGTTAAATTAAGGCTTTTTCCATTCTCATTGAGAGATAGATCCAAAAGTTAGCTCAGCTCTCTCCCGAGCGATTCGATCTGGACTTGGGACGATTTGGCTAAGAAATTCTTAGCTAAATATTTCCCTCCGGCAAAAACCGCTCGGTTGAGAATTGAGATAACCAACTTCACTCAATTGGAAGGTGAGACACTCTACGATTGATGGGATCGTTTTAAGGAGTGCTTAAGGCGATGCCCACATTATGGGTTTTCTTTATGGATGCAAGTTCAAACCTTTTATAATGGTTTGAACGTTCCAACAAGGACTCTCATTAATGCGGCCACCGGAGGCTCAATCAGCAGTAAAACCTAAGAAGAGGCTTATGACCTCTTAGAAGAAATGGCGAATAATGCTTACTAATGGCCATCCGAAAGGCTGAAAAAGGAATCTATTAAAATAAATGAATCAAATCAAATAATGGCATTGCAACAAGAAATCCACACCTTAAATGAAAGAATTGAGAAAATGAATGTTAACGTTGTTCAAGAAATATAATGTGAGTTATACGGGGGGAGACACAATAGCAAAAATTGCAACTTGAATAACCCTTTTGTATAATCAAACACAGAACAAGTTAACTATTTAAGAAATAATAATGATATGAACAACCCCTACTCTAATACTTACAACCCATGGTGGAAAAACCACCCAAATTTCTCATGGAGCAACAATAACAATAATGGAAATTATAATGAGGGGAGTTCATCGAATCAACAGGGCTTTAATAATGGAAACAATCATAACCATCATCCTTTAAATTTGAAAGGAGCCTTTAACTCCCTTAAAGTTGAAATAATTCAATTTATGCACCGTACTGAAGCTACAATCACCTGCCATGATGCATCCATCCAAGGAATAGAAGCATCCCTTAGAAACATTGAGACCCAACTAGGGCAGATCTCCAAGAAACTGACCATTCAGCAGCAAGGAGCTCTACCCAGTTCCATTAAAGTTAATCCAAGGGAATTAGTAAGTGTGATTCATTCCAAAGGGGTGTATGGGGGAGACACAACTGAGAATTTTAGTGCTGTAGAAGAAGAGCTAGAGGCTAGAGAAGGGGTGAGAGGAACCAAATGTGATAAGCTCACAACTTCAAAATGTGATGACCCCGGAAGGTTGTGTATTCCTTGCATAATTAGAAATGAAGTACTTTTAGATCTCTTGCGTGATCTTGGTGCTTTAGCCAATATTATGCCCTACCATATATATGAACATCTGAAGGTAGAAGGAATGGAGTACACCTCCATGATTTTAGAATTTGCAAATCTTGAATCCCTGACCCCTCTAGGAATTTTTAAGGATGTTGCTGTAGGATTGGGGAATTTCATTATTTCAATTGATTTTGTTGTGTGTGAGTGGGACAGATGGAACAAAAACTCCACTATTATATTCGGGCGACCCTTTCTTATGAGCACCAAGGCTATTATAGAGTCGATCGCGAGATGATGAGTGTTAAGATTAAAGGGAGATCGGAGCTGATTGATCTTAAATCCACCTGTTTCAACATAAATAAAGATGGAGGATAAGGTGAAGAGAAAAATTAGAGAAGAAAGAATTATGATTGATCATGTTTTTGAAAGTCTAACTCTAGGAAAAAAGAATTTAGAAAATAGCTCCAACTCTTCCTCAAAGAAAGGGAGTAAGGAGGGTGTGAGAAGAAGAAAAACCAAATGGGGAAAAAGGAAGAAGAAGATCCCCCAAGAGTTAGAACTTGGAAGGGATGATTCCGTGAGGGAAAATAGAGAGGACAAGGGTTCGAGCACACTTAAAGGTTATGCTCACCCAAGTGCCTTAAGGTTGTGGAAAGAAAAACCTTTAGACCCCAATATATGATCTTTTAACGAGTCTAGCTAAAGACATTAAACTAAGCACTTCTAGGGAGGCAACCCAAGATATATATATATATATATATATAAATTTGTGCTACCGCGCGTTACAGTGCGCTGTAGCGAATGAGTTCATGAAACTCAATCGCTATAGCGCGCTGTAGCGGTTAAATTTCAAAACTCAAACCGCTATAGCGCGCTGTAGCGACAGTGTTTCAGAGGCTCAACTGCTACAGCCCGTTGCAGCGATCTGCTTCAGCTGTGGCAGTTTTGATTGCCAAGGATTCCATGTAGTCAAAAAAGTAATATCTTTGGGTTTCCCATGCAGTTAAAATAGTGTATGCTGTAAAAACTGCCCCCTCTTCACTTGAATTATCACATTTATGGCATGGGGGAAACCCTTTGATCATGATTCTCTTGCTTTGATTGCTTAGACTATTTAAGGAGAGGTAAGGGGGGTGATTCCTTGCACCTCCTGATTTTCTTACTTCAAAATTTTTGCTCTCTTTTCAAACCTCTATCATGTCTTCTGGAAAGAAGTTTATCCTAAGGAGGGAGATTGAGGCATCCATATCCGGTGGAACCTTCAACAAAAAGAGGTTCTCCTCCGCTGAAGCCGAGCACCATTTCTTCTCCACTACCTCTCAGCGAAAGTTAATCCCCGAAAAGAGCTTTGAGCATTACTTGCCCGTCCCAGTTGAGCAAGTCGGCCCTTGGGGATGGAGGGAGATGGTAACAAAAAAATCTTCCACCTACCCAACTATTGTCCAGGAAGTGTACGCTAATGCCATAAATGCGGCCGGACATATGGTCTTTGTTAGAGGTAAGGGAGTAACCTTTGGGGTTACTCAAATCAAGCAATTCTATGGGTTAGGGGAGGTAAGTGCTTTCTCTTACTTAGAACCCTTGGAATCTCGCTATAATTCCTAAGATATCGTTACAAAGCTTATTCATGAAAACACAAACTGGGTGGGAGGCCTAGCCAATATTCCTCATTCCGAATTGACGGACATGAGTAGTGCTTGGCTGGTTTTCATTTCTAGCTATGTCATGCCTTCGGGTCACTTGACTGAAGTGACCCGTGCCAGAGGGCTCCTCATGTGCTCATTGGTCGGGCCGAGAGAGATCCGTATCTCGAGCATAGTTTTTGAGTAGCTCTAAAAGGCCCTCCAGGGACCCTATGATGCATTGGCCTTCGGGTCTTTGATCTCTGGAATTTGCGAGGCCTAAGGGGTCAAAATCCTCTCCTCTGACTCCGTCAGTCCTCCAAGCGCCGCTCTTGCTCGTTCAAATCTGAACGTACGTTCTAGTGAGCGGAAGCCACCCAAGAGAAGGAGGGTCGAGCAAGGGGAAGCGTTTGCTCCGTCCAGCCATACTCTCACCGATAAGTTGTTGCTACAGATTCACAAGCAATAAACTGATCTTGGCATGGCTTTGGCAACCGACATGCAGTTCTTCAAAAAGGAACTCGCTTAGCAGCGCGAATTCCAGTCTGAATTCCATGAAGCTCTAGGACTAATGTTCGAGGACTGGAGCTTGCAAGGAGGACCGGACGCCTCCGTACTGCTGCAACCACTTGTCGGTGCCCCCATTCCGGAAACTCGCTATCCATGCGACTTTGCCTATAACATGGGAGAAGAAGAGGATGATGAAGACCCAAAATAAATAGGTTGTATAGTTTATTTTGCACTACTATTTTGTGTGTTTTCTTTTGTTGTTTTTATTTTTTTTATTTTGAGAAATTAAATTATGGATTATCATAGTTCCAAAATCTTCCTATAATTTGCAAATGACAATTTTTTTTGAATTTTTCAAGTTTATAGAAGTTACAAAAATATCAATGAAGAATTGATAATTAACCAAAGGTTGCTTAACAAGAATTGACTAACTCATTGACATCATTAAATCATTTAAGCAAAGGAATAATTTTAGGTTGAGTCTAACCTCCAAAATTTAAATCAATGCTAAAGACTAAGTATGGGGGAAGGCTTTGGAATAAAAAAAAAAATTAGTGACTAAGGTGAGTAATATAAAAAAGTGTACTAGGCCCCCGTAAGACTTCATGATCACAAAGTTTGGAAATTGGGATGAAAAAAATGTCTCTCCCTACGAATGAAAAAGAAAAAAAAAATAAAAATAGAAATGAAGAAAAATATCTCTCCTAGAGAAAAGAATTGAAAAGGATGATAAAAAATATCTCTCCTAAAAATTGAATATCATTGATATTCATAAGAAGGATCACATATGGCACAAAAAATTCTTGATTACTCACTACCTCCCTAGTTCAATTAGTCCAAGGAACCTTCCTCATTACTGAGCACCAAGCAAAACTACTTATGAATTGAAGATTAGGCTATTAACCTCTATTCATTACTGTAACAACCCTAGTTATTCTCTTAGCTAAACTTAGATTATTTAAGCTAAACCAAGCCTTAATTTTAATTCCATTGAACTCAATGGGTCATTTACAGCTAACCCTAGAAGTTTGGAGTCATTTGGAGCTAAAATGGAAAATATGGTAATTTTGGCTATTTTTAAGCCCTGAAAAATACCTAAATTAGTTTGATCTCCAAATCAAAATCTGATTTTATTTTTGAATTCCTCACACCATAATTAGCTAAGGGTGAATTTTAGGGAATTTTTGGAGATCATTTGGTCCAAAATTGGATTTGGATTATTTAAGGATAATTATATATTATTTAATTAATTTTAATTATATTTAAAATTATTTTTATTTAATAATTAAGGCTGGGATTTGCTGTCGGGACCGTGGCAGATCCGCTGCGGGGTCCCCACAGCGGCGCATGCATTTAAGCCACCCAATGCGTTAGCACGCTTCCTGGCGCAGATCATCAAACGGCGAGATCTCCACCATGTTAAGATTAAATCGTAGGCGTCGAACCCATCACGTGTATCTGACGGCTACCATCATATCCCGTTAAGTAACGCATCAGAGCCGTTCGAGACCAACGGTCGCTTCATCAGACGGCGGATGCAAACTCGAGCACTGTGGATCATCGTCCACATCTCGACCCGTCTGCATCTGGTCCCCCCCCCGATAGCCAGGATCTCCTCAGCCGCGTGGCATTATGGGAAAAGCCCCGAAATTCCTCTCTTGCCCTCGGCGCATTTGTCTTGTCGGCTGCCATCTTCCCAATTTGCCCATAGTCGTTGGCTCGAGCCATTCCCTTTGACCTGAGCCTCCTGCCATTGCCAAGCTCTAGGAACCATCCCAGAGCTCTCTCAGACCTATAAATACCCCCAGTGATTCACAGTGAGTCCCTTTGCTCACTATGAACCCTTTGCCAAGCCTCTGGAGTTCTCATCTTCCTCAGTAATTCTTGGCATTTCCTGAAGGCTTGAACCACTGGTAGAGGGCCCGTCTGGTGTTCAGACCCCCTGTGCTTCTTTGTCTAACCCTCAGGAAGCTTAAGGACACCTCAATTCCCCTCGGCCAAGCCTGCAGCCTGACTTGAGGTACAGCCTTCCCCCATTGAAATTTCTTCAGCTCATTTCCATTGTCTTCTGGATTGAGCCCTGGATGTCAACTAGAGCACCTTAGCCAACTAGGAAACTCATGGTGATTATCGCCTGGGGCTAAGCTAGCTCGAGTCGATCATATCGATTGACTGAGCTAGCAGCCGGGCCAATGGCTGAGTCCGAATAAGGACCCAGCGATCGGCTGCGCCTCAGGTTAAGATAGGTTTGGGAGTTCGACTCGTCTCACTTTCCTGAACATGTAGGGATTGAACCCCGGTTGAATCGAGGCCTCTGTGAGGAGAATATTCCTGTCACAGTCAGGCTGAGATGCCCGTATCAAAGGTGTCTCGGTCGAGTAGCACCTCGTCGATCCAGAGGGATCCAGATGGGGTTTCTTAGTTCAATCGACGCGTCTCGACTCCCTAAACGTGTAGGGATCAAGTTGAGCCTCTGTCGTCGCCGGAGCACCGAGAATTTTGGCGCTGAAGCTCGGCTCACTCGGGACCCGTCGAGAGGAAGAAGACGAAGATGCGGGTCCTGGGCCTGGCCGACCCCGACCCGCGCGGTTTGATTTCGGGCCGCGTCTAATTAATTAATTATAGGAATGTATTTTTAAAGGTTATGCGATCAATTAATTAAATCATATAGTTTTAATTTAAATAAACATTCATATTAAATTAATTGAGTAACTTTGGCTATACTGATCCAAATGGTAAGATCCAATATACCATTTGAATCAGAAAAATACAAGAAATTTAAATATAAAATAAAATCACAGATCCAATAGTTAGATTTAAGAATATTTGCCAAACTTTTTATTGTCCTTAATTAAATCATATTAAACCTAATAAATATCCAAATATGGAGATTAAGGGCTCTGATTGTTCCTTAGACCCTAGAGAATAATTAGAGACCCTTAAAATTAATTTTGGATATTTATTTTTCTTAATCACCCCTTAATCACTAATTAATTATTAGTAAATTTAACCTTAATTAAGTCTCAAATTTAGGGTAAGTAAGTTTCTAGTGCAATATTAAGTCTATTAGAACCTAAGTGTAAGGTTGGATTGCCCTAAAGATGCATATTCTTACTAATCACCCTAATGGGCTTAAATAAGTATTTAGTGATAATTAATCTTAATTAAGTGGTCAAAATCTAAAATGACGGTGTTTCTCACTTCATTAACCAATATGAAACAAATTAAAACAAATTAGATCTAATTTGGATTAGTAAACCCTAAAATCCCAATTTTTGCCTTAAGAGGGGCATTTTGGTCATTTTGACTAAAATATGTTTAAATGCTCCTTAAGACCTTGGAGATTTAGTAAACCACCTTAAGATAGATTAGAAATGTTCTCTGAACTCTTAGACTAATGATATTAATAATATTAATATTGAAATTAAGAAATCTTCAATTTAGCCTTAAGTGACCTTAAAGAAGTCACTTAAGCTTAACACTTAAATGTAATCAATTCAAAAGTCAGTTGATAAGTTCAAACTAGTTAAATTATAAGCTTAAATGCTAAAAGAAACAATAATGGAACATCCTAAGTTAAAATTTAGCTTAAGGTCTAAAGTGATCAAACCTCAGATCCTTAGATCTTAAGTAGCCTAAAAGGATCAATATGAGTGTGATGTTTAATCTAATACTTAAAATTGCCAATTTCAACCTTAATAAGCTCCATATAGTTTAACTATGAACTTAGATTCTAAAAGAATCACAAATGAGGGCTCTTAAGATAAAACTCTAATTTAAAGTCTAAAGTGATCAAACCTCAGATCCTTAGATCTTAGATCTTAGATTTAGATCCTCAATTTGAATTGAACCATCTCCAATTGAAATTATTCAAATGATTGATTGTTTAACCCTTTGAAACCTTCCATGTGGGTATAGGATGATTCAATCAATAAGATAATGAAATTATCTTAATAATTGAATATAGATCTTAGATTCTCAAGTTCTTAATTGATTATTTTATCTTATAATCAGTAGAATAAACTTTCAATAAGTTCTTAGTTCCTGGATCCTTCAGCTTATAGAATTCTATACCTTAAATTTGGGTTTTAAATGTGAACCCTAGATCCTAGTTAGGACATTACCTTGGATTTGGGATTTGAACTCAAAATTTGGGGTTTAAGTTCTAGATCATTAGGTATTGATTTACTTAATCAAGATGTGGGTAAGAGAGTAAAAGATTAATAAATTAGGTCGTTGATTTGCTTACTTAAACCATATAGTCGTCACATGATTCTGGATTAGAACTTGTTAAGTTCTAATATTAACTTTAAGGACGTAAATCTGAGATTCTACGCGATAGCTGGATATTGGAGATCCTAAACCTGTACCTTCTCAGAATAGTTAGATTTGGTAATTATATAACATCAGATATCACATAAGTCTAGATTGAGTCTCTTGCTTACTTTGACTAGATTGCTTTGCATACCTTGGATATTGAGCTTTATTCCTTGAGCATAATAGGAGAACTTAGGATATGGATGATACATCCTAAGTTAGTATTTGAATTGATATCATTCAGTTTTGCCTTGTTGTAGTTGGTAGAATATATCCTAGCTTAGTCTGCCTCTTCAGTAGTAGTATTGTACAAATTGGACTCAGACCTAGCATATTTGGATGGCTAGGCTGGGGATTGATTGATGGATATTCGAGGCCCTGTATGACTTATTGGCTGGTATGGCAGTACTATATCTTAGGCTTATTGCTACTTTAGCTGGATTGTTCAGTATTATTTTTCTGATTTCCTTTGCCACATGCTTCAGTGGCCTTATTTTCAGTATTTTCCCGCTTTGCCACATGTCTCAGTGGCTTTATATTTCATAGATTGATTTGTTTGTTACCACATGTCTCAGTGGCTTTCCTTTTCCTATTCTTAACTAACATGTTGTATGTATATTAATATGGTTTACTTATATATATTTTGGCATGTTTAGGATGCTAGAATTGCACATTTTTAGTACTTGTGTTCTTTTATATACTCAGCATGTGTAACATGATCATAAGCATGTTAGGTTCAGGATTGTATTGTAGTTGCTATTTCTTTTAGCTTTTAGCCTCACCTTATTTATTTTGCATTGTATGTTGGCTATAAATGGATAGTTTATAGTTACTCATTTCTTTCATAGCCTGTTGCACTCTTCACTGCTTGCATGTGTAGTTAAATTAAAATGTGATACCTTTAAATGTTCAGTTCATTAAAATAGCCTAAAATGTACTTAGATAATTATCTAACTATAATATTTTTATTTTATTGGCTGGGGCCCTGGCATTTATGATACAACAAATGTTAGATTCAGATGTGTTCGTGGGCAATATCGCAGAAGAGGAGCAGGTTTAGGAGGAGGATCGTGCTGCTGCTGTTTAGTTAGATTTTTGCCTTTTATTTCAGTGAGATTGAGAGACATTTTTCATTCTCTTTAAACTTCAGTTTGTAATAATTAATTTTGGATGTATTTCATTTCTGCATTGTGATGAGTTACTGTATTGCATTCTCTTTTCCTACTATGTATGCTTGTGGATGTTACTTTATTATTCATTGCTTCCGCCACTTTGATATTTGTATATTGATGATGTTATAGCACTTAGTGACAAGTCCTTAGCTTAAGCCAGGTTGGGTTTACCTAACTTTACTTGAGTCAGGGATTTGCCACAGTTGGAGCACCGTACTTTCTTGTTGTTAATACGGGGGGCCCACAATAACCCAACTTAAAAAAATTTAAATGATGATAAATGCTCTTGTCATTTTAGTTAAGCAAGAGCTTTGAAATGCAAATCAAACTCTCATTGATATTACTTGTTGACTCACATACCTAAGAAATAGAAAAATACCATTTTAAGCTTACTGGAGGACAAGCAAAAAATTAAGTGTGGGGGTGTGATAAATTCATAATTTATTTCCTAATTAAAGGAAAATTTCATTCATTTTCATATTAAAATTGCTTCCTTAATCAAATGTTGCATACTTTATAGGAAAAAATGCTTACCCAGCAAGGTCTGGACAATTCAGAATAATTTCTAAATATTTTTGGAAGAAATCCGCTGCAGCGCATTGTAGTGGATCAACTTACGAAGCGCTGGTGCTATAGTACGCAGCAGCGGATCAACTTGCGAAGCGCTAGCGCTATAGTGCACTGCAGCGGACCAACTTGTGAATCGCTGGAGCTATAGGGTGCTGCAGCGAATCAACTTATCAAGCTCTGGCGCTCAAGCGCGCTACAGCGTGCTATAGCAGGTCATCAATATACAAACTAGAACACCGCAGCGCGCCGCAGCGGACCATTTCCTAAATTTCAACTACTGTAGCGCGCTACAGCGCGCTGTAGTGGCGCACCAAAATTTTGTCTGAACAGTGCATTAAATGAGGCTGGGACAAGACCCCCAACATGCTCCTTATCTCCCAACTATCATTCCTTCTGCAACATAATTATTTTTAATAGAGAATTAATATTTTGAAGTGATGTAAAGACTAAATAATGGAAAAGTAGGGGTCACTTCACCCCTCAAGTTGTATTTGAAATGATGACAGATTTTCTTAAGAAGGAAAGGCAGAATTTGAAAAGAATGGTAGAGAAAGGCAGCCCTCTATAAATTCAACTCTTCTTGACTTAAGAGAGGTTCGCAACTTGGCTCACTAACATCCTAAGTAAGGAGATGGCTGCTTTAAAAGAGAAGGAGAACTCTCCAAGGGAAGAAGGACTCCTATTGCTAAAGAAAAGAAGGAAGAAAGGCAGTATTATGGATATAGGAGAAGCAACTAAGAACAAGAAGAAGAGAAAATCCGGAGAACTCCATCAAGGAACATTCCTAGTACTCTCTAACTCTTGTCTTTTTAGGACTTTCTTAGTTAATCATGAAAGTGTCTTTATCCATGTATGTGTTCTTCTTAATATCTTGTGTAATGGAGAGCTAAACTTTCCTTGGGGAGGGTTACGGCAATCCTACATGAATTGAAAGAGTTTTTTGCATGAAAATTTCCTCAAGCTTTAATAAAATTTGTGAATCAAATGACTTGTTAAAGAAATGTAAAAGAATATTGTGGACTTGAATGTGGACCAAATGATAATGGACTAAATGACATCAAGAATAAAAATAAGTCTTGTGCTCCATAGCTCACCCTTAGTTTAGAGCTATAATCATGAGTGCATAAGAGCTAAGAACTATGTGAGAAAGTTCTTGAGCCTAATGCACCTTGATATATGCTCAACTAAGGAGTTGAAGCATGTGATACTAAGACCCACTAAGTATGTTCCACTGCTCAGCATACGTGAAGGGATGGAGTGAATTCTTTAAGTGCTCATGAATGAGGTGACATAGTCATTGAGCCCAAATGAAATCACTCCACTATCTAAATCATGCATGATGCGTGTGAAGCTCTTAGTGCAATAAATGCTTGTAAGATATTAACTGAACACCCCTCATTTCTATGATCAAGAATGAGAGGAAAACTAATATTCTAAAAATCTTATAAGGGTCTTTGTGCTGAAATAAAATTGACTGTGTGTTCATTTCAAGCACAATATTTGAACTTGTAAATCTTGGAGGTAAACTCCAAGGAGGACAATGTGCACTTGATTAAAAATTAAAGAAAAAAAATGGAATGCTTGAGGAATGATCATACATAAGTCATCTAACATATCATGTGGGAGAGACCCAACTCTCCTCTCCTTTTATCATCGTATTCTTCGACTAAGAATTGTTGTGCTTGTTTATGAACCAATACAACAAAATACGCATAGCTTAAACTTTTTTAAATGTAGATATGCCTTAGTAACAAACACCCAATTCCCTGAGAATGATAAATCTCGGAACTCACATTCCAAATTATTATTTCAGATCACGTACACTTGCGTGCAAGCGTAGATGTATTTAAAATTTGTCAAGCAAGCAAGTCATATCCCTTTGTTGTTAACTTTAATTACCTACCTTAATGATTGGGGTCAATTGAACCCCTAATTAACTTAAGACATAGCTTTTAATCCAATTGCTAAGTATATATATATATATATATACATATATATATCAAGTTTTATAGTTATAAAAATAAGATTTATAATTATAAATAACACTTAAGACTCTGAATTCTAACCCTAAGGTTATGACCCTCAATATTCATCACTTAATCACCAATTGAGTTCATAAAATAAAATGACCTAACTTAAGATCCTAACTTAAGTTCTAGTGTTGTTCTACCTCACAGAACTTTTAAGGTCTTGACTTCATAGGTTATTTATCTAAGCTAGGTAAGACCTAAACTAAGATGTTGCTCTCATGGTCTAATAATCTACCCAAGGTTTCCATAAGTTTAAGCTAAAGATTCCAATATTATCAAACATAACATTTCTTATCTAAATGTGTTAACTATCCATTTGACCAATCAAATTCATTTATAAATTCATAAACTATCTAATATGAATCTCAGTTCATCCAGACATGTTCAATTCTTCTAAGCATCATAATGTGCAAACTAACCTAAATCACCTAAGTCTACATCCCTCATCATTCACTCACCTAAGATGATTAATTGAAATGTAAGCCTCAAGCTACTCTACTTTAGAGTTTAAAGAACATGTCTAGTAGCAGTATTTCAACAATTCAAAAAAAATCAACTTGTGATTTAACTCCAAAAGTCAAATTCTCTATTTACTATCAAATATGGGCAAAACAGTATGATTATGCTTCACATAGCATAACATGAATAATGAAAGTGAGTAGGTTCATTTTGGAATTGATTTGACCTAACTAAGGTTTAACCTAAGTTAATTAGGGTCCAAAAAGTGATTAGCAAAAATAATGATCAAAATGTAAATGAAATTTCACCATAATATTTTAAATATTTTTCTAAGCATTTTAAGATATAACATTGCTATGGTTGGATCATTGATCAGAGAGTTAAGAGTAATCAAAGATTTAAATTAATCTAGTTTTTATTATTAATTGCACTAGTCTCCACCGCATGTGCTCTCCATCGCTCAGCCTCTGCACGTACGTGCTCATCTGCATGCGCTAGCCCATGGATAGTGCCATCCGGGTCGGGGTCGACTTGCTGGGCATTGTTCATCTTTACGATGGGTACCAAGAGGTATCGATTAGGGCAACATGATGCTCCTATCATAGGTTGACTCAAAGCACACCCTATAGATCAAAATGAAGATAATGGCAAGACCTTCAAAATGCACATAAAGTTGTAACCTAATTATTACCATAAATATATAATGCTGCTTGGGAAGAATGAATACTAGCATTTACTATAGAGGGAGATCCCTCCCTTTACAGAACACCCTAGGCCTATAGCTTAGTCTCAGGACTCACTGGGTGTGGCGTCCCACTCTCCGTCATGATCCTGTTAACTCTTAAGTTAACATGATTATGATGAGTTGGTCACCAAATGACAATGTCCTTGCTTATGATTTGGTTAGTGACTAATACTAACCCATTATAATCAAAGACTTTGTCATTATCCAAAGAAATCATCACAAAATGCAAGTACGAGAAGAAACAAAGTGCGGAAGCATAAAATAAACATCCATCCATCATATAAAAATACAACATCTCAGAATAAGTAAAGTGCAAAAAATTAAAGATTTAACCTGTATTATTACATCATTTTAACAGTTTAAGAACTGAAATAACACTCAGTCTCACCAAGCAGGAAATAAAGAAACTAAGTCTAAAGGTCTTCAGGTACACACTCCTCCTCCAATGGCAAGTCCTCTAATGGATCAACTGCTTCAAATAACTATGAATCTATCATTATCAGTTTTATAATGATAGGGCCCCAGCCAACAAAAGAAAATTCATAATTAGACAAAATGTCTAAGTATATTTTAGGGAAATCAGTTTATTATGTTCATTAGATATCACCATAAATATTTAAGCATAAAAACATAATAGTAGGAGTAGAATGCATAAGAAAGAACAAGGTAAGGCTATAAGCAATTAGTTTATAACTTAAGCAAACTAGAAAGTAAGCACATACCTCAACCACAGTAGCTGTAATAAGGTCAACTAAATAAGAAAAGGCTAAAGCAAATAACTATAAAAAATACACCCTAGACATGCTTATGATCAATACAATATATGCTAATCTACTAAAATGAAAGAACATATAAATGACTATAAATAACCTTAGCATCCTAACATATATATATATATATATATATATATATATACAAGACTGTAAATACAAAGTATTGAAAATAGAATGTAAATTGAACATAGAAACAAAACTAGAAACTAAAATTGCCAAACATGCCATCAACTAAATACATCACATACATCTTACTTATCCATCAAGGCTAAGGCAACAAATTAGAATAGTAGTGCACCTAAATTAGATATCCATATCAGAAGAAATGACTCAACGAGTCTAATAGTCAAAATTGGCCACTAGCTAGTCATCTCAATATTAGGCGGCTACTGAACTGAAAAGCATACTAATTAGATCAGAAACAACTGCACAAATTCTATACATCAGATAACTTACTTAGCCAAATAAGCTAAAGTAATCAAACCATAGTAGTAGTACACCTAAACTAGATCTGCGATATCATAAGAAATGACTCCACAAGTCTCACAGAGAAAGGCCACTAGCTAGTAAATGTAGTACTAGGCGGTGACTGAACTGAAGAGGCGGACTAAATAGGTTACTAACTACTGACTGAATTGGATCACTAAACTACTCAGCTTATGCAATTCAATCTTGACATAAGATATTCATCCAATATCTTACATCCTAATATATGCTCAAAGTTTAAAGCTCAATTTCAAGGCAAGAATAGCATCAAAGTCAAAGTAAGCAAGAGACTCAATTAGGACACAGGTGATATCCATTGTTATCTAATTTATTTGTTATATCTACTCCAAGTTACACAAGTTCAGGATCTCTAAGTCCTACTATCGAGTGTAACTCAGATTCATGATCTTATGAATTAAAAATAATTAGAACTGACCAAGTCCTAATTGATTAAATCACTGATAACTATAAGTTAAAATAAGTAAGTCAATTGACCAATTTTAATAATTTAAGCAAATCCCAAACCATCTTGATTATCCAAATCAAGATGAAAGAATTAAGAATTAAACTCCAAATATTAGGGTTTAATCACTCAATCTAAAGGTATATCTAAGGGTCTAAGGTTTAGAACCCAAGTCTCACATATTAGGTTAAGGCAAATCCTAATGAGTAATCAACTTATTAGGATAGATCTTTATTCTTAATTCTAAGATTTAAAGATCAAATAATCACTTAATAAACTAAGGAAATCTATAAACTAGTAAACTCGGGCTTCACTTATTGAGTAACCCAATTTACTCAATAGATGAACTCTAACCTAAGATCTATTCTTAATCCTAGAAATTAAGGCTCTTAATTACTAAGAGTATCTCTCAGATACACATCTTAACTAATGTTATTAAGACCTATGAAGATATCTAAGAAGTTAAGGAAGAAGGACTCATAATTTTTACTTAAAGTTTTCTTAAGAATATAAGATGAGATTTTGATCAATGATCTAATTAAGGCTTGAGCTCACATAATTTATGATTTAAATCACTATTCTTATTATTTATAACATTTAGAATGTGATTCTAGGGCTTTAAAATGCTAGATCTTAAGTTTGGGCAAAATGACTATTTTGCCCCTACTTAAGGGTCTAAAAGATCAATTTTTTATCTAAGGTTCCAAATCTGAAATTTTCAGTGGCAAAGTATTTCTTACTATCTAATATAAGATTAAACAATAATTACATTAATTTTAGGTAATTATTAACCCTCATGAGATCAAATTAATAAATTTAACTCATAGGGGCATTTTGGTAATTTGACCTAATGGAATATAAATTTTCTATCAGTTTTTTGTTACTTACCATCTAAGATTTCTATAAAACCTAAAATCATTGAATATTGATTAGCATTGGCTAAGTTATAGCCAATACAAGCCAAGGGGTAAAAAGGTAATTTAAGATTTCTTAATTAAGGGTCAAAATTTCTAACTTTTTTAATTGGTGTTCAAATTGAGCAAAATTAGTGGCAGAAGTTTACAAATGATCCACTAATTACTATGACTAGTGGTAGGCTCAATTTGAACTCTAATTGACTAGGTATGACCTAATTAAGGTTTATGATAATTAGTGAGTGATTAATGAAATTAATCACCAAATCACTAAACCAATCACACAACTAGGTTCTAATATACTTTAGAAGCTTTTTGAAATTTAAATCACACAATTTGGATCACTAATTATGCTAATCTTCACTAATCAAGATTTAAGGTAATTATGGTTGATTAAGAAATCTAATTGTTGGATTTTAAATATTTTGCAGTTTACTGTTAATTAGGTTTTTTTGATCAAAATGGATATATGGATGACCAAATTTAGAGTTCAATTGACCAACTCATGGTCAATTAAAATTCTAGGGTTAATTAGGGTAATTAAGGTTAGGTCATAAAAGTGATTAAGCTCAAATTGATCCAAACAGAGAAATAAACACTACTAGGTTATTCTAGAGGTTCTATTGATCACTTTAAGACCCATATTTTCTATGTTTGGGTTAAGGGTTACAAAGTTACAAGCTTTGGAAGGTTAGGGTCTAGGTCAAAAAGTGATTAGTCAAAATATTACCCAAACAACAATATTAACACTATAGGAATATTAGTGAGAGTTTGCTAATTACTTTGAGACCCATATTGAGTATGTTTAGATGAATGTGTGCAAAGTTATGGCTAAATGAAAATTTGGGATATTTAGGGTTTAATGTGGGGATCCTAAATGTTCCTAAGTGATATACATCATTAAATGGAATTTTGACAGTGCCAAATTATTCCTCATAATTTTTTGATTTCAATGGTATATAATTTTACTATAATTGGAATTTTAGATCTTAAGATATTAATGTTTAAAGTTTGCAAATAATTAATTTAATTTAGTTATTTAAATTACATTAAATATTACTGGTTTGAATTCAAATTAAATATAATTTAATTTATTACAGCGGCAGGCCCACCTGCTGAGACAATCCGCGGCTGGAGCGAGACCCACCAGCGTCGAAGCGATGAGTCCATAGAGGAGGCTGCACACGGCGGGTCCCACGGAATCCACGTGTCGCTACGTGACTTGATAATAGAGCGCAGGCAGGTCCCATGTGCTATCAGATACGCTCATGGGTCGAGATGCGGGTCAAGTCGCCCCGACCCAATCCAGGCAGAGCTTCTTCTTCCTTCCGCTGAACCCGACGCGCTCAGGGCATCACCCTTCGGGGTCAAAACACTGATGCCAGTTCTTGGCTCGCATGGGAACGGATAGACACAGACAAGGCCATCCCAATGATGGTCAAACCAACACTCTGGATTATCTAAGGTGTCTTGAAACTTCAACCCTAGATACAACTCTTAGGGCAAAGACTACGAACTCAGGATACAGAATTGATTAATCAACTTAATATAGCTCAATTGGGAACAATCACAGCTTAATAGAACATCCAACAGACAATACAAATCAAGATTTTAGAATTTTAAATGAAAAAAATCTGGTACCGATTGAATTGATCAAAACCAATCGGCACTTTGGTTTGTTTAATTTATAATAAGGATTTTTAGTTTACTCACAGTAATGAGATAATAACAATGATCTAAATGAAGAAATTGAATTGAATTCAGTTGGTAAAGAATCGAGTACCTCGATCGACTGTTGCAGAAGGTTAGAAAGTTCAGTTAGAAGGTGCACTTGATCTTTATGAAGACGTAATGCAGAAATTCGAGAAATGGGGCTATGTTGTGGGGGTTAGAATTGGGTGAAGAGCGGCGCGAATCACCATATGGAGCGACTGGTTGGCTGCAATCGCCGTGCGTCTCTGCAGGAGACACGCAGGTTTCGCGGGAGAGACAACGGCAGGACCGTTCGATCTTCGATCAAACAGCCAGGGTTTGCCGTTTGATTAAACGACATAATGAAATTGGGGTGGACGGTAATGCTGGTGTCGTTAATTAATATATTAAGTATTATTATTTTAAATAAATTATATCCATTTTATTAATGCAAATTAAATAATTGCTTGCATTTAGAAAAATCCAAATAAATCACCCTTAGCTTATTGAGGGGTGAGGATTGCAATGGCGCACTCAGATTTTCGATTCGATGAGTATTTCATTATTTGATTTTTTGGGGGATTTAAATAATAATAAAATATTTGACGAAAATCCAATGACTTCCAAATGCTTCCAAAACATCACCCTTAGCTAATTTGGGGGTGGTGAACGTAATGGCAAAGTCAGATTTTTGATTTGAGGTCAATTTAAAAAGGTAAATTTCTAGGGTTTCTGGAAATTCCCAAAATTAGGATTTGATTCATTTGATTCCTAATTTGGACTAGATTTTAGAGGTGAGCTTCTAATGACTTAATCTAGGCACTAAAATTATAATTAGGACTTGTATTAGTCTTAATTAGCCTAAGTAACAGCCTGAGTTCTTACACCAGGTCACGACCAACCTAGGGAACCCCAGATCGTACTCTAGGTGCCATGGAATCACTAGTGAGCCATTTGACTCGAATCATTGTGTGCCACTGTACATGATCAAGTCGATCGCCTGTCAATTGGGCTCACATGAGCCCAATCATTAATAAGCGTCATTACATCTATCATTAAAATCAAGGTTCACAAAATTATAACACAAAACAAATTAAAATTGATTAGGGAATGCACGTACCTCATTTCCTCCATTCACCGATAATTGCGGGTCTCAAACTATGCATGGTGCCTTGAGCTGTGAGGCTTGTGAGGGATGGGCCAGAGCCATTCTGGTCATTCCTCTCTTTAGATGGCTCTGATCTAATCAGAGCCATCATTCGTGCCCGTGGAATTGAATGAACGATGTTTAATCCACTGTTCATTCCAATGGATCTTAAGGTTTAAATAAATATTGTATTTAATTATTTTATTAATTAATATAGCCAATTAAAATAATCTCAAACTCTAATCAAATTATCTCCAAAAATTCCTATAATTTACACTTAGTTAATTTGTGTGTGAGGAACTCAAAAAGGAAGTCAAATTTTTGATATGAGATCTAAATAATTATCTCAATTTTTTACTAGGTACGCATCCCCATTGTAATTTACTAGTCCTTTACTGTAATTGCAATTTTGATTCTGCATTCCACTCGCCCTTTATCATCTATAGAGTTCAATTGGACTCGATCGAACCCGATTGAGGCTCGACAAGCTCGGGCATGTACAGTACTATACAGTGTCCGAGCCCCTTGTCAAGGCTCTTTGACATTCTAGTCGACCCCTGGCATTCTAATTGAGCGGCTTAGGTTGGCATTGACCTAAGGGTTCCATTAGGACCTACCTTGAGCCTAATAGCTCACTGTGGAGGGAGCACTTTCCCTCCATAGTGAACTTTAGATGAATCAAAACTTCAGATTAGGGTTTGCTAATTTAGTTGGCAATGGTTAGAAATTTTTAGTTTATAATGTTTGCCTCATTCCAAGCTTTGATTTGGCACCTAAATTGCATCATGAAGTGATTGATGCACGAAGAAATTCCTAATTCTGATTCCCTCCATTCGGCACTCAATGTGGGAAGAGGAACAATGTCGAACGAGTAGACCGCAACCCGCGTGACACTGCTATCGAGCCATGACCCGTGGCCGATCTGTTTACTCGAACCCGACCACACCATTTGGATTAAATAAGGAATATTAGACTGAATATTCCTTATTTAATGAAATTGGAATCATATGCTAGATTAATTTAATTATTTAAATAGATTATTAAATTCACCTCCAAACATATTATAATTATATATCAAAATAATCATAAAAATGAGTAGAATAATAATATGATATTAAATTTTAGTTTTAATAATTAATTTTACTAATAACTTTTCTAATCATTATTAAGGGTGATTAGTATGAGAGCCTATAATGCTCTAAATTTATCGTACTATCTGTCATTGGAATTATTTTGCCTTAAGGATCAATAATATGCTATTTTTATATTATTTAAACATCAAAATTTAAATTATTATTTTCTAGACTTAAATAAATTATCATTTTATTCAAATTAGGGACTTAGTCATTTTAACTCCCCTTTAACTTCTAGACAACCTAAGATCTAAATTGAACCATATGTTACTTTTATTAGAACATTAGAATGGGTTGTAGAAAATGAGATATATAATCCTAAGATTTGTGTAGGAAACTCTTAGATCAATCAAGAGTAGGATCTAACCTATTGTCGAGGGTGCTAAGTGAGCTAGAAGTTGTATTATAACCTTACTTACCTTGTTAGTGATTTTAGGGAATTAAAAATGGCAGGTCAACATAATCATTAATAATTGGCTAACCTACTATAGATGTTGGAAGAGTGTTGGGAGATATAGTTAAATGATTGTAGTTAAATTAGTGATTATAGCGTTGCATAGTTGTAAGTAGTGTCTAGCCTTACTATTGGAATTACACTATAAAGCACTAAATAGTGAACTTAGGGTCTTCATAGATTAAGAAATCGTTTGTCAAGGTGTAGACTTAAACATAGTATTGAGTAAGGTGGGAGATAACCCATAAACCAAAGTAAGATAATCTTAGACTAACACTAGTTTATAACTCTTGTTTTTGGAGAACATAGTAATAAACTTCTAATATAACCTAGTTGGTAAGAATAAACTAACTACTTGGTAGAGATTCATGTTGAGTACTAAGTAAGCCTAGGTTATGAGTAGACAATTTAATGTATTAGGAGGTCATATTAAGGACTTAGATCCCTTTTAAGATAATTGTTTGAAAACCTAAGATTAGATCTTAAACATTAGTGCAATTAGGGTTTATAACTTTAATAGGAGAGTAATGGATAAATTACTTAAGACCAGAAATCTAATAAAGAGTTGCACTTAGATGAACTTATCATAAGAATTATCACTCCTTAAACCTTAGAAAGGTGATCGTATTTTATAGGATTCTAGAAAGTCATCCATCCTATTATACTAAACCTAGATCTCCTTTAATGCCCTCCTTATTGTAATAAAAGGAGATTAGTTTAGCTTACTGAGCCATATAGAATGGTGACCCATATTAAGTTGCAAGTAAGTGAGTCCTAGATCCAATTAATGAGAAACATATGCTTTAAGAGTAAGTGGAGATGTTAGATTGTAATTAAGAGAAGTAAAACCTATTAGAGGTTCAGAATGATAGAGAGGGAATTGTACTCATAGAATTCTCTTAGATTAAGGAATTAAGAGAGTGTTTTCATAGGTCTAAATGCTTAAGAGTTGTGATAACTCAAGTAATTTAGAGAGGAGTTTCTCCTTCCTTAAGTTTATAAATATTCGTTAGTAGAATTAGATAATCAACGAGTAAGAGCTAGTATTATTATTTAAAGATAGATGTCTTAAGATGCCCTTAAGCTAATCATTTAGTAACTCTTAGGTATGATATAGTCTTATTGGAAGTTAAGGCCTAATGAATCTAGATCATTAATTCTCCCTTCCATAGTTCCTTAGTAAGTTCTAATAAAAAAGTAAAGTTAAACATGTAGTAAGAAGATTAAGCTTGAGCTATGAGAAAACCTTTAAGATAGAAAGAGTAAGAAGGTCCTTAGCCTACTTAAGTTAAGATCCAACACCTATTAAAAGATAGAAGTCTAGTTAGAAGACACAAGATTATAGCTTTTAGACTTAGAAGAGAATTATAAGAAGTTTGAATTAAATATGCACTATAATTATTTATATGAAAAGTCATATACAGATCTCCAAATAATTTTTCAAATAGCTGCCAAAAAAATACAATTTTTGTTTTTCATAAAAATTTAAAGGGATTCTTACATAACTATCACATACTTATTCTTATTTTACAAATTTAACACAACCTCTTAAATATTTTACCACAAAATAATAAAAAAATCACATTTTTATTTCATATAACTGTATATTTTAGGATACAAAATTCATTTATATCTAACATATACAATGAAATAAGATTAAGAAAGATAAAAAAATGAGAATTTTATATTAAAATTTGGTTTTCTTATAAATATTTAAAAAGTTTATGTTATGTATGATATATTTAAAAAAATTGTTATAAATTTATAAATAAAAAAAAATAATGTTATTATATAAAAACCCAAATATAAAATTAAATCAAATTTTATCGTCTTAAATATAATAAGAAAAAAACCTATATTTAAAGTCAAATCTTTATTATTGGTTCGCTTAGGAATAAATAATTTTTTTATAAGAAGAAGTCTAAAAATTTGAGCTGACGTGTAAGTGCTAGGCGCGGCGGTGCGAGCAGGTGCTGGCCTGGGCATAATGCGAGGGTGACGCCTAGGTGCGGGCAGACCCGGGTGTACATGCCTAAGCATGACGGGTGGGTGACATGGGTGCGTGCAACCCAAGCTCAGTACCTCGGGGGGGAACAACTAAGTACTGGGGAGGGAAAACCTTGGGTCGGGGTCGGAGCCGGCCCGAGCAATTAAAAACGGGCTCAGAGCCCACTCAAATATTCTACGCAACATGTCATTTTCATTGGGAATGAAAGACATGATGAACTTTATATAAACGCCGTGCCGTGGCTAAGATTCCTTTACAGAAATGTTGTTTTCTTCTCGCACCAGTTTCAATTCCTGAATCAAAATACCTATTGCAAATTGTTTCATTTCCTCTCCCTTCTCCGCCTCCAGTTTTAGGGCGCAGAGTTTAAGACAGCCTACTCGCAGATTATTCATAGCACGGTTTTCCATCATGTAAGATAACGAAGCGTGTATGTTTTTCTCATTTCAATCCTTTATCTTATTAGGGATCTGAATAAATGAGTTCAGTGGGATTATTTCTTTTATGCAAACGACAAATAATGCGTTTTTTCGGTTTTTGTTTTAAGGGCTGCTTTGTTCAATGATTTCTCAATTGTTTTCTTACAGTTGACATAACAATATTGTTCTTATGTCAGCAAACATTTGGTTGAATATTGTTGTGTTCTTTGTTTGGATGGCATATTCTTGTATAAGTTTTTTTCTTAAAAGTTTTAAACTGTTTTACTTTTCAAGAAAAAGATAGAAAGGTTGAATATTGTTGTTTCTCTTTTTATTGTGGTGCTGATCTATTCCTAGTGGACAGTTGATTTATTCGGCAAGTTACAAGACCTTTATTGTTTATTTTATTATGATAGCTGAATACTTTCTGTTTGAAAGATTCAGTGAAGACATGAGGTCATCTTTTTGTTAAAACTTCCGTTTATAAAGAGTTAATTTCTAATTTTCGTTTATAAAGAGTTAATTTCTAATTTTCTTAATGCAAATTGGCAAAGAACAATGAAGTGAAGTAAATTTAGTACCATTTTTTGTTATCGTTTATTTTTCCAAATCCCTTGTTCCTGCTATTTTGCATGGCCTCTGTTTCTGATTAGTTGCAATTTTTTTATCTGGAAATCAAATTCATCTTTATTTATATGCTTTGTTATAATAAACTATGTTGTGATCGTTTAGGGTTTAAACCAAAAGCGGAACAAAAAGAAACTTGAGCGAGCGTTTGAGAAACCAAAAATTAAAGCAAGAAAAATAAGCACATAAAATAATCACAGTCATAAGATAGAAATTATGTGGTTCGGTGATCACATCTACGTCTACGGGGAGGAGAGCAAAATTTCACTAAAATCAGAGAGGAATACAAATGGTTTAAGGTTAGAGAACCCTTACAAAATCTTCTCTTGGAGATCTTCTCTTGTGTCTTGTGTGTTAAAACTCTTACATATCAATGCCTATTTATAAGTCATCCTTGATTCCCAAGAGTTACAAATTTCAATCTCTCAATTAAGGACAAAGAAAACTTCCAAATCCATAATTCTTGAAACGGAAGTTATTAATGCGGCAATTTCTTAATACCATAATTGAGAGATTTAATTCTATATATATAGAAAATTAATTTCCTTTAATTTTTCTTTAATTAAGGAAATATTAATTTCCTTTAATTTTCTTTCAATTAAGGAAAATTAATTTTCCTTAATTTTTCTTCAATTCTCCACCTCAGGTCTTATGTGCGTTACATGAGAACTGAAACCTTATACTCTAGATCAATGTGACTGCACCAAGTTGGTTTCCTACGTATCCCCCTCCCAAGGGAATCAAGCCACTCGTAGTTCCACCAAAGGAGAAGTCTATTAATGCTTCTCCAAATTCACCAAAGATTTACAATGGGTGAATTTCTGAACAGTGAGCACCTTTGTCATCATATCAGCGGGGTTGTCTTTGGTATCGATCTTTTTTAGTAAGATCTCACCATTTTCGATAATATCTCGAACGAAATGATGTCAGACATCAATATGCTTTGTGCGAGCATGACAAACCGGATTAGTAGCCAAAAATATAGTGTTTTGGCTATCGCAATGTACTACTATCTCCTTTTGCTCCGCACTCAGATCTTTTAGCTTTAGCAAGTCTTTCATCCAAATAGCTTCCTTGAATGCCTCAGGAAATGCCATATATTCAGCTTCCGTTGTTGACAGGGCAACTATAGACTGAAGGGTTGACCTTCACCCACTGGACCTCCTGCATGTGTGAATACATAACCAGTTGTTGACCTTCTTCGATCCAAATCTCTGGCATAGTCGGAGTCCACATATCCCATGCATAAGTCAGCTATTGAGGACTGCTTCTAAAATAATATTTAGATACCAGTTGTACTTTTCAAGTACCTAAAGATTCTCATCACTGCTTGCTAGTGATCTTTCCCCGGATTATGCATGTAGCGGCTCATAACTCCAACAGCTTGTGCCAAATCTGATCTAGTGCAAACCATGACATATATCAAGTTCCCAACTGCACTAGCATACGACACTGTGCATTTCTTTTTTTTCAAAATCTGACTTCGGACATTGCTATGTAAATAGACGAAAATGAGGTGCTAGAGGTATACTTATAGACTTTGTATTTTTTTCAATCATAAACCTCTTTAGCACTCTCTCCAAATATCCATTCTAGGTCAACAAAACCTTCCCTGCAATTTTATCTCTACAGATTTCTATTTCTAATATTTTCTTTGCTTCTCCCAGATTTTTCATTTCAAAGTTCTTTGATAATTGATCCTTCATATGATCCATTTCTGACTGATTCGAAGTAGCTATCAACATGTCATCGATATACAATAATAAATAAATGAAGTTATCTTGAGGCAGCCTCTTGAAATACACATAATGATCAAATTGACTTTTGCAGTACTCTTCTTTTTGCATAAATTGATCAAATTTTATGTACCATTGCCTCTGTGATTGCTTTAGCCCATATATAAACTTGTTTAGTTTACATACCAAGTCTCCCTTTCTTGGCTCACTATACCCTGGGGCTGCGTCATATAGATCTCCTCTTCTAGTTCTCCGTGTAAGAACACTGTCTTCACATCAAGCTGCTCAAGCAGCAAGTCTAACTGTGCCACCAAAGCTAAAAGCACACAGATCGAGGAGTGTTTCACAACTGGGGAAAATACCTCATCATAATCGACCCCTTCCTTCTGAGCAAAGCCATTTGCCACAAGTCTAGCTTTATAGCGCACATCAGCTTCAGAGGAACCTTTTTTCTTTGCATACACCCATTTGCACCTAATAGCTTTCCTTCCTGGAGGGAGTTTCTCTAACCTCCATTCCTTATTTTTGTGAAGAGACTCAATCTCTTCATTCATAGTCTGTTTTCATAAATTTTCTTATGAGCCTGTCACCGCTTCTTTGAAGTGAGAGGGAACATCTTCTTCCACTACAGACAATGCAAATGTGACATAGTCTCTAAGCCAGGCTGGCTGTTGAGGTGCATTCCTTCTGGGTCTATTTCTAGCAATTGACTCCTGAGTTGGAGCCTCACCATCAATATTAGTTTGCTCTTCATCATCACCAATGTGGTCTTCATTTGTAGGAGTATCTTTAATGTGATGTGAAGTTTCCTGTGAAATAAATGGGGTGGCATCAAACCCCACTCTCTGCATTCCTTTAAGAGTCTCAGTATTATCCTCCACCTGATGAGAACTTTTCTGTCTCAAGAAATAATGTTCATCAAAGGTGACATCCCTACTCACCACGATCCTCTTGTCAATTGGATAATACAATTTGTAGCCATTCACGCTGCGTCTGAAGCCCACAAAATTGCTTTCCTAGCCCGTGGTTCAAGCTTATGCTTTATAGCATGGTAGTAAGTTGGACTGCCAAAGATCTTCAGCTAATCATAATCTGTGGTAGGTTGTCCAGACCACAACTCAATTGGAGTTTTCTTGTTAAGTGCGGCAAATGGCAGACGGTTCACCAAGTAGCAAGCATAGTCCAGGGCCTCCGCCCAATATACTCTCTCCAACCCAGCATTGGACAACATGCACCTCACCTTTTCCACCAAGGTACGGTTCATTCGCTCTGCTACCCCGTGCTGCTGCGGTGTTTCTCTTACTGTGAAGTGGCGCTCAATCCTTGAATCCTGGCATTTATTTACAAAAGAATCGGATGTGAATTCTCCGCCATTGTCCGAACATATTATATTGATTCTTTTGCCCGTTTGATTCTCCACCATCTTCTTCCAGTTTATGAATACTTCTAGTACATTTGCTTTGCTCTTCAAAGCGTACACCCATACAAATCTGGAGTAATCATCTATAAAAATAACAAAATATCTTCGACCACTGAATGATATAGTCTTCATTGGTTCCCATACATCTATGTGTATATATTCTAATATACATTTGGTGTTGTGGAGGCCAACACCAAAGGGCTTGCGTGTTTTCTTGCCAAAAATACAATGTTCACAAAATTATAATTTGTAAGAATTTATACCTTTGATGAGCCCCTCTTTCTCCAATGCCTTCAGTGATGGTTTCCCTGCATGTGCTAGTCTCATATGCCACAACATCATGGCATCTTCAGAGTCCTTAGCCACAGCCATTGTACCTGTCACTGTACTTCCTTGCAAGTAGTGCAGGTTCTATTGTCTGAGTCCTCTTAAGTAAGTCATTGCACCTTTGCTGATCTTCAGAACTCCTGCCTCAATCACCACCTTAAAGCCCTTGGCTTCTAAGGTCCCAATAGACAGTAGATTCTTCTTGATTTCTGGCACGTGTCTGACTTCCTTTAGTTCCTGAACTGTTCCTGAATGTGTCCTTATCAGCACACTACCAACTCCTGTAATCCGGCAAGTAGCATCATTTCCCATTGTGACTGCACCGTTGTCCGTTTTCCTGTACGAACAGAACCAATTCTTCTGGGAGCAATTATGATACGTTGCACCGATGTCCATGATCCAACTGGAGCTGTCTGCTATTAGACCCATAGAAATTGTTACAAGAGATACATCAGAGTCTGAACCCTCCATCACATTTTGAATCATATTGGCCTCTGAAGATCCACTCGCCCGCTTGTCTTTCAACTTTGGGCAGTCCTTCTTCCAATGTCCTGTCTCTAAACAGAAAGCGCACTAATTGCGTCCAATGCTTCGGCCTCTAGATTTCCCCCTTTTCTGGATGTCTGCATTCTTCTTTGGCCATTGCTTCTTCTTCTCTGGTCTTCCCCTCTGGAGTGTAAGTGCCTCTGTCATATCATATTTGGTAGACTCCTTATCCCTTCTTCTGAACTCATGATTCACAAGGGCTGTAGTCACCTCATACTTCAAAACCTTTTTCCCATGGATCAACGTCATGGTGAAGTGCTCGTACTCGTTTAGTAACGAGTTCAACAATAACAGGGCCTTGTCTTCATCCTCCCCGGTCTCATCCAGATTTAGCAAATCCGCCAATAGCTTTGTGAATTCATTCAGGTGCTCATCAATGGAAATCCATCTTCTCATCTAAAATATGTAGAGTCGCCTTTTCATGTGGAGTCTATTCTCCACGCTCTTTGTCAGGTACTTAGCCTCTAGGAATTTCCATAATTTCCACACTAATGTCTCCATCATAACTGCATACTTGATCTCCTGAGTCAAATAGTTCCAGATCAAGCCGCATGCACTGTGGTTCATCTTGATCCAGTTCCTGTTTGAAATTTCCTCTGATTTTTCTTCGCCATCCAGAGCATCTTCAAGATTTAGGGCACACAGTGCGTCTGTCACCTCGCACCGCCACATCCCAAAGTTGTTCTTCCCATTAAATTTGACCACATCTATTTTAGCCGGATGTCTCACAACTTGGAGGAGAGTTTTCTCCACCACCGACGACGATGAAGGTCCAACCACCTCTTCTCCTCCTTCAGCCATGTTTATGTTCTTGCTTTAATAAAACTCAATAACAAATTAAGAATCAGCTCAAGCAAAAATCCTAGCTTTTAAGAATGAACAATGGAAATCAAACCTATCTCTGATACCACTTGTTGTGATCGTTTAGGGTTTAAATCAAAAGCGGAACAAAAAGAAACTTGAGCTAGCGTTTAGGAACCAAAAATTAAAGCAAGAAAAACTAGCACATAAAATAATCATAGCCACAAGACAGAAATTATGTGGTTCGGTGATCACACCTACGTCCATGGGGAGGAGAGCAAAGTTTCACTAAAATCAGAGAGGAACACAAATGGTTTAAGATTAGAGAACCCTTACAAAACATTCTCTTGGAGATCTTATATTGTGTCTTGTGTGTTAAAACGCTTGCATATCAAAGCCTATTTATAAGCCATTCTTGATTCCCAAGAGTTACAAATTATAATATCTCAATTAAGGATATAAAGAAACTTCCAAATCCATAATTCCCGAAACGGAAGTTATTAATGTGGCAGTTTCTTAATATCATAATTGAGAGATTTAATTCTATATATATAGAAAATTAATTTTCTTTAATTTTTTTTAATTAAGGAAACATTAATTTCCTTTAATTTTCTTTTAATTAAGGAAAATTAAATTTCCTTATTTTTTTTCAAACTGAATGGTGCCTTCTATGATTTCTGCAAAAGAAAGTTGTTTTTTTCTCTTTTTTTCTAATTTTAGATATGAAACTGTCTTGTTGCAAATCCCTTTCTATGAATTCAGGATGCCCCAGCACAAAACTCAACTGATTTCTGTTTTTCTTGCCAAGTTTACGCTCATTTTTTCTGATTATAGGAAATTAATTTTAAGATCTTCATTTCTTTTTTACATGAGAAAGTAATATGCTTGTATGCTTGACAATTCACTACTCAGTTTCCTTTATATGAATTTTCATGCGCGCTTTAAATGTCTTTGCAAGTTCTTGCCTTTCCTATTTGTAATATGAATGATGAGGCAATCTATAATCATTTGAGTACTTGCAAAATCTCATTAAGGTTTTTGTCAGTTGATAGTCCAATCCCCTCTGCCATTTGTGCAATGCAGATGAAAATTCATTTATTCTGATTGTAGATGAGCTGCCAATTTGATCATTAACTGGCGACATCTCTTTAGTGCCTATGGAGAGCAAAGAAAATCTTACAAAAGATGGCACAACAGATATTCATGGCAATCCTGCTGATAGGCAAAAAACTGGCAACTGGAGGGCCTGTCCATATATTCTTGGTATTGATATTTTGTTTTATTTCATTGGCTATTCAGTATATTCTTAATGCTATTTGGTTCTCTTAAGTTTGATCCAACCACCATAATCCTCCCTTGCATCAACAGCAAATGAATGCTGCGAAAGATTGGCATTCTATGGTATGAGTTCCAATCTGGTGAACTATATGAAATTCCGCCTCAACCAAGGGAATGCTGTAGCCTCAAAGAATGTCAATAACTGGTCTGGCACATGCTACATTACGCCACTTGTTGGAGCTTTTGTGGCTGACGCCTACTGGGGTAGATATTACACAATCTGTGTGTTTATGATTATATACATCACTGTAAGAAGTTTTCTGCATAAGCATTTTATCCATATTTGAGAAATAGAGATACTTTTACGTTGAAATGAGAAATGTGTTGAAAAGTTTTTACCTAGCCATAACAAAAGTCATAATAAATCTGATTTTTTGTAGGGCTTGCTTCTTCTTACTCTGACAGCATCAGTGAAAGGGCTGAAACCGCCCTGTCATGATGGTACCTGTGACCCATCTGTGGGACAAACTGCAGCTGTCTTTGTTGCCCTTTACCTTGTTGCACTTGGAACGGGAGGGATCAAGCCTTGCGTCTCTTCGTTTGGTGCAGATCAGTTTGATGAATCTGATGAGTCCGAGAAGAAAAGCAAAACCTCTTTCTTCAATTGGTTCTACTTTTCAATAAACATTGGGGCACTTGTTGCATCTTCTGTGTTGGTGTATATACAGACACATGTAGGATGGAGTTGGGGGTTCGGGATTCCTGCTGTGGCAATGGTTATTGCAGTTGCTAGCTTCTTTATAGGCAGTCCATTGTATAGACACCAGAGACCTGGGGGCAGTCCCCTTACGAGAATCGCCCAGGTCCTTGTTGCTTCAGTCAGGAAATTAGGTGTGAAGGTTCCATCGGATAAATCCTTGTTGTTCGAACTTTCGGACAAAGAGTCTTCCATTGAAGGTAGCCGCAAACTCGAGCACACAGAATTACTGAAGTAAGTTTAATAATGATCTATCTGTGTAATGTAGAGTTTCTTATTTAGCTTTTTGTAAGTTCTATAAGAAATGCAATGTTTAAAATGTTTCTTTTCATCTCTTGAATGATGCTGACAGGCTGTTCACTTGTGTTGAATCTGAGTTTGATTGTTATCCTTTGTTTCTGCTTTAGGAAATTATTTTAGATATTTCATTGTTTATGCTTTAATTAATTGTTGTTAGCTGACTAAGGGTACTGTTTTTACCTGACATGTTAAGCTCATTTTAGAGCATTCTTATGCTCGTGACTCGGAGATGTGATATATTACCTTAAATTTGACCAGATTCTTTGATAAAGCAGCTGTGGAGACACTGGAGGACAAAGAAACAGTACCTGTAAGTCAATGGATGCTGTGCACTGTTACCCAAGTGGAGGAGTTTAAGTGTATCGTTCGGATCCTCCCTATATGGGCGACTGGCATAATCTTTTCCACAGTTTACAGTCAGATGAGTACAATGTTTGTTCTACAGGGAAACACTTTAGATCCCCATATGGGCCCTCACTTTGAGATCCCCGCTGCTTCTCTGTCCATCTTCGACACACTCAGTGTCATTGTCTGGGTACCAATATATGACCGCATTATCGTTCCTGTGTTCCGCAAAATTACAGGCAATGAACGCGGCTTCACGCAGCTAACTCGAATGGGCATTGGACTCTTCATTTCTATCTTTGCTATGGTGTCAGCTGGATTTCTTGAACTCGTGAGGCTCCAAATCATCAAGAGGCATGGCTTGTACGACTACACGGGCTTCTTGCCCATGTCCATATTTTGGCAGATTCCTCAGTACTTCATTATTGGTGCTGCTGAAGTCTGCACCTTCATTGGGCAACTAGAATTCTTCTATGATCAGGCGCCTGATGCTATGAGGAGCATGTGTTCTGCGCTTTCCCTCACCACAGTTGCCCTGGGGAATTATCTCAGTTCTCTGCTGGTCACTATTGTGACTTCAATCTCTACCAAGAATGGTAAGGTTGGATGGATTCCAGATAATCTGAATAGAGGCCATCTTGACTATTTCTTCTGGTTGTTGACTTTACTGAGCCTCTTGAACTTCTTGGTTTATCTCTTTATTGCAAAGTTCTACACCTACAAGAAGCCGGTGCAAGTTGAAGGCTGATGATATTCTTGTCCCTTTAGAGAAGATATCATTCACTCTCTCTTATGCTGCATAAAGGGTAATTATATTCTATTATGTTCTTATGTTTGTAAAATTGTCTTGCAAGATTTATATGTGAATTGTGTTGCGGCTCAATGGTTAGAGCCACAAAATTTTAACTCTTGAGTCCAAATTCCACTTATTGTGTATATTTGTAATGTATATGATTTTTATTAGCTCTTGCATAGTTAACATTTTTCTTTCATTGCAAGCTATCACGCGTGAAACTTTCTCCAAACCTGTTTTGATGGGTCTTTCATGCACATAATATGCAGCTTTTGCAGATCATAATGAAGAAAAACTCTCAACTCTTTTCAGAAACATAAAAAGAAGCTTGAAACTCTACAAAGAATGCAAGCAATGCTGCTTAAGAAATAAATGACCCTTTAATGAGTAATGCACACTAAAAGTTTTTGAATAAATATGTAAATGGTTGGTCAAAAATGAATTTCTGGGTATATTCTCGAGCGTTGCCAATTATTTGTCACAAACTTGCAGAAAATGATTTCTTGGGTGTTTAGAGCCTCGTTACAAAAGCCACTCAGTCAAAATAAAAAGCAAATTTTCATCAACAGCAGATGTCGGTGCCAAGGCGCACCCAAGTGCCAGATGAAATGCGACTTGTACAAGAACAAAAGTCATAATAAATCTGATTTTTTGTCTTGTTGAGGCCAATTTTCTTTGGGAATACTGAAGGAGTCTTTGCATTATGTTATACGATCAGAGGATAATGACAAGGATAGAGCCGGGTATGAGATAGAGTGTGTCCAAGGTGATCAGTCAAGTTGAGAACAAAGCAGAACAACAGAACTTAAAAGTCAAGAGTTGAGCTGCAATGCTAGTAGTTGTTATAGTTTTTACATAAACAATTATACTAGTCTATTGGTGAAAATTAAAATAGAAACACAATGTAAAATGAAGCTAAACTGAACAAAAAAAATAATATTTAAATAGAACAAAATTTGAAGTGGTAAGAGAATAGAATGTTTAAAATTAAAGTTTTTTTGTTGTATAATAGATGGTTTTATAGAAACAGCCCCAACAATACTAAAACAAAAGAAATGCTAACAAAGAACCAAAGAAAAAATTTTAAATTATGCTCTCAACTACATGGGGCCTTTGAAACAATTGCAACTCCTAGATCACTGCTGCTCAACTTAAAAACAATTTAGAGCATGAACTACAATAAAACACACCCGAGAATAGTTGGCGATCTCTTGAAGGAGGGAGTTTGGACAAAGCGTCTGTTGTATTGTGAAGACTAGAGATCTGCCCAAGAGTCAGACCTCTGGGTGTGCGGAGGCCCGACTTGCTCTTTCAGCCAAAGAAATCAAATAATATTTAATATATATTTATTTATAATCCAACCCTCCTACAATGCTCCCCAATTTAATACTCTTTCTAACTCAATGAAATAAATTTCCTCCACTCATTTCTGATATAAAATAAAAAAAAAAAACTAACAAAGGGCAAAAGAAAAAACTAGTAATTAAGCTCTCAACTAAATAGGGCTATTGAAATAATAGCAGTTCTTAGATCAATGCTACCCAACCTTAAAAATATTTAGAGAAAAACTACAAGAAAACAAAGCAAATTGGGAGAACCTCATCACATATAAATGACAGACTGTAAAATACACGTATGCGCTCGCACGCTAGTGTACGTGGTCTGAAGTAATAATTTGGAAGGTAAGTTTCGAGATTTATCATCATCAGGGAACATTGTATTTTGTTACTGAGGTATATTTAAATTCAATAATGTTTAAACGGTATGATTTTACTTTGATTTGGTTCCGTTAACAAAGTAATAATTCAGAGTTAAGAAACTATTTAAATTAGAGAGGAGAGTTGTGCTTCTTCCATGTGAAATGATAGAGACCTCATGTTGTACTACTTTTTAGTACTTTTCATTTTTTATCATTATGCCAATTAATCAAGTGCATATTATATTCCTTAGAGTTGTCCTCTAAATTCTTCAAGTGCAAATCTTATGCAAGAGATGAACACACTAGGGTTCAAATTCTGCATAAAGATTCCCATGAAATTGCAATTAAATCATCTTAGTTTTCCTACATCTAAGTTACCAAAATCACAGTTTTAATTAGGCGGTTTTAAGAGCATTGATTCCACTAATGAGCATCACATGCATTATGCGCAGATCAGATAAGGAAGTGATTTCATTGTGCTCTATGAACTATGTCACGTCATCCATAAGCTGTCAAAGAATCAACTTCCTTCTTTCAGTGTGCTGAGCAACGAAGCTCCATTAGTGGGTCTTAGCTCACACGCTTCGACTCCTTAGTTGAGCGTAAAATATGGTGCAATTAGGCTCAAGAACTTCTCACTTAGTTCTAAGCACCCCATGCACGCATATCCCGCTCTTAACTAAGCAATGAGCTATGGAGCACAAGATTTTCATTTTGATTGTTCATATTTATAATTATATTTTCTTAACATAAGTTTTTTATTTAGTCCACAACTTGATCTTAAGATGATTTCATTGAACCATTCAAAAATAGATTTTTATTTTAATGCTTGAGAAAGTTCTATATCATTCATTAAGTCCTTTACATTTCACAGTGGACTCAGCTCAACTCTCCCCAAGGGGGTTTAGCCTTCCATTACAGCTAAGAAAAGAAGAAAAATATACAAAGATGAAGACTCTTTCATAATCCACTAAAAGAAATCAAAAACAAGATTAAGAGTTTACTAGGAACAACCTTTGATGGGATTCTCTGGATCTCTCATCTTCTTCCTCTTCTCCTTTCCTTTAACTCCCTAGTGCAACCTTTGGTTCTTTCTCCTCTAGCAATTGTCCTTTCCACCTCCCTTGGAGAAATTTTCTTCTTCTTTTATGCAGCCCCTAAAAATTGAATTTTTGGATGAAAATTGGGAACCCTTACTTTGTGAAGAAGAGCTGCATATGTAGAGGAGTGAATCTCCTTCCTTGCTTCAAATTCTGGCTTTTTTCCACCAAATTTCTACAGCAACGAGTGCTTAGCCCACTTGAGGCATGACAAGACATCCCTTTTCCATTCTTTAATCCCCAAATCACTTAAGAATATTCATTTTTCCTTAAAAAAATATTCTGCTACAAAAGATATGGTGGCTGGGAGACAAAGAGCAGGCTGGGGGGTCTTGTCTCAGCCGCAATTAATGTCCTGAAAAGACAGAAATTCAGCGCGCCGCTGTAGAGCGCTGTAGCGATTGAGTTTCGAAACTCTCTCGCTGCAGCGCGCTGGAGCGGTTTTAAGTTTGCAAACTTCCCCGCTGCAGCGCGCTGTAGCGATGGAGTTTCGAAAACTCATCCACTGCAGCGCTCTGTAGCGATCGAGTTTCGAAAACTCTCCCGCTGTAGTGCAATGTACCGATCGAGTTTCGAAAACTCTCCCGCTGTAACGCGCTGTAGCGATTGAGTTTCGAAACTCTCCCGCTGTAGCGCGCTGTTGCGATTGAGTTTCGAAAACTCACCCACTGCGGCGCGCTGTAGCGATTGAGTTTCGAAAACTCTCCCGCTGTAACGCGCTGTAGCGATTGAGTTTCGAAACTCTCCCGGTGTAGCGCGCTGTAGCGATTGAGTTTCGAAAACTCACCCGCTGCGGCGCGCTGTATCGATTGAGTTTCAAAAACTCACTCGCTGCGGTGCGCTGGAGCGATTGAGTTACGAAAACTATCTCGCTGCAGCGCGCTGTGGCGCGCCATAGTGGAATCACTCCATATTTCAGGAATCCCCTTAGATTAGTGCCTTCTGCATGTCAGTAGCCGGGGCGCGCTGTGGCACGCGCGCGACAGCGCGCCGCGGCGGTTTTCTCCCAGAAATTGCAGAAATACTCCAGAATTGTCCAGAAATTGTTGAGCTCATTTTTTATCTGAAAATAAGCAGAATTTGATCAATGAGAGCCGTTTCTAATAAGGATATTAATGAGATTTTTCCTTTATTTATGATATAAATTATGGATTCATCAATAAACTATAATGAAGATATGCCACAAGCGAGATAGAATTGAAGATCAACACAACAACCAACAATTAGATCAAAAGAACAATTAGCTTCCACGAACAAGGAGACAACAATAAAAACAATCATCCAAGACAACAAAGTAAATATAGCATAGCTCATTCTCACTCCAAACAATGACAATTTTGAACCAAGTCATAACTAAAACTCTAACAACCCAAATGAGAACACTACAAGCACTAATGATAGGGGGGGGAGGCAGCAAGAGGAGCATATTCGGTTGGGCAATAAAACTTCAATTAGTAGTGCAAACATGCATAAAGGATTAACATGATATAGTTTAGTTCCAATCATGAAAATAATTTGGCAAAGGTTAAACGATTGCTCTCCAAACTCCCTCCTTCAAGAGATCATCGACTAATAGATGAGTATTTTTAATAGGGGACACAAGGACAAAGGAAATATGGCACACCACAAATCAAATCAAAAAGAACTTGCATCGAGAGATGTTTCGTTTGATGAGGTGCTTCGCAATGAGACTATTGGGTAATGGATTCTCAAGTGCTTCAAAGTAAACACACGAAGGTTAGAGATCAATCAAATGAAGAACAAACTTGATGAAACCAAATTGACCTGCTCTGGGCATGCCCAAGCGCCAAACAATTTGTATGCAGCCAAAGGACCGGCTCTTTGGCGCCCTAGCGCTGAAGATGTTCAGAAGCAGCCAAAGGCTTGACGCTTGGACGCGTCAAAGTGCTAGGATATTTTCCACATGCAACATGGACATAAACTTGGGCACCTAGGCACGTCTAGCAACTTTGTAAAACTCAACAAAGAAGCTTGATGCCAAATGCTTGGGCACCTGAGTGCTCCTAAGCATCGTGCAGTATTCAAACGAAGCCTCAGAAGACAGAAGCTTGGGCGCGTTCTCAAGCGCTGGACACTGGAACATTAGTGCAGCACACAAAAGGTGCGATGCTTGGGGGCACCTTAATGTTTGCCAAATTGCGAAGACCAAAGGTATGCCCAGTAGCTCGACTCTTGGGCGCTCCCGTGCGCAGAGGAGCATATTCGATTGGGCAGTAAAACTTCAATTAGTAGTGCAAACGTGCATAAAGGATTAACATGATACAGTTTAGTTCCAAGCATGAAAATAATTTGGCAAAGGTTAAATGATTGCTCTGGGTTCCAAACTCCCTCCTTCAAGAGATCGCCAACTAATAGATGAGTATTTTTAATAGGGGACACGAGGCACAAAGGAAATATGGCACACCACAAATCAAATAAAAAAGAACTTGCATTGAGAGATGTTCCGTTTGATGAGGTGCTTCGCAATGAGACTATTGGGTAATGGATTCTCAAGTGCGTCAGAGTAAACACACGAAAGTTAGAGATCAATCAAACGAAGAACAAACTTGATGAAACCAAATTGACCTGCTCTGGGCATGCCCAAGCACCAAACAATTTGTATGCAGCCAATTTTTATTCATAAACTCAGTGGTGGATGTTCTAAATTCATTAAAGGAATACTTATCCCTTTCTCTACTTCCACCATGGTTCATAATTACATTGACATTTCTCATTTCACAATCTATCTCTTGACAGGATTTTAGTTGCGCACATTCTAACTTTTTATTGAGTTGAGAGATTTGATTATGGAGTTCACGAATTTATTGCGAGTATTCCAGAGAGTTACATTCATTTTTATATATGTGATCATGCCTTTCAATAGGCCATTGGTAGGCATTTGTCGCCATTTCTTCTAAGAGGTCATAAGCCTCTTTTTGGATTTTACTACTGATAGAGCCTCCAACGACTGCATCAATGAGTGTCCTTGTGGGTGCATTCAAACTATTGTAGAAGGTTTGAACTTGAATCTATTGAGGGAACCCATGATGCGAGCATCGTCTTAAGCATTATTTGAAGTGATCCTAGCCATCATACAATGTTTCACCCTCCAATAGATTAGAGCTAGTTATCTTAATTCTCAGCCGAGCAATTTTCGCTGGAGGGAAATCTTTGGCTAGGAACTTCCTAGCCAAATTGTCCCATGTACGGATTGAGCCAATCAGAAGAGAGCTGAGCCAACTTTTGGCTCTTCCTCTAAGGGAAAATGGGAAAAGCCTAAGTTTGATGGCATCTTCAGAAATACCATTGAATCTGAATGTAGCACTAATTTCTAAAAAATTTGATATGTGAGAGTTAGGGTCCTTAATCCCACAAATTGGTTATTTTAAACCATGCTTAGGGTTGAGTGTTTGATCTCAAAGTTGTTGGCTTCTATGTTAGGTGCAACAATAGTATGGGGAATGCCTCTAATAGTAGGCAATGCATAATCTCTTAATGCTCTACCCATATGTTCTCCTAACAGCTCTCTAGGATTTTCTTCAAAATTCTCCATAACAGCTTGTTGTTGACTTTAAATGGCTTATTCTCTTCTAGCTTGCAAATAAGTTTTTTCATTTTCATGATCAAAAAAGAATTCAGTACAATTTCTTCAACTCATACAAATTAGAAAATAAGCTATCAAGAACAATTATAACAATAAAGTTTAACAGTTCAACAAATTAAAGAAAAGTAAGTTAATTAGTCTAAGCTACAATTAGTGTAGATATATTTACAAGAAGAAATTAAAACTATATGCAAAGGGAGATTTGTTTAAATTACTATTTACTAATAATTGTCCTTAATAAAGAACAGTTAACCATTCCCTGGCAACGGTGCCAAGTACTTGACAGACGGTGATTACACGAATGCGCTTGCACGCGAGTTTACGTGGTCTGAAGTAATAACTGGAAGGTAAGTTCCGAGATTTATCATCCTCAGGAAATGGTGTGTTTTGATACTAAGGTATATCTATGTTTAATAATGTTTAAACAATATGTTTTCAATTTTATATTGGTTCCTACTTAACAATACAAAATTATGAGTTTAAGAAACTACTTGATTAAGGGAGGAGAGTTGGGTTTCCTCCATGTGAATTAATAGGGACTCATGTTGAAATACTTCTTAAGCAACTTTTCATTCTTTTATTGTCATGCTAAATAATCAAGTAAACATTGTATTCCTTAGATTAGTTCTCTTATTCCTATAAGCTCAAATCTTGTGCATGAGCTGAACACACTAGGGTTCTACCTCAGCACAAAGATTCTCATGAGGCCGCAATTAGAGTATCTTAGTTTTCCTATGTTTAAGTTGTCAAGACAATCATTTTAATTAGGCAATCTCATAAGCATTGATTCCACTAATGAGCATCACGTGCTTCACGCGCTGTTCAGATAAGGAAGTGAATTCATCGAGCTTCATGGACTATGTCACATCATCCATGAGCTCTCGATGAATCATCTTCTTCCTTTCACGTATGCTGAGCAACGGAGCTCTGTTAGTTGGTCTTAGCTCACACGCATCAACTTCTTGACTGAGCTCAGGGTATGGTGCAGTTAGGCTCAAGACCTTCTCACATTTAAATATTTCATTTTTAATATTTATATTTTTTAGCAAATTTTCATTCATTCTACAGCATGATTCTCAAGTAAGTTTAGAAAGTTATTTTAATGCATAGTTTTATTCATTACTTGAGAAAGTTCGTCAACACTTTTCATCCCTTACATTTCATATAAATTCAGACCAACCCTCCCTAAGGAGGGTCTAGCCATCCATTACAGTAGAAATACAAAGAGAAGCATACAAAGATAAGGAACCTTTTATAATTCGACTAAAATGAAATCAAAAAGAAAGATTAGGAATGTACTAGGAACAGCCCTTACTAGGGTTCTTTGGATCTTCCTTGTTCATCCTCTCTTATTTCATTCTATCTCTCAAGTGCAGTCTTTTCTTCTTCCTCTTCTAGCAGTGGACTCTTCAACCTACCTTGGATTGATCTACTTCTTCTATAGCTGCCTCTAAATTTTGGAGATTTTGAAGTTAAAATTGGGAACATTTCTTTTGTCAAGAGTGGTTGTACTTATAGTGGAGTCCTCCTAATTTCCTCAATTCAAATTCTGCTCTTCCCTCCACCCTTTCTCTATAATGAGTGAATACTCCACTTGAATCCTATCCTATTGTATTTAATGATTACATATTTTATATTTTTAATTTTTGTAATCATTTCAATTCCCTTCTTTTCTCTTCTCCTCAAAGATTTAAGTGACAGGGGATATGTCTACTGGGAGACAAACTGCGGCTAGAAGTCTTGTCCAAGCTGCAATAAATGCTCTGAAAAGAGAAAAATTTTGGCACCCGCTGGAGCACGCTGTGGCGGGCTGCAGCGCTTTTAAGTTTTGGACTTCATTCATCGTAGCGAGCTGTAGCGCGCTGTGGTGCGCTATAGCGATTAAGTTTCAATATTTCATCCCGCGGTAGCACGCAGCAGTGCACTGTAGCGCGCTATAGCGGTTGAGTTTCGATGTTTCTTCTTGCTGTAGCGGTTTATTTTTGATCTTTCAATCGCTATAGCGCGCTATAGCGATATTGTTCCAAGCTCCAGATTTTTCCTTTGGTCCTTATTGTTTGCTCCCCAGTAGCCAGAGTGCGCTGCAGCAGTTTTCTCCCAGAATTTGCAGAATTGCTCCAGATTTTGCTGAGCTCTTATTTTTTCAGAAAATAAAAAGAATTTGATCAAAGTAGGTTATTTATAATATGGACATGTACAACTTCTTCCCTTATTTTTCCTATAAATTAGGGACTCATCACTGCACTCATGGAGGATGGCACCTAATGGGTCTAGCCTGATAACATGTGGTGACTCTAATATCGGATAAAAGATTAACCTAATATTGGAGCATCACCATAGCATCTAATACTGAATTAGAAGGATGCTAACCCAACTACTAGATGCTGTGTGGCAAAGAATCTTTGTGAAGGTATTAAGTTAAGATGGGAGGAAGTATAAGGAGAAGGAAAGTATGTGAATTGAAGTAATTGCAATTACATGTAAGTACAAAGTATTTGCAAGTGAAAGTAAGAAAAAGAAATCACATGCAATTAGAAGTTTACATGTAATAAAGAGATATGTATTTCCATCCATTTATTTATCCAAACCAAATATTTTTAGAGAAATAAAACCATTACAGAATAAGTAAAAATAAATGCAGAAATTTAATTATTACAAACTTGAAATTAAAAAGCAATAAGAGTAAATATAAAAGTTCACTCTAGCACAAGTAAGAAAATATGCAAAAGCAAATTTTTATATTCTTCAAGTACTAGGTCCAGCTCCACTTGTATTATACTGTACCTGATATATCATATTTTGATATTTAAATATGATAGGACAAAGCCAAGAAAAGAAAAAAATATAGTTAGACTAAATAATCTATGCATATTTTAATATTATCTAAATATTTATTAGTTTAATTGATGTCAAAAGCTAATTTACAATTAAATTAAGCAGCAGAGCATTTAAATACATTCAACTAAAGAAAGGAAGTAAATGTAACTATAAGGAAAAATAGTATGAAAGAAAGATGAGTAAAAGAACTCACAAGTATAATTATTCTAGCTTGCAACCAAAAAAGTAAGGGAAAAGCATCCTAAATAAGGTAAGAAACTACTAAAGTGCATTTGAAATTAAATGAAATAAAACATGAATATGTTCCATAGAGATTAGGTTAAGTAAGAAAGTAAAGAATTGAAGCATTTAATTGAAATTAAAATAACATACTCTACATTTTATATGAACTGTAAACAAGTATAGTACAATATAGAAATAAAAGTGCAAAACATAGTAATTAAAAGAAATTCTAAGCCTTTTGGCCTAAGTTATACATAGACTAGGACTATGAAAAGTAACATAGATAAAAAGCTATGATAAGATCCTACAATCAATAAGATTGTAAGAGAACTCATATTTTATTAATTGAAGTTATTTTATGAAAATATTCATTCTGCAGCAACATACAGAATGAAGCGAGGAGTTAAGCACATCTGCCAACCGGTAAAAGAAAATATGGTTTCAAAGATAATATACACTCATATTCACCCTCTAAGAATGTGAGGTCTCCTTATTACTCCTAATTAGCCTATCCTTGGCCATCCAACAATATTAAACACCTATAGTTTTACGAAAGTTTTATTTATGCACAAATATTGTATGTATGTTCAAGAAATAGGCTCAAAGCTAAGCAAGCGTGAAAGAAATTCAAATAATTATAAACTAAGTGATATCCAAAGTTATGTAAGTTTTAATGATCTACTTTATGATTGGAGCTATTTGAGCTTCCAATTGACTAATAGATACTGATCTTTAAATCAATTGTAAATATTAATATAATTGAAAGAAGTTTAGAAAAATAGTATTTTAAATTAAACTTATAAAATGACAAAATAATTTATAAGTCTTTTCAAGCAAATGAAATTCATTCTATACTAGTCCTAAACTAATCAAATCCAATAGATTAATTATTAAAGTTTGAGGAAATAATAGGGAAGAGTAAAATTAATAGTTTAGTAAGCTAAAGGAAGTGAAAGCTAAAGAATAATCTACTAGCTTCATCTAATTAGCTTATAAATTAGAAGGTTTCAAATCAATTTAATCACTAATTTAACTAGGATTAATTGATATGAAATGTCTAAGTATAGGAAAAGAAATAAATTATCATCTACAAGCACTAATTCATTCTTAGTTATAGACTAATTGAAGTCTATGAGTTTATTAAAGCATGATAGGAGACTATGGTTATCTAATTTAATCATGTATGATTTTAAAAGGGAACTAGAAACTTGGGAATATATGAGATCTAAAGCTCCAATTCTGATAATTTGAATATTAAATCAATTAGATTCTCTTAATAGAATAAGACATAAAGTTAACATGCAAGTCTTCTATTTACTAGAGGACTAAATGAAAAGTCTAATATCAAAGAACTAACATTAAGCTAAATCAAAACATATGATATTAGTTTTAATTGAATTATATCATGACAAAAATACATGCAATTTACATTCTAAGTTCATGGAATGTGACAATTCATTCAAACTAAGTATTCCGAATTCCACATGAAATATATTAAGATAGAAGAATTGTACTTAGAAAGTGCCATGCAATTAGTCATACTAAATTCACAACATTTAAATTACATAAGATGTGAAAACTATCAATAATAGTAGGAATAAATCTAACTTAAATAATCACATGCAATTTATATAATTCAAATCATTCATATAATTAGTCTACATTTGAAAATGATCAATTTAAGGAAGTTCTAAATATTTCCAATTCATAAATTATGAAAATTCACATTTTAAACAAATTTGTTGTCCTAAGGTTCAATAAACCTAAAACAAGCCTAATGAAAAATTATGAAATTGCAATTATTCTTAAATTAAGGAAATAAATATCTAAAATTTCCAAATGTTGTCCAAAAGATCTGATATACATATCAATGTAATCCTTACGTCATAAGGAGTAAAATGATACTAACCAGGTTAAATTTGGACAATATTGAAATTCTAGGGTTTGGAGGTGTCTTAATTGGGGTTAAAAAGTTATTAAAAGATCTAGGGTTCAAAGCCTAAATTGGATCTCACATTATTGTTCTACACATTTTTGTGAGTGAAATGGATTATTTGATCATTAAGTTTGGACACTAATTAATTAAGCTATGATATAAATAACATAAAATGAAATAATTAATTTAATTTATCATTTAAAAATAATGGTTTTTAAATATAATTATCAAAATAAAATTTTAATGTCATAAAACCATTCTTCACATTTTTTTGGATGAAATGATGTAAAGTTTTGAAGAATTTGGATAATCGCAACTTGAATAATTAAATGTGAATTAATTAAGGTATTATATTAATTTAGTTTAAATGATTAAGTATAATGCCATTTAAATCCTTGTCAGCATGGTTTGAAGTAGTTGAACCAGACCACAGATGCTACGCACGTAAGGATCCGGTTCAAAAGAGCAGCTCACAATCGTCTCTCTCGATGAAGTATTGAATCAGAGACTTAGGGCATCATGGCAATGACAATTCAGGACTTCTCACGGTGTGTTAAACATTCCTAAAGGAAGGCTATTTATCGACTTCCAATGTGAACCTAATCATTCCATTTGATACTCACTCTTAGATATGCTAAAAGTATGCCCTAGTGTAACAACCCGAGTTATTACCATAGTTGATTAGGACTAACCCTAAGTCTTAAACACAATTATAAGTGCTAATTAGGTCAAGTGGATCGAATCCTGATTTCTAGAAATCCAGAAACCCTAGAAAATTGACCTATTTAAATTGACCTCCGATTGAAAAACAGACACCACCATTACGTTCCTTGACCCCAAATTAGCTTAGGGTGAAGTTTTCATGTTAATCGGAAGTCGTCAAAATTTCGACGAATATTTTAATAATAAAAATACCCCGGAAATCGAGGTATCAAAATACTCGTCGGATCGAAAATCCGACTCCACCATTGAATTCCTTGACCCCAAATTAGTTAGGAAAAATATGTTCAAAATTTTTTGGAAATTTAAAAAAAATAATAATATTTAATTAATTACTTAACGGTCGCCCTAAAGTAATTACTGTTCCGTCAACTGTAGCTGACGGTCCTAAATTATTCCAATCATAGGGATTTATTTAAATAAAAATACAGAATGTATTAATTGAATAACTTTTAATGCACTAGTCCAAACCCTATAATATTATATATCAAATTGATCAAAAAATCCTCAGGAATAAGAATATAAAATAATATTGAACATCTAATAGCTAGATTTCCTATTTTAACCTAATTATTGCATAACTTGATTAGGATGGATTAGCAATTATACTTTATCAAATTACATGTTTATGGTGCCATTAGTTTCTTATGAGGAGTAGAATTAATGTGATAAGTGATTTATTTTTTTGATCCTATGCTTCAGCTTATGCCCTAATCTTATTAAATCATGATTAGTAAAAATTAGGGTTTCTAGACATAGGATCTTAGCAAACTTAGTCTCTGATTAATTGTATAATTAAATGAAACTTATATGCTAAGTTGTATGAAATTTTGATGGTTATATTTGTAATTAGGTGCTAATCCTTTTGCATTGGTTTATGGTTTGATTAGCACTAATTACTTTTTATTCTTATGAATTCTTCTATTAATAAACTTCATAATAGTAAGTAGATATATTGAAACTTTATATGCAAATTTATGATATATAAATTTAATAAACCTAAATTGAAGAACTTAATCATTCTTATTAAACTTAAGAAGTCTTAAGACTCTGATCAAGCTATTAAGACTTGATCTAGGTCTAAGATTGCCACCAATAATATATTCCTAATCTGCTTATTTTACATTTGATCTATAATTGAATACTTGATCTTAATTAGAGGTGAGTAGGGGTCAAACCCTAACTTATTTGATTAAGGTCCAAACTCTTAAACTTAGTTAAATCGACTTGATTATAAGATAATGCAATTGACATTATTCCAATAATGCATCTGATTTGGTATTGACCTTAAGCCCTTGAATTAGACATGTTAAGGAAAATAATAAATCCATGTGAATGAATAATCTAAATCAAATCTTTGGATGCTTGATTTTCTCATATATCAGACTACTAGCATAAGATGATTGATAAAAATGGTATTAATTTGATAAACTAATATAACTCTAGTAATATCCTTGATTTGAATCCCATGATCTTAGTTTAGCATATGATCAGATGATCTAATCATCTAATCCGACCACTCTAAACCCAAATATTGAATGAAACCTACAATGTAGCATTAGAAGTAAGAGTGTGAGATCCCAAGTATCTCACTACTTAGCTCATATCTAAAATATTTAAATGACCTTAATTAATGATACCTTGAGGTAGGAAGGACCTTTTGCAAACTTATTGAGGTAGAATCTTAGATGATCTCTTACCTTAGAAGTTGATCTTACTACCTTGTGGTAGAACTCACCTAAGCTACTTAGAGTGAACCCTTTTTCCTTGTGGTAGAACCTAATTTGAGTGATATTCGATCACATCTTTGGGGCCTTCTGTAAGATTCACCCATTTAGCATAAGAGTTAATAGTCTTGATAACCCTTAAAGATTCAATAAAGTTGTCTAAATATGGATTATTAGTTGCGTATAGTAGAGTATACCCATAGTACTGGATTATTTCGGTAATATTCGGGAATGGTTGAGTCGCTTTAAGTAAGATTTATGTTTCTATATCCTGCAGGTTTAGGTGGATATAACCTCGCTTAGAGTAAATCAATCGATCCTAAGAGTGTATTAAACCGGGACTCATTCTTTAGTTTGATTAAAGTACAAATCGCCAATGGGCGATGCCTCATAGCGAAGACCGCTTCAATAGGTGTAGCTCAAAAAAACTAAGTAATTAGAATCACTTTCTTCAAGACATTGAGTATGATTGTGAGTTGGGCATCTTAGTAACTTAGCTTGAGGTACAAATCGCCAACGGGCGATGCCTCCTAGCGAAGACCGCTTTGTCAGGGTGGCTTAATCAAACTAAGTGCTAAGAACTACCTATCTTGCAAACATGCAAAATATATGTATACAATCATCCCATCTAATGATTTTTAAGTAAATCTTCAACTATAACCAATTATCATTCTAGAAGCTAGAAGTCAGAATCCTTTTAGCAGGATTCTACACAATGGAGACTTTGGATTCAATATCGGTACTTCAAAGTATTTTATGGATTTCTGAACTTTACTCATATAGAATAGAAGCATGAGCATGGGCATAGGCATGGGTATGAGGAATGATTCCTATGGTGATGTATGAGTATTAGTGATGACTTATGGATTACAAAATATTGCATACATTGACTGAGGAATTTCAGGATGCATCGGCATCACAGTAAACTATATTCCAAACTAGATGTATGTACACAGTGGACCGTACGACTCTATCCAGACGGCGCCATCTCAGCCGTTGGATCGCGCCCGGATCCAACGGCTGCGGAGCCGTCGTCCTCGACGGCTCCGTCAGCGCGACACGCGGCGCGACAGCCACCCCGCCCGGCCCTCCCTCGGCCTCGGCGAGGTCGCCTGAGGTCCTATAAGGCCTCAGGCGAGCTCGGGGCTATGGGTTTGCGAAACCCGAGCCCCGGCGCGCCTGATCGAACCCGAGCCACCGCAGCCGTCGAACGCGCGGTACTGGATCTCCCCCGTTTTCCATTTGATTAATGCAATTATTGTTTCGAATCACTATTCCACAAGCTTGATTATCGATCGACCGGCTCCGATCAGGGCTAGCCCGACAGGATCGTCAGGAAATAGGTTAGGGTGTACAGAAGAAACCGTTAGGCCCGAACCCTAGAAGTTAGGGTTTATGATTGCCGGTGATCCCGGCCACCTCCGGCGAAGGTCCGCCCACCGGCGTGTAGCCCCCGTCGAGGGCTACCGTCGGCCGTGCGGGCCGAGAAGGTCCGGCGCCGGGAAGGCCGGCGAAAGCTGTGCCCTAGCCCGGCGCCCTCGGGCCGTCTCCACGAAGGAGACGAAGTCCGGGTCGGGCCGGGTCGACCCGAGCCCGGCTCGCCTGAGCCGGGTCCGCGTCAGCCGGGTGGGCCCACCAAGCCACGTGACAGCCTCTGGGCCCGCGATGTGTCCAGTGGGACCCACCTGCCGAAGCCGTGACCCTTCGGCTTCGGCCGTGGGGCCCACAGCGCCACGTGGCAGCCAGCCGGCACGCCACGTGGCTCGTGGGGGCCCACAGCCCGAGCCCGCGCGGCGGTTCGGCTCCCTAGTGGGTCCCACAGTGCCACGTGGCCGCCTCTGGGCCCGCCACGTGGCAAGTGGGACCCACTGCCAGGTCACCCGCGACGCTTCGGCTCCCCAGTGGGGCCCACAGTGCTACGTGGTAGCCTCTGGGCCCGCCACGTGGCAAGTGGGACCCACTGCCCGGTCACCCGAGGCGGTTCGGCTTCCCGTGGGGCCCACAGTGCCACATGGCAGCCTCTGACAGTGCCACGTGTCAGGTGGGGGGCCCACTGCCCCGTCACCCGAGCTGACTCAGCCCCTGTGGGGCCCACAGTGCCATGTGGCAGCCTCTGGCGGTGCCACGTGTCTAGTGGGGGCCACTGTCTATTAATTAAATTATTATTAATTTACTCTTAGTGTTAATTAATTACTGTTAATGGTTAATTAATTACAGTTAGTGGTTAATTAAATTAGGATTAGTGATTAATTACTTTTGAACAATAACATTAATTAATTAAGTATAATTAGAGATTAATTATGGTTAATTAAAGGTTAATTAAACCTTAAACAGTAATTAGGATAATTAATTATTATTAAACAGTTAAGTATAATTAATTATTCATAGTTATATATTAATAAGTAATTAAGACTAATTAAATAGTGATTAGCACTAATTACTTTGCTATAGTAAAATAAATATAATTTAATTAATTAAATAATAGATTAATTAATGTTAATTAATAATTAAGCCTAATTAATCACAGATTAATTAAGGATTAATAATTTTAGAAATTTTATATAAAAACTTTAGGAATGAACAGTAAAATAATTCAATTTTAATAAATGAACAGTAAAATAATTCAAATTGTATTTTTGAATAGTAAATCTTAAAAATTTAATAACTTTTTGTAGGATCATCCAAACATAGCCAATATAGGTCTTAAAATACTCAAAAAAATGTAAGGAATCAAATAATGTAATGTAAAAATTTATTTCGAGTACGTATAATGAGATAACATTTTAGGACCTTTTTAGAGCATCATAACTTTTTACCCAGTTATCGAAACATAGTCAATATGGGTCTTAAAATGCTCAGGAGAGCGGCCCCATCACCGTAGTAGTATTAGTTTTCCCATTCGGACTTCAGAACAAAAAGTCAACCTTAGAATTCTCGGTGAAAAATGACCAAAATGCCCCTAGACTTCAAACAGCCATAACTTAGTCAAATCAACTCCAAATTGGAAAATTCAAGATGCTAACCAGCCTAGAATTTCAATGTCATCAATATAATAAAATAATATCTAGGATCTGAACCCTAGAAATTTATGTAAATGACAAAATTATCCCTAGCCTTATTTTAGTCATAACTTGACAATTTCTCTCCCAATTTAGGCGTACTTACTGTCTATCTTTAAGTTAGACAGTAAGGAATCAATTGGAACTAGGAGAATTCAAATCTGACCCCTAAGTCAAAAGTTGACTTTTTGACCCTTAAAAGTAGGGGCAAAAAGGTCAGTTTGCCCTAAGATTGTATCAAGCACCCATAACCTCTAATTAACATTCCAGAACACTAAGACTAATATTATAATTATCTTAGTAATATTTAAGCAAGTGAAATCAACCATTAAGTCAAATTCCAATAGTTTCTATTAAGTCTTAAGCACTACACTTTAAGGATCTTTCCTGAGACTAGGACTAGATCATAGGTTAGAATTCATTCATTAGGTAAATTGGGTTACCCAATGGGTGAAACCTTGGTTTTATTAGTTTCTAGACTTTCTTTTATTTTACAACTTGTTCTGATTATTTTGTCTTTTAACTTTAGATTTATGATAGGAGATTTATCATATTAAGTTTGATTACTTATTAGGATTTGCCTTACTAGTATATCACTTATAGAATAAAACCTAGAACTTAGGTCTTATCCTCTTTGGATTATGTGATTAAACCTAAATCTCGTAGTGTTTAATCCATAATCCATAGGTTTAGAAGATCTTGATCAGATCTTAGTTAGAACGTCTAAATTCATGAAATTAGGACGTATGATTTATTGATTTAACTCGTAGTCGTCTATCTGATTGAACTAGATTAGAACCTGATCAGTTCTAATCCTTTTTAACTTTTAAGGATGAATTTCTGAGTTACACTCAATAGTAGGAAAACGGTGATCCTGAACTTGTGTAACTTAGAATAGTTTATATGGTTAAGTAGAAAACAAATGATATCACCATGTTTAGTAGAGTCCCTTACTTACTTTGATGATTGTTGCTTATGCGTTCCTTAATTTTTGTGCCATATTTTCTTGAGCATATCATATAAGATATTTGATGCATGAATAAAATATTAGGAAAATATGGAGACTCCTTAGATTCCTTGTGAAAATATTAAAGTAATTAATGAGAAAATAATGCTTTGATGTGTTTGAGCTGCTTCTCAGTGTTCCTTTGCTCATACCGATTGTTGCCCTAGCCGTATCGTGCTACGAACCGCCCTAGCCGTACTGATGCTAGGATCTTTCGGGTATGACTGTTGGTGACCTAACCGTATCGTGCTAGGAACCGCCCTAGCCGTACTGTGTTAGGGCCTTTTACGTTGACTGTTGTTGCCTTAGCCGTATTGTGCTAGGAACCGCCTTAGCCGTACTGGTGTTAAGATCTTTAGCCCTTTTTGGTGAGCTAAGTAGCTCTTTTTTATATGGCAGATTGTACACGTATAGTTTTATATGCAGTTGTTATTATTTACTTTTCAGTATTCTTATTCAGTCAGCTATTTCCTTGTACTGCTTTTGCATATATTTAGGATGTTAGAACCTTGCTGCTATTTATACATACCACTGCTGAGTTATTTATTTTAATTGACATATCACCAGTATGTTTAGGATGTAGAACTTTTCTTACAACACTTGATAGTTATGTATATTTATACGCCTTTCCTTGTTTAGTTTGTATGCAAGGCATGTCTCAGCCTCTTTCTTTTTTCTTTGCTTAAGTTATAAATGATGGTTTATAGATTTTCCTTTTATCTTATATTGCTTGATGCTCCTTTATAAATATATATGTTGCTTAGATGTTGTAGAATGGTGATATTACTTTAAACATATAATAATTTATCAGCTTAAAATGTACTTAGACAATTGTCTAAACCAGATTTTTCTTTTCTTTGGCTGGGACCCTACATTGTGAAACCGACAATAGCAGACTCCGTTCAGTTAGACGAGCAAGAGTTAGGAGTGGAGCCATACCCAGAGGAGGAGCCCGTGGAAGAAGCTGTCGTCTAGTTCCTTTATACTTCGAGTGAGGATGAGTGGTTTACATTGTATTTTTATTTAAACATTTTAAATGATGTAATAATACAGGTACCATTGACTGTGTATTTGGATTGTATGCTTATATATTCTGAGTTCTATTTTGATATTCATACTGTGATGCTTGGATGATTTACATTTCCTTAAATCGCTTTCGCACTCTGTACATTTACTTATATAGTGACTGTTAGATTGATTCTGTGTTAGTCCTTCCCTAATCAGATGGATTGTGGAGTCTATCCTAATCCAATGGTAAGTGAGGGGTTAGCCAAAGTGACACCCCACCCTTAACTTAATCCTTTGACGGATTAAGGGTCCGGGGCGCCACACCTAGTATCTAGATTACTAACATTACATAATGATTTCAAATGAAACTTTAATCTAGTTTAATCCTATATGATATGTTGATTTATTCCAAAATAAAAATTTCCAAATGCAATATCTATGAATAAGAAGTTTGCACAGGTATATAAGGAATTAAATATTCAGCAATTGCAAAGTGAATGATTTCAGGTTTGAGATCTATCAATTTCAACTTGTAACTTATTTGTCCATCTTATTATAAATAATAAGAGATATTCAAATTAAGTATCAATAATTGCATATCAAAATAAAGAATGGAAGATAAAGTCATGACTTACTGCATTCCTAATTGTAGAGCGAATTATGAAATGTTTGTTCAAGTTCGATGGAGCTTGTCAAACAACTCAAAGTTCACTAGCATTCTAGATTAACTAGACTTAAGTGAGGAAATTAAGAAGGTAGTGTACCTTTCTTCTTCAGTGGTCAGCTAGGTTAGGCACACGACAAAAACTTCAAGGAGCTTCTACAATCCTCCGGTAGTTCTCGGCTTTCGCAGTACCGTCAAATGAGTGCCAAAACTCAGGCTTCTGATGTTTCGCTTTAGGAATGTCTAAGGGTTTACGAAGTCCACCAGGCTTCTGATGTTCTGCTTTAACTAAAGAATAGGAATGGCACATAGAAATGGAAATGGAAATATCCCTCTTCATGCCAGACAACCAAAATAATTTCTTTACATCCTGATACATCTTACAGCTTTTGGGATGAATAATGTAACCTAAGTTATAGGCTTCTAATAGTATTTGCAATTGTAGGCTCTTAGAAATCCATAACCTAGTCTTCTAAAAGATCACACCTTCAGCGTCTAGAAATAATTCAGATTTCTTTCCACTAATAATGTTGGAAGATATAACAAAATAACTTGCATCTTCCTTCTGAGCTTCGACAATCTTAGACCTCAAAAAAATATCTGACTGAATAGCTAATAATATAGTGCACAAATCAACAGACTTGATCAACTCAAGATTCAAACTAACAAAATCTTTGATCAAAGATTCGTTGCAACAAAGAGAAGATAAAGTCGCTTTACAACTCAAGGCATTTGCTACTGCATTAGCTTTACTTGGATGATAAATAATTTCTAAGTCGTAATCACAAATCAGTTATAACCACCTACACTGATGAATGTTAAGTTCCTTTTGTGTGAAGATGTACTTTAGACTTTGATGATCAATAAACATCTCACACTTAACCCCATATAGGTAGTGTCTCTAGACTTTTAGAGCAAAAACTATCCCTGCAAGTTCTAAATCATGCACAAGATAATTCTTCTCATTAGTTTAAGTTATCTAGAGGCATAAGCTATAATGTGATGGTCTTGCATTAGAACACAACCTAGTCCTACTTTAAGGGCATCAGTATAAACCTGATAGTCTTTGCCTTCCTGAGGTAGCACAACACTAGTGCAGAAGATAATAATTGTTTCAGTTTTTGAAATGCTTCTTCACAAGCTATGTTCCAAATAAAAGGAACTTCTTTACAAGTCAATTGAGTTAACAAAGATGCTATTTGGGAGAATCCAGGAATGAATCTTCTATAATATTCAGTAAGTCAAAGAAAACTATTGATTTTAGTTACCAATTTTGGTTAAACCCAATCTTGTACTGCTTGGATCTTTTTGTGGTCAACTTTGATAACTTCAGCATTGATTACATGACCTAGAAATTCCATTGAGCTAAGCCAAAACTCGCACTTCTAAACCTTTGTGTATAGTTTAAACTCTCTTAACAATAATAAGACAACATGTACATGCTTCTCATGTTCAGTAGTTGACTTAGAATTGATCAGGATGTCATCGATGAAAACTATGATGAACTGATCGAGGTAAGGTTTTAGAATACGCTGCATCTGGTCCATAAAAATGGAAGGAGCATTTGTCGGTCAAAAAAACATGACTAGAAATTCATAATGCCCATATAGGGTCTTAAATGCAGTCTTAGGAATATCTTTATTCTCAACTCGAATTTGATAATATCCCCTTCTCAAGTCAATCTTGGAGAAGATTTTCACTCTGGCGAGTTGATCGAATAAAGCATCGATCCTAGGAAGAGGATATTTATTCTTCACGGTTACTTTGTTAAGTTTGCGGTCCTCTATACACATCCGCATTGATCCATCCTTATTTTTGACGAATAGGATGGGAGCTCTCCAATGTGACATACTAGGGTGAACAAATCCTTTTTCTAGCAACTCTTGCAACTGCTCTTTAAGCTCTTGCAATTTTATTGGTGCCATTCTATATGGAGCTTTAGATTTAGGTTGAGTCATGGGAATAAGTTCAATAGAAAACCCTACCTCACGCAAAGGATGTAATCCTGGGAAGCTTCAGGGAACATATCCAGAAACTCTCTAACGATGATAGTTTCTTCATGATTTCTATCTTGCTTTTCCTCACCGATCAAGGTTACTAAAATTGCACAACAACCTTTACTAATGAAAGGCTTAGCTTTAATTGCATTTATTAAGGATGTAGTTAAACTAAGCTTTCCTATGATAATTTCAGGTTTCTTCTCAACTTTAAGTAAAACTCTCTTTCTAAAACAGTCTATAACGACATTAAAGTTACTTATCCAATCTATACCTAAAATTATGTTGAAGTTTGTAATTGACATAACAATAAGTTTGGATTGAAAGAATTGGTTGCTAATTGGTATGTCTACCAAATAAAACTCATTAGCACACATTTTAGCACTCGATGGTATTTGCACTCTTAAGGCATTGTCTAGGCTAAAATGTTGGAGATTAAGAGAAGAAACACAACTCTCAGACATAAAGGAGTGGCTAGCACCCATGTCAATGAGTGTGTCACAAAATTGATTCTTAATAATTATAGTTCCTATAGCAAGGAAAATAAACTCTAATTACGACTAATGAAAATTAATGTATGAAGTACTAAAAATAAAATGACAGAAGAAATGAAAGATAGAAAATAGAAAATTAAAAGTAGAATGTACCGGTAATAACACTGTTGTCATCTTGGGCAATAGAAGGAGAAAGAGCATAGACACGCGGTACAGTAGGAGATTGAGGAACATATTCGCCTTTAGCAGTCCTACCAAATTGAACTTGCTTATTAGTAGCTGGAGGTACACCTTTTGGATGTTGAGCACTTTCACTTGCAGAAGGAGGCATTAAGGCAAGTGTTGGAGATTGGGAGTTAAGATGAGTAGGGTTCTACACAGAAGATTAGCAATTGATCCGCATCCTGTCCATTGTCCAGTTTACCATACAATCCCAATGACGATGATTGGTTCTGCCACAAATGTAACATCGGCCACCAGTATGATAACATTTTCCATAAGGATGCGGTCTGTTATATCTTGCCCCTGGTCTCCCTTGCTGATTCTGATTTTGATTTTGATTCTGATTTTGATGCGGTCTGTTATATTCCACCAGTATCTGGAAAACCTTAGGGCCATGAGGATGATTCCACTTAAACAGTTCAAATCTTGAAGATTGGGGATGAGAACGTTTCTTCAGATCCATTTGTGCATGATGGTGCTCGATCATACGTGCATCTTCCAAAAGTTTTGGAAAATCAGCATGATGTTGACCCATTTGATGACTTTTAATAGAATATTTTAATCCATATAATCTGCTGTACCTCCCTACGTTGGTGCGAACTAAGTCAGGAGTGAAGCGAGACAATTTCTAAAATACTATTTCATACTCGTGGACATAACGATTTCTTTGGGTAAGCTATATGAAATCTTTCTCAATTATAGTTTGAGCATATTGAGGAATAAACTCTTCACAAAAAAGTTGCTCAAACTCATCCCAAGGGATATCTTCCACTTGTACATCAGAGAAATGAGCTTTCAGCTCACTATCCCACCAGTATTCTACCTCACCATGAAATAAGTAAGTGGTTATACGAATACACTAACTTCTGGACATTTTGTACTGGCTAAGGTCTTTTCTATTGCCTTAAGCCAATTGACTGCTTCAATATGGAAAGTGAAGCCATTAAATGTCGGAGGGTTCAAATGAAGAAAAATAAGGAGAAAGGCGTCCACAACAGGACCAGGGGTTGGATGTGGAATGATAGGGATCTTAGGAGGAACTGGAAAGGGAGTTTGAGGAGGAGTTGGAAATGGTTGTAATATGGTAGGGGAAGGATGAGAAGGGGTACTGGACGAGGCCATTCTCTCAGCTGCACACATTTGTGAAACTATAATCACACGCATCATTTCCATAAGATTCTTCATCTCATCAGTTTGAGATATAGTGGTAGAAGTAGGTTATTTCACCACAGGTAGAATAGGGTTATCCAAATCAGGATTCATTCTAAGGAAAGAAAATAAGACACAATTTAGAAACTAAAGAAAATGAAAAATGATTCTCATTAAAACTCAGAAGATTTAAGAGATACAATTTTGTAAGAAAGAAGTAAAAATAAAATAAGGTAGAAGCTATTCATCAGAAGCTACTATACTAAGGAAAACTAGTACAAAAAGGAAGCTAGTACAATCATTTATAGAACTTTGCATAAAATATAAATTCAAAGTCCTCATAGGTAGGGTTAGAATGGAGACATTTACTTCCACAAACTATCACTTCATATGCATGATACCACCAATTCTCATCATAGTTGGCGAAGAGTTTATCAAAAATTTGAAGGAGTACGTGATCGGGGCATGCTACGGCTTCAAATGTCATAGTGATTCATGAAAGCCATTTTTAATAATTTTAACTTTTCTTTGTTGTTTGATTTGGATAAGTGAATGTTTTAATTTTAATTTAACATTCTCAACTTAGCTCTGATACCAATTGTGGCGACCCCAATATCGGATAGGAGAATAACCCAACATTGGAGAGTCACCACAACATCTAATACTTAATTAGAAGGAAGCTAACCCAATTACTAGATGCTGTGTGGCCAAGAATCTTTGTGAGGGTGTTAAGTTAAGATGCTAGGATGTATAAGGAGAAGGAAAGTATGTGAATGGAAGTAATTGCAATTACATATAAGTACAAAGTATTTGCAAGTGGAAGTAAGAAAAAGAAATCACATGCAATTAGAAGTTTACATGTAATAAAGAGATATGTATTTCCATATATCCATTTATCCAAACCAAGTATTTATATATGGAAATAAAACCATTACAGAATAAGTATAAATAAATGCAGAAATTTAATTATTACAAACTTGAAATAAAAGAGCAATAAGAGTAATTATAAAAGTTCACTCTCTCACAAGTAAGAAAATATGTGGAAGCAGATTTTTATATTCTTCAAGTACTAGGTTCAGCTCCACTTATATTATACTATTCCTGATTTATCATATTTTAGTATTTAAATATGATAGGGCAAAGCCAAGAAAAGAAAAAAATATAGTTATACTAAATAGTCAAAGCACATTTTAAGATTAGCTAAATACTTATTAATTAATTTGATATCACAAGCTAATTTACAATTAAACTAAGTAGCTGAGAATTTAAATGCATTCAAACTAAGAAAGGAAGTAAGTGTAATTATAAGAAAAAATAGTAGGAAATAAGGAGGAGTAAAAGAACTCACAAGTATGATCATTCTAGCTTGCAACCAAAAATGTAATGATAAAGCATCCTAAATAAGGCAAAAAACTACTAAAGTGCATTTGAAATTAAATGAAATAAAAACATAAATATGTTCAATAGAGATTATGCTAAGTAAGAAAGTAAAGAAAGAAGCATTTAATTGAAATTAAAACAACATATACTGCATTCTATTTGAACTGTAAACAAGTAAAGTACATTCCTAACATAAAAGCGCAAAGCATAGTAATTGAAATAAAATCTTAGCCTCTTGATCTAAGATATACATAGCCTAAGACTATGAAAAGTAACATAGCTAAAAAGCTATGATGAGATCTTACAATCAATGAGATTGTAAAAGAACTCATATTTTATTAATTGCATTTTTCTTATGAAAATACTCATTCTGTGGGCACCTATAGAATGAAACGAGGAGTTAAGCACGTCTACCTAGCCAGTAAAGGAAAGTGGGGTTTCAAAGATAATATACACTCATATTCACCCTCTAAGAATGTGAGGTCTCCTTATTACTCCTAATTAAAATGCCCTTGGCCATCCAGCAATATCAAACTCCTATAGTTTTATGAAAGTTTTATTTATGCACAAATGTTGTATGTATATTCAAGAAATAGGCTCAAAGCTAAACAAGCATTTAAGGAAATTCAAATAATTAAAACTTTGTGATATCTGAAATTATCTATGTTTTAATGATTGGAGCTATTTGAGCTCCTAATTGACTTATAAATATTGATCTTTAAATCAATTGTAAGTATTAGTAGAAGAGAAAGAAGTTTAGAAAGATAGTATTTTAAATTTAACTTATGAAAGGATAAAATAATTTATAAGTTTTTTCAAGCAAATGAAATTCATTCTATACTAATCCTAAATTAAACAAATCAAATAGATTAATGATTAAAGTTGTGATGAACTAGTAAGGATGAGTAAGACTAATAGTTTAGTAAGCTAAATGAAGTGGAAGCTAAAGAACAATCAGCTAGCTTCATCTAGTTAGCTTATAAATTAGATGGTTTCAAATCAATTTAATTACTAATTTAACTAGGATTAATTGATATGGAATGTTTAAGTATAGGGAAAGAAATAAACTATCATCTATAAGCACTAATTCATTCTTAGTTGTAGGTTAATTAAAGTCTATGAGCTTATTAAATCATGATAGGAGACCAAGGTTATCTAATTTAATCATGTATGAACTTAATAGAGAACTAAAAACTTGGGAAGATACGAGATCTAAAGCTCAAATTCTAATAATTTGAACATTAAATCTATTAGATTCTCTTAATGGAATAAGACATAAAGTTAACATGCAAGTCTTCTATTTATTAGAGGACTAAATGAAAAGTCTAATATCAAAGAACTAACATTAAGCTAAATCAAAACATATGATATTAGTTTTAATTGAATTCTATCATGACAAAAATACATGTAATTTATATTCTAAATTCATGGAACATGATAATTCATTCAAACTAAGTACTCCAAATTCCACATGAAGTATATTAAAATAGAAGAATTATACTTAGTATGTGCCATGCAATTATTTATACTAAATTCACAATATTTAAATTACATAAGATGTGAGAGCTATCAACACTAGTAGGAATAAATCTAACTTAAATAATCACATGTAATTTATACCATTCAAATCATTCATATAATTATTCAACATATGAAGATGACCAATTCAAGGAAGTTTTAACCATTTCCAGTTCATAAATTATGAAAATTCACATTTTAAACATACAATTTAAAAATACATATGAGGTAAGAATATGAAACAAGTTTGTTATCCTAGGGTTCAATAAACCTAAAATAAGCATAATGAAAAATTATGAAATTGCAATTTTACTTAAATTAAAGAACTAAATATTTAAGAAATCTTGTGTTTGAACTCTAAATTTGATCTCACATTATTGTCCTACGTATCTTTGTGTGTGAAATGGACTATTTGATCATTAAGTTTGGAAACTAATTACTTAAGTTATGATATAAATAACATAAAATAAAATAATTAATTTAACTTATCATTTAAAAATAATGGTTTTTAAATTTAATTATCAAAACAAAATTTTAATGTCATAAAACCATTCTTCACATTTTTCTAGATGAAATGATGTAAAATTTTGTAGAATTTGGATTATTGTAACTAGAATTATCTAATTAATTAAATATAAATTAATTAACTTATTATATCAATTTAGTTTAAATGATTAAGTATAATCCCATTTAAATTCTTGTCGGCGCTGTTTGAAGTAGTTGAACCGGACCGCAGATGCTACGCATGTAAGGATCCAGTTCAAGAGAGCGGCTCGTAGTAATCTCTCTCGATGAAGTATCAAATCAGAGACTTAGGGCATCATGGCAATGACAATTCAGGGCTTCTCATGGTGCGTTAAACATACCTAAAGGAAGGCTATTTATCGTCTTCCAATGTAAACCTAATCATTCCATTTGATACTCACTCTTAGATATGCTAACAGTATGCCCTAGTATCCGGCTTATCGACACTACAGAATGATTTCAAATGGAACTTTAATCTAATTCAATCCTATACGATATGTCAATTTATTCCAAAACAAAATTTCAAAATGCAATATCTAAGAATAAGAATTTCGCACATGTATATAAGGAGTTAAATATACAACAATTGCAAAGTGAGAATGATTTCGGGTTTGAGATCTATCAATTTTAACTTGAAACTTATTTGTTTATCTTATTATAAATAATAAGAGATATTCGAATTAAGTATCAATAATTGAATATCAAAACAAAGAATGGAAGATAAAAACATGACTTACTGCATTCCTAGTTGACAGAGCGAATTATGAAACGTTCATTCAATTTCGATGGAGCTTGTCAAACAACTTGAAGTTAACTAACATTACAGATTAACTAGACTTAAGTGAGAAAATTATGGAGGTAGCGTACCTTTCTTTTTTAGTGGTCAGCTAGGGTTAGGTGCACGACAAAAACTTCAAGGAGCTTCTACAGTCCTTCGGTAGTTCTTGGTTTTCACAATACTGTCAAATGAGTGCCAAAATCTAAGAAGCAGCTGCGAGAGGGAATATGAGGACTCAGTAGGGACAACTGGGAATGAGGACGATGTACACCTGTGCTGCATGCCACGACCAACCGAAGGACAGGGAAGACATACAATGAACTTATCATGGCCATTTGATGTGCGTAATCGTGCATAGGATTCATCAGAGGACTGATACAATCCACGAGTTAACGAATACATTCCTTTGATCAGGTCGTTGAATCAGCTTTATTGGAATCAACGCTCTGATTTTGAGGGAAAAGGACGGGAGGCCCTCGATTGGTTTAAGCGCATGTTCCGTGTTTTGAACAAAACAACAGATCTGCGCTATTTTAGAAAATAGTTGTTCGGATTTTAATATTATATATAAATATATATATTAAGATTATTTAAATGTAATATTTTAATTGATTAATTTAATCAATTAATTTAATCAATTTTAAATACTTAAACAGACTTCAAAAAATTCCAAATTTTCATTCTTACCTAATTGAGGGGTGAGGAACTCAGAAATGAATCTGATTTTTGATCGGAGGTATATTTAATTATCATAATTTCTGGGCATTTAATTAATATTAAAATATTCGCAAAAAATTGGATGACTCCCAAACACTTCCAATATACCACCCTAAGCTAATTTGGGGGTGATGAGTCCAATGGTAAACTCCATTTTTGATTTCAAGGTCTAAATAATTTAGGTATTCTTAGAATTATTAGGAAAATAAGAAATATCGAAAATTGTCAAACAGTCTCGCACGAAAATTAATGTGGAGACTCTTAACATTATTATAAGAATAATGGAAAATGTTTGGAGTCAATTAGGTTACTAATTGATGGGTAACAACACTAGGGTTGTTACATAATATATGGTGGGTCCCACCATTTAATTACTTAATTAATTATTTATTAGTATATTTTAATAATTAGAACTAAACTATCAAACAAGCTCCAAAAAATTCCAAAAATTCACCCTTAGCTAATTTGGGGGTGAAAAATTCAAAAATAAAGTCAGAGTTTTAATTAAAGATCTAATTAGTTATCTTAATTTTCTGAGTATTTAAAATATAATAAAATATTTTAGAAATTTGAACAACTTCTGGAAATTCTCAAAATTCACCCAAGGCTAATTTGGGGGTGAGGAGTTATGATGAACTTTGATTTTAATTTGGAGATCAAAATAAATGCCTTAATTTTATAATTTGATAAATTTATTAAAATAATCCAAATATTCAATTGAGTTCTGAATTTCTCTAATTTCTTAGGATTTGCTCAAAACTTCATATGGAGATTATTAGAGATGATTAAAAGCTAATTTGATTGATAAATAAGGTTTAACAACTTTTAGATTATTGCAGTTTTGGAGTAAAACCATGGAATCTTAGGATTAACACAAATAGGCTAGCCATAATACACTTTAGGTGTACTTGATTTTAACCCAAGTGATGTTGATCCCAAGAGAAGACAAAGTCAAACCAAAGTTAAAGTATGATGCTAAGGATTTAACTCATCATTTGTATCCATCATAGAAAGTGTGTACAACCACTAGAAATGATAAATAACTATCATTATTGCATTGAGATAATGCTTTTTTTAGTAAGTTTGGCTAAAATATAAGCTTTTTCATAGTTGGAAATTAAATGAATGCATTTTGATGCCCTTGTACGTAATGATTTGCTGAGTAATCATAAATCATGGTCAATAAGGATAAGATCAATGAATTTATTAATATATCTCCTAATCCTTTTTTTGTTGATTTTCTTTTATTGTTATTATTTCTAATTTTCTACTCCAGGTCTACAGCTTGTTGTGGTTGGAAGGTCTCTGGTCTCTTGACTACAGTTTCCTTCTATGTTTCTAGTTAGGGCAGATGTCATTAAGGTTATTTTACAATTTTTGGTTGATGGTTGTGCTTACACAAATGCTATGGTTGTTATGTGGCTACCCCTATTTTTTAATTACTATAGGTATTTCTGGTATTTCAGTTTTGTGCAAGTGTAGATAGTTTTGGTTTGTTTTTGGGTGCTCTACTGGCTGCCTGTAGAGAGGTGATTTTTCTATATGTTGTATCAGTGGTTCCCATTTCTTCCTTTTGTATTAAGGGTTTGGAACTATGGTCTGAGCTATCCTGATTATATTGTTGTTGATATTTTGTTCCTACGTCTGATGTTTGTGTTACATCTTTTGTTTTTTCTTGTTGTCTGGTGTTCGTTGCAGGTATACTTCTTGTGGGATTGCAGGTGTGCAGGCTACAGTATGGTGGTGTGGGTTTCCCTGTATCCTTAGTCTTCATATGATAATTGTTTCGCTCTTGGGGGCGAGTGGTTAGGTGAATGCCTGCTAGTTTTGGCTTGCTTTTCTATTTTGCATTGTGTTGCATACTACTTTTAAATAGGCTTGTTTTGGATTTTTGATCAGTGTCCTCCAAATTGATGTTTGCGGTCTAGATGAATTCAGGAGGATGGAGCTGTCTTTTTTGTCCTTATTTGCTTTCATTTTGCATTTTCTTTTATTTTATTTTTGAGATATTTTTTGTTTTGATTGGGTCCTTTTAGGCTATACAATGGGACCCTATTTTTCAGTTTGATTTTAGGATTTTACTATTGATTAATCAAATCCTGTAAACTCCCAGCCCTTCTTAATATTTTCAATAAAATTATACAAAGATAGCTTTTTATAAGAAAAAAATAGTATATACATGTATATATATATATACTCTTAAAATTTGTGAACCCTTATTTTGTAACACTAAATTTTGATGATGATATATCATGAACTTATGATTTTAGTGATTTTAATTTCTTGTGAATTATTTTCAATTATTTTGTGCTAAAGTACTTCAATACGATCTTGCAGAGATAATAATTGATATCAGTTTTGTTAAGTCTAATAATAATTGTTATTGTGGGTATCATAATTGTTATCTCTGATACTAGCCATTACAGTTAGTATTAGAGGGGTAAGATTGATAATTGATGCTAAAGCTATTACATATTTTAGAAAGGAGGAAAGGCTTCTCTACCCATTGGGGTCCTGTGAAGGAATGACTTTTGATGAGTTTATTCTAGAAGCGATGAACTTCCAAATAGTGGATGAAGAGTTATGAAGACCTGAACCATTATAAATCTCTTAGGTTCAATTTTTATTTTTTTCCTTTTTGTGGTTTGTTTTTATATTTTGTGTTGTGTTGCCTTTTACCATTTCTTATGTATAATTAATCAAAGTAAGAAATTAATATACTTTAAATTTCCCATGTTGTTAAATTTCTAATATTTAAAATACATAAATAAAGTAGAATTACTAGGCTAAAAAAGTCAACATTAGATGTTGTTATGTATGATCTTGATAGCTCTGTGCATACATTGACATATCCTATCATGCATCCTATGATCAGTTATTTGAAGGATTTAAAGTACCAACCAGTGCATTTAAAGCACGACAGAGTGACTAGAAGAAGAAAAAAGCCGCAAAATAGCCTTCGTTCATGTTGGAAAATTGCATTTGAGTGGCATGCCAGCTCGTATGAAATTTGCCGACGAAAAAGAAACTTTAACGATGAAGGAGATAAAGATCTGAGGGCCATCTTAGAGTCCTATCAATGAGGGAAGCCCTAATGAATTATCCTCTGAGTTTCTTCCAAACTAACTTTGGCTAGACAGAGTGAAACAAATAAGAATTTATGAATGCTTATATGGTTGGGTTGTTGCTATTATATTATTGCGTTGACAATTAATTTCTTATCATTTAATCTGTTATAAAAACAATTTAATAGCGTAATTAAACTAATAATTCTCTAATAAATAAAAAAATAAATAATTTGTTAGGTTTAACGGATTTGTTGGTATATCAAATAGCCCTAAAATTTACGTCATATCAACTATAAAATAATTGCAAATTAAAGTAGGTGGCAATTAACGAAAATAATTTAATCTGAGAATTTTTTATAATAATATAGGTGTAATGCTATTGGCCAGATTGGGCGGTTGTGCCGTGATTGGCCAGAAGCGTGCAATATTAACGAAAGGTCTTGGACGGATCGCGTAAACCCCTCATTAAGTGTTGCTTTAAGCTCTTTTAATCAACTTCTTAAGAACTAATTCTTCCTTAAACCTCCATGCTTCGCCTGATTCTCTTTTTCTTATATATAAACGAGGATTTTCTAGAGGCCGAATGGCCACTACCGAGACGCTCCACTAAGGTCCAATCACCTTCCACCATCTTTCCCACTTTTCTTTGGATCTCAAACAGCAGGAAAAATGAGGGAGCAGAGAGGAGTTTTGAATCCTCATGCTTCCTCTCCAGGTTGGAACTCCAAATGTTTTTTTTTTTTTTTTCTTCTTCTTTTTTTTTATTGTTTTTTTTTTCTGCTTCATTATATCTTATTTTTGCTGTTGGATTTTCTTTCAGAGCTTTGATTCCTCTTCTTGAAGTTCGAATCTCAAAGGATCTGGTTTTGTATTTCTAGGGTTCTGTTTTAGTTTTTCTCCAAAACTCCCATTCCGCTTATAGCTAGCTGTGTCCGCATTGATCTTCTCATTGATGCGCTTCTCTAGAACCTGAATTTTTGGAGCCTGAGTGGCAAGTATGCATTTAGATTGGGTGAAAAAAGTTGGTGGGGTTATTTGAAGATCACGAATTCTTGGATGGAAGTTCTTGCTCCTGCTTATTTTTCAAATTCCAGTTGGATTCTCGGGGAGAAAAAGAGCGGTAACTGGACTCAGCAGGAGAACAAGCTATTCGAGAATGCACTCGCGCACTTCGATAGAGATACGCCGGATCGATGGGTAAGGGTAGCTGGGATGATTCCTGGAAAGACAGTAGAGGATGTCATGTCCCATTACCATGACTTGGAAGAAGATGTGAGCTATATAGAAGCCGGCCTCATCCCTTTCCCCGGCTACAGCTCTTCATCCTTCACTTTGGATTGGGAAAGCGGCCATAGCTTCGACGATATAAATCAGCCATATTCAATCTGTGTGAAGAGATCAGGAAGCCGATTTGTGGACCATGAGAGGAAAAAGGGCGTTCCTTGGACTGAAGAAGAACACAAGTATTGCTCTTCCAATCCATCTCATCTTTGAAAAATGCTCTTTGTTTTGAAACTTGAAACACTGTGTGATTATGATATGAGCTGAATTGTTTCTCGTTGCAGGAGGTTTCTAATGGGACTTAAAAAATATGGCAAAGGGGATTGGAGGAACATTTCCCGCAATTTTGTTGTTACTAGGACTCCCACTCAAGTTGCAAGCCATGCTCAGAAATATTTCATCAGGCTTAATTCCGGTTCCAAAGACAAGAGGAGAGCAAGCATACATGACATTACAATGGTTAATATAGAAGATGGCAAATCTCCTTCTCCATCTCAGCCGTCGGTTGTTACCATGTCTTCTTGTTCAGCTAGCACCTTTGAAAATTTCTCTGGGGTAGTCGATTCAAAGCATCCTACAGAGCCGGCTAGTGTGTTTAATGTCTCAACCGACAATGCCCAACTAGGTCATCCACCTAACAGCATCCAACCATATGAATTGAAACTCCATGGTCAGAGCTCTATTATTGGAACCCATGGTGTGTTATTTTAGATGCTTTTCTTCAAGGCTGTTGTTGATAACTAGTGTAGAACTTGCTTGGAAGACTTCCTTTGCTCTGTTAATCTCCATTGGTGATTCAAGTATTAGGGTTTTTGGTATAAACATTTTAGGGAGAATTCAGATGTTTGTGCTTTCATAACACACTGTTCTGGAGATTTAGCCTAGGACTGATAATGAACGTTTTGAGGAACTCATTTCATGGTTTTGTAAGTCTTCTCAATTAAGTTATACGTGCTTTTTGTCTTTGTAGGTGTATATGTCTTCATTACAGAACACAGTAATGCATCATCATGGATTCAGATCTATCATTGTTAACTTAATTTAAGCCCTTAGTTGATTGATGGTTGTGGTTTTACAAAAGGTTCTTTGGCACTCTCTTGCAACTCCACACCACATTTTCTATCTATACAATAAAACCAATTATTATCTTTCCTATGATGTTTTTTTAGGCATGCAATTCGTGTAATTGTTTGAGTTATATTTGTGTGATTTTTGCTTCTTTGTCATGCCCTAACACTTATTTTGCATAAAAATATATATTTTAAATTTAAATCTTAGTCATCAATATTTTTTGGGAGTAAAATTAGAGTTTAATATAATTTTTCTTTTGCTTTTAAACTAGTCTTTCAAACACCTTTTGAAAAACTAATTAACTTACATTCATATTGGATGGTTTCATTAAAATATTAGAAGTATATAACAACTCCATATTATTAAATATAATTTTCTTAAAAAATTAAAATTTTAATTTATATGAGAAAATTTAGGAAAATAAATTTTTAGAATAATTTTAAATTACAAGAATTTATTAAAATAATTATGTAAAAGTTGGACTATACTTTATTGATCTATCATAATATTTAGTATTTTTTTTATTTTCTTTGTGAACATATCTGCTCGAATTACATATTGAAGGATATGAAAGTATTAAAAATGATATGTTAACCAAAGAGAAAACCTATATGTGATGTAATAAGATTAAGTCTCAATAATTAAGCCACATATGTCTAACATTATTATAATTAAAACTTAGGCAACTCAAGGATAGAGACATGGAAACATCGAATAGGTTAACTCATGTAGCTAATCATGAGAATAACAAGAGCTATAGTTAAAGTCCAAAATAGATGGGAGTAAAGGCTTCTGTTAGGGCCCAATATCAAGCTCACTAAAGATCCTTACCTTATTTTCTCATCTTTATTTATCTTGCTAATATATATATATATATATATATATGAAATGATAAGGGATTCACATTGCTGAATATTTATGGCCTTGAATGACACATGAGCGAGGCTGACCATGCATGTTATAAGGTAGCCATACCAAGCCTATAATGGGGCAAGTATAAGGAGTTTTAGGATGTTAAATGGAACCCAAACCACCATGAGTCATGCAGATCTGCTTGACCCTTAAGATCTAAATTTGCCAAACATGACTATAAGCAATAATAATATATAAAATGAATGCATTTGATGTAAGAATGGTTTATATGATGTTTTAATAATGTTTTGAAGTGAACACACATTGAAAAATGCCCCTTTATCCCTACATATTTTATTATATTTTTGCATAACACTATTATTAAATGTAACATATGATATTCGAGTACTTAGAGAAATCTAATAGGAGATTCAAATCCGCACACCTTTCATGAGCCATGTCAAGTACATTTGGATGTTTAAGAAAATACATAAATAAAAATAAAATATTATTGCTACAAAGACAAATAATTTATCATAAATTTATCTTTTTTTAATAAAGCCTAATAATAATTAATGAATGTTGTTGGACTCTGTATTTTCTTAAAGTTATACTATCGGAATTATATTTTCTATTTATGAATGATTCTATGAATGAATGTTATTGTCCTTAAATATCCAATATGATCATGCGGTTATCACATAATGTTGGCTTATCACGTTAACACAACATCGAGCAAGCATGATAAGATATATCTTTTTCTTTTTCAAACTCTATTATTGTCAAAATGAACTAGTAGATGCTTTAGCACATGTTACATTAAATAATATCATTGAATATATATAATTATCTTTATAGATGAATCCCAGAGAGTCCTTTCTTAACATTCCAACAGAGACCCCTGTCAAGGTTTTTGTACCGACAAAATCATCAAACAACCAAGACAAAATATTGCTCGATGTAATGGCACATATTTTGTACTATTAAACCAAGCTTCCACTTTTACTACGGTCGCTATGCCTCAGATTGAGAAGAAATATAAGATCGATGAAGTACAACAAGAGTTTCTAAAGTTGAAGGTGCCTTTTTTCAATAGGTTAGAGAACCTTGTGGAGGCGGATGATCGGCTAAAAAGTGTGGAGAAAGACTTGATGGCATGAAGTGTTCCATAACAGATGCCGAGAGATTTGAAGAATATTTATTCAAAGGAGAAGCCAAGTGCTGGTGGAAATCCACCTTTAACATGTTGTTTGTTGAACTCGACATGGAAGCTATTCATTGGGAAGGGTTTGCAAAGGCATGTCGAACAAAGTGTGTCTCCATTCTATGCATGACATAAAGGAAATGTCGTTTAGAGATGTAAGACGACATTAACAGAATACAAATTAGAATTCACTATGCTTTTACAACCAATTTTTATTTGGAAAAATAGACCCCAATTCAATCCATCGTCTTTCTTTAATTCAAATTGCAACTGAAGCTCCAAGCTAGAAATAAGAGGAGGTTGCCAACGACCTATCCCATCTGACAAATGCTACCCTGACAATTGCAAATGTTATTAATGTGGCTGACAGGGCCACAAAAATTGTCAAGCAATTAGGATAGTGAATGGGTCATGATCCATGGTGCAATAATCATTCCAGCACCAGCACCCATTCATGCACTAGCCCAGCACCTACACACACCCATGCACAAGTACAAAAAGAAGGACCTACTCAGAGAAGTTTTGTTGTTGCGATGGTATACACCCAAATTTCGGTTGTGGCTCATGAAGACAATGACATAATGTCAAGTAATCTATATTTTTTTATATACCTTGTCCTATTTTATTCAATCCTGCATAGAGCCATTCATTAATTTCTAAAGTTTTTCTAAACAAGTACGATTATCTTATCAAAATCTAGAAAGTACTTTAAGTGTGGGGTTACCTTTTGGTGAAAATATGAATGCTAAGAAACACTGCAACTGTGATATCCCCATAAACATTATAACATTTTTTGCTACCTTTATGATATCTTCCATCATCAATTTTGATATCATTTTGGGAATAAACTGGCTAAGTCATCATAAGGCAGCAATAGATTGTCAAAGTAAGAGAGTAACCCTTATAAGCAAGGTGAAACCTAAGATATTTATGAGTAAACTAAGTATTATAGTATCCCTTATTTGTGTTGTGCAAGCATTGCAGTTAATACAAATAATGTGTGAATCCTACTTTGTGATGATTAGGGGATCTAAGGAAGATATCACTCCCCTAACTGATACTAGGGTAGTAAAAGGCTTTGCGAATGTATTCCCTAAAGATGTACTAGAATTACACCCTTTCCAAGAGATAGTTTTCTCGGTTGAACATATAATTGATACTCAATTATTATCTAAGGCCTCCTACAAAATGGTCCTAAAAGAACTGCAAAAGCTGACCTAATAGTTACAGGAACTGTTAGATAGAGAATCCATTCTCCCTAGTATGTCACTGTGGAGAACCCCCACTTTGTTCATTTAATGGAAAAACGACACACTATGGATGTGTATCGATTGTTAAGAATTGAATATAGTGAATTTTAAAAATAAGTATACTATTGTTTGTTACCAACTTTCTAGGGCTATCGTATCTTCCTAGATCAACCTCCTATTGGGTTATCATCAATTAAGCGAGAAAAAAGATAAACCTAAAATTGTGCTCATAACTAGGTATGGGCTTTACAAATTTTTGGTAATGTCATGTGACTTGACATATGTTCCAATCATATTCACAAATTTATTGCAAATGGTCATACAACCATACTTCGTTTAAATTTATAACTATTTCATTGATTACATTTTGGTATAATAAAAAACTGAAGACGAGCATGAATCACACTTATAAACAATGATGGAAGCATTAAGGTCACACCAACTATATATTAATTTTTTGAAATGTAAGTTATAACCAAACTTTATAGCTTTTTTGGGTCATATAGTACGTGTAGATAATATTTTGGTGGGTTATAGAGAAAATAGTGCAATATAAGGTTGGCCCCATCCAACCATAGTGATCTAGAACATAAGTTTCATAGGTCTCGCAGCGCACTATAAGAAAATTTCCCAATGATATTCTCAAGTCATTTCTTCACTTAAGAACTCGTACAGAAAGTAGTACCCTTCATATTGAATTTGGAATGTGATAAGTCATTTCAAAAGTTGAAGAATGCCCAAACAAATATACCCGTATTAATATTATCTTAGGACGGGTTAGATTACCATGTATAAACTAGCACATCCAAAGTTGGGCTTGGATGTGCGCTCATGCAAAATAAGAAGGCAATCACATGTGTTTCAGAACAACTAAAAATGCATGCAAAAAATTTTCCCACAATTCTTTGGTATATTTTAACGCATAAATAACTCGATTTCAAGCAATGTCGAGATAAATATTTTATAATCTAAGTATTTAAATATCATTAGGGTAAGGCAAATTTGGTTGCAAATGCATTGAGTAGAAAAGATACCAACTTATTAAGCTCCTTAATAACAAAAATTATCTGGTAAAGGAATTCAAGCGATTATGCATAAATCATGTCTCAATAACACAGATGAATGCACTGAAACATCGAGATGGCAAAACCCACATTAGAAAGACATACAAAAAATTTCCCATTTAAGCAATATTGAATAATGTATTTCATATTAATATTAATATGTTAAATATTAAATATTTCTGTTTAAAATTAATTCTGTATTAATTATAGTTGTCTAATGTGATTAATTTATTAGTTTATGTTATTAATTAATTACATTTATTTTTTTGTTTATGAATATATATATAGATATATATATATATATATATATATATATATATATATATATATATATATATACATTTAATAGTATAGATACATATAGATTAGATATAAGTATTATCTGAGTTTATATAATAATTGTATATTTATTTTTATTTTATAATCATTTCTTTTATGCAGGTGGGACCCGCATCGGCAGACGACGCGACGGTGGGACCCGCAGTGATTACGTGGCATTTTCTAATTTGCCGGGTATTAACAGGTGGGCCCCACTGACGCGGGCTGTGATAGACAGCGGGACCCGCTGTCTGCTGACGCAGCGGAGACCCGAATCCTGGTCGACGGGTCGGGCCTGACATCGATCGAAAGGTCTCAGAGAGACCTTTCGATTGACATCTGGCATGTCACCGGAGGTGACCGGAGCCTCCCATAAACCCTAACCCTAAGTGACGCGTCCGGGCCAAGACGGGCTCTAACGAATTGAACTGTATATCTACACTCGATTCACGTCGCTAGAACTCATTTGAGTTCGATCTGATCCGTTGATTTAGCAATCCAACTTATGAAATAAGTAAACGAAATTCATTTGGCATTTATTGATAGAGATCGAAGGTATAGACGGGTACCTAAGTTTGACAGCTGAGGACGATAACTACGACAACGGGGGTTTCTTCTTCACAGAGACTTGATTTGAGTAAACTAAGCATGGAGATGAAGATGAGGGACTTTATCAAGCCTCTAGAGCGGCGGATTCGACGCCTGTGCGGCCGTGTAGGCGCTGCGTGCGAGCTCGACGCCACGTGGAGGTCTTCGGGGGACGAAGCTCCTCGATCATTCGATCGAACGATAGAACGGTCGATGCTCACCGTTTGGTCAAACGGCGCGAAAGGAAAAAGGCGACGGCGTTTCATCCTAAGTGGACGGTGCCGTTAATTTTTAATTAAATATATAATTAATTAATTCATTTTAATAGATTTAATTAATTAAATTTAACCTAATAAATATGTTCCAAATATTTCCAATATATCACCCCTAGCTAATTGAGGGGTAAGGAACGTAACGGCGTGATCGGATTTTTGATCTGACGAGTATTTAATTATTTAAATTTTCAGGGATTTAAATAATATTAAATTATTCGATGAAAATCCAACGACTTCCAAATGCCTCCAAAACTTCACCCCTAGCTAATTTGGGGGTGGTGAACATAATGACGAAGTCAAATTTTTAATCTGAGGTCAAAATTATTTAAATATTAATAAACAAATTTGAAAGGAAAAATCTAGTATTTTACAGTCAAAGAGTAGAAGTGCATTATTCTGGATATATAATTCATCTGAGTAATACAAAAATGCATAAGGGCCTAAGAATAGCATTATAGTTAAATGAGAATTTATAACTCACTATAATGCATGTAATCTTACTAAAGAGGAACACCAAAAATCTTGTAGATTGTTGTAACCCCTCCAAATCCTAGAATAGAAATGATAATGATTTCTTTGGATTTTATGATATGACTTTTCTGAAGCAATTTAAGAGCTAATGTTATATGAGTAATAGCAAATAGGCTGAAAAAATCAGCCCATTTTGTCCCAATTAAGCAGACTAATATAGCAGAAAAGACAACAATACTCTATAATAAATTAATCTTCTTGCTCTAAAATACTCCCAAGACAATTGTGTTCGAGAGGATAGTAGATTTATTTCCCATTTTTGGCATGTAGTAAGTACACAATGATTTGGGAAAAATATTGGTAATAAGCCCTGCTTTCCATCTATAAACATATGGGTAAATGGAACTAGTCAACCAAGTGATGGAGAATCTTGTGAGGCTATGCATATTGAATATTGCTGGTATTTAGGAAGAGCATCTACCTTTAATAGAGTTTGCTTATAATAATAGTTATCAAGCTTACATTGGGACAATGCTATTTGAAGATTTATATGAAAAGATACGTGATACACGATTATCATGGTTCAAAGTTGGTGATGCACAAATATATGGATTAAAACTAATTTAAGAAGCAAACTGAAAGGTCCAGTCAATACGAACAAGAACGACTACAACACAAGATCAACAAAAGAAGTATTATAATTCCAAGCATTGAATGGTGGAGTTTAAAATGGGAGACTAACTTTATTTAAAGATAAGCCCCATGAAAGGGGTGTTTTGTTTCAAAGTAGCAGAAAAATTGAGTTTGCGATATGTCAAACCCTTTAAAGTTATGGCAAGAGTGGTAAATTTGTGTACCAATTAAGGCTACCATAAGACTTTCCTATAGTGCATGACATCTTCTATATGTCATTGCTCCTCAAATGCTTGATGAAGCACTCCCAACAAGTGAAAATATCTAAGCCAACTATCCGACCATATTTAACTTATGTTGAAAAGCCCATCAACATCTTGGGTCGAGACATCTGACATCTAACTAGTTGAGCAATACCCATGGTGAAAGTGCAATGAAAGGGAATCGTTATAGAAGAAACTACTTGATAAAAGGAAGAATATGCGTAGAAAATATCCAAGATTATATGAGACACCAGGTAATCTTAAATAATTATTTTCCTCATTTCCAAATTGATAATAATATCAATGATGTCATTCATTTTAAGGGGGGGCTTGGCCCAGCCTCTATCGGTCGGCCAGTGGCAGTGACCAGCCGCCGAGCTGTGTGTGCGTACGACTGCCTAGGGTTTGCGCGTGGAGGGTGGGGAGGGAGAAAATATAGGAAAAGTTAAATAATTTAAAATATTAGCATTTTTCCATTATTTGAATTCCAAAATTAATGAAACTTGACTCGAAGGTGTATCTCGATGTGACAAAGACACCCGTACAAAAATTTCTCAATTTGGAGCTATATTTTATTTTATATTAATTTTGAAGTTTAAAATTTTAAAAATTAATTACAGTTAATACGGAGCTCCAAATTCGAAGAAATTTTTTGTGTATCTATTTTATAATATTCTTAATCTAATGACACTAAAATTGTTGAATTTGGACTTGTATTAATTTCCCAATTTTTTGTATTTAAAAAATTTTAAAAATTGCTTAAGGAGCATTTGTTATCAAGATTGCTCTCAAACTTGGGCATTACAATCACAAAATATACCCTATCCAATAGTATTTTTGATTTACCCTAATTTTGATGTCGCATGGGATCTTGAATTTTTGAGTTGAGTTTAGTCCAAATTTGTATCATAAAGATATATGTTCGTTATAGTACCACTTCATATGAGCAGCCTCTTGAACCCATGATGGCTAAAGTGCTATACGGTTGTGTTCATCTCTTGGGCCTATAGGGGTTAGGACAATACATTAATGCTTAATAGTTTATGATGTTACTGTTGGAGCTCACAGTGGAAGCATTTTAAGAGGATGGGATACGTTGATGGTTACTAAGCACTAGAAGACGGGAATAACACAAGCATTTAAACATTGGAAATTTTATGTGGAAAACCCGATGATGGAAAAAATCATGGAACCACATCATACAGAAAAATATAATATAAAATAAGATGATTACAGAGTTACAAAAAGCTTTACTTTCATAAGAATAAGTAGGATCTACCGCATACACAATCTTTCAATCAACTTTTTCTCCAAAAAATACCAGCTCTCACTCCAGGTTGAAGGAGACCAATAACAGCCAAAACTAAATTTAGGGTTAATCTCACATTATGAAACATTTCAACATATTTCCTTATATAACTAGGCTTCATTTGGATCCCAAAAGACCCAAAATGCCTCCCAAAACACTTAGGATAGGGTCTATATTTGAAATAGGTCTCCGGTAGGCACTATGGTGCGCTGTGGCACCTCGGTCTCAAGCTACAAAGTTCTAAGGAATGCTATGATGCCCAAGCTTGAACTGTGGGGCATCAAAGAGTGCCACGATACCTAACCCTCTGCAAAAAATTCTATAAGGCTTGTTGGGGTGCGCTGTAATACTTGAACTTCCTTCGACTTGTTCTGGAACACTTTGGGACCACTCGAAATCCCACCGGTGCTCTATTGGCACCTCCATGATGATCTTGATAGTTTCCACATCCCAATAATTTTTCACATGGAGGTCTATTGGGTTTATCGCTTGTTCAATCTTGGATCTTCATTGTCTTCTTTTACCCTTGTCAAGAACAAAGTGTGGCTCACCCCGACTCCCTCATCATATGCTGAGGCCAACTAAAGCAGCATATAGCCTTAGTTTTTCTACTATTACTACTTTTTTAAACATGTCATCAGGATTCTTTAAAATGTGGATCTTCTCCAATCTTAGTTGACCTTCGTCCAATATTATCCAGATGAAATGGTACCAAAGCTGTATATGCTTCGTCTTGGCATGAATTACACTATTATTTGTAAGGTGAATCATGCTCATACTATTACCATAAAGCTTCACATCCTTCTGCTTCTTACCCAATTCTGCCATAAAGTTCTTCAACCAAGTCATACTCTTTCTCACCTTAGTAATGGCGATTTACTCAGTCTCCGTGGTGAATAGAGCAACAATATTCTGTGGCCTGGAGATAAGTTCTTCACTGCTGCACTTCTCAATGTGAACACATATTTGATTGTGCTCCTTTGGCTATTAACATCTCCTACAAGGTTCAAATATACAAATTCATATAGAATAATATCAAACTTGCTAAGGAAAAGTGCTTTATTCGATGTTCCCTTCAAATACCTCAAAAATCATGTGACTGCATCCCAGTGGTGCTTCCCTAGAATTCCCATGATTCTTCTGACCACTCCCACTACATGTGCAATATTTGGTTTCATGTAGATCTTCATGTACATCAAGCTCCCAGCCGCTGAAGCATAAGGAACCTTCTGCATGTGATCCTTCTCCTCTTCAGTCTTGGGTATCTGATCCTTTAATAAGCTAAAGTGATTTGCTAAGAGAGTACCCACTAGTTTTGCCTTGCTCATATTGAATATATTCAGCACCTTTCCAACATATTCATTATGAGACCACTTTAAAATTCTTGCACTTCTCTCCCTGTTGATTCTCATTCCAAGAGTCTACTTAGCCAGCCCCAAATCCTTTATGTTAAACTTTCGTAATATTTACTCCAATATCTTAATCTCCTCCATATTTGATCATGCAATCAATATATCATCCACGTACAACAAAATGGTGATATAGGAGGACTTATACTATCTCATATAGCAATAGTGATCTACCTAACACCTCTTATACCTAATTTTTGACATCAATATATCAAATCTTGTGTACCACTGCATAGGCACTTGTTTTAAGCTAAAGATACTATTCTTGAGGTTGCACAAAATCTCTGCTTTATATTTTTCTTGAGCCATGTACCCCTGTGGTTGTTGCATGTACAATTCCTCTTCTAGCTCTTCGTGAAAAAATATAATCTTTACATCCATTTACTCCAAGTACAAAGCTTCAACTATAATGATATTTAGCACTGCCCTGATGGTAGTTATTTTCACAACTAGAGCAAGGATCTCACTACAGTCAACTCCATGTCATTGCTGAAAGCTTTTTACTACAAGTCTCGCTTTGTAGCATTTGCTCCCATCCAATTCCTTATTTAGCTGATAAACCCACTTATTCTGAGGGCCTTCTTTCCAGCTAGTAGTGCTGTGAACTCCCAAGTCCCATTTTATATGAGTGATGTCATTTTATTATTCATGAAAGCCTCACACTTGATATAATCATCCACTTGAAGCGCCTCTTCAAGGCTTCCTGGTTCACCACTATCCGTTAGCAATAAATAAAATAAAGAAAGAGAGTACCTTTGTGATTGTTTAATGACTCTTGTGGATCTCCACAACATGGATGTTTTTTGTTTAATCTATCTAACACCCTTCTGAGTATCTTCCTGTACATGCTCCTCTAGCTCAATGTTATCATTAACTTCCATGTACTGTGACTCACTATCTGAAGCAACCTTGGAATCAATTCTAACTCCAAAAATAATCCTTGTACATCTTATTTTTATTTATTGAAAGTGACATCTTTTCTTCTGATAAATTTTTAGTTATGATTATCCCATAATATATAGACAAACTCATCCATGCCGCATCCAATAAATATGTACTCGATGGCCTCTGAATTAAGCTTGCTCCTGGATCCTGCATCAACATGCTTATATGATGAAAAACTAAATATCCTGAGGTTCAGTTTCACCCATTTCCACTCCAAGCCCCCTCAGAAATCCCTTCATTTAGAGGTACAAAAGGTCCCTGATTGATCAAGTATACCAATGTGTTAGTAGCCTTAGCCTAGAACTGCTTTAGGAGACATGCATGCCATCTCATACTCCTGTTTCATTTTATGATCATCTTGTTCATCGATTCTACAAGACTATTTTGTTGTGGTGTTCTTAGAACCATAAATTCCCATTTGATTCCTCATAAGGAATAAAACTTCTTGAAATCCTTATCACAGTATTCACCTCCATTATTGAATCTTAAGCATTTAAGCTTTAACCATGTCTCAATCTCAACCAAAGTAATCTATTTCCTAAGCACACCAAATACATCAAATTTGTGGTGTAATAATAAACTCATATCTTTCTTGTATGATCATTGATGAAGGTAATAAAGTATGTGGTACACTTATGGAAGAGGTAAGAGCTGGCTCCCATACATCTGTATGCACCAACTCAAGCTTCCTACTTTTTTGCTCTCTTCTAACTTTAGAGAATGTAACATTTTTTTGCTTGCCCAATACACAATCTTTACAGCAATCCATGTTCACTAACTTGAGTCATGGAAGCCTTCCCCTTGATTATAGGGATTTATAACCCCTCTCACTCATATGGTCAAGCCTTCAGTGCCATATACCCAAGTTTATCTATTTGGTAGCTATAATGAAATCAGACATTTCATTGATCAAGTAAAGTGTACCTTCCATGTTATCCCATATAACAACAAGTGCACCCTTAGTGATATTCCATGAGTCTCTTGCAAAGCTTGTACTATAGCCCTCCCTAGCTAGCTAGCTAACTAAAATAAGGTTCCTCCTCAGACACGGCACATGCCTAACTTCTCTTAGCTTCCAAAATGCACTGCTTGGTAGTTGAACGCCCACATCACATTTACCTATAATATCGCATGCCTTGTCATCTCCCAAATACACATTCCCCTAATCACCTTTGGTATAATTTTTAAAGGTACCTCTCATAGGAGTAGCATGAAAGGATGTATCTGAGTCCACAACCCAGGACTCTGTATTGACAAGTGACAGGATCAATACATCCTGATCCTCTTCTACTAAAATATTTATAGTGGGACACATTTCCTTCCTCCTACCACTTGTCTTTTATAGAATTGGGCAGTCCCTTTTGAAGTGTCATGCCTTTCAACAGTGCCAGGAATTTGGCTTTGCTTTTCCAGGTCTTAACTTTCCTTGTCTTGATATAGACCTATCTCTTCTCTGGTCTACACTTCTTCCTTGACACTCTGCATTCAACGCTGAAGTAGATGTCTCCCCATGGTCTTTTTTCCGCACCTCTTCATTAAGCACCAGCCTAAAAATGTTGTTAAACTTCAAGGATGCATTTCCTGATGAGTTGTTGATGGCTGTCACCAGCCCATCCCAACTGTCTAGTAATGAAGAGAAAAATAATTGAGCTAAAACATCAACATCAAACTTGATTCCCACCAAACTAAACTAACTTGCCATAATATCAAACTCATTCAGATGTTCTGTCACTGAGTAGTCGTCCATCATCTTCACATTGAACAATCATTTCATTAGGAAAAAGTTTGTTGGAAGCCAAAGGCTTCTTATACATCCTTGTTAAAGCAACCATGAAATCTATAATTATTTTCTTATTTAAAATGTCAAATACAACTAATAAAGATAATGAAAGATAAATTAAATCCAACGCAGTTCTATCAAGAACCTCTTTTGGTAGTGTTGATCTTCCATTTGTATCTTCCAAAGGGAAAAATTTGTGCCATTAAACTTATTTATTTTGAGTCTCATTTTGCTAGCCATTGCTCCCACTCAAACAGTAAATCCAAGAATAACAATCTCTCTAATACCAATTACATGATTGAATATGTAATTGGCACAATTTCTTCTACACATTCACAACTTTTAAGTAGAATCTTTAATCACAACTCAAGGACACAGAATGTATAAAAGAAAATAAAATAGTAAATACAAAAATCAAATGAAAAATTAATTGAAGAAATCAGAAAAATATATGCATAATCTTAAATCACTATTTTCTTATAAGTTATCTCTAATACAAATCAAATGAACAATTCCCTGGCAACGATGCCAAAAACTTGACAAACTTAAAATACGTAGTGTGCGCTTGCATGCAAGTGTACGTGGCTCAAAGTAATATGGGATGGTAAAATCTCAAGCTTATCATCCTCTGGGAATAATGTTTAGATTCATTACTAGACTTTACTTAATTTTAATAACATTTAAGCTATTAATTGGTTTTTTATTTGGTCCTAAATGACGATTCTATGGTTTTTTTGGTGTAGAAACTATTTTAGAAGATATAAGAGAGTTGGGATTAAACATGCAAAATAACATAAACTCATGCAAGTACTCTTCTTATCAACTTAATATCAAGCCATTAGATTAACTTCTTTTTTTATAATCAATATATTTAGTTTTTTCTAGTGAACTTACTAAATGTACTAAATCTAATCTAATACTCTAAGATGAACACTAGAAGGTTCAATCTTGGCACATAGACATTCATGCTATCATTAGCATATGAGTTCATCTCTTACATTTAAGTGATAAAATCTATATTTTAGGTTTAATATCAAATGAACTTGATTCCACTAATGGCTCACACGCAGCTATCCTTGATTTAGCAAAGGAAATGAGCTTTTAAGCTAAATGAGCTTATGTCTCATCCCTCATAGCTAATAGTGCTCAACTACCTTGCATAAATTATGAGTGAGCTATGAAGCTCAGAGAATATTAACATTCCTCATGGCTCAAATGATAAGCACATGCCCCCAAGTTATGCATGGGCTATCTTTGCCCAATGAATATTGTCACAGTCATTCATGGCATTAATGCTCAAACATGCACAACTTTTGGATAAGGCGATCATTAAGCTCTATGAGATTTACATTTTAAATATATAGAGATAATAATTTATATAAAGATTCACCATTTTCCAATTGATTATTCAAATACTCATGCAACATTTCAAGATATAATTAAAATTTTATTAATAAGAAGAGTACAAACAATACATCCATAGTTTCTACATGCTATAGCCTCAACCCTCCCCAAAAGGAGTCTAAGCTGCATTAAAATACAAGCAAAAGAAGAGCAATAATGGCTCATATAAAGAAATATAAGAAATAATGTAAGAATATAAAACTAGGAAACAATAGTCTCATTCTCTTTGTCTTCTTCTTCCTTTGATCACCTTGGTTCCTTGCTCTCTGTATTTGGAGCCCCGTCCCCACTGTGGTCATGTTAACAAAAATTTTAACATAATTACAGAGCGGTCACCGTGCAATAGACTCCACATGCTGATAACTGTAGAACATGCCCTGAATCTATAAGTCATTCATCGAATATGCAAATAAGTAGGACATAATGCAGAAGCAAGAGTGTACATATAACATCCATTTTTATAGAGTAGAAAGAAAGAACAATAACAACTCAATATAAATATGTAGAAAAGTAAAAGCATCCAGAACCTAAATTAGGGTGATTAAGAGGGAAGAGAAAGAAACTCTCATCCTCACAAAATAGACAAGAAACTTGCTATGCCTCAATAATAGTAGGAAAGTATCCTTCCTGACCAAGCTCCTCAACAGAAGCTAGCTCCACAAATAGCTCTGAATTTGACATTGTCGGTATTACAATGCCAGGGCCCTAGCCAAAAAAGAGAAAAACTTGCGTCAGACAATTGTATAAGTACATTTTAGGCTAATTTAATAAAATATACAGTTTTATGATATCACAATTAATTATTATTTAAGCAACTGCAAAGGTGCAACTAACAATAGAGAAGAACTGGAAAGCTATAAATAAAACATTTATAACTAAGCAAAAATAAAGTATGTAAGAAACATATCTTAAAACTAGAAGCTGTAACAAGATTAGACAATATATATATAATACTAAAAATAACTGAAATGAAATACTAAACATGCATATGATCATTTTGATTATACAAATTTAACAATAAGTAAAACTAAACATAATTGAATTAATAAGCAATAAATCTAGCATCCTAAGAGTAGTAGAAAATGTAGTACTAAAATAGCAGTAAAAACATGCTGAACTAAAATAAAGCAAGTAAACATACACGCCAACAAAAAAAATGACTTACAAGTCATTGTAAAATGCATTGAACTGAAATACTACTGAAATTAAGGATGTGCATAATTTAGCATTGCCATAATAAAAATGGGCTAAAATAAAGCCACTGAATAGAAAGTCCCACATGTATCATCTAGCCAACCACAAAGCTAGATCCAAGCCGAACTGTAGAATCAAACCTGTATCATCTAGTCATCCACAGAGCTATATATAAGCCAATTATATTGCAAAAGAACTAAACTACATTGGCAGACTAACTAGGACACCCTCTACTAAAGTGATAATTGATTGAAGTGGATGAACTAAATGTACTGAATAAGAATTATAATATTTATGCATTTCAAATTGACATAGGATATTCATTGAATATTATATATTTAATTATATATGTGCAAGGTATAAAGTTCAAATATAAGGTGTGCAAAGCAACAAAGTCAAAGTAAGCAAGATTCTACTAAATACACATGTGATATCTGTTGTTATCTAATTTAATACGTTCTATCTATTATGAGAGAATACAAGCGTAGGATCTCTAATATCCAACAATCAAGTAAAATCTCATATTTTATGGCCTTATAAGTTAAAAAATTAGAAATTATTAAGTTCTAATTCAAAATGATAGTGTCATCTACAACAGTTAAATATTTAATTGTACGTCTTAACTTTGATAATTTAAGCATTCCCAAAACCAAATCTTGATTAAGATAATCAAGATAAGGGTTTTAGAGTCAAACTTCAAATATGGGGTTTAAGCTCTAAAATCCAAGGTGCTAACCAATAAAGGCGCTATGATTTCTCACAATGCTTAATCTAAGGGCTTAAGAAGATTAAAGGAATAAAAACTATAATCTGAGAATGGAAATCTTAAATTTAAGAATACTAGAGTTAAAAGATAAAATAATCAATCTTAAGAGATCAAACCCTGAGATAAAAAATCAATGATTTATTCCATTGAGTAACCCAATTTACCATATCGAATAAAGTCTAACCTAAATCTATACTAAAGATAAGGGAAAGGATAAGCTATGGATTTTTTAGGAGAAACATAATTAGATGATAAATTAGGAGAAGCCCAAAGGAGATTCCAAGGAATTAGCACTTAGATCAAGTACTAATTTGATAAGCATAAGATGGTGAAAAGAATAGGATTAATGTGGATTTGAAGTCCACATTAGGAAACTTAAGATTAAGCATAGTTAAGGATTAAGGAAGAATTAAGGTTTGCAATTTAAATAAGATAGCAAGTTTAAAGAAGATCCAACTTGATTTCAAGCACTATTTTATTGAATTAAAGGAAAGTTATAAATTTCTAGGGCTTAAGGACATTTGAACCATAACTTTGGCAAAATGATTAAAGTGGCTCTCTTAATGGTCAAAATTAGGGTTTGGAGATTTATGACTCCAAATTGATCCTAATCAGTTCTAATAGGTTCTATACTGTCTAAAATAAGGAATGAAACCGTTAAAACCAACTTTGGACTTAAAGGAAAGCTCAAATGGCAAAAATCACTTTTTATGGCTACGAAAATTAGTTAAGAAAATTAGACTATGAAATTGACATCTAAGCTCACAAATAAGTTCTACAAGGCATATGGAGATGATTGATATGAAGATTTCATAAATTAGAGCTCAAATTAATAAATTAAGCCTAGATCAATAATTAGGGTGATTAAGATGTTTTTATAAATTTTAGAACCCCTAAAATATTTTCAATAACATCATTAGGTTCTGCTCTGTCATGTGAGCATTTATAGACCTTAATTATGAGATTTGGTCAAGAAATGAATTTTACTAATTGAGGTTTTTGGGTAATTTGGATAAATTAGATATTTTAATCACAAAAAGTTGAATTTTATTTTAAATTAAGATTCCTCACATTTTTCTAATAAAAATGGTCTATTGGATCATACCATTTGAATTTAAATTGAGTGAATTATTTCATTAATCCATTTGAATTATTTTGATTAATTTAATCATAGAATTGCATTAATCATTTGATTTCCTTACAATTTTTAAATGCAATTAATCGGCTGATAATTCAGCCCAAGAACCAAAAGGCACGGGCCGAGTGTGACTCGACCCATCATTGTGTGCCATCATCCCCGATTTCCTCGATGCAGAAACCCTAGGGTTTCTTTCCCAAGGACAATTATTCATTGCTAGGTCACACCGCGCCTCCATCTCAATTGTTACACGTTCCCTGACATCAGACACGTCAAATGGGCAAGAAGCCCTCTATAGAAGGAAAGGAGATTCCAGATGACTACTCGCCCTAGCAGTCCTACTCATAGTTCCTAGGGAATATTATGGGGTTGAGATTCTCCCCAAAAAATACACCAAACAACTGAGCTGAATGCAAGCACCTGGGGTCTTAAACACTGAGATTCACCCATTGTCCATCAAAAATTTGGCTGCATTCACCAGGAAGAATGCAATAGCTCAGTCAGAATGATGAGAGAAAGAGGAATGAATCACAGTGAGCAAAGAAGCTCACTATAAAGCTCAAGGCCTATTTATAGCCCATGGGTAGAAGAGGGTGGCTACCAAGGCTTGGGTCCATGGTTGGAGCTCAAGCTAAGGGTGTAATTTAACTGACCTCAATTGGAGTGGCCTGGGATTCACAACCAGCCTGGGGTGCTCAATAAATGAAGTTAAGGGTCTTAACGGCCTAGTATACATGGCAAGGGGAGTGGTGATAGGGTCTGATAGATGCATGTATGAGCAGAATCCTCTCTATCGAGCGAGTGAGCTGGGGATGAAATTCCATAGTCGTGGGATCTCTTGCTATCATCTGTTGTGATTTGGGAAAATGCGCTACGGATGAGATTTGATCCTACTTAACAGATGCTCGGAGCTTTGATCTCAACCGTTGGATTCACAGTTGTGATCGGACGACTACGAGACGATCCGAGTGACGAAAGATGCGGTTTGTCCAATCCATCCTTAGAACCACGGAAAGGTCAGCATGTAACAGTTAATTCTGTTGCCGACCGTTGGAATCCAATTAAATTAATTTAATTAATCTAATTAATTAATTAATTTAGCTAATTTAATTTAAATCAAATTTAGAACTAAATGACCTCCAAAAGTTTCCAAAATTTCACCCTTAGCTAATTTGGGGGTGAGGAATTAAAAAATTTAATCAAAATTTTATTTAAAGATCAAAATATTTTAACTAATTTTCAGGATCCTAAAATTAACAAAATTGCTAATTATTTCAACTGAGGTCTGATTAACTCCAAACTTATAGAGTTAGGTTTAAATGACCAAATTAAACTAATGATATACAAATTAGAGCTTAGTTAAGCTTATATTATGCATAGTGATAACCTAGGATTATTATACTATGCTTCTCCTCCTTTGGGGTTGGGAGCTCTCCTCAATATCTTTTTCTCATAGCAGCAATCCAAGATCAAAAGCTGGAACTAAAAATTGGAACATTTTCTAAGTTTTTTGTTCTCCCTTTTATGTCTTCCCTTAGCCTATTTGCATTCAAAGCAGCCAACCCACCTCCTCCTTGAGAATTAAATTTCTGTTTAAGTTTTATTCTCTTATTTTCTTAATAATGGATGAGTTTTAATTCAAGCCATCAGTTAATGCTGTGGGAAAATGGAAAGATATAAGTCCATTGGTCTTCCCATTGCTGATTGGGCACCTAATTTCAATGAAGAAATATGTCAAGTGCTACGATGCGCTATGGCCCCTAGCGCTCGGGACGCCTGGCTCTTAAGACTCCTGGCACCGTGGCACACTATAGCATGCTATAATGCCTCAATTTTAAGTAACCTAGCACTACGGTGCGCTATTGTTCCTGGCACTAAGAACATTTGGCGCTACTGTGCGCTATGGCATTTGGCACTCATTTAAAGGCGCTATGGCACCTAACGCTCAATAGGACTTGTGCTGTGGCACGCTAAAGCTATTTTTCTGCACATTTTCTTTGAATTTTGCCTTTCAATCTCTTTTTACTTGAAATGACATAAAATCACATATCAAAATACAACTAATCCTATAAAAACATAAATTTTAACACTAAATTTCCTAAAATTATTGAGTTGATCACATGCAGTAGAAGCATTTTATGAGGATGAGATACATTGATGGTTACCAAGCAATAGATAAAATTATCCAATCACAAACAAAATAAAAATATGGTATAATCACAACATAAATCACAAGCATCCAGACACAAAATTTTACATGGAAAACCTGATGACAAGATAAACTACGGAGCCACACCACACATAAAAATTCAATATGAAATAAGGTAATTATAGAGTTAGAGAGGACTTCACCTTAAAAAAGTAGGATCTACCACTTACACAGCCTCCTTATAACCTTCTTCTCATTTAGAAAATACTAACTCTCACTCTAAGTTGAGGAGACCAACAGTAACCAAACCTTCATTTAGGGTTGATCTCACATTAAGAAAATTTTTAATATGTTTTCTTATATAACTAGGCTTCATTTGGACCCAAAAAAAACTCAAAATGTTTCTCAAAACACTTAGGGTAGCACTTAAATTTATAACAGGTCTCCGGTGGGCGCTACTACGCACCGTAGTGTCCCTGTTGTAAAATCCTACTTAAGTAGTAATAATTGAAACACTTAAATATCGAGGCACCTTTTCAGATAATGGTGGAGTTCTTAATAAGAACTTCAAAGTTAAGCATGCTCATATGGGAGCACTCACATGATGGGTGACCTGCTGGGAAGTTATCTTCTGAGGGAAATACCGTGCAGCTTTTCAAGCCAAAGCAGACAATACCTTGATACTAAAGAGTTTGGGCTATTACAAATGGTATTTGAGTAGGCCATAGGGTGTCTGATAGGAGCTAAGTTCCATATAGGGCAAAGTACCACTTCATGTGAGCGGCCTCTTGAACCCATGATGGTTAAGGTGCTACATGGTGTGGGTACCTCTTGAGCATGTAGGGGTCACCTCTAGTCCTATATACCCAATTGATAGTTCTTGGAACTATTTGTTCATACTGACGAGGATGTCAGTTACTTAAGTTGGGAAGATTGTAAGAACCCACTTAAGTAGTAATAAGTGAAACTCCTAAACATCGAGGTGCATTTTCAGATAATGGTGAAGTTCCTGATAAGAACTCTAAAGTTAAGTATGATCATATAGGAGCACTCCCAGAATGAGTGACCTACTGGGAAGTTCTCTTCTGAGGGAAAAACTATGAGGCCTTTCAATCCTAAGTGGACAATACCTTAATGCTAAAGATTTTGGGGCTATTACACCTATCTTGAGCTATGGGGGCAACATGGCATGCTTCGGTGCCTAAGCTCAAACCGCAGGGTGCCAGATTGCTCCTTGGTGCCCAGACAATGTGCAATGATGCGATATGGCTCGCCAAGGCACCCAGATCTCAGTAACAAATTCTACATGGACAACAACTTGACATACGAAAAATACACGTCTGTATTTTCAGGCAAGTGTACGTGGTCTGAAGTAATAAGATGATGTTTTAATTTTGGGATTTTTCATCCTCTCGGAATAGTGGTTATGATACCAAGTTATATTTTCTTTCAATAATGTTTAGATGTTGTTTTTTTTGGATTGATTTTTGATTCATAAATTAGCAATACAAATTACCTTAAGTTAAGATACAATTTGATTAAAAGGAGAGAGTTGAGTTTTCATTATATACTTGCAAGTGCTTAGTGATATAACTTCATTGTTGAATATATACTTTAAATCTTCATGCTTAATTCAATCAGGTGAACACTATTGGAATTAGAGTTACTCTCCAAATACAATAGGTTTAAGTTTAGTGTACAAAGAGAACTCTCATTGGTATTCTTCCTTAGCACATAAATTTTCATGAGATCATGATTTGTTAATTAGATTTGATTTCCTATTATTTTGTTACCAAATGATATCTTTTGTTCCTATTGATCTCACAAACAAGATTTTTATTAACCATGCATCATGCGCTTCATATGTGGTTTAGCTAGATGGGAGGATGCATTGGGTCAATGGACTATGTCACGTCATCCATCAAGTTTTCCAACATCCTTTCATCCCTTCTACCTTATTGAGCAACAGAGCAAAGTTAATAGAGAATTTGGTTCACAAGCATCAAATCTCTTGGTGGAGCCTTTAAGGAAAGGTGCAAGTGAGCTTGAGAATTTGTCACATAACTCTCAGCTCTACTTACACTACCTTCCTTGCTCTTACCTAATTAATGAGCTTGGAACACAAGTTCTTTAAATAAATTAATGATTCATTTAGGTTTCTTTTTAGAAAAAATAATTTAGACCTTATTCTATCCAAGCATTCATTCCAGTATTAATAATAAACAATAAGAACCTCTTTTCATTCATTCAAACAATTCATTACATCACCACCATACCCTTACAATTTTATATAATTACATCTCAACCCTCTCCAAGGGGATTTTAGCCTTCCATTACTAAATATGCACAAGCACACATACAAAGTAAAGTGAACCTTGACATCAGTTCACAACAGACAAAAATTATAGATGGTTAGAAAAAAATACACTCAGAGGTTTTCGGGGGTTCTTTTGGATTCCTCCTGCACTTCCTCTTGATTGCTTCGCCCTTTTCCCTTTGTCGTCTCCTTCTCCTCACTGTTCTTGGTAAGCCTTCTTCCCTTTGAAGTGTTCTCCTTTCTCCTCTTGCTGCAACTTTTTCTTATGGGCACTTGAATGTCAAAAATTGGAATCCTCTTAAGGTCTGAGATTGGTCCTTAAATAGGGAAGCTGTTAGCCCCATGGAATTAATTAAGTGACTCTTCACCTTCCTTGGATTTATTTCAAACCCTTTAAATGTTTATTCTATTGTTGCATTAGAATTCAGCAAAATTAATGTGCACTTTAGTTTTCAAGAGGTTGGGGAAGGCCAATGGTTGCATTTTGTGTTCTTCACTATGCTGCATTATAGCTACTATGGAGAATTCTGGCATGATCACTGCGATACGCTGCAACGCACTATAGCGAGCTGAGGCGCACTGTAGCAGCTGCGTTCCAAATATTGTTCCATTGTGGTGCACTATAGTAGCTGTGTTTTAAACACTGTACCTGTAGTACAAGTTAGTATTTTACCTTAGGACAATGTTGTGCTGGCTGTGGCGCGCTGCGGTGCGCTATAGCAGTTTCATCTTCGAAAAGGTGGAATAGTAACTGTTCCATTAAATCACATATAGTTTGTATAAATAATCAGAAATGCTGCCAAGACACACTGCGGCGGTAAACTTTTTGTGAACGCGGAATAGTGATTGTTCAATTAGTTCATATAATGTTCTTAAAGATTAATAAAATATGCCATCGTGGCACGCTGCGGCGAGCTGCAGCAGTTTTGTTCCAGGCTAGTGTAAATCCTTATGGGGCAAAGCATGCTATAGAGCACTTGGAACGCGCTGCAGCGATTTATTTTACGAGAAAGCGGATTGGCACTGTTCAATTATTCCGCATAAGGTTCTAATATTTCTCCTGAGAAATGACATTGTGGCCTGCTGTGGCGCGCTGCTATAGGTTTCCTTCCAGGTCCTCAAGTATACTTCCAGGTGAAGAAATTTTGATGGGCCGCCATGGCGCCCTACGACAATTTTCACCCAGAATTCAGTGATTCAGCTCATAGTTCCCATTTTCTTCATTTCTCCGGCAAAGGTATGATTTCCACTCAAAGTATATAGATATAAATGATGATTTGAATGCTAAAACACTATATTTTTGCTATAAATTCTGGATATATCATACCTCCACACTTAAATTCTTGCTCGTCTTTGAGTAAGCCTTAAAATTTGATTTTCTGAAATTCTTAGTTAAGGGATTTAATGTGGCATGTCAATGTGTAATGAATTTAGCTGCCAAGTAATGCCCTAAGTTAAGATAACTTCAAACCTTTCAATTTCCACTACTCCCCTTCATCAGGTTCCAATTTCTACTTTCAATTTAGTTCCACATCAAATGTTATACTTAACATTTTTATTATGGGGGAGGTGATCAGAAGTTTCAAACCTTAGTGATGCAATTGGTGAGTGACTTGAGTGTTGTGCCATGTGTGCCCCTTCTTATGATTCACAAGGAATATTTTAAATTTTTGTGAGAGATATTTTTCTTCATCCTAAATGTTCAAATTTTCAACTTGGGAGAGATATTTTTCATCATTTCTATATCTTTGTTTCTTTTAGAATTTCAGCTCTAAGAGAGAGATAATTTTCTTCATCCCTTAATTTAATTTCTTATGGTCATTAAGTCCTACAGGGGCCTAGCACCTCAATTTCTCACTCACCTTTTGCCACTTTGGTTTAATTCTTAGATCCCCCCCACACTTAAATTTTAGTACATGTTATTTCAATTATTGGAAACCAAACATTTGTAGAACTTTAAACTGAATTAGGGGGTGTAGGATTGAAGTTTGATTCTCCTCTTAATTGCAAGCATACTAGAATATTAATTTCTACACATTTGATTTTAATATTGAATCCATAAATTGATTTCATTCAAAAAATTAACTTTTAGATATAATATAGCAAATGATGAGGGTGCACTAGATATGAAATTCATTTTATTAAACTAAAATGAAAATACAAAAATAGAAAGGAAAATAAAAACATAAAGCAGTAACCAGAATCAATACAATCTTATTGAAGTGGGTTGCCTCCCATCGAGTGCTTATTTTTATGTCTCAGCCCGATGCCAATTTAGCTCACTAAGTGACTCCTTCCCTTGGGAGGTCCTGCAATATCCATCCTTCTTTCTCTTGCAATTCAGATCCTTCTACATAAGGTTTTAGATAGTGCCCATTTACCTTTAGTGTACCTGTAGGCGAAGTGATGTCTACACTTCCATGCGGGTATATTTTTTTGATTGTGAATTAGCCCATCCATCTTGATTTCAACTTTTCTGGAAAGAGCTTTAATCTGGAATTAAATAACAATGCCTTCATTCTCGGTTCTAGGTGTTTTAGTTTTATCAGCTTATCGTGCCATTTCTTAGTTCTCTCCTTGTAAAGCCTGGTACTCTCATGTGCACCAATATGAATTCATCTAATTCGTGCAGTTCCAGAACTCTTTTCTCTCTAGTTAGTTTGAAGTCAAAATTCAGTTTTTTAATTACCTAAAAGGCTCCGTGTTCCAACTCTACCGGCAAGTGACAAGACTTCCCATAAAACATTCCTAAAGGGGTTTTGAATGCTATTCTATAATCCCAAAGTGCATCGTTTAATTTAATGGACCAGTCCTTTCTATTTTTGCTAACCATTTTCTCAAAGATTTGCTTGAATTCTAGATTTGACACTTCTACTTGACTGCTGGTTTGAGGGTGGTAGGTAGCGCCTACCTTATACCTTACCCCAAACACCTTCAAAAGGGTTTCTAATTGTTTGTTGCAGAAGTGTTTTCCTCTGTCACTTATTAGGACATGGGGTGTACCAAACCTAGCGAGGATATGATCCTTCAGAAATTTGATAATAGTTTTGGCATCGTTATTTGCACATACTACATCTTCGACCTATTTTGACACATATTCAACCCCCACTAATATGTAATTACTTGCATTAGAGGTGGGGAAAGGGCCCATAAAGTAAATCTCCCAAACATCAAATAGTTCAACTTCAAAAATTTCATTCAGGGGTAACTCATCTCTTTTACCTAAATTCCCCATCCTCTGACATTGATCATAGCTCTTTACAAAATTAACAGCATCCTTAAATATCTTTGGCCACTAAAATCTAGATTGCAGCACCTTTGCTGTTGTTCGGTTGATACCATGATTCCCTCCATAAGGGGATGTGTGGCAATGATATAAGATGTTGTTTGTTTCAGGTTTAGGCACACATCTCCTTAGGATTTGATCGACACAACATTTGTATAGGAAAGGATCATACCAAAAGTAATTTTTAACATCAGCAGAAAAAGTTTTCTTTATTGAAAATTAAACTCTTCTGGGATCACTTTCCTTGCAAGATAGTTATCAAAATTAGCAAACCAAGAAGGATTGCTTACTGTAATTTCATAAGGCTACTCATCGGGAAAAGTCTCACATATCTCTTCACCTTCCTTATGATTTAGATGGGTTAATCTTGAGAGGTGATCAGCCACCACATTATCACATCCCTTTTTATCACGAATCTCCAAATCAAATTCTTGTATAAGTAAAACCCAACATATGAGGTGTGGCTTTGCTTCTTTCTTTTGAAGAAGATATTTGATTACAGCATGATCCTTGTACACGATTATTTTAGATCCAATAAGATACGACCTGAATTTGTTGAATACATACACAATTGCTTAAAGCTCTTTTTCAGTGGTGGCATAGTTCTTTTGGGCTTCGTACATTAATTTACTTGTGGAATAGATGGAATAAAAAATTCTCTCCTTTCGCTGTCCTAAAATTGCTCCCACATCAAGATCACTAGCATCACACATTATTTTATAAGGGTGATCCCAGCTAGGTGTAGAAATTATAGGGGCTGAAATGAGAGCAGATTTATTGCATTGAACCCTTTTGTGCAGTCTTCATCAAAATTGAATTCTATATCCTTTCCTAGAAGCCTGCACAAAGGCAAGCTAATTTTGGAAAAATCTTTGATGATCCTTCTGTAGAACCTTGCATGCCCAAGAAAACTCCTAACTCCCTTTACATTGGTGGGTGGAGGCAATTTCTCAATAATCTCAATTTTGGCTTTATCTACTTCAATTCTTTTTCTAGATATAAGGTGACCCAAGACAATCCCCTCCTCCACCAAGAAGTGACAATTTTCCCAATTCAATATAAGACTAGTTTCTTCACATTTCCATAGAACCTTACCTAGGTTTGTCAAACATTCTTCAAAATATTTGCCATTACCAAAAAATCATTCATAAAGATCTCTAGAAAATCTTCTATAATATCTGAGAAAATGGCCATCATACACCTTTGAAATGATGCAGGTGCATTGCATAGACCAAAGGGCATCCTTCTGAATGCAAATGTTCCATATGGGCAAGTGAAGGTCATTTTCTCTTGGTCTTCCAGGGCTATAAAAATCTGATTGTACCCCGAGTAACCATAAAGAAAATAGAAGTATGGGTTCCCTGCCAACCTATCTCACATCTGATCAATGAATGGGAGAGGATAGTGATATTTTTGAGTTGCCTTGTTTAATCTTCTATACTCTATACATACTCTCCACCTTGTAACTTTCTTGATAGAACTAATTCATTATTTTCATTTAGCATCATGGTTATCCCACTCTTCTTAGGGACCACATGAATTGGACAAACTCAAGGGCTGTCAAAAATTGGAAAAATAATCCTAGCATCCAATAGCTTAATGATTTCCTTATGCACCACTTCTTTTATATTTGGGTTTAATCTTCTTTGAGGTTCAATGGATGGCTTAGAGTAGTCTTCCAATAAGATGTGGTGCATGCATAATGTGGGACTAATTCCTTTCAAATCAGCAATGCTCCATCCTATCACCCTCTTATGTTCTCTCAACAACTTACACAGTTTAGTCTCTGGGGTTGGGCTTAATAAAGCATAAATGATAATTGGTAGCTATGTTCCCTCCCCAAGGTAAACATATTTTAGGTGATTGGGCAAATGTTTTAGTTTCAATTCAGGTGGTTTATCAATAGACAACTGCAATTTTTTTTTTTCCAGAATTAACTCATCAATTTTGTTTTCTTCCTTCTCAATTTTAGCTCCTTCTTCTTCCTCCTATAAATCAAATTCCCCTAAATCTCCAAAAATTAGCACCTCCTCCAACACATTGACTTCCCAACACTCCTCATTTGGCTTAATGGGGTGCCTCTTTGAATTATTTATGTTAAAACTTACCTCCTCTACCTCACAGCAAAGACTCAATTCACCCTTATCAACATCTATCATGATCTTGCCAGTAGCAAGGAATGGTCTTCCCAGGATTATAGGAATCTCTTGATTTTTTTATTCCATTTCCAACACAATAAAATCAGTGGAGAAGATAAATTTATTAACTTTGACTAGAAAATTTTCCAACATACTCATAAGAGTTCTTACGGATCTATTGGCTAGTTGAAGAAGGACTGAGGTAGGTTTTAAAGAATCAATTTTCAATTTCTTAAAGATGTAGAATGGCATTAAATTTATTGAAGCCTCCAAGTCACACAAAGCCTTTTGAAAAGAGTGATTTCTTATAGTGTATGGAATGGTGGAACTTCCTGGGTCCTTCCTTTTAAGGGGAATTTTCTACTAGAGAATGACACTATATTTCTCAATCAAGGCAACCATTTCCTTCTTGTTTATTTTTCTTTTCTTTGATAAGATGTCCTTCATAGGCTTAGCATAACTAGGCATCTGCTCTAATGCTTCAGCAAAAGGAATATTTATATGAAGGGTTTTAAAAGTTTCTAGGAATTTTTGGAATTGGATGTCTAATTTTTCCCTTGCCATTCTTTGTGGGTAGGGGATTTGAGGGGTGTATTCAGATGGTTTAGTCATTTGTGTGTGAGTTCCCTCATTAATCTCATTCTCTTTATCCTTATTAGTTTCATGTTCCTCCATTGATCCCTCTCCCAAGGCCTTAGAGGTATTTTCAGAATTTTTAAATACCACAGGTTCTATAATTTTTCCACTTCTTAATGTAATAGAATTTACTGATTCATTTCCATAGTCCTCTATAGCTCCTACCAGGACTGGTTTATTTAGTTGCATCATAATTTCCTTTACTTTCAACTCAATTCTTTTGATAGCTTCTTCATGATTCAAAAGAGTGTGTTCATGTCGATTTAATGTTGCATCGATTCTGTTCATAAAATTGGTTGTGGAAGTTCTAAGCTCTTTTAAGGAATGTTCTAATCCTCTTCTATCCTCAGCTTGTTTATTCTTATAGTTTAGGATATCATTCACTCCTTCACTTTCTCCATCACTATGTGAAATTGGTTGCATACTCTCAATTCTTTGGGTCAATAGGTCAATTTTATATATTAATTCAGCAATCTGATTTGACTCATTCAAGTTATTCACCTCTTTTTTGTTGGAGTTCAGCCGCTCAGTCGGCCATTGGTATGCATTATTTGTCATTTTCTCAAGGAGATCAAAAGCCTCATCAAGGGTTTTGCTACTTAAAGACCCTCCTGTGGCTGCATTAATAAGGGTCCTTGTCGGTGCATTTAATCAATTATAAAAAATTTACACTTGCATCCACAAAGGGAACCCATGATGTGGGCAAAGCCTTAAGCAGTCCTTAAAATGCTCCCAACCATCATATAAATTCTCTCCTTACTGAGAAAAGTTTGAAATCTCATTTATCAGTCTGGCAATCTTGGTAGGTGGGAAATACTTGGCTTGGAATTTCCTTGCTAAGTCATCCCAAGACCTGATAAACTTACTGGGTAGAGAAGTAAGCCAAACTTTAGCTCCATCTCTCAGTGAAAATGGGAATAATCTCAATCTTAAAGCATCATCGGATACACTGTTAAATCGAAAGGTGTCGCATATTTTCAGAAAGTTTGATATACGCGCATTCGGGTCATCCGATGCTAGCCCACTAAATTGATTATTCTGAATTATATTCAATGTGGATGGTTTGATTTCAAATTTATTGGCCTGAATAGGAGGTCTAATAATGGCATTGGGAACTCCTTCTAAAGTGGGAAGTGTGTATTCTCTGAGTTTTCTCCTATCATTTATCATTGGTTCTACTGGGTTTACTTCTAGACCTTCCATTGTGCATTTTGTTAATTAAGAATTACTTATTCTCTCCTAGCTCTTAGATAGGTTCTATCAATTTCAGGATCATAAAAGAATTCAGCAAGGTTTCTCCTACTCATATAGTTAAAGATTCACTAGCTAGAGCAAGTTACAGCAATCAAATTCAGCAATGTAAATTCACACACAAATAGCCAGTAGATAAAAATTTCCATAACAATAATAAGCAATATTTTTCAGCATAATTTCTTAAGAAGTTTTAAGATTTTTCTCAGTAGCAAGTAAATAAGAAAAACTAAAGCAATCTAGTTTTATAATAAAAATAATCACAAATATAATTATAGCTATGTAAGATTATATGCACAAATTAATTAGATTTAAATCACTAGTACTAGAAAATTGTACTTGATACAAAACAAAACTGTTCCTCGGCAACGGCACCAAAAACTTGATAGACAGAAAATACACGTCTGCATTTACACGCAAGTGTACGTGATTTGAAGTAATGAGTGGAAGTTTTTATTATGGGATTTATCATCCTCTGGGAATGGTGGTTCTGATACCAAGTTATATTTTCTTTCAATAATGTTTAGATGTTGATTTTCTTGGATTGATTTGTTATTCCTAAATTAGCAACATAAATTACCTTAAGTTAAGATATGATTTGATTAAAAGGAGAGAGTTGAGTTTTCTTTGTATAGTTGTAAGGGCTTGGTGATATAACTTCATTATTGAATGTATACTTTAAATCTTCATGCTTAATTCAATCAAGTGAACACTATTGGAATCAGAGTTACCCTCCAAATACAATAGGTTCAAGTTTGGTGCACAAAGAGGACTCCCATTGGTGTTCTTCCTTAGCACATAAATTTTCATGATATTATGATTTGTTAATTATACTCGATTCCCTACATCTAGGTTACCAAATGATATCTTTTGTTCCTATTGATCTCACAAACAAGATTTATATTAACCATGCATCATGCGTTTCACACACAGTTTAGCTAGATGGGAGGATGCATTAGGTCAATAGACTATGTCACATCATCCATTGAGTTTTACAATGTCCTCTTATCCCTTCTACCTTGCTGAGAAGCAGAGCAAAGTTAATGGAGAATTTGGTTCACAAGCATCAAATTTCTTGGCGGAGCCTTTAAGGAAAGGTGCAACTGAGCTTTTTGTCACATAACTCTCAGCTCTATTTGCACTACCTTTCTTGCTCTTACCCAATTGATGAGCTTGGAACACAAGTTCCTTAACTAAATTAATGATTTATTTAGGTTTCTTTTTAGAAAAAATAATTTAAACTGTATTCTATCCAAGTATTCATTCGAGCATTAATAATAAATATTAAGAACATCTTTTCATTCATTCAAACAATTCATTACATCACCACCATACTCTTAAAATTTCCTACAATTACATCTCAACCCTCTCCAAAGAGATTTTAGCCTTCAATTACTAAATAAGCATAGGCACACATACAAAATAAAGTGAATCTTGACATCAGTTCACAGCAAAAAAAATCAGAGAAGGTTAGAAAGAAATATTAGTAATCATCCAAAGGTTTTCTGGGGCACTCTTGGATTTCTCCTGCACTTCATCTTGATTGCTCCGCCCATTTTCCTTTGCCATCTCCTTCTCCTTACTGTTCTTGGTAAACCTTCTTCCCTTTGGAGAGCTCTCATTTCTCCTCTTACTGTAGCTTTTCCTTATGGGCACTTAAATTTCAAAAATTGGAACCCTCTCAAAGTCTGAGATTGGCCCTTAAATAGGGAAGCTCTTTGCCCCAAGGCATTAATTAAGTGACTCTTCACCTTCCTTGGATTTATTTCAAACCCTTTAAATGTTTATTCTGTTGTTCCTTTAGAATTCAGCAAAATTAATATGTACTTCAATTTTCAAGTGGCTGGGGAAGGCCAAAGGTTGCATTTTGTGTCCTTCCCTATGCTGCATTTATAGCTGTTCTTGAGAATTTTGGCACGAACGCTGCGGTACGCTGTAGCGCGCTGTGGCGAGCTGCGTCGCGCTGTAGTAGCTACGTTCTAAACACTGTTTCACTGTGGTTCACTGTAGCAGTTGTGTTTTAAACATAGTTCATGCTGTATAAGTTAGTATTTTACCTTAGGACACTGCTCTGCCCGCTGTGGCGCGCTACGGCGCGCTACAACGATTTCATCTTCGAAAAGGCAGAATAGTAACTATTTCATTAAATCACATATAGTTTCTATAAAAAATCAAAAATGCCACCGCGGTGCATTGTGGCATGTGGTGGTGGTTGAATGTTCAAAAATGCGGAATATTGACTGTTCCATTAGTTCATATAAAGTTTACATAAATATCAGAAATGCCGCCACGGCGCGCTGTGGCGCGCAACAGTGGTAAACTTTTCATGAACGCAGAATAGTGATTGTTCAATTAGTTCATATAAAGTTCTTAAAGATTAATTAAATATGCCATCGGGGTGCGCTGTGGCATGCCGCGGCAAGCTGTAACAGTTTTGTTCCAAGTCAGTGTAAATCTTTATGGGGAAGAGAGTGCTATAGTGTGCTTGGAGGATGCTGCAGCAGTTTATTTTACAAGAAAGCGGATTGGCACCGTTCAATTATTCTGCATAAGGTTCTTATATTTCTCCTGAGAAATGACTTTGTGGCTCACTGTGGCGCACTGCAGCGGGCTTCCTTCTAGGTCCTCAGGTATACTTCCAGGTGAAGGAATTTTGATGGGCCGCCATGGCGCACTGTGCCGCGTTGCGGCAGTTTTCACCCATAATTCAGTGATTCAACTCATAGTTCCCATTTTCTTCATTTTTCCTGCAAAGGTATGATTTCCACTCAATATATATGGATATAAATGATGATTTGAATGCTAAAACACTACATTTTTACTATAAATTTCGAATATATTACACAACTGTGTCCAAACTTCCTCTAACTTGTCCCAGAACACTCTGAATCCTTTTGAAACTTCACTAAAGCTCAATTGACACATACATGATGATTTAAATGGTCTCCACATCCCAATAATTACAACAACACTAGCCCCACTACTAGTAGAAGCAGCATCGGCTCCTAAGCAGCAAAAAAAGTAACATCCTAAGCACTGATAAAAGTAGTAGCAACCCAAGTAACATTAGAATCAGAAGTTGCCCCAGTAGTAGTAGAGGTAATAGCAACCCCAACATCAGCACAAGAAATCGTAGCCCCACCATCAGCAGAGGCAACAAAATCCCTAGCATCAAAAAAAATAATAATGGGAAATATCATAATTTCAAAAACTAGAAAACCTAATAATCTAAAATATTCTAATTATAAAACTAGAAAAAAAAAACTTGAAAGTTGAAATAATCATGAGTACTATACATGATTCCAAATATCATAATATAGAACCAAAAAAGTAGCACCAGCCTAACAAGAAGCAAAAGCAGTACCAACCCCAATAATAGCAAGGGCAGCAATAACCCCATCACTTAGAAAAATAATAAATTTAAGTTTTGATTTGCAAAAAAATAAAATAAAAACTATAATACTAGAATGAGTAGAAGCAGTAGCAGCCCAAGCAATAATAAAAGCAGTGACAAACCTAGGAACAGAGGTAGAAAAAGCCCTAGTAACCATAGAAGTAGTATTGTGATGCACCGCCCATCATTATGCGTAATTGAATAGTATTAGCGAGGAAATGGGTCATTACTAATGAATAACCCCCTCATGCTTAGTATCCTAGAGCCTATTAATCATCCAACTGCTTGATAGCTCTTTGATACCCCCTAGAATGCTCTAGGTTAAATAATGATAGTTAATTTTGAAAATCAATGATATGAGGTATGATACCAATTGTAACGCCCTCCATTATCTGAGTTAAGTATCTCAATAACTTGATTAATTATTCAAGCCTACCAACTGATGATCACAACATAATATATATATATATATATATATATATATATATATATAGTCTAACATGAAAAATAGAGTGCAAAAGCTAAAAGTGATATTGTCCACACATTCATCCATCCAGAAATAGTAAAGTAAGGATATACATCTCAGAAAAGAAAGTAGAAAATACATCTAGACATGTTTAATTATTATAGACTTAATGAAATAAATAAATAAATGCTCATCTCGCTAAAGCAGAAAAATAATTAACAAAGGAGGCTGCAATAGCTACTCAGCAACACCACACTCCTCCTCCTCTTGAGTCTCATACAGCTCCACCATCATAGGCTCCTCAAAGCAAACTGAATCTGACATTGTGAATTTCATGATGCCAGGGTCCCAACCTAAAAAAAAGAGAAAATTTTACTTAAATAATGTGTCTAAGTACATTTTAAACTTGCTAAAATGCATTAATAACAATACAAAGGTATTTTATAGAAAATTATAAATAAACATAAATCTAACTGAAACAAAAGTAAATAATTAAAAGTAACTGAAATTATTGTAAAATAAGCTAAACTACAGAAATGCTGAAACATAGGCAATGTATAAACATAACTAAATGCCATAATATGCAATATGGAACTCCAACACATATGCCAACATAATTACATATGTCACATCATGTAATAGAAAATGTGCTCCAATGTAACAACTCAAACTTGTTAATCTTTTTGTATCAGTATAATAAGCATATAATCACTTCCATTTGCCTCAAAATGGTGCCTATACTTAGCTCTAAATTTTTGGAGCAATTTAGAGCTTATTTGATTTTTTCTAAATATTTTAATGCATTTAATTAAATCCAAAAATTAAGATAATTTAATAGACATCAAAATAAAATTTTGACTTCATTCCTCATCTCTAAATTAGTTCGGGGTAAATTTTTGAGATTTTTTGGAGCTCGTTTAATAGTTTGATTTCAATTATTAAAATTTACTAATAAATAAATAATTTCTTTAATTGGTGGGGCCTGCCACCTCAAATTGGGTCGGGCACATTAGGTCTCCTTCCACGCGTGAACGGTTGCGTGTGCGACACGGGGCTGACTACCTTACGCGCGGTGAATGGAGAAGTTTCACGCCGCTTATCTCCACAGTTAAGCCCATAATCCTTTTCTTTCCTTATCTAGACAAATTCAAGATCAATCATGCATGCATTTGGAAGCCAATAGAGTTTCATACTGTGCCGCAGAGACCTTCATCATTGAGACCCTAGGTACTTACTTTCTCATCTATTCAATCATGCAATCATTTTATTACAAGTTTATTTGCTTATTACTCTTCATTGCAAATCCCTAAGCGCCCGATCGAGCTCAAATGAGATCGATCAGAGTTCAATTTTTCCATAAGATAAATAGTATCGCACAGTAAAATTCATGAAAACTTCCTATTCTTCGAAGTTAAGGCATAAAATATTTTTTCATTAAAGTACTCCTTCGATGGGGGTTTTGGTAAAAAGGTCTTGGAAAGATTTTTCAGTCAGTATATGGCACGATCTATGAGGTGCCCTAAATTGGGAGAAATTGGATGCCCAAGATAATACCTTCTGGATTTCGTCCATGCGGGCTGACGCACATAGCTCCAAGAGGGCTGTAGCACCTGGCTCTCAGGCCATTGAGCGCTAAAGCGCACTACAGTCCATGGTGGTGCGCTGTAGCACTTGACTCTCAAGATGTCAAGCTCCACAGCATGCTGTAGTGCACTATAGCATCCAGTTCTCTGCAACTTCATCATTTTTGTAATCTGCTCACTTCATAGTAGAAATAACATGAAAATATACTAAAACAACTTACATATGGATCATTTATATACTGACTTATGTTAAGAATATGCATTTTAAATATCAAAGTGACTAGAAATATGAGATTCTTCACTTAATGTCAATTCAATTCTTATGGTATATATTTATATACTCACTTTGTGCCTTCTTTGGTGAATTTACATTTTTGCATCTTCTTATGTTAAATGAAACTCATTGATTAAACTTAATCAAATTATCATGATTTTTGTAGTGTTTAATCATAGTTATAATATTTATAACTAAGAGAGTGTCCTAAGGAATTTGGGAAAGCATATTTATAAGGAAATGACTAGGACACTCAATCTAGCATGTTTAGTGATTAAATCTTTTTAAAAATTATTGAATGATCTAAGTGCCTACTAGTGATCTATCTAGTGTAATGTTACACTTAACTTAATTAATTAAGTGATTACTTCCTTTAGATATCATTGAATAAACTAAGAACTTTCAAATGATCTACCTAGTGTAGGTTATGTTCTTGTATTATGCTGAGTGTAAATGTAGAACTATCTAGTATGTTGAAGAATAAATTCTATGTATGATCACATTATAAACCTAAGCCTTTGGAGAGGCATTATTGAATATGCCATTTAAGATAACAATTTAGTGGAGAGTTACATATAAGTGAATACAGAATAGATTCCTTCATTAAGAGAATTATAATAGAACATCATCCTTATTATAGATTGATAGTTAATCATCCTAAATTACATTAAATCACCCAAGAATAGTTAACCCATTTAGTGATTACAACTTAAGTTGTTGGATTGCAATGACTAATGAGCTAAAATGCATATGTAAGTAAATTTTATAAATGATATTAAGTGATAATCTGCACCTTGAGGTGTTAATAAAATTTATGAATGGGAATTCTAAGATAATGACCTTCATGATATATCAAAGCTAAACTTAATATCCAAGCACTTATGAGACTTAGAACCTTATTGTACTAATAGATACAATCTAAATTTTAGAATCCAATATTGAACTTTTGAACTTGGAACCCTCAAATTATAAGACAGAGAATCCTCCACCTTCAGTTTTGTTAACTATATAAGATTAGAGATATTAACTTCATCCTAAGAAAGCTTATCCCTTAAAAGAACTACCTAAATAGATTGATAGACTTTTAAAATCATTATATTATAATAAGATTAACATTATTATACTTAGTGGCTTGTTAAGCTAACTAAATCATGTTAGATGGAGAGTAAAAGATCAAGTTATTATAACTTAAGTTGATCATTAAATGATAACCTAGCTTACTAGACATGAATAGATTATCCTATGTTTAATAATTTGGCTTCATTAGATATTATTATGGAAAATCATGAATATAGAATTATTGTATTATGTCATCCCTTAAGATGAAGGAATGACCCAATCACCTTAGTATTAATAAGAACATAGTTAACAACTATCATTAAATCCTATGATAAGTTCAAATCACCAAAATTAATAAGAGATTATGATTTAGAGTCTTATGTTAGTAAGACCTTTACCTTATTGAAATTTTATTAGTAACTCATAATATATAGTTTAATTGTACTATTCCTAAGTAAATGTGAATGCCCAAATCTTTGATATTATGGTGCGCTTATGTTTAATAAATCATTAAGTTAAGCTTAAGAGGTTAACTAGAAATATTTAGCATAAAATATGTTCCTCATAATGGAATTTAAGCTATTAAACGCTAAGCTATGAGATTATGAAACCTTTAGAGCCAAGGTTAGTGTGATCTAAAACCTAGTAATATTATGCTCTACAATAAGCATTAAGGAATCTATTTAAGTAACTTTGAATAGCCTGTTAAAAAATATTGAATTGTTAGATTAAGGTGAATATCATAATATAGTTGAAGGTTATCAAGAACTATCATAACTTAGATTTATCAAGTGTGATCTAATATTGTGGATGAATTATTAGATAACCTAGATAAAGGAAGGCTGAGCTCTTAATTCACAACCAACCTTTATATTTATAAATTATTTTGTCATCATATAAAACTTAATGAAAACATTATTTTTCAAAAATCACATTACTATATTACACTTCAATTAACTAAGAGATCTTTGATATCTAAGTTAATTGGGAGCTTGATTAGTCCCAATCATCAGGATAAATAAATAAAAAAAAAAATAATGGATATCACATGGCTTACAATAATTTGATAATCCTTGAAATGCTGCAACACATTGAGATCAAATCCTTAAAATTATACATTAAGATATTTTGCATAATAATAACATTTAAAATATACTTTAGAGGAGTTTATTCTTAGTAGATTATAGTACATATGTCATTAATTTTGGGCAGGCTACTAGTGTATCAGGAGACCACATAATTCCTATGAGGGGAATGTGCTTGTTTGTAGTTGACCCCACTTTCGTATAGTTAAGCAGACATGCTTAACTCCTAACTTATTTTGCATCCACATAACAAAATAACATGATAAATAAATTATATTTATAGTTTATAGTCTTTTTCATGATTGTATATTTTAGTACATTCAATCCTTGAGATTGAGACTATTTACTTACTCTGTTGCAACACCTTACTTTACAACTTTATATACACAGTTTGTATAGTGTAGCCTTACTTACTTGCCAATTACATGTTCTCTACACTATTATTATACATGCTCCCCTTACTTTTTTTGTGTACATTTTTATCTAAATTCCTTATTAACCTATTTGATGCAAAATTGAATAGCTAAATAATGAGCAAACTTACTTGCATACTTTATAGTCTTTGCCATTGTTTTTATTTTTGTTCATTCCTTTGAATTAAGCTCCACTTTAATGAATTGCAAATTGCAATTTTGATATCCACTTAATAAAATTAATGTCTTAATATGCCCCTTAAATTGTACTTATAATTTTTAAATTCTAACCACTTATTTCTTTTTATTGGTTGTGCCCTACCACATTAAAAGCTAAATACGGTAGATTTAAAAGCAAGATAAGGATCTTGGATTTGAGGTGGATCATGACAAGTTGTTGCAACTCATGCACTCTTCTTACATTCAATTATTACCTTAATTACCTTAACGGATATGTTTCTTTAAAAATTTGTATAAATATTATCAAATTTTGAATGTTACTTTAATATTCTGTGATGTATCTTTCAATTATAATGAATGGTTGGAAAAGTATGAATGTATATTCAAACTATTTATACATCTAGTTTTTTCCCTTTAGAGTTTAATAAGCCCCTATAGAGCTTAATGATGAGTTTAGTTTTACTAGTTCAGTATTAAGTACTATAATAACACTCATTATTAAGTTAAATTACTTAACCTAATAATGTGGCATTACATCCAATCAGCACCCACAAGAAATGTGCCAAGTGGAAACTAAGCAAATAAAGTACACCCAACATACCAATACAAAAGAATTGTTTCCAACACACTAATATAACAAATATGTGCCTAACACACAATAATAGTCCTTAGTTTGTGCCCAATGCACCACTAGTAATATGTGCCCAATGTACTAATAATAAGTCTTTAAGTTGTTCCCAATGCATCGATATAAATATATATATATATATATATATATATATATATATATATATATATATATATATATATATATATAAGAGTTCTGCCCAACATACCGATAACAAGAATAGGAAGTTGTGCCCAATGCACTGATATTAATAAGGGTTGTGCCTAATGACACTGATCAACAATATACTATGCAATGTTGTGATTCTAAGACATGCATAAACTATATGATAGAAAGTCAACTAATTAAGAGATGCTGAAATGTTATGTGAAGTCACATTCAAAATCATAAAATTGTCTAAGAGTACGATAAAACTGAAAAACTTTGAGAAAGTACAAAATAATATCCCTTTTATAATCTATTTACTTGAATTATTTGATTAAACAGGTACTAAGAAATTAACCTAAGGCTAACTTAACTGCTAAATTCAATAACATATTAATCAGCATTCTGAATATACCATTAACAACTTATAATTCTATCAATACTATTTTGAAATGTCTTAATCAATCTATCTCATCAATTTATCTCATCTATTTATTTAGCTATACAAACTTAACATCTTAAGCTTGTATCTGATCAAATTTGAAAAATCAACTTGTTCAAAGTTCTTAAAATAATCTAACTTAGAACTATTAATGGCTTAATAAGGTTCTAAGGTTTGCTAAGGATTCAAGACTTAGGATCTAAATCTTTAGTTTAGGATTCTAAACCTTTTAAGGATTTTCTACTAAAATACTAAGGATACTTAATCAATAAAGATTTTACATCTAAAGCAAGACTTAAGATCTACTAAGCTTTGCCAAATTCAAGCTTAAATTTCACTGCTTAACCTTCACATTTCATCTTTCATGAAAAGGTTAAACTAACTAGCAATGGCTCTAAGCTTACATAAAAGCTTTGTAATCTATGTGACATTAATCACTTATCATGATTCATTCTAATAAAGGAAGGCACTATTATTCAACTATGTTGAATACTTATCCTTAAAGGGATGTAAGGCTAAACTTCGAAAGTTTCAAGATGTGACTTAGCAATTTTGAATTCTTAGACTAAGTCTAACTACACTAATAGGTGAGCTATTGTTCAAGGGGTGTATGAACGTCTTGAACACTCAATTAGGGTGTCTAAGGGTATATATGATCAATATTAAGTTTTGGCCTCAATTAGTGTCTTAACCCTCCAACTAAGGTTGGACCAACATAAAATCAATCCCAAATGGATCGAAGTTAATCTAGCCTATCACATAAGCTTAGGGATAGATTAGGAAACAAGGGTAGGGATCTAAGCCTTTAGAATTAACTTAACCTATTCAGAAAGAAAAAATGGTCACTTTAATGGCATGAAAGTTATTTTATATCAAATGGATTCAAATAAAAAATCTAAAAATGTACTAATGATCTACACATCCTAATGAAGGGATTAACAACAAGAACATTAAATTTATAGTTCTCTAGCTCATTAATTTGACTAGTCACCCTAAAGCATAATTAAGGCAAAATACTAAATTATTTGCAAAAATTAATAATTTATAGTGCATTAGGGTTCTTCTCTATTTAATGAATATCTTAAGACTAAGTTTAGCAAAATTATATGTCAAAGATGCAAGTTATGTCCTAAACTATTTCTAGGCTAATTAGTAGATAATTAGGAAAAGGAATCACATAATTCTAAATATTGAAGAAAGTTAATATTCCTCATATTTTTCTAATCAAAATACTATATAAGCTTACTAAAACTAGATAATAGATGACTTAAAATTATCAAACCCTAATTTCCATGTATTTTTCTATAGTTTGAACTTTAGGATTTAAGAAAATCAAATGACATTATTCTATTTTAGGGTTTAAGTTTTGTTAAGTCGAACGAGATTCGATGGGCTAGCCTAATGCTAAATTGTGCAGGTCAATTGTGACCTGATGGCCCTGTACTGTCAAACAGTGTGGGCCTCGGGTTTGCCCGATCCGCACTGTTCTCCTTCATCCTGATACAAATGGAGGAGGACAAGAAGAGGGGATTTACGATTTTGAAGAAACCCTAAATCCTCACTTACTAGTGCATCAATCCTACGATTTAATAACTTCAAAATTAAGCTACCATTGAACCCGACACATAGAAACCCTAAATCGCTATCCATGGCGCTTTGAATTTACCACGCCTCAATCGTCTACCTCAGGTCCTAAGGTTTACTATGGAGGAGAAATCCTCCAACCATAGTCGAATCCATGGCCAGCAGCTATGCTTGTCACATTCCTTAGGTCAAGACCGACTCAAGGAACATCTTGGTATGATGGGAAGCCGTCGAGATCACTGATTAGCCATTTGAACTCGGGCACTGTACCCCGCTGTAGATTCCCAAGTCAACAGTTGCTCGTTCGGGTTGGATCGAACCCGGTCAATGCAGAGAATCAACTTAACCATAATAGAGGGAGGACTGTTGTGCTAAAATGCGGGTGCGTGCATGTGATTTGGCTCTGGGATGGTAGAGCATATTGCCCTATTGATCTGGGCGGCTGGGTCAAATCTGGTAGCCAATATTTAATCCCTGATAAATGAAAATGGCATATTGAATCCTGACATGGTTGGATCTGGATAAGGCAGTCGATGCAGCATGAGCCATCAAATTCAGTTGGGCAAACTGCCAAACAACCAGGATAGGCCTGATCCATGCAGTTCAGGAAGAAGAGAGGAAATGGGTAAAATGGTTATAGTCATTCAGAAATTAAAATAATATTATTCAATTAATTTAAAATTTTGAAATATCTAATTTGATCAAACAAACTTTGAAAAATATCAAAAATTCACCCCAACTAATTTGGGCGCTAGAAATTCAAAAATGTGATCAAATTTTTGATCGGAGGTCAAAATGATTATTTTATTTTCTTAATTAAATAATTTAGCCAAAATTATCACGTGGTCTAATTAATCTCCAATTGAACCAAAACTTTATGGTTTGCTCCTAATGATGATTAAAGACTAATGAAAGGAGTCCTAGACTGATTAAGCTAGGTTTAACTTAAGTAACCACATTGGGTTCTTACAAACTCTCCCGCTTAAGAATGATGTTGTCCTCAACATCATAGCCATTAAAATGAGCATAGAGTTGGAAATAAATTTGAATTTGAAATAGAAGATGAAATTAAAATTTGCATAGGTTAGGGTGGTACCTAATGCAGTCCTATTGACTTCAAGAGCAGTGGACAAGATTCAACATACAGACTCTTACTGGGGCTGAAGGTTAATTATTGGAATTAAACCTTCCTTGCATGTTTTGAACTGACAATCTAAGCACGATAATTTAAACCTTGCTTGGAACTAGAACATTGAATTGTGGAGGCACTACTGCCACCACAGGAGCTTCTTTAATAAAGGAGCGGGTTATATATGCTTGATTCTTAATATAATGAGTGATTGGCACTCCATCTATGGTTTCTTTATGGATACACCTGTACAATTTATTCCTTGGTCTTCCATAGGTATAATACACATTACCTTGATGTAAACACTTTTCATAGGTATGTGACTTCTTATAGTTCTAGATTTAAATAAGTTGAGGTTCATCATTCATTTGATTGAATTCATCTAAATGAAGCATTTTGAACATTTTAGTTCAATTGGATTCAGATTGGACTTTCTTTTTCCTTTCCACTTGAAGCAGATAATGTTCTTGGATACAAGCTGCTTCTATTAACTCAGCAAAGTTGTAACAATCTTAGGTTGTTACCTAGCTTAATATAAGCCAGCCTAACCATGCCTTAATTCTAATCTCATTACATTCATTGCATCATTATAAGTTAACTCTAAAATTTTGGGGTCAATCGGACCTCTCTTGGTTAAATGAGTATTTAGTCAATTTAAATACCCTGAATAATAGCAAAAATATTTTGATCTCAGAATTAAAATCTAATTCCATTTTTGAATTTCTCACCCCCAAATTAGCTAGGGGTGAAATTTTGGGAATTTTTAGAGATCATTTAAGCCTTAATTCAATTTAAATTTAAATGGAAAAATTGCACATAAGGTTTTCGAACAATTTATAATTGCAAATTGACCCTTAAACCGTTTTAACCATCGAGATCTGCTATGCAGACCATGGGCGATCCACTGTGGAGCCCGGATCATGTGATAGTAGAGCTCTGTGGTATCTAGTCGTTTATCTTACTAATCCTACAGTTAGGATTCAGATCCACGGAACTGCTGATCTGCTATTAGATCTACCCGTGGATCCTACGGCCCAGATCGCTCCTGCAATTGGCTGTTAGGATCCGAGCGATCTCAACCGTAGCACCATCTGATTGATAAATTAAACAACATCCAAAGCACCCGCTACTATGGATCTCCGTCCTGTTCACGCTCGCTCCCGACAGAGAAGATCCCCCGTACGACAGTTGCTACCCTGTCCCTCACGACTTCCTCCACCTCACCAAAATGTTGGGGATTCTTTCCTCAACAAAATCACAAGCTTATCGGGCACTGTGGCCTAACTGAGCTCAAATGGGAAAGCTGAGAGTCGGCCATGGCCTGACCGCTCGGGCCATCTCCAGCCCAATCCATCCTCTCAAGAATCTTCCTAACCCTCTATTAAGGCTATTAATAGCCTCAGTATTTGTAGCGCCCCGCCCCATCGACGTGTGCAGAAAATAAGTATAATCATAATCAGTGGCAGAGCTATGCGCTACTCAGGAGGATGATCTTACAAAAAAACTATCTTTCTGAATAGGCTAAAAGACTGAGCCACACTGAAGGCTGCTGACTCAAACCTGAGAGTAGGATCGAGAGTCAATACTTAAGATAAGAGTAGATTATTTGTCTTAAGTATTAGACTAATATGTACATTGTATTTAAAAATATAAATATGAATCCAATATATGTTATCAATATATCAGCATTTCCAATATACTGATCACATCACAATACTAAGTATAGTAGTATAATAGAGTGCGGAAGCTAAAGCAAAACATCCAGAATACACTCATCATAGAGCAGTAGTAAATATTCGTCTCAGAAAAGAAAAGTGAAATACATTCAGAGTTATTAGAAACTGATTTAAAAGATAAAATATAAAGTCTCTATAAAGTATTGAAATAAGTAGTAAGCAAAAAGGTGGAAAGCTGATCTATTAAGGCTCCACGTACTCTTCCGGGATCTCCTGTAGGTCCTCCTGCCCTGTCTCCACAAGCTGCTCAGGATCTAGCAAAATTATCGGATCCCAAAAGTACCCTGTGTTAGACAAGAAGTCTAACACATCGCAACTAACTAAGCAGTTCTAAAGTAATTGCAGTAAACAGTAAAGTAAACAAGACTGTAGAACTTAATAGTAAAGGCACTATATAACTGAAACTGTAAAAGACTAAGCAAAGTAAAACTGCATCAAAATTGAATACTGAAAGTAAACAAAAATATCAAATGCTCAGAAATCAATGTGAAAATATTCAATGTTGTACTAAATGTCACCGGAATGATGCACCCAAATATGCCATAACCCGGTATACCACGGTATGTCACAGAACTATCACTAAAAGGCTATGAGTTGTACGGTCCAATGTATACATACACTCAGTTGGGAAGATAGTATGGTGATGCCAATGCATCCTGAGATTCCACAGTCTATGTATACAACATTCCATAACCTATAATTTATCATTGATACTCATGCATAACTACTTGAATGATTCCTCAAACTCATGCTCATGTCTATGCCCATGCTTCTATTCTATATGAGTAAATTTCAGAAACCACAAAACTTTGAATACTGATAATGAATTCTAGGTCTCTACTGTGCATAATCTTGCTAAAAGGATTTTGACTCCTAGCTTCTAGAATGATAATTGTTTAAAGTTGAAGATTTACTTAAGGATCAGTAAATGAGAAGATTATATACACATATTTAGCATGTTTACAAGAAAGGTGATTCTTATCACTTAGTTTGATTAAGCCACCCTAACAAAGCGGTCTTCGATAGGAGGCATCGCCCATTGGCAATTTATATCTCAAGTTAAGTTATTAAGATGCCTAACTCATAATCACACTAAGTGTCTTAAAGAAGGTGATTCTAATTACTTAGTTTGTTTGAGCCACACCTATTGAAGTCGTCTTCGCTAGGAGGCATCGCCCATTAGCGATTTGTATTTCAATCAAACTAAGGAACGAGTACCAGTTTAATACACTCTTAGTCTTAGGAAATTTAATCTAATGGGACTATATTTGTCTAATCCCTTGGGATAGCACCTGCTCATAAGTTCTCATTGGAGTGAATCAACCAATCTTGGACACTGCTGAAGAAAAACTAGCACTATGGGTATACCATACCATACCAACCAATAATCTGGGTTCACATAACCCAATTTAATTAAAAAGGATTTATCAAGACTATAAATTCTTATGCTAACTAGGTAAGTCTTATACAAGGTTCCAAGAAAATGGGATCAAGGATCCCTCCATATAGATTCTTCCACAAGGAAAGATATCATTCTAATATCTTAATTGACTCCTACCGCGAGGGGTTAAGATCAACTTCTAGGGTTAATGGATCATCTAAGCTTCTACCTCAATGAGTTATGCAAGGTTCTCCTACCTCAATGTATATTTAAATTTAGGTCTTTAAAATATTTCAGAAATGATCTTGTGTTGAGATACTTAAGATCTCACACTCTTAACTCTACTACTAATACCATAGATTTGACATATCATTTAGACTTAGGATGATCAGATCAGATGATTAATTCATCTGATCATAGCTTATTTTAAGATTATGGGATTTAAATCAAGAATATTAATAGAGTTAGATCACTTATTCAATTGATATGGTTCTATTAATCTTATCATGCTAATAGTCTTATTTAGGAGAAAATCAAGGATCTAAGATTCAGGTTCAGATTAAGCAATCTCATAGGTTTATTATTAACCTTAATATGTCTAATCCAAATGTTTAAGATCAATATCAAATTAGATGCATTATTATAATAATATCAATTACATTATCTTACAATCAAGCCACTTTAGTTAAGGTTTAAGGGCTTGGATCTTAACTAAGTAGAAGAGGGTTGACCCCTACTCATGTCTAATTGAGATCAAGGATTCATTTATAGAATTAATGTCGAATTAGTGAATTAGGTATGTATTATTAGCGGCAATCTTAGACCTAGATCAAGTCTTAATAGCTTGACCAAAGTCTTAAGACTTCTTAAGTTAATTAAGGTGATTAAGTTCTTTAATTTTAGATTTATTCAATTTATACATCATAAATTGGCATACAACATTTCCATATATTTACCTTACTATTATGAAGCATATTAATAGAAAAATTTATGAAAACAGAAAGTAATTAGTGCTAATCAAACTCTAAATCAATCCAAAAGGATTAGCACATAATTACAAATCTAGCCATTATAATTTCATATAAATTGGCACATAAGTTCTATTAAATCATACAATTAATTAGAGACTAAGTTTACTAAGATCCAATAAATAGAAACCCTAAATTTTACTAATCATTATTTAGCATAATTAGGGCATAAGTTATGGTACAGAGATCAAAAAATAATTCACTTAGCACATTTATTTTACTCATCATAAGCAAAGTAATGACACCATAAACATGCAATTTGGTTAAGTGTAATTGCTAATCAATCCTTATCAAGATCTACAATAATTAGGAAAAAATGAAAAATCTAACCATTAGATGTTCAATATTATTTTATATTCAGGTCCCTGAGGATTTTCTGATCAATTTCATATATAATATTATAGGGTTTGGACTAGTGGATGAAAAGTTATTTAGTTAATACATTCTGTATTTTTATTTAAATGATTTCCTAAGATTTGAATAATTGAATTATTTTCCTTATGGAAAATAATTCCAATTATTCAAATATAATTAAAATGGGTTCAGCCCATTATCAAAAGGCGCGGGTCGGCCGAGGCTCAAAAACTCGGGACTGTCGCACCGCGCGGGTCACGGGTCAGCCTGGCCCGCACAGGGGCTTCATCCCCGAGCCTCCGTCTCGACGGAAGGGACCCGATTAGGGGAACCCTAATCTGCCAATTTCGGCACGTCCCGACCAGGGCATGACCCAACATTAGTCGCTACTCATTCCCCGTGGTCAGACGCGTCGAAGGGGACCCGAAGCCCTCTATGAGGTGGTCTGGATCGGCCAGACCCTACTCACCCAAGAGCTCCCGTAATGGAGCTACTATGGGGAGACAATTCTCCCCACAGAGGCCATGCCAAACCCAGGGCTCGATCCCTACACCTTCAGGGAGGTGAGACGGATCGAATTCCCCTAGTCTGAGGGTCTGAGATGGTCTAGAACACCATGACCTTACTCTCCCGAGACATTCCTTAAGGGACTTAGCCTGATCGATCGATTCGATCGGTCGAGGCTAGCTTAGGGCTCAATTACAATACCAGTGAGTTTGTTTTGACAATACGCATGAAATCAAATCAAAATGAGGAAGGTCCGAGCCTCATTGGCTCAAAACTGACAAATGGGGGTACCTGGTTTGACGGGGAAGCTCGGGACGATTGACTGAGGGATCGGCTAGCTTTAGCTGAGGTTCTAGATGCTGCAAAGGATCCTGAACACCAGGAGAGCCTACTATCAGTAGTTTGGGAGCTCCTGGGATCACCTACACTAGCTCGGATAGGCGGCAATGGCGGAAATTGCAGAGAGCTCAACTGATCAGCAAGGATCAAATGGAGAAGTGCTTAGGCTATTTATAGACTCAGGTGAGTGAGGAGAAGGTTCCAGAGGGTTGAATTGGGCTGGGGAGGACCTGAGAGGTCGGGCCATGGCCGAGCTCTCGAAATTCCATTTCGAGCTTGACCGAGCCACGAGGCCCCAATTGGGTTAATTGCCTAAATGGGGGAGGTTATAATGACCTGCTGAGGTGGATGCAGGGGTGGGGGACAAGCTGGCTAGCTGGCAGTATGGGGAATCCTTTTTGTCGAGCGCGGGCGAGAGGAAGACGAAGCTTCACTATCGTGGGAGGGTCTGGCGCTGTCTGATTGATCGATCAGAAATACGTGACGGTCCTGCTCTTCTGTATCCTAACAGCTGGATTGGATTAAATCCACGCTGTGGGTTCTTACGAGTTGATCTAACGGCAGATCCGCAGTTCCGCGGGAGCTAGTCCTAGCCATTGGATTAATAGAACGGATGGCGGATACGATGAAAGCACCGCTGTTGTAACAACCTAAGTTGTTACTTTGGTTAATTAAGATCAATCTAAGTCTTAATTGAGGTTATAAGCCACTAATTAAGTAATTTAGAACTCATCTCTTAAACCTAAGTCAAACTAGAAGTCAATTGAGTCAAATTTGAAATTTTGGAAAAAAAAAAATCCCAAACCCTAGAAAATTAACTTTTTATCTATATCTCAAATTGAAAATCTGACTTCACCATTGTGTTCAGAACACCCAAATTAGCTAAGGGTGAAATTTTAGAGGCATTTGGAAGTCGTTGGATTTTCGTCAAATATTTTAATAATATTTAAATACCTGAAAATTTGAATAAATTAAATACTCATCGGATCAAAAATCTAAGTGTGCCGTTGCATTCAGCACCTTTCATTTAGCTAAGGGTAATTTATTGGAAAATTTCTGAACCCAATTACTAGTCCAATTTTAATTATAAAGCTTAGAGATATTATAAAAAGAAAAAAAAAATTATAATTAATGTTTGACCGTGGGTCCCGCTACTTGAATTCGGGCCGTCCATGGCCCGATATTAGCTATCCATAAGCAGGGTCAGTTTCAGCGTGTTCTGCGCCGTTCGATCGAGTTATCACGATCGAACGGCCCAAACAGCATCTCCCTCGCATGCAATCCCTCGCATTTGCGCGTCCAGGACAGGCGACACGCGGACTTCCCCAGCCCCGCCAGGTGCTAGCCGCCGCTCAAGAACTCATAATGTCACAAATTAAAATCCCTCGCAAGCAGAGATCCTTATTTTTTTTCGATTAAGCAAATCTTGTATTTGAATTCAACAGTTGGGATAAAAATCTGCAGCCAGAATTTCTGACCAAGGAAAACCCTAGGTACCGAGCCTTTTCTTCTTCTCTTCAAGCTATTGATTCAATTATACTGTGTTGTAAATTATTTTTTTTTTTACATAATTGCAATCTTCTACTTTCTTTCGATCAAATTAGGTATACTCTAAATTGCATATGTTAAGCTTCAGCAATTCTTAGAGCCGTAAGCGTCGAACCCTAGAATATTAGGGCAGGACCTATAGGACGATGGAGGAAGATTCAAAGCTGGATTTTTGGCTCTATCGAAAGGTCATCCAATAAGCTTTCAATCTATATGTGTTTCAAGCTCTGAAGATTTGAGAGTGAGGAGTTGTATGCTGCCCTAATTTTCTCCTCAGCGTTTCATGGAGGAGGAAGACGCGTCCGGGCCAAATCGGGTCCATCCCACGGGTCTGGGCGGAGAAACTCGAGCCGTCCACGTGTCAATCGCTGGTGAACTGGAGTAGGACCCACCATGCAGAGCTGCCTCCTTCTTATCGCACGAAGAATCGCCACGTGGCAGTGGCTGTGACCTCTGCCATTTTATCTAAACCTGCAGAAAACACAAATTAATACAAATATATATATATATATATATATATATATATATATATAAATTTGATATAACTAAAGAATAATTAAACAGAATTATTTAATTAATTAAATGCCAATATTTAAAAACCTAATATCTTAATAAATATAAATCCAAATTATGCAAATAAATATATCAAATTGATCAGCAGAAAATAAGGAATATATTGACACTATCAAAATTCCAATTGGAGATGTTTATCATATAGTGACATTTAGGATTTCAAAATTAACCTTAAAGATCACATAAATTCATTTGATCATAACTTTTAAACCACTAATTCAAATATACCTAATATGGGTCTTAAAATACTCACAAAACCCTAAGGAACATTTTAATAGGGTTAATATTGCTGTTTGGATTAGATTTTGACTAATAACATTTTGGACCTAACCCTAATTAGCCTAATTTGACCTAGAACTTCAAATGACCATAAGTTGGTCTTCTTAGCTCCAAATTAGGTGATCCTACCAATTTAGATCAGCAAAACCTAAGTTACAGAGATCTACAAAATATTTAGGATCCAACAGTTAGATTTGCTAATCACCCCTAATTACCCTAAAACTTGATTAGTGAATATTATCAAATCTAATAATTTAAATTAGACAAACTAAGTTTCAGAGTACTCCTAGAACCTATTAGAACCTAACTATAGGGTTGGATTAGTGATTGGGTGATTAAATTCACTAATCACTCACTAATCACCATAAACCCTAATTAAGCCATAACTTAGTCAAATGGAGTCCAAATTGAACCTACCACTAGTCATTAGAATCAGTGGATCAATTGTGACCTACAGCCACTAAAATTATTCAATTTGGATACCAATTGGAGAAGTTAGGATTTTTGACCCTTAATTAAGAACCCTTAATTACACTTTAAACCCTAGAATTTGTTTTGGCTATAACTCAGCCAATACACATCAGAATTTAATAAACTTAGGTTCTATGGAAACCTTAGAGTATAACCTTTAATAAACTGACAGAAAAATTATATGTCATTAGGGTAAAATTACCAAAATGGCCTTATAGGTCAAATTCCTTAATTTGACCCTATAAGGCTTAATACTTAACCAAAATTAATGAACTTACTGTCTAAACTAATATTAGACAGTAAGTAATCATTCTACATCATTAAAATCCAAAATTTAGTGTTAATTCATAAAGTTGAGATTTAGACCCTTAAGGAGGGGCAAAAATGGTCTTTTTGCCTAAAATTAGGGTTTAATGAAATTAAGACTTAATTTCATCTCTAAATCATATCAAATGATAATTAAAGTGATTTAAATTATAACTTAAATAATTCTAAGTCCTTAATTAGAAAATTGAAGAAAAACCCTAAATTAAGTTTTGATTAAAACTTAAGTAAGAAAATGAATTCTTCTTCACTTCTTTTGAACTTCTTAGATCATCATTTATGTCTTATAACCTTAGTTAGGATGTGTGTCTGAGTGATACTCTTAGTATCTAAGAACCTTAATTCCTAAGATTAGGATTAGATCTTAGGTAAAATGGGTTACTCATTAAGGTGAAACCTTGATTTTACTAGTTTATTAGATTTTTCATAGTTTATTTACTGATTATTTGATCTTTTAACATTAGAATTAGGATTAGAAATCTATCCTATTGAATTTGGCTTAATTCAATAGGATTTGCCTTAACCTTTAATCAGTAAAATGGGATTAAACCTTAGCCCATTAGGATAACCTTGTGATTAAGAATTAAATCTCATTCTTCAAAGTTTGATTCTTAATTCTTTAAATCTTGATTTGGCTAATCAAGATTTAATCTGGGATTTATAAAATAATAAACTAGAATGATTGATTTACTTATTTAACTTTATAAGATGACATTTGATTCATTTATAATTAGGACGTAGCTAATCCTAATTATGTTCAACTTATAGGTTCGTGATTCTAAATTACAGACAGGGTAGGAATTGTTGATTCTGAATCTTATGTAACTTAGAGTAATTAGAACATTTAAATTAGAAAATAGGTGATATCACAAAGTTTGTATAGTGCTATTTACTATTTCCTTGATTTGAAATGCTATGCTTTCCTTATCATTTGAACCTTTTATACCTTGGACATACTTAAATACTTGTTACTTACTTTATATCATACTTTGAGTTTCATTCACATTTCATGTGCATAATTTTAAAAGAAACATTAATAAAACAACATTTTACTTGTGGTTTATGTTTTACTTAACCTGCCACTTAGTATGACTTACTTTAGGACTGCTTTTGCCTAAGGAGTTTCTCCTATGGTACTTTACTTTGGCATTGTGATGTTTCTCCTATTTGCCCTTTAGACACTTTATGGATTTACTTTAGGATCTGGGATGTTTCTCCTAGATGCCTCTTTTTGATGACCTTTACTTTAATCTGGGATGTTTCTCCTAGATTACCAGACGGACTTTACTTTTTGGCAGACTAAGTAAGAATATCTCACAAGTACAATAAATTAATAAACATTACTTACATTTACATTTCAGACATTTTACAGTACCTTACATACTTTCCTTACATTTCAAACTTACTTTACTTTACTATTTTAGTACATTTTCCTTACTTTCATATTTTTTTCATTTTCTGCAGTTCCTTTACATTTCAGAACTTTTTTTTGTATGTCAGCCATTTTACCTACTTGAGAGCATGTTAGGATACTAGTCTTATACTTTCAGTATAGTAATTTTACTTATACTATACTGGCATGTTAGTTTGATCATATTCTTTAGGACTTTTCTATGTACTTAGTAGATTTATTTGTGTATTTTACTTACCTTGTTTTGCAGCCTGAGTTGAGGTATGTTTCTACCTCATGACTTGTTCTTGCCTTTCTTTGTGCTTTACTGCTATATTTTGCTTAACTTAAGTTGTGATGTCATTAAAATATATTTCATTAAAATATATTAAAATTTATTACCTTAAAATGTACTTAGACATTTTGTCTAACAAGATTTTTATTTTCTTGGCTGGGGCCCTACCATTATGAAACTGATAATGGTAGATTCTGAGCTTTTTGAGGAGATAGAGCCTTCTGAGGAGCAGATCCAGGAGGAGGTCCAGCTTACTGAGGAACCTTAGTCTTACTAGATTGCTTTACTTGATATTGTGAGGATGAGAGACTATTTCTTTTTAGCTTTTAAACTTTAAATGTTTATAATAATTTAAAACTTTGTACTTTACTTTCTTGCATGGTATATATATTCTGAGCTAGATGTCTTTATTTTATATATGGATGTACTTTTAGTTGTTACTTTTCTTCCGCACTCTGATACTTATTAAGTGATTGTTAATCTTGATCTTATTCAGAAAAGCACCTCTTTCTCTTAAGATTGGATTGGAGTCTTAAATTCCAACCTAATGTTAAGTTTGAGATGTGCTTAGTGACGACCTCTCCTTAAGCCTTGTGATTAGAAGGGGCGGCCGCCACAGCTGTCGTGCGACCCGGGCTTCGCAGCGGATCGCCCACAGTCCGCACAGCTGGTTTTATTAGTTCTAAGGGTAAAAATGCAAATTGTAAAAGTTAGGAACCCTTTTATGCAATTGACCATTTTAATTAAATATGAATTATGACCTAAATGATTTTTAAATTGCACTAAGCTTTCACCCCTAGCTAATTTGGGGGTGAGGAATTCAAAAATGCAATCAAAATTTAATTCTGAGATCAAAATATTTTAGGTTTAAACTAAGGCATCTAGACTAATCAAAATATCATTTCGAATTTAAAGAAGTCCAATGGATTCCAAATTTTTAGGATATGATTCATTTGATATTCTTAAAGCAATGGAATCAAAATTAATGATTTCTTAAACGATAGATTAGCAGGGTAACAACCTAGGGTTGTTACAGTATTAAACCCATTACCCCTCTGCTAATCAATTGAAGTGAATTTCCTCTCCACCATTGCTGGTCTGTCCGAGCTCCCCTAGGCAACCCAGCTACTTGCAAACTACTAATAGTGGGTAGTCATGGTGCTCAGGAGCCCTAACTCTCCTTTGAAGCTCAGCAGCCTCTGTATTCTCCCTATCTGATCAACCTGAATTCAACCGTAAATCCAGGTACCCCTTCTACTATGGATCGAGCTGAGTAGGCTCAGTTCCAATCAATTTTATTCCTGAATGCACTCTTAGACTAGGTGAATGTAATGCAAATCAATATGTGGCTTTGTGTTAGTTTGATCGATCGTATCGATCAATCGAATTGCTCCGTTTGAAAGACTTGGAACCTGAGTAAGGATCCAGAGGTATGGATACCCTTAGGTCTCATTAGCTTGGGATTTTGATGTGCAAAGTCATCCTAATGGTGTACCTATTAAGCCCTAGTTGTGGCTCTGTCTCTGTGAAGAGAATTTCTCTTTGCAATGAAATCCCCTTCGAGATTCAGCTGAATTGGGGATAATAGCATCCCAGCTATCCTGACTACTCCAGAATGCAATTAAGGGTTACTTGGGTGTGCCTTAAGTACCTGATGGTGTAGAGATTGGCTGGAGCCCTTGGCATACCTTAATTCCTCATAATTTGGTGATTTAGGGTTTTACTGATCATCATGGAGTCAGGGGGGGGGGGGAGAGAGGGGTGATATATCCAAAATTTATAGCAAAAATGTAGTGATTAAACATTCAAGTCATCATATATATATTCATATACTTTGAGCGGAAACATTTGCAGGAAAAATAAAGAAAATGTGAAGCATGAGCTGAATCGCTAAATTCTAGGTAAAAACCACCGTAGCGCGCCATGGCGGTTCATCAAAATTCCTCACCTGAAAGGATATCTCAAGACCTGGAAGGATGACCGCCGCAGCGCGCCACAGCAAGCCGCACCATCATTTCTCAGAAGAAAAATTAGAACCTTATGTCAAGTAAATTGAGATGTGGTCAATTCGCTTTCTCGTAAAATAAACCATTGCAGCGCGCTCCAAGCGTGCCACAACGCGCTAGCCCCATAAGAATTTATACTGACCTAGAACAAAACTGCTGCAGCTCACTATGACGCACCACAGCACGCCACGGTGACATATTTAATGAATCATTAAGAACTTTATGTGAACTAATTGAACAATCACTATTCTGCATTCACGAAAGTTTACCACCGCCATGCACCACAGCGCGCCACGGCAGCATTTTTGATTATTTATGCAAATTATATATGATTTAATGAAATAGTTACTATTCCACCTTTTTGAAAATTCAACTGCCGTAACGCGCCTTCAGTGTGCCATAGCGAATGGGTGGCAGCCTCAAGGAAACCATCAAAATATACAGCAGAACAGTATTTGAAATTCAGCTGCTGTAGCGCACCACGGTGGAACAGCGTTTGGATTAAGACCGCTATAGTGCGCCGTAGCGCGATGTAGCGCACCGCAGTGCCCGGTACAGAAAATTCAAGAATCATCATTAAATGCAGCATGGGAAAATGTCACAAAATAAAATCTTTAATTTTTCCTAGCCTCTTGAAACCAGAACAAACATTAAAGCTAGGGAAGTCAAGGAGATTTGGCAGATTAAATTAAAGGGTTTGCATTAAAATAAAAGAATATGAAGAGGCATATGTCATTAATACTTGGGGCTGAAAAAGTTTCCTATTTAAAGGCAAATTTCAGGTTTAAGAATGGTTCCAATTTTTGATATTCAAAAGACCAAAATAAAGGCTGCAGTAAGGGAAAAAGGAGGAGAACTCTCCAAGAGGCCAACAATAATTTGTAAAGAAAGAAGAGAAGTAGACAGAAGGGGAACGAAGGAGAAATCAAGGAGAAGAGCAGGAAGAAGTTCAAGAGAACCATAGAAAACCTTTGGGTGCTTCCGAGTAATTTTTCCTAAACTCCCTTTTGATTATTTTCTATTGTAAACTGATTTCAAGGTTTACTTCCTTTGGTATGCATGCTCATATTTATTCTTTAATAGAAAGCTAAATCCTCTTGGAGAGGGTTGGGATGTAGTTGTGGGAAAATGTAAGGATATTATGGTGTTGTAATGGAATTGTTTATATGAATGAAAATGATTTCTATGTGAGCCATCTATGACTATTAATGTGAATGGAATGCCTGGATGAGCTCATATAAATTTCTTTTGGTAAAAATAAAACTGAATGAAATATTAATTAAAGAATTTAAATTCTGAGCTCATCAATTGGATAAGAAAAATGGTGGGTAGTGCAAGTAGAGCTGAGATCAATGTGATAAGTTCTCAAAGCTCAATTGTACCCTTTTTCTTAAGAGCTCTACCAAGAGAATCGATGCATGTGAACCAAGTTCCCATCAACTCATGCTCTGCAGCTCAGCATAGTAGAAGGGATGACAAGATGTTGGGAACCCAATGGATGATGTGACATAGTCCATTGAATCCAATGCAATCCTTTCATCTAGCTAAACTGCGTGTGTAAGTGCATGACGCATTGTTGATGGAAATCATGTTTGTGAGATCCAACAAGTAAAAGAAGATATTTGGTAACCTAAACATAGGAAATCAAAGGTAAATCAAACCACAATCTCATAAAGGTTTAAGCACCGAGGTAGAACCCCAAAGGGAGTTCTCCTTGTAGCACTAAATCTAAACCTGTTACAATTGGAGGATTGCTCCAATTCTAACAGTGATCACATGATTTAGTTAGGTATAAATAAATCAATTTTTACATTAAATAAAGAAGTGACAACACCAATTCTTACAAGTACTACAATGAAACCCCAATTCTCTCTCTTTGAACAAATCGTATCTTATCTTAAAGTCATTTGCATTGATAATTTAGGAACCAAATCAAAACCAAAACTCAAACTTCTAAACATTATTGAAAGAAGATATATCTTAGTATCAAAATCACTATTCCCAGAGGATGATAAATCTTAGAATTAACTTCCACTTATTACTTCAGACAACATACACTTGCGTGTAAGCGCAGATGTGTATTTTTTGTTTGTCAAGGGGTATCAAGGAAGGATGGAGAACCGTGCGGGTTGGGCTGACCCGTGACCCGCTCTATCTGACAGTGTTGGGCTATCAGGTCAAGCTGAGCTGCGTGGTATGGATAATGGGTCGAGCTCGTTTCAATAATATCCGATTAATTGGATTTATTTTCTTTAATAAAAATAATTTAATTAATTGAATCATAGAAAAATTTAATTAGAAAAATATAGAATAAATTATTTGCATAATGTTTGATCCACTGATTCAAACACAATAATATATATCAAATTGTTTAGAAAATCATGAGGATTAAGAATATAAACTAATATTACAATTTTAATGGTTGGATTTTCTATTTTTTCCTAATTACTTTCAGATCCTAATTAGGGTTGTTTAACATGTATACTTAGCCAAACTGCATGATTTAGGTGCCATTGTGAACCTTATGCCTTGTAGAATGCATGTGCTAGGTAGAATAATTTTTTGATTTTTTTTATATTCTTAGTTATGCCCTAATCTTGTTAAAGTATGATTAGTGAAAATTAGGGTTTTTAGTTAATTTAATTTAGCAAACTAAGTTTCTAATTATTCACATGGTTAAGTAGAATATAAATACTAAGTTTTATAAATTTTTAATGGTTGGATTTGTAGTTAAGTACTAATCTATTTTATTTTATTTAAGGTTTGATTAGCCTTAATAATTACTTTCTATTTTGTGTAAATTTATGTTTTTATGCTTTCATAATAGTGGTATGTATGCTAGTAAGCTTTTATATGTATCTTGGACACTTGATTGGATTGAATTGATATTGATCTCTAATTAAATTTAAGAATCTTAAGAACTTGATTTAAGTAGCAAATACTTAATCTAAATCTAAATTTTAGAATATTTGAATAGCAATTCTTATCATATTATTGTAATCATAGGCACCTTAATAATAAATGATAAATCTTGCAGTATTCTTTTCGATACTGGAGTGAGTCATTCTTTCATATCAAAAAGTTGGGTTAAGATTTTAAGCTGCCATCATATCGTTTAGCAAACTGGTTGAGCATCAGGTTACCTCCTGGAGCTCGTATGCAATCCCAACAATTTTGCAACGTTGATATTCCAATTGGTGATAAAAAATATGGAGCTGAATTAAGCATATTGCAAATAGCAAATTTTGATATAATTCTAAGCATGAATGGGGTAAGCAAACATGTTGCTTCCATAAATTTCCAAAACAAGAAAATCACTTTTGGCAGTGGAAGTCAGTCTCAATCCTTTGTCGAAAGATTCAGTACTCAAGCGTTGTTGATCAATGCACCGAAATCAGAAAGATTAGTCAGCAAAGGATGTGATGCATACCTCGTAGCAATATTGGGAGAAAATAAAAAAGTCATTCCTAATTTTGAGAATCAAATAGTTTGTGAATTTCTTGATGTCTTTCCTGAAGACCTACATGGTCATCCTCCAATTAGAGAGTAGAAATTGCGATTGAGTTAATCCTTAGAACCCAACCACTGTCGAAGGTTCCAATATTGCATGGTGCCTAAGGAGCTACAAGAATTGAACAAACAACTTCAAGAGCTGCTAGAGAAAGGTCTTATTCGACCGAGTTCATCTCCTTGGGGAGCGCCAGTTTTATTCGTGAAAAAGAAGGATGGCTCAATGCAGATGTGCATCTGTTATAGGGAATTGAATAAAGTAACCATCAATAACAAATACCCATTGCCGCATATTGTTGACCTATTTGATCAATTATCCATAGCTAAAGTATTCTCTAAAATTGACTTGTGATCAGGTCATCAACAATAGCGAGTTAAGGATTCAGATATTAAGAAAACTGCATTCAGAACTTACATTATGATTTTCTGGTGATGTCTTTCAATTTAACAAATGTGTCGTCTATTTTCATGGATTTAATGCAGCGCGTATTAAAGGCCTATTTAAATAAATTTGTCATTGTCTTCATCGAAGATATCCTAATTTATTCAAGGAGTGAAGCTGATCATGAGAACCATCTGAGGTTAGTGCTCGAAGAGCTTAGAAACCACAAATTATATGCTAAATATTCTAAGTGTGAATTCTAGCTTGACTCAGTTGATTTTGTAGGTCACGTCATAGACACATAAGGAATCAGAGTTGATCAAAATAAAGTTAGCACAGTTCAAGATTGATCGCAACCAAAGTTTGTGACTAATATCAGAAGATTTTTGGGTTTGGCAGGGTATTATAAAAAATTTATCAAAGGATTTTCACAGATAGCTTCTCCTTCACAAAGTTAACTCAGAAGGCAGTGCCATTCATCTGGAGTTCAGAATGTGAGAATACATTCTAAGCATTAAAAGATGCTCATTATTCTGCCCCAGTACTGGCCTTACCTAAAGAAGGTCTCAACTACCAAGTCTATACCGATGCATTTGGCATAGGCTTCGGAAGTGTACTGATGTAGGAAGTGAAAGTTATCGCCTATGCATCTCATCTGTTAAAGTCGCATGAAAAGAATTATCCCATTCATGACCTGGAAATTGCCATCGTAGTCTTCACTTTAAAAATTTGGCATCATTATCTGTATGGTGTCTGGTGTTCTGAATTCAACGATCATCATAGTTTAAAGTATATTTTCACCCAGCGTGAGCTCAACTATCATCAACGAAGATGGCTTGAATTGATTAGTAATTATAATATAAGTATCCAGTACCATCTCAGTAAAACTAACATTGTGGCTGATACGCTCAGCCGTCTTGCTTCACTTTCCTCAATAATAGCATCAAGTTTATTAGAAGAAGAATTCAAAAAGCTTGATATCAGGCCAGCTCGTTGTGCTATGCTAAGTGAGCTGATATCTTAGAGTACCATTGAACCAACATTTCACCGTGATGTCTCCATCTCCCAAACAAAGGATGATGACTATTTGAAGTTTAAAATGGAAATCGAAAGTGGTCGTCGATTCGACCTACAGTTGTGAGGAAATGTTATTTATTTAGGAGATCGCCTATGGATTCCCAAATTCATGCATTAAGATATTTTAGTGGAAGGCCACAATTCTGGATACCAATTACATCCTAGTAGTACTAAAATGTATCAAGATCTAAAAAAATCATCCTGGTGGCTTAGAATGAAAAAGAGCATGATAGAATTTGTTGCAATGTGCCATACTTATAATCTCATGAAAGTAGAACATCAGAAGCCCGGAGGGTTTCTCCATCCTTTGGTAATTCTTGAATGGAAGTGGTTTGATATTTCTATGGACTTCATTATGGGTTTTACTAAATCAAAGATTGGTGTTGATTCTATTTGGGTCAAAGTCGATCGACTGAATAAATCAGCACATTTCTTTCCAATACGTCATACTGATTTTGTAGAAAGATTGGCGAAGCTGTATATTTAAGAAAATTATCAGGCTTCATGGGATTACGAGGTCTATTGTAACTGATTGAGATGGTCATCTTACTTATAAGTCTTGGCAAGTAGTGCATCAAGACTTGGGAACTACCCTATCCATGAGCACCGCTTTTCATCCTCAAATAGATGGTCAAATAGAATGAGTTAATCAAGTTCTTGAAGATCTTCTTTGCCTCTGTATTCTAGATTTCAGAGGGTTCAAGGAAGATCATATTCCATTGGTAGAATTTGCATATTATAACATTTTCAAGTCGAGTATTGGCATGGCCTTGTATGAAGCATTATACGGCAAAAAATGTAGTACCCCCCTAGCACAGTTTGAAATAAGTAGTGTTCAGTTGTGTGGTTCAGATTTATTAAAGGAAATAAATAAGAATGTGCAGTTGATCCTACAACGAATTAAAATAGCTAAAGATCGCCAGAGTAAATATCATGATGCTTATCATCGTACTTTGGAATTCAATATTGGAGATTTTGTGTACCTTAAGGTCTGACAGACTGTAAATACACGTCTGCGCTTGCACACAAGTGTACGTGGTATGAAGTAATAAGTGGAAGTGTGAGTTTCCGAGATTTATCGAACCACAAAGAATTGGATGTTTTATTACTAAGATGTATCTTTTCTCACTAATGTTTAAGCTGTAAGTATATGGTTTTAGTTGGTTCTAGATCAAGCACAACAATCACTAAGTAGAAAATAAGTCAGATAAAAGAAAGAGAAGAGTTGGGTTCATCCCACATGTCATGATAGGTCACTTATGCATGATGATTCCTCAAGCGTTTATCTTTCATTTACTCAGATTTAAACCAAGTGCATATTGTTCTTCCTCGAGTTTTATCTCAAGGATTCACAAGTTCAAATCTTGTGCATGAAATGAATACACAGTCAGTTCTTTTTTAGCACAAAGATTCTTATAAGATTTTAGGTTTGTAGTTTTCATCTTATTTCTTGATCAAGGAGATGAGGATTATTAAATTTTTAAGATCTTATAAGCATTGATTCCACTAACAGCATCACTCGCATGGTACATAGTTGAAATGAGGGATTTAATATATTGGGCTCAATGACTGTCACCTTATTCATGAGCACACAACTATTTCTTTCCCTCCTCAATTATGTTGAGCTAAGGGGCTCAATTAGTGGATCTTAGAATCACATGCATCAACACTTTAGTTGAGTTTAAATTAAAGTGCACTAAGCTCAAGAACTTTCTCACATAGTTCTAAGCTCTCATGCACTCATAGATCTAGCATCTAACCCAATGTTAGCTATGGAGCACAAGACACTTTAGTTCTTGAGTTCATTAGTCCATTTTCCTTTTGTTCACAATCAAGACTATAGTAATATTAAGCATTTCTTGAGCAAGACATTGAATTCATAACTTTTATTAATGCTTGAGAAAAACTTCATACAAATGAAAGTAACTATCAAACATATGGGATTACCCCAACCCTCTCCAAGGGAGATTTAGCTCTCCATTACAAAAAGATGAAAAAGAACACATACATGGATAAAGACCCTTTCATGATCAACTAAGAAAAAAAATTACAAAATAAGGGTTTAGAAGATACTAGGAACGTTCCTTGGAAGTTCTCTGGACTCTTCATCTCCTTGCTTGAAGTTTCTCTCTTAGGTCACTAATGCTGCCTTTCTTCTCCTTCTCCTTGGTAAAATGAGCTCTTCCACCCTTGGGTAGTTCCTCTCTTCCACAATGCAGTCCCTCTTCCTTACTTAGATGAATTGAGCAAAAATTGGAACCCTTCTCTAATCAAGAGAAGAGGTATTTATAGATGAAGGCTGCCTCTTCATTCTTCAAATCCAAGAACCAGCACATTCCTTTAAAAATATGAGCAATGATGGCAAAAACTACTTGATGGATGAGGTGACCAATTCTTTCATTTGTTTTACCCATTTCATCACCTCAAAAGCCTCTTTTCCATTTAAAAAATGTAGCAGCTGCAGAGGGAATGATGGATGGAGACAAGATGCTAGTTGGAGGTCTTGTCCCAGCCACATTAAATGCTTTTGCCAGAGAAAATTGTGGCGGGCCGCTACAACGCGCTATGGCGGACAGATTTTATAAAGAGGCCCGCTGCAGTGCACGATCGTGTCCATTTCTTTGCAAAGAGGCCCACTGCAGCGCGCTGTGGTGCTAGTATTTGCAAACTGAACCGCTGCAGCGCGCGGTAGCGCCAGCAATTCGCAAACTGCTTCGCTGCAATGCGCTACAGCGCGCCTAGTCAGCAAACTAAACTGCTGCAATGCGCGATCTTGCCTGCGGATTGCAAGCTGAACCACCGTAGCACGTGATCGTGCCTGCAGCTTGCAAACTGAACCACTGCAGCGCGCGACAACGCCTAAATTTGCAAAATGACCCGCTGCAGCGCGTTGTAACGAGCGGTAGCAGTTTTCTTTGAAAAAATCTGTAAAGTTGCACCAATGACTCATAATTCCTTGGATAGGCCTTTTTCCTGAAAAGATACACAGAATTTGATTAAGGAAGTAGCTTTAAAATCAGAAATGAATGAAATTATCCTTTATTTTAGATATAATTTATGAATTCATCACAACCCTACACTTGGATTCTTGGTCGTCCTTGAGTAAGCTTAAAATAGTATTTTTCTAATTTTTTTTTAGGTATGATAGTCAACAAAATATATCAATTTAGATTTTGATATGTAAGTCAAGACTTGTGCTTAACTGAAGTGATCCAAGGCATTTGGCATTAGATATTCTAACCTTGGATATGAAGCAAGGCATTAATCAGTTAATCTCCAAGTATTTGATTTTTATGCATGTTACTAGGTAATGAGAAAGGTTCCATGGAAAACCTAGACTAGAGAGGTAATGAAATACTCAAGAGTTTTGTACCATATATGCTCCTTCTTATGAATCACAAAGATGAATAGATTAAAAGAGAGATATTTTTTATTATCTTTTTTCATTTCTTTCAATTGGGAGAGATATTTTTTATCATCCCTTATATATATATATATATATATTTTCATTCTTAGGGAGAGACACTTTTCTTCATCCCCAATTCACCTCTTTGTGATCATGAAGTCCTATGAGAGCTTAGCACACTCTTTTAGAGTATTCACCAAAATCTCTAGTCTTAGTCCAAGCTTTCCCCCACACTTAGTTCATAGCATGATTTAAATTTTTGGAGATTAGATTAACCTTAATTCATTTCTTAGTTAAAAGGTTTTAATACTATCAATACATTTGATCACTTTTTGTTAAGCACCCTTTTACTTCATGCCATTTTTTTTATCAATATTTTATGACTTTCATTTCATTAAAAATTCAGAAAAGTTTGTCATTTTTAAGTACTAGAAAAATTAGGGAATATGAGAGTTCATAAATTAAGATCTCAAATAAAACACACAAAATGAAAAGTACAACGAAAAATAATTAATAGAAAGAAAATATAAAACCTATTTATTTTTGGGTTGCCTCCCAATCAGCGCTTATTTTAATGTCTCAGCCCGACACAAGAAAGACCTTTATGTGATACCCTCATCTGGGAGGTCCTGAAGGGTCCATCCGCCCATTTCTTGAAAGATTCCTTCCTCCAAGTATAACTTCAGACAATTTCCACTTACCTTAAAAGTACCATCTTTGGAGGCGACTTTAACTACTCTATGAGGGAAAACCTTCATGATAGTAAATGGTCCTGTCTATCTTGACTTCAGTTTTCCTGGAAATAGCCTTAATCTTGAGTTAAAAAGCAGTACTCTCATTCCAGGATAAAAATGTTTTGGCTTAATCAGCTTATCATGCTATTTTTTTGTTTTCTCTTTATATAATTTGGCACTCTCATAGGCGTTTAACATAAATTCGTCAAGTTCATTTAATTGCAGTATTCTTTACGCACCTACTTTTTGGGAGTCAAAGTTTAATTTTTTTATTGCCCAAAAAGATCGGTGCTCCAATTCTACCGGAAGGTGACATGATTTTTCGTAAATGAGCTTATAAGGAGATATTCCTAAAGGGGTCTTAAAGGAAGTTCTATAAGCCCACAGGGCATCCTGAAGTTTTGAAGTCCAATCCTTTCTATTTTGGTTCATAATTTTCTCTAAAGCTTGCTTAAGCTCTTTGTTAGAGACTTCAACTTGCCCGCTAATTTGAGGGTGGTAGGGAGTACCCTCCTTATGCCTCACCCCATAGATTTTTAAGAGATTTTCCAGCTGCCTATTACAAAAATGTTTTCCCTTATCACTGATTAAGAATCTAGGCATCCCAAATCTAGCTAGCACGTGCTCTTTGAGAAATTTAATAATAGTTTTAGCATCATTGTTCACATATGCTAATGCCTCAACCCATTTGGACACATATTCAACCGCCACAAGAATATACATATTGGTTTGGGACAAGGGAAATGGTCCTATGAAGTCGATTCCCCACACGTCGAATATCTCCACTTCAAAAATTCCATTTAAAGGGAGCTTATCCCTTTTGCTTAAATTCCTGGTTCTTTGGCACTTGTCATAGCTTTTGACAAAGTCGGCGACATCTTTGAACAAATGGGGCCAAAAGAATCCAGATTGAAGCACCTTTGTAGCCGTTTGCTCAATCCCATGGTGCCCTCCGTATGGATGTGTGACAATGATAGACAATATTTCTAATGTCTAAATTAGGGACACATCTCCTTGGGAGTTGATCATTGCAACATTTGTACAAAAAAAGATCATACCAAAAGTAATTTTTGATATCTGCAAAGAATTTTTTTCTTTGTTGGTAATCATGTCTTTTGGTATGACCCCTCCTGCGAGATAATTTGCAATGTCAACGAACCAAGGAGAATAATTTGAAGCGATAGCATAAAACGAACCAAGGGGAAGTACTTCAATTACCTCAACCTTAGCCTTATCAACTTCTATCACTCTCCTTGAAATTAAGTGCCCAAGAACAATACCCTCCTTGACCATGAAGTGACATATTTCCCAATTCAAGATTAAATTTGATTCTTCACATCTTCTTAAAACCTTTCCTAAATTAGTTAAGCAATGATTGAAAGAGCTCCCGATGATAGAAGTCGTCCATAAAGATTTCCAGAAATTCTTCATTCATGTCAGAAAAATAGCCATCATACAGCGTTGAACGGTGGCTGGAGCATTGCATAATCCAAATGGCATTCTTCTAAAGTCAAATGTCCCAAAGGGGCAGGTGAAAGTAGTTTTCTCTTGGTCTTCAGGCGAAATAAGGATTTGATGATATCCTGAATACCCATCAAGAAAACAAAAATAAGGGTTCCCTACCAATCTATCAAGCATTTGGTCAATAAAAGGAAGAGGATAGTGGTCCTTACGGGTAACTTTTTTTAATCTCCTATAATCAATACACACTCTCCATCCGGTCACGATTCTAGTGGGGATCAGTTCATTATTTTCATTAAGAAGAATTATCATCCCACTCTTTTTGGGGACCACATGTATAGGACTTACCCAAGGACTATCAAAAATTGGGAAAATGATTCCAGCATCTAAGAGTTTAATGATTTTCTTATGAACTACTTCTTTTATGTTGGGATTTAATCTCTGTTGGGGCTCAATTGAAGGGTTGGAGTTATCTTCCAAAATGATTCGGTGCATACAAAGAGTTGGACTAACCCCCTTCAAATCAGCTATACTCCAACCGATTACTCTCTTGTGCTCTTTTAAAACCTCACATAGAAGACTCTCTTGATGTTGGGTTAATAGGAAGGAGATTATTACAGGAAGATATTCTTTTTCCCCTAGCTAAGTGTATTTTAAATGTGAGGGAAGAGACTACAATTCTAATTCTGGAGGGAGGATTATAGAAGGCTGAATTATTTTCCTCTCCTTAACCAACTCCTCAATCACATTCATGTCCATGGGGTCCTCATCTTTCTCCCCTGCTAACAGTTCTTCTTCATCCACATCTCCCATTACCCACGCTTCTTCTATTGAATTGATTTTTCCAACAATCCTCATTGGGTTTAGATGGGTGTCTCATAGAATCATTCACATGAAACATAATCTCCTCCTCCCCATATCGCAACTTCAATTCCCCTTTATCCACATCAATCAAGGTTCTTCCAGTGGCCAAGAAAGGTCTACCTATGATAATAGGAATTTCTTGATTTTCATCTTCCATATCCAAGATGATGAAATCAGCAGGGAAGATAAATTTGTCAACCTTCACGAGCACATTTTCCACTATTTCTAAAGGGGATTTAACGGATCTATCAGCGAATTGGAGGAGAATAGAGTTGGGTTTTAAGTGATGAATTTAACTTCTTGAATATGTAAAAAGGCATCAAATTAATGGACGCACCAAGATCACATAGGGCCTTTTGGAAGGATTGGCTTCCAATAGTGCAAGGGATAGTGAAACTCCCCGGATCTTGCTTCTTGATGGGAATTTTTTTCTGAAGGATTGTACTACACTCTTCTGTTAATGCTATAGTTTTTTTTTCATTGATTTTTCTTTTCTTGGAGAGGATATCTTTCATAAATTTAGCATAACTAGGTATTTATTCTAGAGCTTCTGCAAAAGGGATATTTATATGAAGAATTTGTGGTATTGGACATCAAGTTTTTCCCTGGCTATATGTTGAGGATATGGTATATTAGGAATTTCTTTAAGTTGATCTCTAGATTCTTTCCTTTCTTCATCTTGAACATCATTCCTCTCTTTTCTGATTATTTCTTCTTCTTCCCCTATTTTCTCTCTATTTTGTGATATGTTCTTATGATTTTCCTCTCTTACAATCGGCCTAGTAATTTTTCCACATCTTAAGGTTATTGCGTTCCCTGACTCTTCACCATACTTATCAATAACTCCCACTAATGAAGGCTGCTCTAATTATTTCATGATTTCCTTTAGCTTATGTTATATTCTTTTACTAACTCTTCTTGCCTTAGAAGAGTGTGTTCGTGTCTGGTTAAGGTGGCATCAGTTTTATTCATGAATTCAGTTGTGGAAGTTCTAAATTCGATAAGCGAGTTTTCCAATCTCTCTCTATTTCTTTTATGATTCATAACTACATTGACATTTATTAACTCAACATCTTCCTCCTGACAAGAATTTACATACCCACATTCCAGTTTTTTAGTGAGTTGAGAGATTTGTTTTTGGAGTTCAAGGACTTGTTGCGCATTTCTGAGTGAGTTACATTCATTTTTATGAGGATGATTAATACTATGGAGAGGCCATTGGTATGCATTATTTTCTATTTCTTCCAAGAGGTCATAAGCTTCCTCTTAAGTTTTACCACTGATAGAGCCACCGGTAGCTGCATCAATGAGTGTCCTTATAGGAGTGTTCAAACCATTATAGAAGGTTTGCACTTGCATCCATAAGAGAAACCTATGATGTGGGCAATGCCTTAAGCATTCCTTAAATCGGTCCCATCCATCATATAATGTCTCGCATTCCAACTGAGTGAAGTAAGTTATCTCAATTCTCAACTAAGCGGTTTTTGCCAGAGGGAAATATTTGGCAAAGAATTTCTTAGCCAAATCATCCCACATCTGGATTGAATCATTTGGAAGAGTACTGAGCCAACTCTTGGCTCTATCTCGCAATGAAAATGGGAAAAGCCATAATTTAACTGCATCTTCAGAGACACCGTTAAATCTGAAGGTGTCACATATTTCAAAGAAAGTTGAAATATGTGAGTTCGGATCTTCAGTGGCCAATCCCCCAAACTGATTATTTTGAACTATACTCAGAGTGGAAGGTTTGATCTCAAAATTATTGGCTTCTATATTAGGCCTTATAATTGCATGGGGGATTCCCCTAACACTGGGTAGTGCATAATCTCTTAGTGCTCTTCCCCTAGGCTCTCCTAATAGCTCTCATAGATTTTCATTATAGTTTTCCATAACGGCTTGTTGGTTCGAAAGGTTTTATTATCTCCTAGCCTACAAGTAGGTTCTTTCAATTTCTGGGTCAAACAGATAATTCGTGCAAATTGTTCTACTCATACACTATAATAATTAGACTATCAAGAACAAATTTAGCAATAATGTTCAAAAATTCAACAAAAATAAAAGAAATAGAAAAGTAAGTTATTAATGCTTATAATTACAAAAATCAAAAACTAAAAGTATATACAAGGAAATACTTAAATCACTAGTTACTTATAGATTATCCTTAATACAAAACAAATTCCAATTCCCCGGCAACGGTGCCAAAAACTAGACAGACTGTAAATACACGTCTGCGCTTGCACGCAAGTGTACGTGGTCTAAAGTAATAAGTGGAAAGTGTGAGTTTCCAGGATTTATCGAACCACAGAGATGTTTGGTTACTAAGGTGTATCTATTCTCACTAATGTTTAAGCTATGAGTATTTGGTTTTAGTTGTTTCTAGATCAACCACAACAATCACTAAGTATAAAATAAGTCAGATAAAAGGAAGAGGAGAGTTGGGTTCATCCCATATGTCATGATAGGTCACTTATGCATGATGAGTCCTCAAGCGTTTATCTTTCATTTACTCAGATTTAAATCAAGTGCATATTGTTCTTCCTTGAGTTTTATCTCAAGGATTCACAAGTTCAAATCTTGTGCACGAAATGAACTCACAGTCGGTTCTATTTCGGCACAAAGATTCTTATAAGCTTTTAGGTTTGTAGTTTTCATCTTATCTCTTGATCAAGGAGATGAGGATTATTAAATTTTTAAAATCTTATAAGCATTGATTCCACTAAGAGCATCACTCGCATCGCACATAGTTGAAATGAGGAATTTAATATATTGAGCTCATTGACTATGCCACCTTGTTCATGAGCACATAACTATTTCTTTCCCTCACTCAATTATGTTGAGCTAAGGGGATCAATTAGTGGGTCTTAGCATCACATGCATCAACACTTTAGTTGAGCATAGATTAATGTGCACTAAGCTCAAGAACTTTCTCACACAGTTCTAAGCTCTCGTTCACTCATAGATCTAGCATCTAACCCAAGGTAAGCTATGGAGCACAAGACACTTTAGTTCTTGAGTTCATTAGTCCATTTTCCCTTAATTCATAATCAAGACTATAGTAATATTAAGCATTTCTTGAGCAAGACATTGAGTTCATAACTTTTATTAATGCTTGAGGAAAACTTTATACAAATAAAAGTAACTAACAAACATATGGGATTACCCGAACCCTCCCCAAGGGAGATTTAGCTCTCCATTACAAAATAGATGAAAAAGAACACATACATGGATAAAGACCCTTTCATGATTAACTAAGAAAAGAAATTATAAAATAAGGGTTTAGAAGATACTAGGAACGTTCCTTGGAAGTTTTATGAACTCTTCTTCTCCTTGCTTGAAGTTCCTCTCTTTGGTCGCTAGTGCTGCCTCTCTTCTCCTTCTCCTTGGCAAAATGAGCTCTTCCACCCTTGGGGAGTTCCTCTCTTCCACTATGCAGCCCCTCCTCCTTACTTAGTTGAATTGAGCAAAAATTGGAACCCTTCTCTAATCAAGAGAAGAGGTATTTATAGATGAAGGCTGCCTCTTCATTCTTCAAATCCAAAAACTAGCACATTCCCTTAAAATTCTGAGCAATGATGGCAAAAACTACTTGATGGATGTGGTGACCAATTCTTTCATTTGTTTTAGCCATTACATCACCTCACAAGCCTCTTATCAATTTAAAAAACATAGTAGCTGCAGAGGGAATGATGGCCAGAGACAAGATGCTGGTTGGAGGTCTTGCCCCAGACGCATTAAATGTTTCTGCCAGAGAAAATTATGGCGGGCCACTGTGGCGCGCTACAACGTGCTATGGTGGACACAATTTTGCAAAGAGGCCTGCCGCAGCGCGTGATCGCATCCATTTCTTTGCAAAGAGGCCGCTGCAGCGCACTGTGGCGCTAGTATTTGTAAACTGAACTACTGCAGTGCGCGGTAGCACCAGCAATTCACAAATTGCTTCACTGCAGCGTGCTATTGCGCGCCTGATTAGCAAATTGAACCGCAGCAGTGCGCGATTGCACCCATAGTTTGCAAGCTGAACCGCTGCAGTGCGCGATTGCGCCTGCGGTTCACAAACTGAACCGCTGCAGTACGCGACAGTGCCTAAATTTGCAAAATGACCCACTGCAGCGCACGGCAGTGGTTTTCTTTGAAAAAATCTGGAAAGTTGCACCAATGACTCAGAATTCCTTGGATAGGCCTTTTTCTTAAAAAGATACACAAAATTTGATTAAGGAAGTAGCTTTAAAATGAGAAATGAATGAAATTGTCCTTTATTTTAGATATAATTTATGGATTCATCAAGGTCAGTCTAATGAAAGGTGTATATCATTTTAGTGTAGCTAGGAAGCTCATTCCCCGCTACATCGGATTGTTTGAAATTCTAGAATAGATCAGTTCTGCAGCGTATAGATTGAAATTCCCTGAAGATTTCTCGACAGATTATAATGTGTTCCACATCTCCTCTCTGCGGAGATGGCTTTGTAATCCTTCTCATCTAATTCAACTCCCAATAGTTTCTCTTTAGTTGGATCTTTCTTATGCAGAGGAGCCCATAAACAACTTAGCTCATGACCAGAAGCAGCTAAGAAATCACTCTATTCCCATGGTGAAGATTCAGTGGAAGAACCTCTCTCTTAAAGAATCCATTTGGGAGAAAGCGACCGATATATAAAGATAATATCCAAGTCTCTTTGAAAATCCAGGTACCCATTTAAATTCTAATTTTTTTTCTTAACTTTCTGCGCTTTTGCTTTCACTCTCTTAAAATAATGTTGAGGATGACATGGCTCTTAAGTTGGGGAGTCTATAATAACCCTAGGTTGTTACCTTATTTAATTCTCAGTTTAATCAGGCATTAGCTTTAATCTCATTGCATTTAGAATACTAATTTAAGCTAACCCTAAAAATGTGAGGTCAATTGGACCTCTCTAAGTCAAATTAGCCCTTTGTTTACTATAGATGCCCAAAATTAGACCTATAATATTTTGATCTCATAATTAAAATCTGACTTCATTTTTGAATTTCTCACCCCCAAATTAGCTAGGGGTGAAAGTTTAGTAAAATTTGGAGATCATTTAGACCATAATTCAAGTTAAATTAAAATAATCTAATTGCACTCTAGGGTTTCCAACAATTTAGATTTGCAAATATACTCATTTACCCGATTAAATGGTCAGGATCCGCTGTGCGGACCGCAGGAGATCTACTGTGGAGTTCGAGTCATACGACAGTGGTGCTCCCGCTAATCTCACCATCGCGCCTTTAGATCCCACGGCTAGGATTTAATCCCGCGGGATCACAGATCTGTCGTTGGATTCATCCTTCGGATCATACGGCTCGAATCAAATAGAATCCGGCCATTAGGATCCGGATGATCAGGACCGTAGCGCCTTCTCCCTTGATCAATCAGACGACTGTCATGGATCTCACACTGTGGATCTTCATCTTCATCTCACCAGTGCCCAACAGAAAGAATCATGAGGATTTCCTGATAGCCAGGCTTGTCCCCCTCTACTCTCTCCACCTCATTGCCATTGGGAATCTTCCCTCAATGGCATATCAGCCTAATTGGGCCCCGTGGCCTAGTATGTTCCTAATAGGAAATTGGGGTTTGACCATAGCCTGAGCTCTCGGGCCACCCTTAGCCTGAGCCAACCCCACTGGATGCTTCCTTATTCCCTATTGAGGCTATAAATAGCCTTAGCCTTGCACCCTTGGATCTTTTGCTATTTAATTGATCTTAGTTAAAGCTCTCCCTCCTGATCCTCCATTATTGTCCATTTGAGCTTTCCCAGGCATCCTAGGCATGCATACAATTGATAAAGGTGTTTTTTTGGTGTCTAGAAAGCCTAAGAGTCTCTAGGGAAGCAAGCTAAGCCCCTGCATTATGGTCAACCAATTCAAGTCGCCTAGAACCAGGTACCCTCTCCTTCTGAATTGAGCTACTGAAGTTCAATTCTTCCTCTCGGCTATTTCATTCGACGCTTCTATGGTAGTCAAGTGTATCTAGAATGATTGCAAGCTCTGGGGTGGATCCAATCCATCAAATCGATCGATTGGGTCAATCCCTCTCATGCTCATTGGGTTTGAGTAAGGATCCATTGATCGGCACTTCAGAACCAAAGGCCAGAGGACTTTGATCCGCCTCACCTCCCTGAAGGTGTCAGGATCGATTCCTAGGTTAATCATGGCCACTGTGAGGAGAATTAAGTCCCCATAGTAGCTCAAGCTTAGGAGCTCTCGGGTGAGTAAGGTCAGGGCGAACCTGTGGGGCCCCGTACTTTGCCGCGGCGATGCAAATACTGATATTTACATAATCGCGGGGAGTACGGTGCTCCATCTATGGAAAATCCCCAACTTAAGTAAAGTCAGGTAGGACCCAACCTGTCTTAAGCCAAGGACTTATCACTTGGAACTGTGAACATACATCAATACAAATCAAAGTAGCGGAAGCAAGAAATAGTATAATATAACATCCACATCACAACATAGTATAAGAGAGTAAGAGAATTAGTAACTCAGATTAAATACATAAAAGTAAATACATCCAGAATTTAATTATTACAAATTGAATTTAAATGAAAGTAAAGATCTCTCAAAACCTCACCGTAAGAAAGTAAATCTAACTAAATAGCAGTAGCAAGGTTCTCCTTCTGCAACGGCTCCTCTCCTGCAGTACTGCCTATGAACAGCTCCAAAACTGATATTTGTCAGTATCACAAATGTTAGGGCCCCAGCCAACAAAAGAAAAATATTACTGTTAGACAATTGTCTAAGTACATTTTTGGCTATTTAAGTGAACTGAATATTTAAGATATCACATTTAAAGGTTTTAAACATGCAAGTATTATAAGGTTCTATAAGCTACAAAGAATAGGGTAGCTATAACTAATCATATATAGCTAATCAACAAGTATGTAAGAATAACGTATAAAGCAGCAATTAAAAAATGGGAGGCTAAGAGAAACATAACTGCAACTACTGAAATAAATCTGATCCTAATGTGCTTATGATCACATGGATACATGCTGAGTATATAAAGAACACAAGTGCTAAAATAAACATACAATTCTAGCATCCTAAATATGCTAATATTTAATACTAAATAGTAAGAGTATTTATACAAGCATGTAGATTAATATGAAAAAGACCACTGAGGCATGTGGCAAAATAAGCTAAGTACATGAATGAGCAAAAGTAAAGCCATTGAGACATGTGGCAAAGCAAGTAGAGCACTAAAAGAAAGGCAACTAAAGCATGTGGCAAAGTGAAACAAATACTAAAAACTAAACTGTAATAGAAGTGAGCCAAAGACATTATACTGCCATGACAAAAATAGGCCATACAGGACCTGGGAACTGAAAGTTCAACATGTATCCATCCTAGGCATCCGCAGAGCTAGGTCCGAGTTGAACTTATAGAATAAGACATATATCCATCTTAGACATCCGCAGAGCTAGGTCCAAGTCTATTCTATAGTAAAACTAGAAATGAAGGGGCAGACTAAGCTAAGACATACTCTACTAAATGAAAGCACTGAAAGAACTGTATGAATGCTATGCTTCTCAAATACTAACTTAGGATGTATCTTCCATATCCTAAGTTTACTTATTATGCTCAAGGAATGATGCTCAATATTCAAGGGTGCAAGGCAATCAAAGTCAAGTAAGCAAGAGACTCAATCTAAACTTATATGATATCTATTGTTATCTAATTTATCCAACTAACTATTCTACGATGATACAAGTTTAGGATCTCCAATATCCAGCTATCGAGTATAATCCCAGATTCATGACCATAATGTTAACATTAGAACTTAACAAGTACTATTTCATAATCATATGACAACTTTAAGGGTTAAAGTAAATAAATTAACGACTTAATTATTATTATTTTCCTTTCTTAACCCAAATCTTGATTACGTAAATCAAGATTAAGGATTCTGGACTTAAACCATATCTTGGTGTTCAAATCTTGAATCCTAGTGTCCTAATAAGGATCTAGGGCTCACAATCAAACATAATCTAAATGAGCAATACCTTATGAGCTGAAGGATTTAGGAACTAAGATCTTAATTGAAAGATCACTCTACTGGTTATAAGATAAAATAATCAATTAAGTACTAAGAATCTAAGATATATATTCAATCTTTAGGATAATTACATTATTCTATAGATTGAATTAATCCTACACCCACAAGGAAGATTTCAAAAGGATTAAATAGTTAATCAAGTAAGGAATTCCAAATGAAGGTAATTCAATCCAATAAGAAGATCTGTCTAGAGTCTAAGATCTAAGATTTAATCACTTTAGATTTTAGCTAATATTTAGACTTAGGATTTTACAGGAGCTTTACTTTTACTTTCCTTAAGACTATAATCCATGAATAAACCTTAGCAAGATAAATAGGATTAGAAACTTCAACTTTAATATTGATAAAGCTAAGGCTTTTATGAAGGATCTTAAGATCTTAAGAGCTTACTTAAGGATTTTAAGGTTTAAACACTAGGATTCAATTCTGAGATGGTACAACTTAGCACTTGATGTTAATTCATTTCATTACTGATTATAATTACTTTACTTGAGAATTCTAAGGTTTAAGGGTACTTAAACACGTTTTGGTCAAAAATGACCAAAATACCCCTCTTAAGGCTAAAAGTGGGATTTTAGGATTTAATCATCCAAATTGATTCAAATTAAGTTTAATGAGCTTCATATTGATAAATGAAGTAGGATACACACTTATCTTAGGTTTTGGTAACCTAATTAGCCTAATTAGCACTAATCACCTTTTTAAGCCAATTAAGGTGCTTAAGGAAATTTGGGCATACTAGAATGATCTAAACATGTTTAAAGGCTCTACTATACTTAATGAAGCATTAGGAACTAGATTTATCAAAATTAGAAGTTAATCTAAGGCTTAAGTCACTAATCCCAAATTAGGGTAATTAAGGAGTGATTAATAAAATTAAGGTTCTAAATTACTTTTAATGGTCTATATAGGTTCTCTATGGTCTCATGAGCAATCAGAGACCTTAATCAATATTTTTGGATATTAAATGAATTTAATATGATTTAAATAAGAATAGAGAAAGATTAGGCAATTATTTTAAATCTAACTATTGGATCCTTGATTTTATTTTATATTATTATTCTTTGCATTTTTTTGATAAAAATGGTATATTGGATCAAATCATTTAGATAAGTATAATTAAAGTTATTTAAATAATTTATTCTGTATTTTTATTTAAATTAAAACTATATGATTTGATTTTCCAAATTAATTTCCTTATGGAACTAATTCGAAAAATCCTTTATTAAATCACCGGCCCGAAATGCAAAATGCGCGGGTCAGGAGAGGCTCAATTCGAAACTGTGGATCATTTTCTGCACCGAAAGGGGCCCGACAAAAGCGACCTAGGCTAGCTTCCATCGTCAAATTCTCCTCCTCTAGATCATCCCACGCCTTAATCTTGATGGCTACACCTTCAGCAACACTAGACACGTCGATGGAGCTAAAAAGCTCCATCTGGGATTGTAACAACCCTAGTTGTTACCTTAGCTAAAATAGATTTAATTAAGTCAAACCAAGCTTTGATTTTGATTCCATTAGACTCAATGGGTCATTTAAACTTAACCCGAGAGATTAGAAATCAATCGGAGCTAAATTGGAAATATTGGTATTTTTGGTTATTCTTAAGCCCTGGAAAATACCTAAATTAAATTGATCTCCAAATTAAAATCTGATTTCATTTTTGAATTACCCACTCCCAAATTAGCTAAGGGTGAAATTTTAGGAATTTTTGGAGGTCATTTAGGATATTTTGGATTTAATTTAAATTAGTTTAATTGCAAATTAGGGTTCTAACCAATCCCTAATTATATTTATATCACTTTTCCAATGGTCGACTGATCCCAAACCGCGAGTGCCATCCGAGTCGTCCATTCCACAGATCTGATCTAATGGCCGCACTTTCAATCTAGACCCGTCTCATCTCAACCGTTCTGCAATTTTGAGAACCTAATCCGATGGCATCTAGTTATCCACCATAAGTAACCTCGATCAACTGTTAGATCACCCAATCTGATCCAACGGCTGACCTCTTATCCGTGTTCGTTCGTTAAGTGTCACGAGATCAGGGCCGTCCCGCTTTGATGGATGATCAATCAGACGGCCTAGAACACCCATAGCACTATGGATCATCCCCTTCCTTTCGCCCGTCGCTTGCTGGCCCCCCTCCCCCCGACAGCCATATTCCCTGCCAGCCCCCGTGGCAGTATGGAAAGGTGACAAAATTCCTCTCCTACCTTCAGCGCGACCTCCTACCGGCAGTGGCTTCCCAGAATTGCCCTTAGGATGAGCCTCCCCTTTGGCCTGAGCCATGCCATGGTTCTTGAGCCATGGTATCCACCCCTAGGGTCTCCTCCTGCCTATAAATACCCCTAGAGATTCACAGTGAGTCCCTTTGCTCATTGTGAACCCTCAATTCCCTAGCTGAAGCTCCCTGAGCTCCCCTCTCTCTCTCGGCATTTCCCGGCATTTCCCAAAGCTTAGAACCGCTGATAGAGGGCCTGTCTGGTGTTCAGACCCCCTGTGAACTTGCATTGCTGGTCTGGTGAGCTCAGAAGCATCTCAATTCTCCTCAGTCGAGTCTGCAACCTCATCTTCAGGTACAGCTCTCTCCCTCTGAACTCAGAGAGTTTAGTTTCCATTTTGTCCTCTGGATGAGCCTCTAGATGTCTTATAGATTGCCTTAGCCACTTAAGAAACCCAATGTGATTGCTCCTAAGGTCTAGGCTAGGCTACCTTGATTGATCCTTCGTTTGGTTCGCACCGTGAGCTCGTAGCAGAGCTCGAGTAAGGATCCACCGATCCAAGTCACCCCGAAGCTTGTGGCCAGAGGGCTCCAATCCACCTCACCACCAGGATGGTGTAGGGATTGAGCTCTGGCCAAGTGGTCATCTCTGTGAGGAGAGTTTACTTCTCACAGTAAACCCTAAAAGCTTTGGGTAAGGCCGAATTCACCAAGTAGCCATCCGACGATTCAGTGCATCCCAGAGAGGGATTAAGGGTGGGATCGATGCGTCTCTACTCCAGGATCATGTAGGGATCGAGTTAAGCCACAACCATCGCCTGGGTGTCGAGAATTTTAGTGCTGAAGCTCGGCTAGGATGGAGTCAGTCGAGAGGAAGGAGATGAAGTCACGGGTCGGGCTGACCCATGACCCGCGCCTTTTGGATTTGGGCCGGCTAATATTAAATCAGATTTTCTGAATTAATTTTCTTAAGGAAATTAATTCAGAAAATAAATCCTATGATTTCTATTTAAATAAAAATACATTAGAAATTATTTAAATAACTTTAGTTATACTAATCCAAATGGTATGATCCAATATAGCATTTAAATCAGAAAATTGCAAGGAATCTAAATATAAAACAAAATCACAGATCTAATGGTTGGATTTAAAATAATTGTTTAATCCTTTTCTATTCTAAATTAAATCATTTTAAATTCATTAAGCATTCAATTATGAAAATTAATAGCTCTGATTGCTCATATGACCCTAGAGAATAATTGTGGACCCTTAAAACTATTTGGAATATTTAATTCTCTTAATCACTCGTTAATTACCCTAATTAAGGATTACTGAATTAAACTCCAATTAAGCCTCTGATTTTGTTAAGTTTGATTCCTAATGCTACTATAAGTATAGTGGAACCTATGAATAAGGTTGGATTGCCCTAGAATGCTCTAGATTCCTTAATCACCTTAATTAGCTTAAATAAGTGATTAGTGCTAATTATACTAATTAGGTTACCAAAACCTAATATAAGTGTATTTCTGACTTCATTAACCATTGTAGAACTCATTAAAATAGATTAGAATCAATTTGGATAATTGAATCCTAAAATCCCAACTTTAGCCTTAAGAGGGGCATTTTGGTCATTTAGACCAAAATGTGTTTAAGTGCCCCTTAAACCTTGGAAAATCTAGTAAAATATCCTTACTCAAATCATTAATACTTTTCTGAACCCTTAGATTAATGATATTAACATTGAGTAAAAGAATTCTTAAATTGATCTTAATTAAGATATATAGATCTTAAGTGATCATGAAGGGGATCACTTTGCCTTAGTAATGGAATCTAATAATCTCAAATGCTGAATCTTAATTTAATAAGATCAATTAAGTTAGTTTATCAGCTTAAATTCTAAAAGAAACACCTTTGGAAAATCCTAAATTGAAAACCTAGCTTAAGTATAAAGTGATCAAGCATCATATCTTAAATCTTAGTCCTAAGACTTTAGAAATTCCTTAAGTGATTTATTGTTTAACTCTTTTGAAGCCTTACATGTGGGTAGAGTGTTGATTCAGTCAATAGGATAATGGAATTATCCTAAAAATTGAATATAGATCTTAGATTCTCAAGTTCTTGATTGATTATTTTGTCTTATAATCAGTAGAATGACCCTTCACTAAGTTCTTAGCTCTTAGATCCTTCAACTTATAGGATTCCTTATCTTTAGATTGGGTATTAAGGATGAACCCTAGATCCTTATTAGGAAAGCACCTTGGATTCAAGATTTGAACACCAAAGTGGAGTTTAAATCCAAAATCCTTTAATCTTGTTTTACTTAATCAAGATTGGGTAAGTGAGAAAAATATTAATAATTAGGCCGTTGATTCATTTATTTAAATCTTATAGTCATCTCATGATTATGAATTAAAACTTGTTAAGTTCTAATATTAACTTTAAGATCATAAATCTGAGATTATACTCAGTAGCTGGATATTGGAGATCCTAAACTTGTATCTTCTCAGAATAGTTAGCTGGATAAATTAAACAACAACAAATATCACATAAGTCTAGATTGAGTCTCTTGCTTACCTTGAATTGATTACTCTGCACACCTTGAATATTGAGCCTTGTTCCTTGAGCATAATAGGAGAACTTAGGATATGTATGATACATCCTAAGCTAGTGTTTGAAAAGCATAGCATTCATCTAGTTCTTTCAATGCTTTCAGTAGTAGAGTATATCCTAGTATAGTCTGCCTCTTCAGTTCTAGTATTCTTATAGAATAGACTCAGACCTAGCTTGACAGATGTCTAGGATGGATACATGTTTTATTCTATAAAGTTCAACTCGGACCTAGTTCTTCGGATGTCTAGGATGGACACATGTTGAACTTTCAGTTCAGAGGCCCAGTATGGCATATTTCTAGTATGACAGCACTATGTCTTAAGCTTACTGCTACTATAGTTCAATTTTCAGTTTTTGTTTTGCTTTACCGCATGCTTCAGTGGCCTTATTTACTTTACTTAGCTTGCTTTTCCCACATGCTTCAGTGGCCTTTCTTTTCATAATCATCTTCATGTTGTATGTATGCCCTTATGGATTAGCTATTATATATATTGGCATGTTTAGGATGCTAGAATTGTACATTATTTTCAGCACTTGTATTCTCTTACACTTAGCATGTTTCCATGTGATCATAAGCATGTTAGGATCAGATTTATTTTAATATGCGCAGTCACTTTTACTTTTTAGCCTTACCTTGCTTACTTCGTGTCTTGTATGTTATTTCACATACTTGTTGTTTAACTATAAATGATTAATTTGTAGTTACCCCCATTTCCTTTGTAGCTTGTTGCACCCCATAATTGCTTGTATGTCAAAATAATTAAATATAATATCTTTAAATATTCAGTTTATTTAAATAACCTAAAATGTTCTTAGATAATTGTTTAACTGTAACCTTTTTATTTTGTTGGCTCGGGCCTTGGCATTTGCAATACTGACAAATGTCAGATTCAGACTTATTTGTAGGCAGTGCTGCAGGAGAGGAGCCAGTGCAGGAGGAGGATTGTTCTACTGCAGCTTAGATAGACTTTTCATTTTCTTTCAGTGAGATTGAGAGACTTTTATATTTTCATTTAATACAGTTGTAATAATTAAATTCTGGATATATTTTACTTTCTACACTTGAGCTGAGTTACTATATTTCTTCTACACTTATACTATGTTATGTCTGTGGATGTTATAGTACTTATTTCTTGCTTCAACTACTTTGATCTGTATTGATATATGTTCACATTTTTTCTTCTACCTGGATGATAAGTCCTCAGCTTGAGGCGAGTTGGGTCCTACCTGACTCTACTTAAGTTGGGGGATTTGCCATCCAAATGTTTTGGAGCACCGCACTCCTCGTGGTTATGCTAATATTAGTATTAACTCAACCGCAGGAAAGTACGGGGCCCCACAGGGATGCTTTGAATTACTGGAGTGCTACTTGGCCTGAGCGATTTCTAGGGCTGAGCTATGAGGATTGAATTGTCCTCACAGAGAGAGAGACATGATCAAAGATAAAGCTTGACTGAATAAATCAACTAAGGAGGAGCGATTGAGTGAACTAAAGGGCTTGGCATCTAACTAATTTGACAGAGTGCTATTTGCTAGGATGCTAACGCAAGCCGAACCTGGATTGGTTGATTCAAGCTGAATCGATTGATCAAGGTACAAATGACAATCACTACTTTGATCGCAAATCAATAGCAAAGAATAATCAAGCATTGGAATGGCGCCCAACCATCAGGGAGTGCTAGAGTCTCATAACAGACTGGTAGTGGACCTCCAGATGGTGATTATATTGTCTGGTCTATTGCCAAAGATTGCCAGCACCCTAGCTTTCCACAAAGACTATTAAGGAAGGGCCCTAACACATCATCTAAGGTAAGAGAGAAGGAATCGAGTTAGAGCAACCTCGATAGAAGTACAAGTAGAGGATGTACCTTGAATGCAGTGAAGAGCCAAGATGAGCTGGATTAAGGCTAGGAACAGTAGTAAAACTTCAGGAGATCACAAAAATTCTCAGGGGGGTCTAAACGCTAGACACACACCCTCTATCAATGGTACGCACAGCTACAACTATCAGGGAGCTCCGAGCTAAAGATAGGTGGATACAAGGAAGATGAAGGCAATGCAGCCTGATCACAGAGGGCAAACAGATTTTTCTGTGAAAGCTCCAGGGCTTGTATAGCCAGAGCTTTGGATATGGGGTCTCGGGCATGGCCTTTGTTGGTCGACCTGAGAGATTGGGCATCGGGCCTTGACCCTTGTGGGGAAGACTTTGAAGATCACATCACAATCCATTACAGTTTGAGGAGAAGTGGGGGACAGTATCCCTCTCATATTGCCATTACAGCAGGAGTAGGGTGAGTTCTCGGGGCTTCATCCAGGAATTGAAGATGACACTGAACAGGATCCAGGTGAGCTCAGCCGTCTGATTCAAAGCTGGTGGAGATGGTGGCTTGATGCGATTATAAAATAACAGAACTGTGGGCGACTCCTCATCCGTTGGATTTAAATATCAGATCTAACGGTTTCTAGAAGATCTAGCTGCTAATGATCAACGTCGTTGGATCCTACGCTGAGATTAGCGCAAAGGCATCTATAAGTAGATTATGTTGCGCTGCTGTTGGGACCCATAGCGGATCTGCCGTGGTCTCGACAGTAAATCCCACTGATTTTATTTTAATTAAATAAATTAATTTAAATAATATAAAATCAATTAATTAATATAATAAACTCTAATTAATTCTAAATCCAATTTAGGCTTAAATGAGCTCCAAAAATTCACCTTTAGCTAATTAGGGTATGAGGAATTCAAAAATGAAATCAGATTTTAATTTGAAGATCAATTTAATTTAGATATTTTCCAGGGCTTAAAAATAGCCAAAAATACCAAAATTCTCAATTTAGCTCTGATTGATTTCAAACTTCTAGTATTAAGTTTAAATAACCCATTGAGTCTAGTGGAATCAAAATTAGCACTTAGTTTTGCTTAATTAATCTAAACTTAGCTCTGGTAACAACTAGGGTTGTTACACACTCCCCTATTTAAGAATGATGTTGTCCTCGACATCACTTAGTGAAGAAAGTACTATATGGAGTGAAATATTTAAATAAAATAGATGAAAAGGAAAAGAATAGTACCAGGTCTTGCAAAAAGCTGTGGATATTTATTGCGCATATCCACTTCTTTCTCCCAAGTAGATTCTTCCAACGATCGATTCTTCCACTGGATCTTGACCATAGGAATGGAACGATTTCTTAGTTACTTTTGATCATGAGCTAAGACTTTGATTGGTTCTTCGCCATAAGAAAGATCAGGTTGAATTTCTATTGCTAGAAGTTGAACGAGATGAGATGGGTCTCTGAGACATCTCCTTAATGATGATACATGGAATACGTTGTGGACAGCTGCAAAGTCATCAGGAAGATTCAATCTATAGGCAGATGATCCTACTTTGGCCAAAATCTCAAAAGGTTCAACATAGCGGGGACTGAGTTTCCCTGCTACACCAAATTTATAGACACCTTTCATTGGACTGACTTTTAAATAAGCAGAATCTCCAACATTAAATTATAAGAGGCGATGATGAGTATCATGATATTTGCTCTAACGATCTTGAGCTGAATGAATTCTCTGCTGAATTAATTGGATATTCTTATTAGTTTCTTCAACTAACTTAGACCCCTAAAGTTGAATGCTTCTTGTTTCTGACCAAGCTAGCGGAGTACCGCATTTCCTACCATACAATGCCTCATAAGGAGCCATATTAATACTGGCTTGGAATATGATCTTCCCAAGAACCGGTTAAATTAAGAACACACAGCCTAAGCAAATCTTCCAGAACTTGGTTCACTCTTTCAGTCTGACCATCCGTTTGAGGATGAAAAGCTATACTCATAGCTAGAGTAGTACCAAGACCTTGATGCACAGCTTGCCAAAACTTAGAAGTAAATCTACTATCTCTATCGGATATGATTGATTTCAGAATACCATGCAGTCTGACAATTTCCTTGATGTATAGCTTTGCTAGCTTCTCCATAGAGTCAGTCTGATGGATAGGAAGGAAGTGTGTTGATTTAGTCAAACAATCTACTATAACCCAGATTGCATCGGCACCAGATTTTGCGTGAGGCAATCCCATGATGAAATCCATAAATTAATCGAACCATTTCCATTCAGGAATTTCTAAAGGATGCAGAAGACGACTAGGTCTTTGGTGCTCAGCCTTTACCAAATTGCAGGCATGACACTTAGCTACAAAATCGGCTATATCCTTCTTCATACCGAACCACCAAAACAATTGTTTTAAATCCTGGTACATCTTGGTACTGCCTGGGTGAATGTGATACCTAGAATTATGGCCTTCAATCAACACTTCATGGTGCATAAATTTAGGAATCCACAAACGATTACTTTGATAAATTACGCCGTTGCACATTTGCAATTCATGACGATGACCACTTTCAATATCTGCTTTGAATTCCAGATAATCATTATCTTTAGTTTGTGAAATAGAGACATCTCTGTGGAATGTTAGTTCCACATTGATATTTGCCAGGACATAACTTAGCATATCGCGACTGACTGGAGAAATCTCTAGCTTACAAAAATTTTGTTCTAAAGAACTGGAAGCGATCATGGAAGATAAAGTAGCACAACGACTAAGAGCATCAGCCACTACATTTGCCTTTCCTAGATGATACTGGATACTAAGATCATAATCGCTGATGAGTTCTAACCATCTTCTTTGATGACAATTTAGTTCTCTTTGAGTGAAGATATACTTCAAGCTTTGATGATCAGTGAAGATAGAACATTGAACTCCATATAAATAATGATGCCAAATCTTTAAGGCAAAGATCACAGCGGCAAGTTCAAGATCATGAACTGGATTATTTTTCTCGTGGGGCTTTAACTGTCGAGAGGCGTAAGCGATTATCTTACCCTCTTGCATTAACACACAACCTAGTCCAATTCCAAATGCATCGATGTATACCTTGTAGTTAAAGTCGTCTTTGGGCATAACAAGTACAGGAGCGGTCAAGAGTGTGTCATTCAAGATTTGAAATGCTTCCTCACATTTAGGGCTCCAAATAAATGGAACTGCTTTTTAAGTTAACTTAGTCAAAGGCAAAGTGATCTGGGAAAAGCCCTTCAACAAACTTCATGTAATATCTGGCCAATCCCAAGAAACTTCTTATATCTGTGACTATCTTAGGTTGAATCCAGTCCTGAATAGCACTTACTTTATTTTGAGCTACACGAATACCCTGGGCATTAATGACATGTCCCAAGACTGTAATGGACTTAAGCCAAAACTCACACTTGAAGAACTTGGCATACAATTGATGTTCATGCAGAGCTTTTAATACTTACCTCAGATGTTCTTTATGAGCTTTTAAGGTTCGAGAATAAATGAGGATATCATCGATAAAAACGATTACAAATTTGTCTAAATATGGCTTTTGAACTTGCTGCATCAAATCCATAAAGATTGATGCACATTGGTGAGTCCTAAAGACATCACTAAGAATTCTAAATGACCATATCGAGTACGGAAAGCAGCCTTTCCTACATCATCTTCTTTTACTCGCAATTAATGATATCCAGACTTCAAGTCAATCTTAGAGATTATGATAGCTCCAGATAACTGGTTGAATAAATCATCAATTCTAGGCAATGTGTATTTATTCTTTATGGTGACTTTATTTAGTTCAAGATAATATATGCACATTCGCATAAATCTATCATTCTTCTTTCGTATAGAACGGCCCCAAGGAGACATACTTGTCCTAATAAAGAATTTATTCAAGAGCTCTTGTAACTGTTTGTTGAGTTCTTTAAGTTCCTTAAGCACCATTCTATATGGTGCTTTAGATATAGGCGAGGTACCCAGAGCTAATTCAATAGAGAACTTGACTTCTCTGGAAGGAGGTACACCAGGCACGTATTCTAGGAATACGTCAATGAATTCCTTAACTACTTTACAATCAGATAGAGGGATGCTTTCCTTTGCTTCACCCATCATTGTGGAGCCCCCATACTGACAATAAGGAAGTACGGTGCTCCAACTATGGAAAATCCCCAACTTAAGTAAAGTTAGGTAAACCCAACCTGCCTTAAGCCAAGTACTTGTCACCAAGTGCTATAACATTCATCAATACAAATATCAAAGTGGCGGAAGCAATACAAAATAGAGTAACATCCGCAAGCATACATAGTAGGAAAAGAGAATGCAATATAATAACTCATCATAATGTAGAAATAAAATACATCCAGAATTAATTATTACAAACTGAAGTTTAAAAAGAATAAAAATATCTCTCAATCTCACTAAAATAGAAAGGCAACAGCTAACTAAACAGCAGCAGCATGATCCTCCTTCTGAATCTGCTCCTCTTCTGCGACACTGCCCACGAACACGCCTGAATCTGACATTTGTCGGTATCACAAATGCCAGGGCCCCAGCCAACAAAATAAAAAGGTTATATAGTTAGACAATTGTCTAAGTACATTTTAGGCTATTTAAATGAACTGAATATTGAAAGATATCACATTTAATTATTTTTAATGTGCAAGCAATTATGGGGTGCGACAAGCTATACAAGAAGGGGAATACTATAAACTATCCATTCATAGCAAGCAACATGTATGTGAAATAACATACAAAACACTAAATAAACAAGGTAAAGCTAAAAGCAAAAGTAACTGCAACTACTGAAATAAATATGATCTTAACATGATTATGATCGCAATAAGGCATGCTGAGTATAAAAGAACACAAGTACTGAACATGATAAAATTCTAGCATCTTAAATATGCCATTTATACATATATCTAAGCCATAAGAGTATATATACAACATGCAGATTAATATGAAAAAGAAAGGCCACTGAGACATGTGGCAAAAGCAAAGCAATATATGAAATATAAGGCCACTAAGGCATGTGGCAAAGCGAGCAAATACTGCAAAATAAGTCCACTGAAGCATGTGGCAAAGCAAATCAGAAAACTATACAATTCAGCTAAAGTAACAATAAGCCTAAGACATAGTACTGCCATACCAGCCAATAGGCCATACAGGGCCTCCAATATCCATCAATCAATCCCTAGCCCAGCTATCCAAATATGCTAGGTCTGAGTCTAGACTATATAATACTACTATTGAAGAGGCAGACTAAGCTAGGACATATTCTACTAATTGCAAATAAGACAAAATTGAATGATATACAATTCCAATACTAGCTTAGGATGTATCATCCATATCCTATGTTTTTCCTATTATGCTCAAGGATTAAGGCTCAAAAATCAAGGTAAGTAAAGCAATCTAGTCAAAGTAAGCAAGAGACTCAATCTAGACTCAAGTGATATCTGATGTTATCTAATTACCAAATCTAACTATTCTGAGAAGGTACAAGTTTAGGATCTCCAATATCCAGCTATCGAGTAGAATCTCAGATTTACATCCTTAAAGTTAATATTAGAACTTAACAAGTTCTAATCCAATAATCATGTGACGACTATATAGTTTAAGTAACCAAATCAATGACCTAATTTATTAATATTTTACTCTCTTACCCAAATCTTGACTAAATAAATTAAGATTTAAGAATTTAGAACTTAAACCCTATGTTGAGTTCAAATCCCAAATCCTAGGTAATATCTTAATAAGGATCTAGGGTTCATACTTATTACCCCAAATTAAAGGTAAAGAGTCCTATAAGTTGCAAGATTCAGGAACTAAGAACTTAGTGAAAGGCTATTCTACTGATTATAAGATAAAATAATCAATTAAGAACTTGAGAATCTAAGATCTATATTCAATCTTTAAGATAATTTCATTATCTTATTGATTGAATCATCCTATTCCCACATGGAAGGTTCAAAAGATTAAACAATCAATCATTAAAGAATTTCAATTGGAGGTGGTTTAATTAAAATTGAAGATCTAAGTCTAAGATCTAAGATCTAAAGATCTGAAAAAGTTTGATCAGTTTAGACTTCTAATTAGAGTTTTAGCTTAAGAGTTTCCATTTGTGATTCTCTTTAGAATCTAAGTTCATAATCAACTATAAGGAGCTTATTAAGGTTAAAATTGATAATTCCAAGTATTAGATTAACATTAAACCCATATTGACCTCCTTAGGCTACTTAAGATCTAAGGATCTGATGTTTGATCACTTTTAGACCCTAAGCTAATTTTTGACTTAGACTTTACCAATTACATTTCTTTAAGTTTTAACTCTTAGGTTAACCTTACTGAACTTATTAAGGTGGTATTTACTCATCTCAAGTATTAGATTTAAGGACTGATGCCAAAAGACTCTTTAATGATCACTTAGGATCTAAGTGTCTTAATTAGGGATTAAGTAAAGTTTTCTTGAATTGAAGATCACATTAACCTTAGTATTAGTCTAAGAGTTTAGAGAACACTTCTAATCTACCTTAGGATAGTTTACTAAAATTTCCAAGCTTTAGGGAGCATTTAAACATATTTTGGTCAAAATGACCAAAATGTCCCTCTTAAGGGTAGAATTAGGATTTTAGGGTTTAGTTGCTCAAGTTAGCCTATCTGACTTAATATGATTCAATATGATTAATGAAGTGAGTAACACACTTATTTTAGGTTTTGATGACCTAATTAGTCTTAATTAGCATTAATCACTTAATTAAGTCAGTTAGAGTGATTAGTGAAATTAGGACACTCTAGGGCAATCCAACCTTACACTTAGGTTATAATAGGCTTAATATAATAGTAGGAATAATCCCCACCCAAATCAGAGGCTTAATTAAGGCTTAAGTCACTAATCCTTGATTAGAGTAATTAAGGAGTGATTAGGAAAATTAATTATCCAAAATTACCTTTAAGGGTCTGAATTTGTTTCTTAGGGTTCAAGGAGCAATCATAGCCCTTAATCTCATTAATTGGACAATCAAAAAATTTTATATGATTTAATTAAAAATAGAGAAAGTTTGGCAATTAGTTTTTAATCCAACCATTGGATCTAAGATTTTATTTTATATTTAGATTCCTTGATTTTTCTGATTCAAATGGTATATTAGATCATACCATTTGGATATGTATAACTAAAGTTATTTAATAAATTTATTCTGAATGTTTATTTAAATTAAAACTATAGGGTTTAATTAATTAAATTCGCAATCACCAAAAATGTCATCCAATAATTATTAATTAGGCGCTGCCCAAAATCAGAATCGTGCGGGTCATGGGTCGGCCCGACCCAAAGACCCACGACTTCGTCTTCTTCCTTTCGATGGGTCCCGAGCCCGCTGACTTCGGTTCAGAAATTCTTGGCGCCTAGTTGACGACGGCGGCTCGGCTTGATCCCTACACGTTCCCTAAGCCAAGACGCATCGATAGGACCAAGAACCCCCATCTGGATCCCGCTAGATCGACGGGGTGCTACTCGACCGAGATGCCTTCGATATGGGCGTCTCAGGCCGACTGTGAGGGGAAAATTCTCCTCACAGAGGCCTCGATTCGACCGGGGCTTGATCCCTACACCTTCAGGGTGACTCGATGCGTCGAACCCCCGACCTATCTTAACCTGAGGTGCAGCCAATCGCTGGGTCCTTACTCGGACTCAACCTTTGGCTCGGCTGCTAGCTCGGTCGATTGATATGATCGACTCGAGCTAGCTTAGCCCCAGGCGACAATCACACTGGGTTTCTAGATGGCTAAGGTAACCTAGGCGACAACCAGGGCTCATTCAGAAGGACAGAATGGAAATGAGCTTAAGGGAAATCAATGGCAGAAAGCTGTACCTGGAGTCTGGGTTACGGGCTTGACTGAGGGATGCTGAGGTACTCTGAAGCTCCACAGGGTGTCTGAACACCAAACGGGCCCTCTATCAGTGGTTCTAGCCTTCAGAAATGCCGGGAATTTGCCAAGGAAGGCGAGAGCTCCACGGGGTTCTAGCCATCAACTAAGAGATCACAGTGAGCAAAGGGACTCACTGTGATTCTCTCAGGGTATTTATAGGCCCAAGGGGCTTTGGGGGTGGCTTCCAGAGCTTGGGTTGGGAGGAATGTCTTGGCCCGAGGGGTTCCCTCAATTTCCCGAATTGGGGGTCGACCGGGCCTCAGGCTTGGCTGGGAGTGCTAGGGAGGCTTGGGCAAGGTCACAACGACCTGCCTGATGTGGCAAGGGAGTGGCAGACTGGCGGGAGGACGTGGCAGTATGGGAAATATTTGGCTGTCGGGTGCGAGCTGGGGAGAAAGTCGATCCACAGTCGCGGAGGGCTCCAGGACCGTCTGATGGATCGACAGTTGGCGCGGAACGGCTCTAATCACCCGACATCTAACGTCTGCGCGAGGAGTTGGATCGACCGTCGGATCTGATCCACGGATCGAACGGGTGATCGAGGATACTTAAGACAGATGGGTTAGATGCCGTCGGATCAAATCTCAGAACTGCGGAACGGCTGAGATTAGATGGATCCGTCTATCCGTGCGGGCCGTTGGATCAAGACCGCGGAACAGATGGCCCAGATGGCGCCCACGGTTTGGGAAGGAGCCGACCATTGGAGAAGGGTAGATTTGTAATTTGGAATTGTCTAAAACCCTAATTTGTAATTACACCAATTTAAATTAAATCCAAAATGTGACTAAATGACCTCCAAAAATTCCTAAAATTTCACCCTTAGCTAATTTGGGGGTGAGGAACTCAAAAATGAACTCAAATTTTGATTTGGAGATCGAATTATTTTAGGTATTTTTCAGGGCTTAAAAATAGCCAAAAATACAAGATTTTCCAATTTAGCCCCGATTGATTCCAAACTTTTAGGGTTAGATTTAAATGACCCATTGAGTCTAATGGAATCAAAATTAAGACCTAGTTTAGCTTAAATAATTTAGATCTAACTAGGGTAATAACTTAGGGTTGTTACAATCATAGTGACTAGAAAAGCATCACAACCCTTGCTAATTAATAGTTCAGCTTTAATAACATTTATTAATAATAACTGAGTATTGGTTTTTCCTATAAAGGTTTCAGACTTGCCTTGGGAATAGAGAGTGACCTTCTTTTTCAAGCAATTTATCACAGCATTATTATCACTGAGCTAGTTCATCCCAAGGATGATATCACAGTTTGCTAATGGCATGATAATTAATTCAGAGTGAAACTCTTGACCATTTAATGGAATTTTGACATTGCAAAACTTATGAGCACTTAGTTGGGCTCCAGATGGAAGTCCAACACTCAAATATTTTGCTAAGTTGTACGAGTGTGGTTTAAGAATATTAGAAAAATGCTTAGAAATAAACAAATGACTAGCACCAGTATCAAATAACACATTACAGGGTTGGCCATTAAAATATAGCGTGGCTAATTTATTCAAACGAATCACATTAACAATTGGCAATAATTAAGGTACAGAAATACAAATAATAAAGGAGAAGTTCAGAAATGTGTACCTGAAACCACATTGTTATCTTCTGCGGCTTCCAGAGGCATTAAAGCATAAACTCACGATTGTTTACCTGCTTCCTGGGATAGTTTTAGGATTTAGGAGCTGAGGCCTGTTCTGGAGCAACTTCAGGTGCAGGTGCTGGCATTATTGCCAAATTTGGTTCTCTCTTGTTCAGCAGAGTTGCTCTAAACACTTAGTTCTTTTGAGATGGCTTCATCGAAACTCCATCCACTATTTTTGTATGTGTACAACGATAGAACTTGTGGCCTGGTCGTCCACAATTGTAGCACTTATGGCCGAAGTGGTAACACTTGCCATATTGGTGAGGCCTATTACAGCCTTGAATTGGTTCAACAGGGGGTGCAGCTTCAAGTTGATAGACCTTTGCAAAGTTAGGTTTATGCCTCTTGAAGGTTTCATTCTAGTTAGAAGTTGATTGTGCTTTTTTGCTTGAGATCTTTTTCTGAGTGGTGATGTTCAATTACCTTAGCAGTCTCTACTAGTTCAATGAAGCTAGTCAGGTGAAGTGGAACAATCTGATCTTTTAGTGAATATCGGAGTCCACTGAGAAAGCGATGGCACTTAGCCAATTTGGAGTGGGTAATTTCAAGAGCAAAATGAATCAATCTTCAAAATACCCTTTTGTAGTCAATGACAGAGCAACTTCCTTGAGTCAACCTAAGAATTGTGTTTACAATGATGTTCTATGCAGATAGGGGAATGAATTTAGCTTTGAATGCCTCCACGAATTCATCCCAAGGGATGTCTTCCAATTCATAGTCAACAAACTTTGTATTCCTGGCCTCCTCCCACCAATATTCTACTTCAGCATGACACGGGTGTGTATTGAGATGGACGGCTCCTGAGTTTGGGATCTTTAGACTAATAAGATCCTTCTCTACGGCTTTTAGCCTGTCTGCTGTATCCATTGGTGATAAGTTTCCACCAAAGGTGGAAGGCCTTAGCTTTAAGAAGTTATGGAGAAGGCTATTCATAGAGTGATGTGAAGGAAAAGTATGTTGCAGAATAGGAACAGCAAGAGAAGTAGCAACAGTTGGTACTGGATGATCAGAGATCATCTTTTGCATTACCAGTGCTTGTTGAGCTTGGTTCTCCAACAAGGTTGCCACCATTGCGCACCGATGAGCTATTTCATCAGAAGATCTACTCGAAGTGGCAGCATTCTTGATTGGAGTAGCAGCAGGAGGTGATCCATTATTCATTCCAAGTAAGCAGTACAGATCTAGATTTCTGAATCATTCTAAGGAAGACAGTAATTAAATTTCTAATTAAAAAAACTTTCATTACTTTGGAAATGAATGATTACATAAGATTTAGAAAATGCCAAAAATCACAGTACTACTAAAATTAAGAAATGACAATTACTCTAACTAGAACTCAGATTTCCTTTATGTACTCAGTTCTAAATGCAGCACGAAAATCTTCAAAGATCAATTTCTGACGCTTTCTCTTGCATTTCAGTTCAAGCTTCTTGATGGTATCGTACCACCAGACTCCCGCATAGTCTGGCATTAGATCTGTCACTATGTCAACCCAGAGGGACTCTAGACACTCTATGTGCCTCAAGATTGACTCTACTCCGTTCAACCACTCTTGTGCGTATATGGGAAAGGGAAGCCCTTGGTACGCCGTTTGATGTAGATTTTTGTCCAAGACTAGGATTCCTTTTGTTAAAACTCCTTTGATTTTCCATTTGCTCTCCTATCTCCATTTGAAACTATAACTCCAAGCCAACTCAAAGGTATGTAGATAACAGTCCAAGTCAGACTCTTCATGATGCATTTGATCCTAATAGTAGAATGTACTAGTTTCTTGTTACCTACAAATGACTAGATATTTAGGATATGAGTATTTGAATTCTACATTTTTTTCAGAGAGTTACGATAGTAATATGTTATGGATGTTATATCTTGATGTTTGTACTTCAGAAGAATGGTCCATTACGTAGAATGGAATCACAGATCCCATTCTAACACCTTATCGTGTTCTCTGATACCAACTATGGGGCCTCGTACTTTCCCGCGGTGATGCTAATACTGATAGTAGCATAATCCCAGGGAGTACGGTACTCCAGCTGTGGCAAATCCCCAACTTAAGTAAAGTCAGGTAGGACCCAACCTGCCTTAAGTCAAGGACTTGTCACCTAGAATTGTGAACATACATCAATACAAATCAAAGTGGTAAAAGCAAGAAATAGTATAATATAACATCCACATCACAACATAGTATAAGAGAGTAAAAGAATTAGTAACTCAGATTAAATGCAGAAAACTAAATACATCCAGAGTTTAATTATTACAAACTGAATTTAAATGAAAGTAAAGATCTCTCAAAACCTCACTGCAAGAAAGTAAATCTAACTAAATAGTAGTAGGAAGGTCCTCCTCCTGCATCGGCTCCTCTTATGCAGTACTACCTACGAACAACTCCAAATCTGACATTTGTCGGTATCACAAATGCTAGGGCCCCAGCCAACAAAAGAAAAAGGTTACAGTTAGACAATTATCTAAGTACAGATTAGGCTATTTAAGTGAACTGAATATTTAAGATATCACATTTAAAGGTTTTAAACATGCAAGCATTATAAGGTGCTACAAGCTATAAAGAATGGGGTAGCTATAAACTAATTATTTATAGCTAATCAACAAGTTTGTAAAGATAGCATACAAAGCAGCAATTAAATAAGGGGAGGCTAAAAACAAAATGACTGCAACTATTGAAATAAATCTGATCCTAATGTGCTTATGTTCACATGGATATATGCTGAGTATATAAAGAACACAAGTGCTGAAATAAACATACAATTTTAACATCCTAAACATGCTAATTTTTAATACTAAATAATAAGAGTATTTATACAAGCATGTAGATTAATATGAAAAAGACCACTGAGGCCTGTGGCAAAATAAGCTAAGTACATGAATGAGCAAAAGTAAATCCACTAAGACATGTGGCAAAGAAAGTCAAGCACTAAGAGAAAGGCCACTGAAGTATGTGGCAAAGCGAAACAAAGACTAAAAATTGAACTAAAGTAGAAGTGAGCCTAAGACATTATACTGCCATGACAGAAATAGGCCATACAGGACCTCTGAACAAAAAGTTCAACATGTATCCATCCTAGGCATCTGCAGAGCTAGGTCTGAGTTGACTTATAGAATAAACATGTATCCATCTTAGACATCTGCAGAGCTAGGTCTAAGTCTATTCTATAACAAAACTAAAACTGAAGGGGCAGACTAAGCTAGGACATACTCTACAAATAGAAAGCACAGAAAGAATTGAATGAATGCTATGCTTCTCAAATACTAACTTAGGATGTATCTTCCATATTCTAAGTTTACCTATTATGCTGAAGGAATGAGGCTCAATATTCAAGGGTGCAATGCAATCAAAGTTAAGTAAGCAAGAGACTCAATCTAAACTTATGTGATATCTGTTGTTGTCTAATTTATCGAAGTAACTATTCTGAGAAGATACAAGTTTATGATCTCCAATATCCATCTATCGAGTATAATCCCAGATTCACGACCTTAATGTTAACATTAGAACTTAACAAGTTCTAATTCATAATCATATGACGACTATAAGGATTAAAGTAAGTAAATCAACAACTTTATTATTATTATTTTCCTCTCTTAACCCAAATTTTGATTACGTAAATGAAGATTAAGGATTCTGGACTTAAACTCCATCTTTGTGTTCAAATCTTGAATCCAATGTAATGTCCTAATAATGATCTAGGGTTCACACTCAAACATAATCTAAATGAGCAATACCTTATAAGCTGAAGGACTTAGAAACTAAGATCTTAATTGAAAGGTCACTCTACTGGCTATAAGATAAAATAATCAATTAAGAACTAAGAATCTAAGATCTATATTCAATATTTAGAATAATTACATTATTCTATAGATTAAATTAATCCCATACCCCTCAAGGAAGGTTTCAAAAGGTTTTAATAGTTAATCAAGTAAGGAATTCCAAATGAAGGTAATTCAATCCAATTAGAAGATCTAAGTCTAGAGTCTATGATCTAGACTTAAACACTTTAGACTTAAGCTAAGATTTAGATTTAGGGTTTTATAGGAGATTTACTTTTACTTTCCTTAAGACTATAATTCATGAATAAAACCTTAGTAAGATAACTAGGATTTGAAACTTCAACTTTAATATTAATAAAGCTAAGGCTTTTATGAAGGATCTTAAGATCTTAAGAGCTTACTTAAGGATTTTAAGGTTCAAACACTAGGATTCAATTCTGATATGGTGCAACTTAGCACTTGATGTTAATTCATTTATTTACTGATTATAATTACTTTACTTGAGAATCCTAAGATTTAAGGGTACTTAAACACATTTTGGTCAAAACTAACCAAAATACCCCTCTTAAGGCTATAAGTGGGATTTTAGGATTTAATCATCCAAATTAATTCAAATCTATTTTAATGAGATTCATACTGATAAATGAAGTAGGATACACACTTATCTTAGGTTTTGGTAACCTAATTAGCACTAAATACCTTTTTAAGCCAATTAAGGTGCTTAAAGAAATTTGGGCATACTAGAATGATCCAAACATGTTTAAAGGCTCTACTATACTTAATGAAGCATTAGAAACTAGGTTTACCAAAATTAGAGGTTAATCTAAGGCTTAATTTAGTAATCCTAAATTTGGGTAATTAAGGAGTGATTAATAAAATTAATGTTCATAAATTATTTATTATGGTCTACATATGTTTTCTATGGTCTCTTGAGCAATCAGAGACCTTAATCAATATTTTTGGATATTAAATAAATTTAATATGATTTAAATAAGAATAGAGAAAGATTATGTAGTTATTTTAAATCTAATCATTGGATCCTTGATTTTATTTTATATTCCTATTTCTTGCATTTTTTTGATTAAAATGATGTATTGGATCATACTATTTGGGCAAGTATAATTAAAGTTATTTAAATAATTTATTCTGTATTTTTATTTAAATTAAAACCATATGATTTGATTTTCCAAATTAATTTCCTGAAAAATCCTTTATTAAATCACTGGCCTGAAACGTAAAACGTGCTGGTCATGAGAGGCCCAACCCAAAATTGTGGATCGTCTTCTACGCCAAAAGGGGCCCGATAGAAGCGGCCTAGGCTAGCTTCCATCGTCGAATTCTCCTCCTCCATATCATCCCATGCCATGATCTTGATGGCTACACCTTCAGCAACACCAGATGCATCGATCGAGCTAAAAAGCCCCGTCTGGGATGCTCCGGATTACTGGAGTGCTACTCGGCTTGAACAAATTCTAGGGCTGAGCTGTGAGGATCAAATTGCCCTCACAGAGTGAGAGACATGATCAAAGCTATAGCTCGACTCAATAAATCAACTAAGACGGAGCGATTGAGTGAACTAAAGGGCTTGGCATCTTACTAATTTGACGGAGTGCTATTTGCTAGGATGCTAATGCGAGCCGAACCTGGATTGGTTGATTCGAGCTAAATTGATCGATCAAGGTACAAATGACAATGACTACTTCGATCGCAAATCAACAACAAAGACTGATCAAGCATTAGAATGACCCCCAACCATCAGGGAGTGCTAGAATCTTAGAATAGACTGGCAGTGGACCTCCAAATGGTGACTATACTGTCTGGTCCATTGCTAGAGATTGTCAGCATCCCAGCTGTCCACAGAGATTATTAAGGAAAGGGCCCTAATACATCATTTAAGGTAAGAGAGAAGGAATAGAGCTAGAGCTAACTCGACAGAAGTATAGGTAGAGGTTGTACCTTGAATGCAGTGAAGAGCTGAGATGAGCTAAATTATGGCTAGGATCAGGCGTGAAACTTCAGGAGATCGCAAAAAGTTCTTAGGGGGGTCTGAACACCAGACACACACCCTCTATCAGTTGTACGCACAGCTACAACCATCGGGGAGCTCCAAGCGAAAGATGGGTGGAGACAGGGAAGATGAAGGCAATGCATCCTAATCACAGAGGGGAAACAGATTTTTCTGTGAAAGCTCCAGGGCTTGTATAGCCAGAGCTTTGGATATGGGGTCTCGGGCATGGCCTTTGTTGGTCGACCCAAGAGATTGGATGTCGGGCCTTGACCCTTAAGGAGTAGACCCGAGAGATTGCATCACAATTTGTTATGATTTGAGGAGAGGTGGGGGATAGTATCCCTCTTGTACTGCCACTGCAGCAGGAACGGGGCGAGTTGTCGGGGCTTCATCCAAGAATTGTGGATGGCGCTGAACAGGATCCAGGTGAGCTCAGTCGTCTGATTCAAAGCTGATGGAGATGGATGGCTTGATGCGATTCTAAAATAACAGAACTGCGGGCGACTCCTCATCCATTGGATTAAAATATTGGATCTAACGATTGCTAGAAGATCTATGTGCTGATGATCAGCTCCGCTGGATCCTACGCCGAGATTAGCGTAAAGGCATCTATAGGCCGATTATGCTGCCCCGCTGTGGAGACCCCGCAGCGGATCTGCCGCGGTCCCGACAGCAAATCCCGCTAATTTTATTTTAATTAAATAAATTAATTTAAATAATATAAAATCAATTAATTAATATAATAAACTCTAATTAATTCTAAATCTAATTTAGGCTTAAATGAGCTCCAAAAGTTCCAAAAAATTCACCCTTAGCTAATTAGGGTATGAGAAATTCAAAAACAAAATCAGATTTTAATTTGGAGATCAATTTAGTTTAGGTATTTTCCAGAGCTTAAAATAGTCAAAAAATACCAAAATTCTCAATTTAGCTCCAATTAATTTCAAACTTCTAGGATTAGGTTTAAATGACACATTGAGTCTAATGGAATCAAAATTAGTAGTTAGTTTAGCTTAATTAATCTAAACTTAGCTATGGTAACAATAAGGGTTATTATAGAACCAAACCTCCTCATCGGGGACTTCTAGTTTCATTCGGTATGTTATGGTTCGGGGATAAATTTGCGATTGACCCGAAGACATGGTGTGCACTCTAGGTATAGAATTTTGCTGATTATGGTTTCCCTAATTGGTCTCTATCAAGAGGGATCGATGAGGGGACGATGGCACTGTGCGGGTCGAGTTAGCCCGTGACCCGTGCTATGCGGTAATGCCGGGTTTCCCGAGCCCCGGTTGACCCGCGCGTTTTGGATATCGGGCATAACCCATTTTAATAAATCCAATTAATTGGACTTATTTTTCTTAATAAAAATAATCCAATTAATCTAATCATAGGAAAATTTAATTAGAAAGAATACAGAATAAATTATTTGAATAACTTTTAATCCACTAGTCCAAATCTCATAATATTATATGCCAAATTGATCAAAAAAATGTGAGAAACAAGAATATAAAATAATATTGCATTTTTAATTGTTAGATTTTTTTATTTAGCCTAATTTCTTTATATTTTAATTAAGGTTGACTAGCATGTACACTTAGCAAAATTGTATGATTTAGGTGCCATTGTGTTCCTTATGCCTTGTAGAATGCATGTGCTAGGTGGATAAATTTTATGATTAATGTATTCTTAATTATGTTCTAATCTTATAAATACATGATTAGTAAAAATTAGGGTTTCTGATTATTCAAATTTAGTAAACTCAGTCTTTAATTATTCATATGAATAAGTAGAATGTAAATGCCAAGTTTCATGAATTTCTAATTGTGGGATTTGTGATTATGTGCTAATCCATTTGCATTTACTTAGGGTTTGATTAGCACTAATTACTTTCTATTTTATGCAAATTTTTGTTATTTTTCTTTCATAACATTAGTATAAATGTAATTAACGTCTCATGTGTGACTTGAACACTTGATTTAACTAAATTGATTAAAATGGTATTAATCCCTAATTAATCTTAAGAATCTTAAGATCTTGATCAAGTGATTAATACTTGGTCTAGATCTGAGATTGCCACCAATAATATACCAATGATACACCAGTAATACACCAATAATACACAAATAATACATTGATTTGTCATTAATTTATAAATAACTATTAATCATAATTGGGTAAGAATAGGGGTTAAACCCTAACCTATTTGATTAAAACTTGAACCCTTAATCAATTAATAAATTAACCTGATTGAAAGATAATTTAACTAATATGATTCCAATAATGCATCTGATTTTGTAATTAATCTTAAATCATTGAATTAGAAGTGCTAAGGTTAATAAAGAACTAATGTGATTGAAACATCTGAATTTAAGCTTAAGATCCCTAATTTTCTCTTATATAAGACTCTTAATATGAGACTAATAATAAAACTATAGTGATTTACAAAATGATCTAATCTTAATAATATTTTTGGTTTTATCCTATGATTGTAGTATAACATGTAATTAGATGGGTCTAACCATCTGATCTGATTAAAATTAATCCAAGCTTAATAAGTGAACCTTATGAATTTAGTATATTTGTTAGAGTTGTGAGACCTTGATGATCTTGCTATAGTAGTATTTTGTACTATCTGAAGGTCTATTAAATGTTAATATATTGAGCTAGAAATATCTTTTGTTGAACCTTGAGGTAGGAAATTATATGAGTTTCCCTTGGCCTTAGAAGTTGATCTTAAACCTTATAGTAGACTTCACCTAAGACATTAGTATGAGATTTCTCTCATGTGGTAGTAACCTATATTGAGTGACCTATTGGTCACATCCTTAGATCCTTGTGTAGGATTCACCCAAATAGAGTCAGGATGCATAGCTTTGATGAATTCTTGGTGGTTAAATAGAATTGTCTGAACTCAGAACGTTAGTTGGTTATGAGTATGCATATCCATAGTGCTGAGTCACTTTAGAAATATTCATGTTTGGATGAGTCACTCCAATGTGGACTTATGATCAGGGGCTATCCTGAGGGATTAGACGAATACAGTCCCATTAGAGTAAATCCTCCAAACCTAAGAGTTTGAACTAGATCCTTAGTTTGGGGAAGAATAACTGTAACAGGGTTCTACCTTCTATATACATTCTATTGGGAAATGCTTCAATAAGTGCAGTTATAAACAAACTAATTATTAAATTCACCTCTCTTAGAAATATACAACCATGTGTATGCAACCTTTCCAACTGATGATTTCAAGTAAAACTCTAAGTTAAAGAAACTAATTATTGGAATTAGAACTATGAGTCAGAATCCATTTAGATGGATTCTGCACAATACAGACATTTGATTCATTATCTGATTTTAAGGTATTTTCTAGATTTTTAGATTTTAATATATGTAGTGTAGAGACATGAGCATGAACATAAGAATGATGTATAAGCATCAGTGATGATTTATGGGTTACGAAATATTATATACATCAACAGGGCAAATTCAAGATGCAACGGCATCACAGCAAACCATATTTCCCAATAGAATGTATATAGACATTGGACCGTACGACTCATTCTAGTTCAATGATATTTAGGTTGCATATAAATGTCATATAGTATTGTAGTATATATAGTTGAATGACTTCAGTAGTATACATCATAGTTTTACATGTTATTTACTTAGTTTCACATCATATACTGATCTTATTCGTTTTCAGCATTTAATATACTATTGTTTTATTATTTTCCCTACTTTTAATTTTGCACAATTTTATTTTCAGTGATTTAGTTACTTTTACAATTTTATTGCAGCTCTATTTTACATTTTTTAAATGTTATGTAAATATTTAGAATTATTTAGATTAGTTTTGATATGTTAGACTTATTGTTTAACATGTGGTACTTTTGGGATTTGACAATTTGCTAGATCCTAACCAGCTTGTTGAGCCAGGCCAGGAGGACTCTCAGGAGATTCATGAGGAGTTTGTGGAGCCTTAGTGGACCCTCGTTCAGCTTTACTATTTTTATTTTAGTTCAATATTTAGACTTTATTTCAATATTATTTCCGTAAACCGTTTCTAATAATTTATGGATATATTTTCTTTTCTTTTCTGAGATGAATGTTTAATTCAGTTTCTGGGATAAATATTTTTGGATGTATGCTTAGCTTCTGCACTCTATTTATATATTATTTATACTTTGTATTGTGAAGTGATTCGGTATACTGGAAATACTGATATTATTATACATCTATTGGATTCCTCATCTTACTTTCATAATCCAATGTATGTATTAGACTAATGCTTAAGATAAGCACTACTCTTATCTAAAGTATTAGCTCTCAACCCTTCTCATGGTTGAGTCAACAGCCTTCAGTGGTTTAGTTACAGCTATTCGGGGAGATGGGCTATGCCTTCACGAGTAGCGCACCACTCCACCACCGATTGATTACCCCTTTTGCGCACGAAAACGGGGCAGGGCGCTACAAAAACTATGTGGCATTTCAGTCAAAAGCAAACAATACCTTGGTGCTTAAGAGTTTGTGCTATTACACTTAGGGTACTAATGATGACAATAAGTATTAGCCCTAATTAGAGTCTTAACTCTCCAACCAAGGTTAGACTAACATAAAGTCAACCTTTATTGGATCTAAGTTAATCTAACCTATCACTTAAGCTTAGCGACATATTAGACAGTAAGGGTAAAGGTCTAAGCCTTTAGGATTATCTTAACCTAATCCTAAGGGCAAAACAATCACTTTTATGGTATGAAAGCTATTTTGGATCAAATAGATTCAAAGCAAAAAATTTAAGCATGCTCTAGAGGTCTGCACATCCTAATGAATGGATTGATAGAAAGAACATTTAATTTGTAGTTCTCTGGCTCATTAATTTAATTGATTATCCTAATGAATAATTAAAGTATAAGTAACTAAATTAATCATAAAATTTGATAATTAATAGTGCATTAGGGTTTCTTTATGTCTAATGAATATTTTAAGACTACCTTTAGAAAACTTAGATCTCAAATAAGCAAGTTATGTCCTAAACTATTTCTAGGTTAATTATCACAGAATTAGACAAAGCATTCACAGAATTCTAAATATTATAACAAATTAATGTTTTAAATATTTTTTTGATCAAAATGCTATATAAGTTTGCTAAAATTGGATAATAGATGACTTAAAATTATCAAGCCCTAAACTCCATATATTCTTATATAGTTTGGACTTTATGATTTAAGAAAATCAAATAACATTATTCCATTTTAGGGTTTGGTTTCCTTTGGGTCAACCATGACCCAATGGGATGGCCCAATGCAAAACCGTGCAGGTTGACTCGATGACCCTACACTGTTGAATAATGCTAGCCTCGAGTCGGCCTGACCCTCTCTGTTCTCCTTCGTCCCGATGCGAATGGAGGAGGAATGAGATGCAAAGATTTAGGGTTTTGAAGAAGTCCTAATTCCTTGCTAACTAGTGCATTAATTCTACCATGTAATGATTTAAAATTAAGCTACTTTTAAACCCTACACAAAGAACCTTAAAGCTCTATCCAAGGTGTTCTAGCTTAGCTATACCTCAATCGTCTACATCAGGTCCTAAGGTTTACTGTGGAGGGAAAATCCTCCCTTCATAGTTGAACCCACGAACATCAGTTATTCTCATCATGCTCCTTGGATCAAGGTCGACCCAAGGAACATCCTTGTTTGATGGAAAGCCACTGGGATCGTCGATTAGCCAATGAGGCTTAGGCACTGTACCCCACTATACAAGTCCTAGCCAGCAGCTACTCGATCGGGTTTTATCGAACCCGATCGATGTTGGGAATGGGTATAACTAAAAGAGAATAGCATTTGTAACAATCAATTACAAAGAATAAAAACTTGGTACTTGGCAAAGGAATACCTAGATTCGTTAATTTCATCGATCCTTCAAACGTAGTCAATGGAAAAGCCAAGTTCAATTTGCAGGTGCCGCTGACCCAATCCACTAACTATGCCTTAGCCAATTTTGAGGGAGCATCAGGAAGATGCTAGTCAACTTACTCGGGGAAGGAGATGTCGAACCAGCGACTGGAGGAGGAACTGAGCTCTCTAGCAGAAGGAGAGGAAGGAAGCCAATGCAAATGTTCAGCAGCTTTGATTGGTAGAGAGAAGGGATTAAGAAGGAATGAAGAGGAGATAGCCGGTTATGGGGACATGCGCTGGCAACGCGATTAGATTTTTGATCGAAGGTCAAAATAATTATTTTATTTTCTTATTAAATAATTTTAGCTAAATTATTTAATAAGAAAATAAAATAATTATTTTGACCAAAACCTTAGGATTTGCTCCTAATGATGATTAAAGACTAATTGAAGGTGTCTAGATTCATTCAGCTGTGTTTAATCTAAGTAACAATCTTGGGCTGTTACAAGTAGCAATACCATTATTATCCCATATAAGAAAATAGGCAAAATAATATCTTGAAATAATCATGAGTTTAAATAAAAGGGTTTATATATCACATTATAATATTAAATTATTATTTTTTATCACAATCTTTTTTAAATAAATTAATAGATAATCCAAAATTTAAACCAATAATGAGCAACATATAAGTATTCAAATAAATTAATAGATAATTTAATAGCTTAGTGATAACATAAAAATAAGCATTCTAAAGAGCAACAATAAACAATAGATTTACTAAAGAGCCTTCAGAGTTTATAATAAATATCAAAAGATAAGGCACTCTTCAATCATCAAGCAATAGATTCAGCTTAGAAAATTCTACATTTCACTAGGTATATTTTTTTATAGTTGCTCCTCCTATGTAAACATCAAACCAAAAATAAAGTAAAAATACTAATATTGATAGTTTGGTACCCAATTTGCCTATGTTGTTAAATAGTAATTTTTAATATATCAAATTCCTACACATATGCTTAAAGATCTATGATCAGCTTGACAACAGTAAGCTAATTTGTAGTACAAATAAAAGCATTAAACATAGTTGGTGCCAATAAAATTTTATAATCATCAAGTACACTATCACCAATACTAAAGGCAATTTTGGATGCAATAGTTATAACAAGAAGAATTAAAATATTTCTAGTCATCTTTGTTAAATTATTTCATTCTAAAGAAATTAATTTACACATATCTAAAGTATCAAAAGAATATCATTTTTCCATATAAACCTTAATGCAATCCTCATATAGATAAAGCTACAACTTAGATTTTAATGGTTGAGTGATACAAGTAGACTCCAATAATAAGTCAAAATTTTATAAAAATAATTTCTCTAGCTCACAATAATTTGAACTAGAACTTGATTGAAACTTTGACACATTGCATGAATGATCTACTATTGCTCTAAATGCGTCAACATAATAATAACCATGTGATTCATGCATATTTTGTAACACCCAATCAATTTTCTCAATAAGTGTCAACATAAAATAGATAAATCTGAATGCAAACTTAATTAAATGGAATTTATGTATCGAATTTGCACCATTTGATCCGCATTAAGGTTAGATCAAACAATGGGATCCCTTCCCGCAGCCAGAAAATAATCTAGCCGTTGAATTGAATCCCTGATCCTACTGCCATGATTTGATCTGCGGTTAATCAGATAGTAAACCAGAATTTTGATCGTTCAATCTAATGGGTGGCTGGGATGCGACAAAGCTTTGTGCTATGTCGATCATCCTAGCCAAGCCACAACTCATAGGGATGGCAGGGAACTGTTAATGGTGGTCATCGTACGCACCCCTTCACCGCACCAAAACTCGAGCCTCGACTCCATTTTAACTTTTACAACTAGCATGTCAATCCAAAGGCTCGAAACATCTCCAGGTAACACAAGTGATCAATGAACCCACTCACCAACGAACCTCACGTACTTCTTTATTTCCCGTTGTTGGTTATTTCTCAGCATACTATGATTTTAATTATCAATTTCTATCAAATGTAATTGAATGCTTTAGCCGATGAAACTAGGGTGAATCTAATTGAGGATAATTAGCGTCGGGCACAGACAATAATGCCCAGTGTAATGACCCCAATATTGGATCAAGTAATCCAACTCAGTACTAAGTGATAGTATAGTACTTAATACTATATTAGTGTATATTAACCTACTATTAAGTACGTTGGGAGATACTGATATCTGAAGTGGAAAATTAGATATATATTTCTATATAAATATAAATATGTACCATTCCAACCATTTATAAATGAAAGTAAGAATTCAACACAAAATAATAAAGTAAGACCTCCAAAATTATTTAAAATTGTACAAATATTGATATAATGATACTCATCCTCAATAGAAACCTAAGAAATATTGTTGATTTAAGTACTAAAAGTAATGATTTTTCATAGGATTAGTGTACTTTGATTTTCATTTTGTGACATAACATGACAATAGAGCTAAAATCGAGTTTATAGAAGAAATCTATAGCATGAGCTAAATGGGTGCTACCGCGCACCCCAACGCGTTGTGATGGAACAAACCTGAGAGGTTTGAGCTATAGTGCACTGCGGCGGTTCCATAACAGAGAGCTCAGTGCTAGCGCGCACCGCAGTACTCTGAAATAGAGAGCTCAGCACTACCGTGCGCCGCAACACTACCCAATAGAGAGCTCAACGCTACCGCACGCCATAGCGCTAATGAACAGAAAGGTCAACGCTACAACATGCGGTGGTGGTACCAAAAATAGAAAACATAGCGCTACCACGCCGCAGCACTGCGTAAATACTTGTTCAAATGCTGAGCCCGGCGCTACGCGCTGCAGCGGATTTTGGACCTATAGGGCGCCACAACTTATTTTGGCACTACAATGCACCACAGAAAATATTAAATAGAGAGTATTATGCTATAGCGCCCTGACAATAGAGAGCCCAACGCTATAGCATGCCTTAGTGCCCGCCATATTTTTGCCCAAGAAAAAGTATGGAAAGAACATTGGGAAGGCTAAGGGACATTAATTTTCCCCTTCCCACAGCCAGAATTAATTGCAAAACAATTATTCCTCCTCAGTTTTCAATAGAATAAATGATTTAATCTTAAGTGCAATTTATTTCTCAAGAAGAGAGAATGCCTAGCGTCATAAAATGTTGAAGAGATTAGCAAGGCTTCAAAATGCTAAGACTTAAGGCTAGAAGAGGGTTTCAGAATTTTTTAGCAGCTCAGGAATTTCCTGCCCTAAGACTACTTACTGCAAATTCATATAGAAGGAAAGTTCCACCCTGCCCAAGGAAGGAGAAATCCTCACTAATAAGGAAAGAAAAAAAAAAACATAGAAGACAAAAGAAAAGAGGAGATCCAAGATAGAGAGAGAGCCATGCTAACGCTATAGCTATTCCCTAGTATTGTACCCTATCTTTACTCTTTTGACTTTTCTGTAAAAGCCATGCAAATGCTTTCAACTTCTTGTAGCTTTTCTTCTATTTACATTTCAATGGCAGCTTAAACCCTCCTTGGGGAGAGTTGAGCATATGCATATAATGACTTAAGAATGTATTTGCTTGTACTCTTCAATATTAATGAATGTCTTTTGATTATTTACTTTTGATTAAATGATGTGAATAAAGGATTGTATAAGTTTATTTTCAATATGAAGATATTTAAGCAAATGAAGAATTTAAATGTAAGAACCAATGAGCTCTTAAATAACTTAGAACCAACGAGCTCTTTAATCACTTAGAACTAAGGTTATGCATGTAGAGCATTAACACCGCGAATGTCTGTGACAACATTCATTGTGTAAAACAACATGTGCAAGCCCTTATTTCTAAGCTAATCAATAGAACCATGGGATAATTAATAATCTCTGTGCTCTACTGCCCACAATTAGCTTATGCGAGGAATTTGTGCATGATAGCCTAGAGCCTTGTGACAAGCTCTGTGAGTGTCGTAGCATAATTCCTTTGCAAACTTAAGAAATTGACATGTATGAGCCGAGCACGCAAGTTGAGCTCCATAGCTCATCTTAGGTTTATGCGAGAATTTAGATTCATTGTGTGTTATGGGTAATGTGACATAGCCAATCTAGCCCAATAGCTCATCTCCTTAGATGAACCTAAAATTGATGCATGTTAGCCATTGGTAGAATCAAGTTTATTTGATGTACAACTACAACTGTATATTTCATAGCTTAGACGTAAGCATTGAACTCAATGAATATTGATCAGATGAGGGTCTACGTGTTGAGATTGAACCTTCTTGTGTTCATCTCTGAGCACTAGGCAAGACTTAGCACATTTAGGGGACACCCTAGAGAAGACTGCATTTCTTGATTGTAATTAAATCATCTAACTTGTTTGACACTAAATTGATAAAGAAGAGTACTTACATGAACCTTTAATAAATTGCATGCCAAACCAAACTCACTATTTTTAATCAATAGTATTCTAAAAATAAGAATACCTAACTGCATTAATTCAAGACAAAAACTAAAATAAGTATTTTCATTTAAACATTAGTGAACCTCAGACACCATACTAGAAAAACAAAACATCATTCCCAACACTATGGCGCGCCGCAGTGTGTGATGTTAAATCTGCACAACTGGTGTTGTAAAGCCTTGGGGGAATTCCTAAGTAGTTAAAATTGTTGTAGCGCACCTCTTACTCTGAATCCTACAAAAAAGCTGTTAAGGAGTCACCTTTTGATCTTTCTAAGGGCTTAAATTCAACTCACACTTATGGCCTTTATTAGAAATATTTGACAAGCCAATAGGGAAATTCTGGAAGACAAAATTAGGTATCAAACATATACAACATGCCACTTGAATTTTCTTAAGAAACCAGTGTTTCCTCTTAGACAAATTGTCTCACAAAGAAAAAGTACAACAAGCAAGAGTGTTGTTGCCTCAACCTCTGGAGGTAGTTTCAACACCAAATGGTTCTCCTCAATTGAGGCTGAACAGTGATACGTCCAAACCACTTCTAAATGTAGGCTCATCCCATAGAGGAGGTTCGCCCATCCATACCCTATTAGCTACCCTGATGTAGCAAATAGGGGATGGGAAAACCTGGTCAGTCTGCAGATCGACTGATATCCAACCCTAGTGCAGGAAGATTTTGCCAATGCCATCGATGTAAGAGGGCAAAAAATTTTTGTACGAGGGAAGGCAATAAACTTTTAAGGACTTGGAGTTGTAGAAAACGGTTCCTATCAAGCTTGTCTAAATAAAAACTTTGATCTTATAGTCGTCATAAGGGCACTCACTCAGCACGACGTCCACTAGAGGAGGAATCTTGCTAATATTTCTTGTGCCCTATTAACTGATCCATGTAATGCATGGCATGTTATAATCTCCAATTGAATAATGCCATCTAGGCATTTGAGTGAAGTTACCCAAGTTAGGGTCGTGCTCATTTATGCAATTTAATGACCCATAAATATTCATATCTCTGGGGTTATACTTGAGCATCTTTGGCATGCCTTAACTGGGCCTTGTCCAACTCTATCTCTTGGATTTTTAATTTCTGAAATATGCCTTGACTAATGATTCAAGGTACATTATAATGATACTATGGTTCTGCAATAACCCAAGTTATTACCCAATCCAATTAGGACTGACCCAGATCCTAATCTTGATCTTAGTATACTAATTAAGTCATTAGGAGTTCTCCACTAAGACCTAGTCTAAATCAGGAATCAAATAGATCAAATCCTGATTTCTTGGGGAAATCTAGAAACCCTAGAAATTGGCCAATCCAAATTAATCTCAGATCAAAAATTAGACTTTTCCATTGCACTCATTGCACCCAAATTAGTTAGGAATGATATTTTGGTGGCAATCAAAAGTCAACAAAATTTTGTCAAATATTTTAATAATATTTTAAATACCCCAAAAATTCTGAAATTAAAATACTTATCAAAACAAAAATCCAGTCTCACCGTTGCGTTCCCCACCTCTCAATTAGCTAGGGGTGAATAATTGGTAATTTTTGGAAGTTAATTAATTAATTAGAATTAATTATTAAAAATATAATTTAAATTAATAAATTAACTTAAATTATTTAAACTAGATTTTTTAATTAAAACTGCGCACCATTAATTAAACCAATGTCGTCTGCCTAAAAAGCGTGCACCATTAGCTCCATCTGTCTGATCAGATGGCTGATCCTAGCCATTTGATCCAGGATCAAATGGCACAGGGTCATCCTCTTCTTCAAGCGCTCCGTCATTTCCATGAGGCAGGCCCCCACTACTGCTACCCAACCGGAGCTTCCCGCACCTCATAGAGTCCACCGCACCTCATCGAGTCCAACGCACCTCATTAACCTTCCAATCCTACTCTTTTCGCTCATTCGAATCCTTAGCGTGCGTGGGAGCTCGATAGACCATCTCTACAACCCTAAATCCTCATCCGTCGTCCAATCAGGTACCTTTGATAACCCACCTTCATTCATGCATTCCGTTCATTTTTGCTTTCAAAAATATAATCCATCTAAAATTGTTGATTAGAGGCATTTAGTATACCTAATTCGATCGACCGTCCACAGTTAAAATTGTTATCCAGCTTTCAGCGAGACCTAGATCTAGGGCTCACTCGTGTCACCGGTGTAGTCCATCCCTGGAGCTAGTTTGGCCACCGTTGGGTTGTTCTGGTCAAGCCCTAGCTATTGTCATGCTATCTGGGGGTTGTCGCCATCGGAATAGCCTCCAGAAGCGATGACCTAGCATCGGCCAGCCGGGTTGAGCGATTTGAGGATCGGGATGGATCGGGTCGACCCTAGCCCGCCTGTGTCTACCTGGGTCCACGCCCGTGACAGTGGTGGCCCACAGTGGATGGCGTGGCAGCCGTTTACTATGCCGCGTGGCACTTGCATCGATCGCTGCCAGTCACGGGACCCACTATCTTTTCTTTTTGAGGCAGTGGGCGCCACCCGCAGGGCCGCAGCTAGCCAGATAGTACCGTGCATCCCTGGTGGGGCTCGCATCTTCTCTGTTGCTAATGCATAAGGATTAGCACAAAATTACAAATCAAACCATCAAAATTTTATACAACTTGGCATATAAGTTCCATTTTATCCTATAATTAATCAGAGACTAAGTTTGCTAAGATTCAATAGTTGCAAGCCATAAGTTAAAATATAAGGATCAGAAAAATAAATCACTTAGCGCATTCATTCTACTCCTCATAAGAAAACTAATAGAACCCTAAACATGCAATTTAGTTAAGTACAATTACTAATCCACCATAATCAAGTTCTAGAATACTTAGATTAAAACAAAAAATCCAACCATTAGATGTTCAATATTATTTATATTCTTATTTCTGAGGATTTTTTGATCAATTTCAAATATAATTTCATAGGTTTGGACCAGTAGATTAAAACTTATTCAATTAATACATTCTGTATTTTTATATAAATATTTTTCTATGATTGGATTAATTGGATTATTTTTCTTAAGGAAAATAAATCCAATTAATCGGATTTATTTTAAACGGGCTCGACCCATTAGCCGAACCATGTGGGTCGACCGAAGCTCGAGGAACCTGATAGTGTCGCGCAGCACGGGTCGTGGGCTGACCCAGCCTGCATAGTGCCGTCGTCCCCAACCCTCCTTCCCCGATACCCAGGGAATTATGGTTGGCTTCCGCGGCAAAATTTTAAGTGCTTCGACTACACCGTGACCCCTAACTGATCCTCACACCATTAGTAGGCCAAGACACTTCAATTGAACCCCTTACTCACCTAAGAGGCTTCGCCTCAGAGCTAGTGTGGGGAGATAATTCTCCCCACAGAGGCCATGCCGGACTCAGAGCTTAATTCCTACACTATCAGGGAGGTGAGGCGGATCGAAGCCCCCTGGTCTGAGGACTTGAGGTGGGCTGGAACGCCGAGGCCTTACTCGACCCGTGGCGTTTCTTAAGGACTCAGCCCAATCGATCGATTCGATTGATCGAGGCTAGCTTATGGCTTAAGTTCGATAGCCTTGGGTTCGTTTCGACAATACGCACGATTACAAATTGAAAGGAAGATGGTCAGAGCCCAATTGGCTCAGCCCGAGCAAACGAAGGTACCTGGTCTTTGACGGGGATTTACAGATGATGCAAGGGTCAATGCAGAGCCTACTAAGCTTCCTGAGGGCTTCCTAAAAGTTCCTGAACACCAGGAGACTCTTCTATCAGTGGTACGCATGTCGGGAATGCCTAGGAGAGCTCGACCGATCAGCAATGGTGACATCGGGGCAGAGGAGAAATTGGACCTAATTAAGTAGCAAAGGGCATCAATGAGGGGTGCTGAGGCTATTTATAGCTCAGCAGTGAATGGGCAAGGTTCTAGAGGGTTGGCTCGGGTTAGGGAGGACAAGAGGTCGAGCCATGGCCGAGCTCTCAAATTTCCAATTCGAGCTCGGCTGGGCCACGAGTCCCAATTGGGAGATAAGGAGGGCAGCTGGTAGTATGGGGAGGATCTCGATCGAGCACGCGAGCGAGTGGAGACGAAGCTCCACAGTCGCTGGAGGGTCCAGAGCCGTCTTATTGATCAATCAGAAAGATGCGATGGTCCAGATCCTCCGGATCCTAATGGCTGGATCTGATTGAATCCACGCTATAGGATGCACGGGACGCATCCAACGACAGATCCGTGGTTCTGCTAGATCTAATCCTAGCCATCCATTAGATAAGAACGACGATTAGATTTGCAGGACTCCACTGTTGCGTGACCCGGGCTCCGCAGTGGATTGCCCGTGGTCTGCACAGCGGATCTCGGCTGTTAATTTAGTTTAAAAAGTATATTGGCAATTTAGAAAAGTTACAAACCCTTTTATGAAATTAATCCATTTTAATTAAATGTGAATTATGGCCAAAATGATTTCTAAATTGTACCAAACTTTCACCCCTAGCTAATTTATAGGTGAGAAATTTAAAAATGAAATTAGATTTTTGATCTGAGATCAAAATATTTTAAGTCTAATCTATGGCATCTAGACTGATCAAAATATCATTTTGGACTTAGAGAAGTTCAATGGACTTCAAATTTTTAAGATAGGCTCAATTTGATATTCTATAAGCAATAGTATTGAAATTAAAGATTTATTAAGCTATATATATAGCAGGGTAATAATCTAGGGTTGTTACAGTTCCTCTAAAAAAACATTTTTGGTTAAAGCATCACTCAATAAGGTAAAAAGGGGATAAAGGTGGTGAAAAGAGTGAAATATAGCTGGGACTAAACTTAAAAATTTCATAATCACCTGGTTAGATAAACTTTGAAACCTCATTAGAAAAAAGTCCATAGCTACGCAACTTAATAACTTAGAAAGTTATTTACTGCTTATTCGAGGATGAGCAAGAAATTAAGTGTGGGGTATGATAAACCTAAGAATTGTAGTTGATTTAAGTACTAAAAGTAATGATTTTTCTTAAGATTTGTGTACTTTGATATGTGTTTTGTGACTTAATAGGAAAAAAGAGCTAAAATCATGTTTACAAAAGAAATTTAGAACCTGAGCTAAATGGGCGCTACCACGCGCCGCAATGCACCCCAGCGTGCTGTGGTGAAACAAACCCAAGAGATCTGAGCTATAGCACACCATGGCAGTTCCACAATAGAGAGTTCAGTGTTATTACGTGCCGCAGTGCTAACCAATAGAGACTCAGCACTACCACGCACCGCAGCACCGCCAAATAGAGAGCACTATGCTACTGCATGCCGCAGCACTACACAATAAAAATCTCAGCACTACCGCATGCCGCAGCACTACCTAACAGAGAGCTTAACGCTCCAGTACGTCACAGCGCTAACCAACAAAGAGGTCAATGCTACAGCGCACTGCGATGGTTAAAAAAACAAAAAGCATAGGGCTATTGTGCACCACAGCGCTGCTTAGGTACTTGTCCAAATACTGATCCTGACACTACATAGCGCCATAGTACATATCAAATAGAGATTCCTGTACTACAGTGCGCCATAGCACCCTCACAATAGAGATCCCAGTGCTATAGTGCACCGTAGCACCCGACGTATTTCTGCCCAGAAAAAAAGCATGGAAATAGCATTGGGAAGGCACAGGGACATAAATTTTTTCACTTCCCACATCTAGATTTAATTGCAAAACAATTAAACCTCCTTAATTTTCAATGGAATAAAGGAATAAATCTTAAGTGCAATTCAATTCACAAGAAGAGGGAAAGGATAACTATACAAAATGCTGAAGAGATTGGCAAGGCTTATAAAAGCCAAGACTTAAGGCTGAAAGTGAGTTCCATAATTTTATAACATCTCAGGAATTTCGTGCCCTAAGACGACTGCAGATCCAAAGAGAAAGAGAGTTACCCCTTGCCCAAGGAAGGAGAAGGCCACACTTATGAGGAAAGAAAAAAAAGCACAGAAGAAAAAAGTGAAGAGGAGATCCATGATAGAGAGAGCCAGGAAAATGCAGCAGCTATTCCCTAGTATTTTACCATATCTTTACTCTTTTTACTTTTTTTTAAAAGTCATGCAAAGACTTTCAACTTCTTATAGCTTTTTTTTTATTTACATTTCAATGGAAGCCTAAACACTCATTGGGGAGAGTTGAGCATATGCATGTAATGACTTAAGAATGTAATTGTTTGTACTCTTCAGTATTAATGAATGTTTTTTGGTCATTTTCTTTTGATTAAATAATATGAATAATGGATTGGATAAGTTTATTTTTGACATGAAGATATTTAAGCTAATAAAGTTTTTAACTGTGAAAACCAACAAGCTCTTAAATCACTTTGAACTATGGGTTATGCAAGCTGAGTGTCCACACCGCGAATATCTGTGACAATATTTGTTGTGCAAAAATAACCAATGCAAGCCCTTAGATCTAAGCTGATCAATTGAACCATGGGATAATTGATAATCTCTGAGCTTTACTGGTCACCATTAGCTTATGCGAGATATTTGTGCATGACAGCCTAGAATCTTGTGACAAGCTCTGTGATCATCATAGCATAATTCCTTTGCAAAGTTAAGAAGTTGATGTGTATGAGCCGAGAGCCACTAGTTGAGCTCCATAGCACATCTTAGGTTTATGCGATGATTTAGATGCATTGTGTGTTATGGGTGATATGACATAACCCATATAGCCCAATAGCTCATATCCTTAGCTAAATCTAAAATTATGCATTTGAGTCATTGGTGGAATCAAGTTTATGTGATGCATAACTAACACTATAGATTTTATAACTTAGATGTAAGCATTGAACTTAATAAATATTGATCACATCAAATTCTACATGTCAAAATTGAACCTTCTTGTGTTCATTTATGAGCACTAGGCAAGACTTAGCACCTTTAGGGGACTCCCTAGAGAAGATTATGTTTCTTGATTGTAATTAAGTCGTCCAATCCATTTAATGTGAAATTGATAAAGAAGATTACTTATAACAACCCTTGATGAATTGCATTCCAAAACCCAAGATTTCCTATTTTTAATCAATAGTATTCTCAAAACAAGGATACCTAATTGCTTTAATTCAGAACCAAAACCAAAATATGTATTTTCATTTAAATATTAGTGAACCTAAGTACACTCTAATAGCAAAATAAAACACAGTTCCCAGAAGATGATAATTCTCAGGATCTCACCATCCCATAATACTTCAGACCACGTGCACTTGCGTGTAAGCGCAGACGTGTATTTGCAGTGTGTTAGGATGCATAAAGTAAATAATAAAGAGTAAAAAGTCAATCTTCAATAAACAGCTACTGGATCTAATCTACCTCAGGTACAAGTTCTACTTCAAGCTCCTAATCTACTATATTTTGTTTTTAATACAATACAGCACAGCCAAAAAAAGAAAAATAAGTTATTAAACTTAAGAAGTTTAAGTACATTTTAGGGCAACTAAGTGCTTTTTTAATTAAGCGAATATCATATTAGCCGTTTATAATTGTTTTATAAGTGGAGCTCAATTCAGTAAAAAGGGAAAGTAATGTACATAAAGTTAATTACTATAAGCAACAATCAAAAAGGGTAAAAGTGGTAAAAGTGAAGTGTTGGTGACAACTTGCATCAAATATGTAATTAAGGAAAGTAAGTAAGGTTATACTAATAAGTGTGCAGTACAAATAGTAAGAAATATGTATAAATGGACATATGCTAAGAAACCTAAGAGAAAGAATTGTAAGATTAAATGTAACTAAGTAACAATATACACTGCATTTAAGTAAAAGAACTATAAATACATATAAATAGGTAACATCTGCAAGTATGGAAATCTCAGTCTTAAGGACTGAATATATAGTAAAAGGTAGTCATAAATGACTGATTAAGCATAGTAAGAAACTATGATTAATTCTACATAATTAAGAATATTCAAAGAAATATAAATTCATTTATCTTGATTTAAAGTGTTTTGTTCTGCGGGCAAAAATTATAGAACAAGTGAGGAGTCAAGCACGCCTGCTCAACAAAAAGTAAGATTAGTTTCCCGTAAACACATACATCCCCCCTCGAAGGATCTGTGTGGTCTTTTGATCACTCCATAGCCCGCCCTAGCTCAATAACAGTTGTGCAATGTAGTTCATCAATGAAACCCCAAAGTAAATGTTATATGTCAAATTTATGCATAATGTCATTCAAGGATATTCAAAGCAAATTGTAAGCCATGTGATATCCATTATTATATACTTTAGTTAGCTATCATATGATTGGAGCTAATCGAGCTCCTCAATTAACTTAGACATTCCTCAAATGTCTTCATCAATTGATACATAATAATATATAATGTGATGAGGTTTGAAAAATACTAATTTGATTAAGATCTTATTTATGTGAAAAAATAATTTATAGATATAATTACAAAGTTACAAACAAACATCCTATCCTTTTGCTAATACTACACTTATCTAAAGTATATAATAAACACTTCTACTCTAATGGGACATTCTATGTGCACTCTAAACATTTTATTACTACACCTATTAAATTACTTGATTCTTATGACTTAAGATACTTGAAGGTCTAACTAAAGCATTCTTTAAATTCCAAACTTAATGTCTCACTACACTTGAGGTATATGATTCTCTTTATTTATACTATCAAAGCACTTAATTTAGCACTATTCTTTATTTATTTTATCTTACTAGCATATTAAGGTTCTATCCTTAAGAAGGTCCTTCAATTAACCACCTAAGTTGTCTTAATTTTAAGTATGCCGTTAGTGGATCAATTATAGTCTATCCTTAGACTTACTAATTTTACAAGATTACTAGTCTAATATGGTAGGATCAAAGGGTTAATAATGCTGTCTAATTTAAGCTCACATTAGATTGCTAAGCTAAGTAATAAGTTTCTTCCCTAAATCCTAAGGTTTCAAACCCTAGCATTACTATCACTGAACCCTTAAGTTTTATTTCGTTACTTAGAATCTAAGGGTTCTAAGTCTTTTAACACATAAAGAATCATCTAGCCTTAGCTCAATCACTTAGTCATTCTAAGTAATTATAATTTCCAAAGTTAGCACACTATGGCCATTCATAATGTACTAAGTAAGTTGCAATTAGCCACTTAGGTTACTTACTAAATCATTCTTTAAACACTAATCCTGCTAAGGTGACTCCATATTAATATCTTATAAGTCCTCTCTTAATCACAAATGTTATACTAAGGGTTTCTAAATACTATCTTACGTGTTTTTCAAGGTTAATATATTAAAGATAACCTCTCTCCCCTAATAACTAGAAATTAGGCTAAGTTGTTTATACGACAAAACAATAAATAAGTATTAATTTAAGTTAAACTAAGAGTCTACTTACTACTAAAATTTTTCTTTTCTTAAGTCACTAGACTTAGACTAGTACTAGGATTCTTAGCTAGAAGGTTAGCATTGAGGTTTACTAGCCTTATTTTCACTAAGGCATCTAAGGATTAAGAAGATCCTAACTCAATAATTACACCAATCAAATCAACTTCATACTAATGCTCTTCTAGTGAAAGAAGTCCTAACTAGAAGTATTCTAATATCTACTTTTAGGCTCACATCAGAATACTTGGAATTCTGGAGCCAACTAAGAGGTTAGACTCACTACAATAGAATTAAGTTACTTAACATGGTAGCTAGGGTCAAGCTTATACTTAAGAAATGTAACAAATTTGGTTAAAAGCTCAATCTAACCATTCAAGGGTTTCACTAATGATTCTTACAATCATAAGGAGCTAACTAGTCCATTTCATCCTAAAGTTTTGAAATACTAAAATCCCTATGTATTAAATCAAGCCCTATAGCTCTTATAATCACTATGATTCTATGTTGTAACTCTTACTTTAAGTTTATTAGCATTTAGTTAAAACTAAGTTATTTTAGTTATTTTCTTAATCAAAATGTCATATAATGTTGAAACATGTTATAAGTGAAGTTATCTAAGGTGTCCTAGTGTTTAGGAGACCTAAACATACAAAACCCTAAATTTGGAAATTTAATATTATTTTATTCAAGGGTCAAAAACTCATATTTTCCATTAAATGCCCAAATTATGTAAACATGGTGGCTAAAACTTTCTTGAAGCATAATAAGTATATTGAATCTAAGTAAGGTTAAATTGGACATCAAATGGTCAATCTAAGCACAAATGACTCTTAATGATACTTAAAAATCATTAGAAAAATTAGTTAACAAATTGAAAAATTAACATTATATTAATGTCACACATTGTTATGATCAAAATCACATATGGGATCATCAAATTTGAATGAGAATTAACTAAGTTATGGAACATGAAAAATTATGTTAAATGCTAATTAATTAAGATGCTAATTAGTGAAATTAATCATCAAATTAGAAATCTAATGGCATATTAATGATTCTTATATTTTTCTAGTCACGTTGAGATCTAACATCAATATATTTGGATGTGTATTTAAGAAGTTACGAGGCTTTAAATTTTTAGAAATTAAATAGTTAATTAATTTAAAACAATATTTACTGTTCATAAGGGCACGGGCCACACACGCAAGCGGCCTCACACATGTGCGGGCCTGGCCGTGCACAAGCAGCTCAGGATGGACTCGTGGGTTAGGTCAACCCACAGTTGAGCTCAACATGGCATAACCCGAACACTGGGAGCTAGGGCATAAAAATTGTTCTAGCTTCGATGATCGCCAGTGGCTAACCCTCCCACTATTCAAATGGTCTTGTAATGACCTTTCGAAGGGTACCCAAATTGATGCCTAAACCCACCCCTATCACCCAACAGGGGGATGCCCTAGATCTAGGGTTTTAGGTGTAAGCAAAAGCTCCACTGTTACCTACTATGGAAGTCGATGGGATTGAGCTCAATCGGTCAATCGGCATGATCAGACTCGGTCAATGGGTCCTAGCACAAATACATATAGCATTTCAAAATTGAAGGAAAGTAGATCCATAACAAATGAATGGGAATTTGGAGATACCTCGATCCCACCATTGGCTAGCTAGGGTTCACGAGAAGATGAGGGTTCAGCTGTCCAATCAACTAATGTACACTCCCTTGACTCGACCATATTGATTACAGTTGAATGCGAGGGTGAGAAAACTAGAGGCCGTGGTTAAGAAGCTCATCAAAGAAACCATACCACGGGTCCTACATTTTCTCCAACACACAATTGTGCGGGCATAGACGTACAGTGAATTAGTTAGGGCCGTCAAATCGAGTCAGTCACGAGTAGGACGGTTGCAATTTGACCCTACTCAGCAGATCGCACCGTTAGGTTTAGGTATAGGAATTATAATTAAAATGTGAATTGAAATAATTAATTTAATTCGCATCTTTTTATTTAAATAAAATATGAAACGAACTCCGAAGAAATCTAAAAATTCACCCTTAGTTAAAAAATGAGTGAGAAACTAAAAAATGAAGTCAGATTTTTGATTGAAGATCAATTTAATCATCTTAATTTTTTTGTATTTAAAATTTATTAAAATCTTCATGAAATTTGACGGCTTCCAAAAATTTCCAAAATTATTTTCCTAGCTAATTTGTGGTAAGAAGTTCAATGGTGACCTTCAATTTCGATTTAAAATTTATTAAAATCTTCATCTTAATTTTTTTGTATTTAAAATTTATTAAAATCTTCATGAAATTTGACGGCTTTCAAAAATTTCCAAAATTATTTTCCTAGCTAATTTGTGGTAAGAAGTTCAATGGTGACCTTCAATTTCGATTTGGAGGTCAATTTAATTTAGGTAATTTTCGGGCTATTTAAATTGCTCGAAATATTCGCTAAAAATGAGCGGTCTTCAAATTGCACCAAAATTCAGAGGTTGGATCCTAATGTTTTTAGAATTCTAATGAATATGGTTTTTACCTAATTTGGATGCCTAAAATCAAGTAACAACATTTGGGTTGTTATAGACTTCCCCTCTAAAAAGAGGTGCCATCCTCGACTCTCTAATAATTAAATAACTATAAAGGTCAGATCATAGAAAAGTATCCCTGAACTTGAAAATTAAGTCAATTAAATTACCCAATAATATTGACGAACTAAGCACAAATACAATTTCTATAAGCTCGTCTATAGCCGAATTTACAAATTCTAAATCCATCGTTCACTTTGCTACTAATGGTGATACTATCGTTCTTTTTTTTATCGTTCTAACTATATTAGGAACACACTAGCTCAGGATCCATAAGATATGACTATCTAGTATAAACTTAGATTCATGGTCCTATAAAAGTCAAAGCATTATAACTCATCAAGTTCTAACTTAATTCATTTAGTATTGCCTAGTGAAGTTAAATGGTTTAAATCAATTATCCTATTTTCACTACTGCACAACCTTAATATAATCTACCAAGATTATGAGTCAAGAGATCAAACTCTAAAATGGTGTTCAAGTTTCTTAACTTAGGATTCTAATCACTTAAAGGTTAAAGTTCTATTTGCTAACCTAAACAAAAAGATTAATAGGCTAACTACCTTATTTTTAATAGAATCTACCAAATTACTATTGCATTTTTTTATTACTCTACCTAAGCAAAACACTGATAAGATATCTATTAAAATCCTAATTAATAAACTAACTTAATTCATAATGCTCCACCATGATAAGTAAGATTACAATAAGCTAAGATGAGAATGAATGGAAACTTTAAGAGATTAAATTTATAAAAGTACCTGATGTAGTCTCATTTTCTTCATTGGTAACAATGGGGTTTAGAGAATACACCCTTGGCAATGCAGCAAGTGCATTGCTTAATTTTCCCTTCTGATTACTTCTTAGAGTATAAATTGATTTATGCCACTAGGGGAGGAATAATTGCAAGAGAGGGAGCTTTAGATCTAATATAAATTGGGTTTTATACTGATAGAGGATGATTGATCGTCACCCTGTCCATAGTTCAACGAGTTTGATAATTATAATACTTATGGATGATATGGCCTTCCATAGGTTTAACAATTCCTTCCTTAATGGTAACACTTAACATAACAATGAGGTCTTGAGCACTTGGGTGCTTACTTGTAAATTGGTAGGCTTGAGGTGACTAGATTCTATCCTTCTATGCTTCATCTGATTCCTTTAAGAAAGATAGAGATCTCTTCCATAGCCTTTTGTACACTTATTGGTGTTTTATCAATCTTGCACATTCCAACACCTTTGAAAAGCTGCCATGGTGATGGATACAAGATGATCCTTAATCGAGTCTTTAAGTCGTTTGAGGAAATGACTGCATCTAGCTTCTTCAATCAACACAAAATTAGGAACAAATCTTGATAGCTTCTTGAATTCCACTACATAGGTTAGGACTATCTTATTGCCTTGATTTAATTGGATCAACTCAACTTCTAATATCAATTACATGAACTCTTCTCTAAGAATTGATTCGAATTCATCCCAACAAATTACTTTAACACTTCTGCAAAATAGGATTTCAGCTCATTATCCCGCCAATATTCATCTTCCTTGACAAACATGTGAGTCGTCAAGTGAATAATTTTGATACCAGAGCACTTAATGCTTGACAAGTCCTTGTCAATTATATTCAACCAATTAGCCGCTTCAATGAGTAAAGCAGATTTGTTGAAGGTCGAAGGATTGAGTCAGAGGAAATCATGAAGGAATCCATCCACATCTGAACTTGATGCTGCGTGAGGATAATAAATGATTTGGGGATTAGGTGGATTGAGTGCTTTCTGAGCTGCTTGAGTCTGCAATTCCACAAAGTTATTCATCATCTCCATCAAAGTTTTAATCTCTGCTCAAGTCGAAGAATAATTGGAGTCTGCTGCTTTCTTGATAGAATGAAGGGAGTATTTGGTTCGGTATTCATTTTACTAGACAAAATTGACAAGACTTGAGTGAGAAGAAATAAGTAAATTGCATAGAATAATCTAAAGTGATTAATTTAACTACAAAGCACTACTAAATGATGCTTAAGCTATTACTCTATCACTTCAGTGAGTTTGTTATCTTAAGTTATTGATGCACATACTTTACCTTTCTATGTTTGTTTATATGATTAGAAGGGTATTTGCATATATATCTAATTTTTCCTTTCTTCAGACCGTTTTTGATACCAACTGTAATGATTCCTATATTAGATCATGTAATCCTACCCAACACAAGGTGTTACTGTAGTACTTAATAATGGGTTAGTAATACTTAACCCACTATTAAGTACTACTAAGAGATACTAATCTTAAGTGGAAAACTTGATGCATAATGCTATATAAATAAAATTATGTACCATTCTTGCCATCCAAAAAAAAAAGCAAGAACTCAATACAAAACAATAAAGTAAAACATCCAGAATTAATTAAAGATGTACAAACATTGATGTAATGACACTCGTCCTCATGTGATGCATAAAATAAAGAAAAGACAGTAAAAACTAAAATCTTCAATTAGCAGCTACTGGATCCGATCTACCATAGGTACAAGATATGCTCCAAGCTCCTAATCTTTCATATTTAGTTTTTAATATGATAAGACATCCAAAAAAATAGAAACAAGTGATTTGACTTAAAAAGTTTTAAGTACATTTTAGGGAAACTAAGTGTTATTTTAATTATACTGATACATTAGCCATTTACAATTATTCTATAAGCAGAACTCAATGCAATAAAAAGAGAAAGTAAAGTAAGTAAATTAAATGACTGTAAGCAATAATCAAAAAGGGTAAAAGTAGTAAAAGAAAAGAGCTGGTGACAACCTACATCAAATATGTAGGTAAGGAAAGCAAGTACATCTATACTAACAAGTGTGCAATAAAAATAGTAAAAAATATGTAAAAATGAACATATGCTAAGTAACATAAGAGAAACCAGTGTAAGCATAAATATAACTAAGTAAAAGAACTATAAATTTAGGTAAGCTTATAACATATGCAAGTAAGAGATCTCAGTCTGATCTACTTCAGGTGGAACATCCACTCCATGCTCTTGATCTACCATATTTTGTATTTTATACGGTAGGGCACAACCAATAATAGAAAAACAAGTGATTAAACTTAAAAAGTTTAAATATATTTTAGGGCAACTAATCTATTTAAGTTAATTGGATATCACATTAGCCATTTACAACCATTATTTAAGCGGATCTCAATGCACTAAAATGGAAAATTAAGCTAAGGAAAATGACTGTAAGCAATAATCAAAAGGCTATAAAGTAGTAAATGAGGTAAGCTAGTACAACATGCATCATCTATGTAAGTAAAGAAAATATGTACAACTATACTAACAAGTGTGCAATATAAATAGTAAGAAAATATGTATAAATGAACATACGCTAAGTTTAGTAATTGAAAGTAGTGTGAGCATAAATGTAAGTGATAATAACATACATTGCAAGAAAGAAAGGAAATGAGTTGTAAATTAAGATGAACCTATAATATATGCAAGTTAAGAAATTCTCAATCTCAAGGATTGAGTATAAAGTAAAAGTAGTTATAAAGGACTGAGTAAATATTGTCAAAAGAGTATGATATAACATCCACAATCACGAAGATTGTGGGAAAAGAAAGAACATACATAAATTACTCTAATATGTTAAGTTATCTATCTTGTATCATTATTATGTGGGCACAGAAACAAGTGAGGGGTCAAGCACATCTGCTTAACCAATTAAAGGGGGGTTTCTAATAACACACATAATTCTCCTCTAGGATATGTGAGGTCTCCTTATTTCACCATTTCTTGGTCTAGTGTAATGCTTCGTACTATCACCACGCATAACTCGGGTATGTTTAAGGAATGAAAGGATAGTTGGCGACTGAATGATGTGTTACTCGAGAAGGACTGTTGAACCTCCCCAAATAATAATTGAAATAAGACCTACTACTGCTTAGTCAACGCTATAGAGAGTTGTGGACTAATACTTAAGATGAGTGTAAAGTTTTTATCTAATGTACTAGACAAATACATACATTGAATTATGAGTGGAAATATGAAGAATCCAATATATGTAAGTATAACAGCATTTTCAGTATACTGACTACATCACAATACTAAGTATAAGTAGTAAGATAGATACAGTGTGGAAGCAAAAACATTTATCTAGATCATTCATCACAGAGCTAAATAAGAAATTTTCATTTTAAAAAGAGAAAAGAAAATTCATCCAGAATTTAAATATCACGAACTATTTACTTAATGGAAATAACTAAAAAAAAATTAGTCTCTGACTCATTGCAGAACGTAACCTAAGCAGGAAAGTAAAATCTAAAGGTTGAGCCAACCCCAAAATTATGAGCCAATTTGGAAGTTGTTGATTTAAATGAGTATTTTAATCAATTTAAATAATTAGAAAATTAAGAAAATTAGATTAACCTCTAATAAAAAATTCGATTGCATTTTAAATTCATCATCCCCAAATTAGCTATAAGTGAAGTTTTGGAAATTTTCAAAGCTCATTTGGTAGCTAAATTATAATTAATTAATTAATTAAATTAATTTTTCAAACTTAATGGTTGTTTGTCATTTAATAGAATGGCAGGCGATCCATGATGTTTGAATGAATGATGTCAAGATCAGATGATTGTGGCATGATACATGGATCAACATCAATCTAGCCGTTGGACGAAATTACTGATCCAACAGTCTGAACACAACAAAGCACTGTGCTCTGTCGTGTTCATCCACACCGGCCACAACTGTGGTAGAGGGCGCAAGAGGTCACGCTACAGCCACCCAACTGATGCTCCAATTGCTTCAAAACCCAAATAATTGATCCCTTAACCTTCATATGGTTGAGCTCAAACCTCAAAAGGGATTGAGTAGGTCCCCTACCAGCCCTAAGCCCCAGCAAAGCAATAGGCTGACAAACTGAAAGTATGCAAGTCCTCACTCCATTCATACTCCGATTGTATATATCTAATTTTATTTCTCCATTCTAGATTAAACCTTGTCGATTGCCAACCTCAATTGATCTCAAGTGAGCTCAATTGAGGTTCGTCGTGCTTGGGCGTGTCTAGTATCGTATGTGCTCGAGACCCCTGCCGTTAGTCCCTACGATTCTGCAAATCCTTGCAGCCATTAGTAGGTTCCTTTGGTCCATCAAGACCCAAGGGACATGTTGAGACTTTAACCTGGGTAAGAAGTGTGTTGTGGAGGGAGTAATAACCCTCCACGGTAAACTCTAGGTAGTTCAAAGAATCCTTACGAGCTAAGCAATAGAGACAATGACATTTACAGTTTTGTTTTGACTTAATCTATGTGCTCTGTATTTCCCTGTATGCAGTGAATTTCTAAGCCTTAGGGTTTAGTACGGCACTCGGCGGAGGGGAGGAATAGCGCTGGGCTGGCCAACCTCGACCCGCATGGCACTGTCATTGGTTCCACACCCACATCCAATTCGTGGCCTTGTTCACAGCCCGACTTGTCTCATGTGCTGATAGAATAAATATAGAATATTCCCATAATATTCCTTATATAATTTAATCATACCAATTAATATAATTTAAATTATTTAAATAACTTCTTAAATATACCTCCAGACATATTGATATTATATACCAAAATGATCACAAAATAAGTAGAACAAAAGTATGTAGTTTAATTTTAATTTTTATTATTAATTTTGCTAATCACCTCCTAATCATCATTAAGCATAATTAAAACCTAATTAAGTCATTTGAAGTTCAAATTGACCTTATTGTCATTGTGATCCCTATGTTATAGGGAGTCCATATCTATTGATTTTATTTCATTTGGATATCAAATGGTGAAAATGAGTTTTTGGCACTTAGTTATATGAATATTTTATTCAAATATTTTAAGGTTTTCCCTATTAAGCTTCCTAAACTCAAGAATAGCTTAGGTTAACCTTGATATTCCATGACTGGTCTTTAAAGATGAATGTAGATAGGGAAACACTTATATTGACTTGGAAATTATCTATCCCTTGCTTAGCAAACTTTGATCTAATACTTTAGGGAAGAGAAAGAGGATAGTTTAAATTTCCCCATCCTTAGATACGCAATCAGTGTAGATCATGTTGTAAGGACATAAGTCTAGTGTACGCAAGTATTAGGTCACCTTAAACAACCATTTGAATAGGGAGTTATTGAAGGAATTAGCTAAGTGTACTTTAGTACCTCCTTCTTTTAGACTAGAAAAGGGGTTTAACCAAGTTTTAGTAAACTATGAAATGTGAGATTTTGATAGTTATGAAGATACTTAAAATCTAATTGAGTTAGCTAAAATCATAACCCTATGCTTGAAGTTTATACTTTAAGAAAGATTAGTAGTTTAGTCTAATGAACCTCCCATTTGGAGGAAAGCCCTAGTAGGAGCTTAAGGGCGGGAGTAATCTTATTTATAGAGTAATATTAAACTTAAGTTATAATAACCTTTTTGGGTATAAATAAATTAGAATCTCTAGTACTTCTTTTAGGTTAAGGTTCTTTATGCTATCTAAGATTGAAATTTAAATATAAGTATAGCTAAGGCCTATCACCCTTAATAAGAAAATGCTGATTTGCACTCTTGAACTAGCCATCAAGTAAGAGTTCCATTTATGTGGACTTAGCCAATTGAGTAATCATCCCTTTAACCTTAGAAGAGAGCAAAAATTGAATAGACTATGGGAATTCAAGTTAAAGACTTAGAATCCTCTTAGATTAACTATTTATAAACCTGAGAATATATACTAGATATAAGTGCAACTAAAGCTTATAACCTCAATAGGAGAATAAGAAATGAATTTCTTATGGACTATTATATTAGTACAAAACTACACTTAAATGATCTTGGCATAAGAATACCATTCCTAGAACCTTAAAGGGTTGAGCTTGTGCTTTAAAGGCAAAAGAAAGTCATCATTCATGATAGAGTAAACTTAGAGCATCTTTAATGATTTAGTCAACTCAAGGAGTTAGTTAACCCTTAGCATGTTATGAAAAGAAGATTAGATTGGATTAATAAGCCCTGTAGAATGGTGATATAGGTTAAGGATGTAAGTAATTCTGGAAATAATGATAGGATTTATGATTTGAGGAGTTAGAAGAATTATGAATGGAGGTGAGAGTGCCCATTAGTTAATTTAAGTGCTTGAGGTGAAGTTAGAGTCAAAAAATGACTTAGACTAATAACTCATGTGAATATATATATTGGTCTAAAGCTTAAGGGTAGTGAAGATTTAAGTTACTTAGAGAGCAGTTATTTCTCCCTAAAGCCTTATTTAAGCTAATCCTTTAGTAACTTCTAAATAGAACTTAAACTTAATAAGAGTTAAGACCTATTGAACCTAGATTATTAAGTCTTCATCCCTTAGATCTTATTTAGGTAAATAAATATTAGCCTCCTTGTAGTGATAGGATTAAACAAGAGGGATTGGTTAACAACTTTAGCTAAATAAGTCATCCCTTCTTGTAATTCCTCAGTAAGTGCTTATAAATAAGAGTATATAAACTTGTACGATAAGAAGTAGTCTTAAACCATGGAAATGTTGAGGATAGAAAGAGAATAAAAAGGTGCTTAGTCTATTTAGGTTGAGATCCAGCACCTACTAAAAGATAGAAACCTAACAAGGGAACTTAGAGGGTTTAGCCTCCAGACCTAGGATATGAATTCTATGAAATCTCTTAAATATACAGATATTGTTTTGTCACTAAAGTAATATCATAATAAAACCATTATTTTAAAAACTACACACACACACACACAAACACACACACACACAAACACACACACACACACACACACACACACACACACACACACACACACACACACACACACAGATATATATATATATATATATATATATATATATATATATATATATATATGCTACAACAATTAGTTAATTGGGGGGATCGATTAACCCCAATCATTAAGGTAGATAACAATAATTATAAAACAATGGATATCACATAACTTGCAATTAACTTTAATAAACCTTGAATGCTGCATCGCATTGAGATTAAATCCTTGAACATTCCTTCAAACATTGTGCATTAATGAAACATTAAATATACATAGAGTTTTCATATAAAAGATTATTTTGTACAAATATTATTGAGCTAGGGAAAGCTATGGAGAGAAAAGAAGACTACACATGTCCTTGATGGGGAGTGTGGGTGTTTTTAGGAAACCCCACTTACATATTGTTGGGCAAACGTGCCTAACTCATCATTTTTCTATAACTTTGCCACAAAACACATTTAAATAAGTTAAATTAAATATTAAATCATATGATACAATCTTAGTGATTGTGTGTTTGTTACAGTCTTTTGATTGTGCCTTATAGTTTATTTAGTTCTTGAGACTGAGCCTACTTTACTTACTTCTTACTTCAAAATTGTAATTTACTGTTTTATTTTTAGTTTCCTAGCAATGTATTTTTACTTAACTCTTACTTATAGTTTTCCTTACATTGCCTTACTTTTACTGTTACTTAACATGCATTTTATTGTACATATTCAGGTTCCCTTTAGCACACTTGCATGCATATAGATGGTAGTTGCTTTCTTGTATCTTTTGTTACATATTTATGCAGGCTAGAACAACCATTATGAGTACTTTTACTCCTTATATGTTTAGTTTCCAGTCTTTTATAATTTTTAGTATCTATTGCCTTACCTTGCTTTGTGCACCACGTTTATATAATTGTAAATGTTAAATGTGATGTGCTCTAATTAAAATAAAATGAATACCCTAGAATATACTTAGAGTTTATAAGTCTAACCACTTATTTTTTGTTTATGGCTGTGTCCTATGATATTAAAAACTAAATATGGTAAATTTAAGAGCTTGTTGTTGAACCAGTCCATGAGCTTGGATATGGACCTGAGAAGCAGCCTTGAAGTCATCCTTTAGTTTATCTTAATTTCTATCATTTTCTTTTTACTTTTTCTTTCCCATAAGGACGAGTGTCATTATGCCTTAAAATGTTTGTACATTTTTAATTAAACTATGATGTTTTATTTTCTTTTCTTTGATATATTTTTCTTTATTCTCAAGATGGCTAGAATGGTATATATATTTATTGTATTAAGCATCTATTTTTCCATCTTAGATATTCTTGTCTCCTTATAGTACTTAATAATGGATTAAGACTTACTAATTCAGCATTAAGTTCTATAGTAAGACTTAGTGTTGGATTAGATTACCTAATCTAGCACTGGGGCATTACAATTGATCTGTGCAAACTCTTAGCAGTGTGTGAAGCTAAACTTACTTTAAAAGTAAGAATTATAGCATCTCAAAGGAAACATGGCTATTATTCCAAGCTTAAGATAGATATTAAAAGTGGTTAGAGGATTGATTTGTAGTTGAAGGATGGCAAAGTAATTTACCAAAGGTGTAGACATGGATACCTATGGAAATTCAGATTGAAGTACTTGCTGAAGCACATAATTTAGGTTATATGGTTCATCCTAGAAATAACAAAATGTATCTGGATATCAAATAGATGTTTTGGTGGCTAGGAATGAAAATGGATATAGGTGATTTTGTGGCTAAGTGTCACTCTTGTTGTCTAATGAACATTGAACACCAAAGACCCGGTGGATTACTTAAATCCTTTGAGTTACTAGAATGAAAGTAGACAGATATATCTATATATTTTACAATGGGTTTACCTCGTGGTAAAATACATGCAGATGTAGTGTGGGTGATAGTTGATAGGTTGACTAACTCATCTCATTTTATACCTATTAAATAAACAGACACAGTCAAGAAGTTATCCAAATTATATATCAAGGAAATTATTTATCTCCATGGAGTTACTAAAGTAATAGTTACATATCATGATGGAAGATTTACCTCTCATTTCTGGCAAGCCATTCAGCAAGACTTGAAAATAAATTTATCTTTAAGTACAGCATTTCATCCTTAGATAGATGTTCAAACAGAATGTGCAAACTAGATCTTGGAAGATCTATTGCATTTGTGCATTTTAGAGTTTTATTGGAATTGGTAAGAGCATTTAAATGTAATAGAATTTGCTTATAAAAATGATTTCCAAGCCATCATAGGCATGGCTCCTTATAAAGCATTATAAGGCATGAGATGTAATACTCCTCTGACTTGGATTAAAGTGGGTGGTATGCAGTTATATGAATATTAGTTAATTAAAGAGACAAATAGGAAAATATAGTTAGTAAAGAAGTATCACGATGCTTAACACCGTCAACTAGACTTTCAAGTGAATGGCATAGCTTATCTTAAGGTTAGTCCAATGAAAATAATGCAAAGGCTTGGAATGTTTGGAAAATTAAGTCCAATGTATGTGGGACCATTTTGAATATCAACTAAAATAGGAATGTTAGCATATAGACTAGATTTACTAGAAAATTTTTCAGATGTACATAACATTTCCATGTATCTTCCCTAAGGAAGTCTCTATTGAATCCAAGCCATCATATTCAGATGTCTACAATTGAGTTCTAACATAATCTAACTTATGTGGAAAATATAATGAAAATATTAAGAAGGGATCAAAAATAGTTGAGGAGCTATAGCATTCAAATGGTTAAGACTCATCGGCTTAATCACACTGTTGAAGAGGCTGCTTGGGAGATAGAAGGCAAAGTGCAAAAGAAATACCCATAGTTATTTTCTTAAGCAGGTATTTTAGCAAACCAGTAATTTCTCAATATCGTTTTATTTCAATTATTGGGGTGTTGAGGAAGATACCCCTTTTAAGGATGGGAGTCTGTAATAACCTATGGTTGTTACCTAGCTATTAATAGCTTAATTAGTCTAGAAAGCTTTCCATTTGTCCTTAAATAGCCTTAAGATCAAACCCCAATAGTTTGTGGCAATTTGGAAGCCATTTTATTAAAATGAATAGTTTAATTATTTGAGTAAATAGAAAAATAAGATATTATTTTGACCTCCAATCAAAAATCTGACTTTATTTTTGAGTTTCTCATATCCAAATTAACTAGGTTTGAAGTTTTGGGATTTTTTTTTTAAATCATTAGGCTAGAAAAACTTGATTTATACATCCAATATTAATTAATATTACTTATAAGTTATTATTTAATTTTTAATGTTTTAAATTAGAATTTTTATGTCTCATCTATGCTGTCTGATCTACTTTAAAGTTGGATCGGATGGCGGGATCCCTTCCCGTAGCCAGAAAATGATATAGCCATTGGATCAAATCTCTGATCCAACGGCCAAGATTTTATTCGTGGTTAATCAGACTGCATATCAGGATATTGATCGTTCAATCAAATGGGTGGCCAGAATACGACAGCACGCTATGCCTTGTCAATCATCCCATCCCAACCATGACTCATCGAAATCTCAAGCGGGATCATTCATGGTGGCCTCCTTATGCACCCCTTCACTGCACCCAAACACGATCCATAACTTTGTTCTAGCTTTTACAGCCTAACCTATGAATCTTAGGACTCTAAGATGTCTCTAGGAAATGCAAGGGACTGATGAACCCACTCACCACTGGACCTTAGGTGCAGCCTTACTCCTCATTGTTGATTATTTCTCAGCATACTATGATTTTGATTATCAATTTTAATTAATATGCTATCGAGTGTTTGAGTCGATCAGACCAGGGCAAGCCCAATTGAGGCAAATCAGCATTGGTCACATACAATAATGCAGTGTGCTCGGGGTTCACAAACTCCATGATTTCTTCATCAGTCCCATGCCACGTACTTGGGTTATTTGGGTCAACCTTGACCCAAGGAACCCAATTGCAACTCGATCAGCCTGTGACGATCACTGTGGAGGGAGAAATTCACCTCCACAGTAAACCCTACCCTAATACTTAACTATAACTCTCCGTTCCTTCACCGCATGCAACCGAGGTTTTAAAGATAAAAAAAGTTGGCGGTGGAACGATATAGCTACTCAAGAAGGACTATCAAACCTCCCCGAATGCTACTGCTATATCTTTACCCAAGGTTGGGCTAAGGTCTAATCTAAAGATAAGTGTAATATTCTTATCTCAAGTAATAGATAATGTACTTACATACATTGGATTCATGAGAGGTGCTTTTAATAAGAATCCAATGTATATGAGTGTTTGCATATCTTTCATGCTGATCACATCACAATATTAAGTAGAAGTAATAATAAAAATAGAGTGTGGAAGCTAAAAGCATCCATCCTATACATTCATCACAAAAGCAAAGTAAAACCACTCATCTTTGAAAAGAAGGATATTACATGTCATCATTTAATATAAAGAGAGTAGAAAGTAAAGGTCCCTCGTCTCGCAGCTAAAATAAAAACTAGACAAGGCAAAACAAGCTATACAGGATACTACTCCTCTAGCTCCTCCTAGATCTCTTAAGTATACTCCGTTGCTGGCTCCTTAAACTGCTCCAAATTTAACAAATTGTTAAATCCCAAATGTCAATTTCCCGGATGAAAGAAAAGAAAAGTACCTCATGTTAGACAATTAGTCTAACACATTGAAAGCTAGGGCTACAACATGCTTTATTGTAATTTTTATTGCAGTAAACATGCTAAGTAAAAGAAAGTTGAAGCTATACAAAATTGAAAGTAACATAAAATTGTAAACAAAAGAAAAGTAAAGTGCTGAGCTAAAATATGAAAAACACTAAAATTGAAGAAAATACTGAAATCAAATTATACGGTATGTCACTATGTATGCATCTTAATTTGCCACTAGATTATACTATAATTATGCATTTGATGCCACATGCACCCCAAAGAAATCATAATATCAATGATGCATGTTGCGTCCCATAGGTCCTATTAACATTGATGCATGTTGCATTTAGTAGTCCACATTACAAATTAATTGCTAAGCATCCTAATAATTTATCACAATATTACAAACATAACATTCTACATTTCAAGCAACATAATAAATCTAATTAATTAATACAGTTATCTTAGGTTCAAAGAAACAATAATATGTTTATTCAATCAAAAGAAAAAACCTACAAGTGCAAGTTTGCAATACAAGCACATGTTCAAAAGATCTAAACATCCTAAGCTTGGATTTCATATTTAAAAATCACCTCTATATTTACACAATGCATGATTTTAATTTAGTGTATTTTTGCATTATCAGGGCTCGGGGGTTGGCAAAATACAAAAAACATGAAGTTTGTGCAAAAATGGGAATTTTCGCGCTACGACGCATTGTGGCACTTGACTAGCAAAGAGCTAGGCGCTACAGTGTGTTGTGGCGTGTCATTGCGCTACGGCGTGTTTCTGTGCTACGGTGCTCTATAGATGTGGAGCCTCATCCCTATCGTAGTCATGCTAATACTAATATTAACATGATTAAGGTAAGGACGGTCACCGTGTGGCAACCCTCCCAATCATAATCAAGTCAAGTTTACACTCATCCGGAGTTAATCAAAAGACTTGTCACCTGAAACTGAAATACATGTATCAAAATATCAAAGTAGTAGAAGCAAGTAAAAGTATAACATCTACATTCATAACACAACAAGCAAGGTAAAAGCAGCAACTCAACTAAATATGAAAATGCAGAAAGTAAATACATCTAGAATACTTAATTATTATAGATAATAAATTTGTAAATGAAAGAAAACTCTTTTCCTCAAAAGCAAAAGAAATCTAGCTAAGGCGCAGCAGCAGGAGGGTCCTTCTCCCTACCAAAATCCTCACCATAAGCTACCTCTACGAACAGCTCCGAATCTGACATTGTTCGTATCACAATGCCAGGACCCCGGTCAAGAAAAAAAAAACTTACAATTAGACAATTGTCTAAGTATATTATAGGCTGATTAAAGGAAATTGCATATTTCTGATATCACATTTAACTAAATATGCAAGCATTTAAAAGGTACAATAAGCAATAAGAACATGATAGCTATAAATAATACATTTATAACTAAAAAAAATAAAGTATGTAAGCAAGCATACCTCAACCAAAAGCTATAAACAAGGTCAGGCAGTAATATATATGATAACTAAAAGAACTGAAAGTAAAAGAAATCTATATAAAGAACTGATCATATGAAGAGGACCACCGGCAAGCCATTGGGTTCAAGGGCAATATAAGGAATTCAGGGTGCTCCCGTACTGCCACTAGGCCTGCTGTAAGTCGGGCTATCGAGGGGGGTGGGGACTAGGCGTGCGAGCGGCGAGTTGGAGAAGACTATCCACAATGCTGGGCTTACTCTAGGTTGTCTGGTCGTAGAGCCATTGGGTATGGATGGTCCCTGATGCGCTACTTAACTGATTAAATGTGGAGAGGGCATCAACCGTCGAATGCGAGGGTTTGAATCGTCTGCTAGGATTAGATCTAGGTGTGGGGGGTGTGCTTCGTTGGATTGGACGCACCAAGATACATGCTAGCGCATTCATTCGCGGGAGAGCATGCACCACTATCGGGACCCCACAGCGGATCTGTTGTGATTCTAACAGCAAATCTCACAAAATAAATAAATTAATATATATTTAATTTAATTAATATAATTCCTATAATTAATTAAATATTAATTCTAATAAATTTTAAATCCAAATTAAGATTAAATGAGCTCCAAAAATTCCCAATATTTGACCTTAGCTAATTAAGGTGCAAGGAATTCAAAAATGCAATGTGCGAGTGGCGAGTTGGAGAAGATGTTCCATAGTGTTGGGCTTACTCTAGGTCGTCTGATCGCAGAGATGTTGGGTATGGATGGTCCCTGATGAGCTACTTAATTGATAAACGTGGAGAGGGCATCTGCTGTCGAATGCGAGGGTTCAAACCGTCGGCTAGGATTATATCTAGGTGTGGGGAGGTGCGTCGTTGGATAGGACGCGCCAAGATACATGCTAGCGCATTCATTTGCGGGAGAGCATGCGTCGCTGTCGGGACCCTATAGTGGATCTGCCATGATCCTGATAGTAAATCCCACAAAATAAATAAATTAATATATATTTAATTTAATTAATATAATTCATTTAATTAATTAAATATTAATCATAATAAATTTTAAATCCAAATTAAAACTAACTGAGTTCCAAAAATTCTCAAAATTTGACCCTTAGCTAATTAAGGTGCAATGAATTCAAAAGTGCAATCAGATTTTAATTTCGAGATCAAATTATTTTAGCTAATTTTCAGGATCCTAAAATAAGCAAAATAGCTCAAATACTCAAATGAGCTCCGATTAGTTTCAAGCTTCTAGGGTTAGGTTTAAATGACTCATTAAATCTAATAGAATTAAAATCAATGCTTGGTTTAGCTTAAATTAACTTGGATTACCTAGGATAACAACTATGGTTGTTACAATAGTGTCCTCATGGCTGAGACCAAGCCACTACGGTGCCAAATATCTCGAGGCGCGGATGCTGCGGCGCACAGCAGCTCTGCTTAGTCGAGAGCCAGGCGCTACAGTGCATTGCTGTGTATAATAGCACAGCTGTGCGTTGCAGCTCTTTTAGGCACTACGGCACCCAATTTCTTAAGACACGGGTGCTACGGCGTGTTGTAGCGCTCCCTGGACGAGAGTCAGGTGCTACGGAGCACTGTAGCCCCCAACGGACATTCCACATGGACCAAAAATAGTAGCCCCCCTAGTGAATCCAAATACTCTCGATTCAGGGCACCTCAAGTGTGGTGTCATATACTGATGAAAATATCTCTCGGAGATCAGTACCAAAATCGACATGAAAGGATCTCTCTAACGCCTCTTTTGACGATGCCTTAGCTACCTATACAAGTTTCTCAGTGTACAGCACCAATCATTTTCTCTTTAAAATGAATTTTGATCGATCTTTATTGAGGCCAATCACTCGAATGCAGGTTCATAAGGATGTGAAATAAGTGTACAAACAAAATGAAGTAGCCATTGGATCAAACTATTAAGGAAAGGGAAGGTACAGGGAAAAAGATACCTGAGCTTGCAAATGGAGATTTCTTCTAGGGTTTATTGAGAGCTTCTTCCTTTAGTAGTTGAGCAAAATGCGGAGAGTGGAGAGTTGAGGGAGCTAGCTTTAAAGAGGGTGAAGGATATATGGGCTAAGAGAGGCAGCAAGTCCTCTGCCATCAGTAGCATGGGGAGGAAGGGGCTTAGACGTGGAAGAAAGGAGGGAGTGGTCCAAAGCTCAAAGGAAAAAGAAGAAAAATGAATTTTTGTTTATTTTTTCTATTTTTTTCTTAAATTAACAAAATTTAGAAATTAAAATTAGACCGATAAGTTAGCTTCAAAAAAATCTCAAAAATTCACTCATAGCTAATTTGAGGGTGAGGAACTCAATGACAAAGTCAGATTTTAAATTTGAGATCAATTTAATTATCCTAATTTTCAGGGTATTTAACTACATTAAAATATTCAGGAAAAATCCGACGACTTCCAAACACTTCGAAAATATCAATCATAGCTAATTTGGGGGTGATGAGTGCAATGAAGAAGTCCAATTTTTGATTTAAGGCCAAATTAATTATCTTATGTAACAACCCAAGATATTACCTAATTGATTTGACCTAAATTTGATCAAATTAAGTCAAAAATTAAGATCCTGATTTAAGTCAAACAAAAATTAAATAAAACCTAAATAAAAATTAAATAAAAATATTTATCAAATAAAACGTATTAAAGGGATTCTCCTTCAAAAATTTGAGCACAATTGGAATCCCAAATTATCCTAAATAACTTTGTGATGTTTAAACTTAGAAAAGTAATAATAAATAAAATATAAATCAGAATTTAAAAATTTTTATATATTTAAGTTAAGCATTATATGATGATGTTATGTTTTAAGTTTCACAAATCTTAGAGCTCCAGGTTGATTGTGGTGAATTTTCAAAGTTTTTCACTTAAAAATTAATATAAGATAAAATATTCATCCAAATTCAATAATTTTTAGACATGTGCATTCATCTCATCGAAATGGTCATTTTGGCACCTAATTTGTAATTTTTGGAGTTTTAATGACTATAGATTGGGGCTCAATATATTTCACCAGTTAGTTTTAATCCAATGGCTATATTGGATTAGATTATGGCTTTAAATGGATTTCTAAATAGTTCTAAACCTAATGAGCTAAAACCTAAATCATTTCCTTTATTTAGCTTAATTTCCTTCTTGTCTATCCCACGCTAAGCCACCTCTCCACTCTCCGCAAGAGACCGAGAGCTTCCATCTCCCCACTCTAGGTAGGAGGCCGAGAGGCGTCCGCCGTCTATCCACTCTCGGCAAGAGATCGAGAGCTTCCATCTCCCCACTCTCGGTAGGAGGCCGAGAGGCGTCCTCCACCTCTCCACTCTTGGCAGGATGCTGAGAGGTTTCGGCAGCTCCTTCATCTCGGTAGGAGGCCGAGAGCCATCTCTTCCCCTCTCGGCAGGAGGTCAACCCGACTCGTCCCCTCTAATCGAAGGTGCATCCCTTCATCGATTAGATAATACCCACCTTTAGCTACTAGTGAACCTGCGGTCATTATTCCTCTCTACCGCTATGATTTCATCAATACATATTCATCAATCAATGTCCACTAAGGTACTGGATTTTACCTAACCAAATCTTAAGCTTAAGTTCATTAACATTACTAATTTGATCACCATTAAGCTGTATGTTTCATTTTCCTATGAGGAGTTATGTTTCTACTAGTTATTCATGGAATGATGTGTTTAGTTTTCTTTAGGCAGTTAGTTGATGGTCGTTTGTATATCCATATGTATGCAGCCCTCTTGTTCATTGACAAGTTTTCTAGTCGATTTCGGCAAGGTATGAATCCACTTTAGCTGAATCGTATGAATAGGTTGAAAGATCATAAGCGCTATTGATTTATATTTAATTGCATGAAATTATGTCAATGGAGATTTTGGGTAACTTTCCATACTTTTAAAAAAATATGGATTTTTTTTATTATTATGCTGAGCTAAGTTTAATAAAAGTGCATATGTTCCTGTGGTCGTTAATGGCTTCTTTAAGTGAGACATTCTTGTAGCCCCTTTATTGTGATGGTATAATAATATCTCTACTAAAAGTATCCATTTATATTTTGATTAGCTAAAGAGTACATAAATCTTAGTTATGAATACTTTCCAAAGCTTCTATTTTATTTTTTATAGCCGCATGCCATTTAGAATACGTTAAGGCTTCAATCATGATAATGAGAATATTATGCATTGCATATTTTTAAAGATTGGACTTGTTCATTCTTATTAATGATTATGCGTACAATATTGATTATTATTGCATGCAGTTTATTGATGAACACTATGTTGATTTTTTTTATAATTTTGATTTGCATATCATGTTGTACATTGCTCTAGTTTCAATATATGTTTCTTGTTGCATGCATTACGTCGATTTCACGTAAGGGTTTTGAGGGGTTATGCAGCACTCTTGATCCCATCCATTCATGATTGGAGATAGTTTAGTAATGGATTGTTTCTATTTCACATCGCATGCATGAAATAATCAAATTTTTTGGATGATAACTTCATGATGCTTGTTGTTTCTAATATGATGATAGGTTGTTGACACTTATTCATGCATCCCTCTTTTCCTTATTAATTGATCATGTAAGATTGTTTTATGCTAACATCATCCTTGTACACCCTTGCAATGATTAGTTAATGTCTAATCCCTCATCTGCATCATTATTAATAATTGCATGAAGAATGTTATTTAGTATGATGTTGATTTTTGTCTCAAATAGATTTTTATTGATTATGTTCAGTACATTCTCTTAAAACCCTCCATAGGATCGATTACTATCACTATTATCAAAATGTTGAATTCTGTCTGGTAGATCTCTCTCTTGCATGTTGTCGTTACTATTCTATCATATGTACTGGAGAATGAATTAGATGAAACCTATGCTTGTCTAGAAGTAAGCAATGTTATCAAAAAGTATAATTTAGATGTATTTTGCCCATTTCTTGCAGGTGTTATGATTTTCATCTCTTTCCAATCAATTGTCAAGCTTCAAGTTTGAATCACTTAAAGGGTACGTTAAGTACTTAGAACTTTATTAAATTATATATCCATTTAATTATATTATTTTCTTGAGCTTTATGTACAGCGCGTACATCACTTGCATAGATCTTAGCATCGTTAATGATTAATTTGTTATTTGAAAGCCTTGACATCATGACGTTGGAACTATTTGCTAATGTAGGATCATAATTACTACTTAGTGAAGTTTCACTAAGTAATATTATCACCTTTGTTGGAAATAGTAAAATATGCGAACTTGAATTAAAACCTAGGGTTTTGTGAGTAATTTTCTTAATTACTCTTGCATTTAGTTAAGCATTGTTGGTCATTTTAGGACCTGTAGATGTTCAAATTAGGATGTTTGAGGAGTTGAATTACTCCTTGGATAATAACCATATCATCAAATTAGAATGATTCCTGTCATAATTATATTTTTCTCAAAGTGACCTTTTAGACTCTTAAGATGTTATTATTTTTAGAGAATAATATCATTTTTTGTAGAATAGAATCAAACCCATTGATTTCTCTCATGACACTTAAATCAATAAAAGTTAGAAATTAGATATTTCATCTGGTATGATTAAACTCAATGGAACCTCCTTTTTGTTCAAACTAAATATCACTTGAAATTGAATATGTTAGACTTTAGATTCTTAGAATACTGAGTTCAAGGACTTAAACCCCATGATGGAGTTCAATCTCTTAACTTCTAATCTTAATAAATCATATCAAGATTTGGTTGTAAAAATGGAAATGTTTAAATTAGGCCGATCAATTATTTCATTAAACCTTTGTAGGCGACCTTTCCTGATTCTGAATTAGAACTTGTTAAGTTCTTATATTTAACTTTATAAGGCCAAGAAATCTAGGATTATACTTGATAGCTGGATATTGAAAATTCTAAGCTTGTATTCCTCTCAGAGTAGATAGAATGAATTAAAGTAGATAATAATATATATCACTTGTGTTTAGTAGAGCCCTTTTCTTACTATTGAACTTTGTTACTTTGCATTCCTTGGACTTTGTGTCTTTTAACTTGAATATGGCATACAAGATAACTTTGATACATGAAATGAAACATAGAAAGAATTAGGGTAACATTTGTATTGGGTTTATTTTTGGTTAGATTTGTGCACTTTTACTACCAATGGATAGGTGGTAAGGAGAAATAAGGATTATTTAACACATACTCATTGAGGAGAGTTATGTTAAGTTGGAACCCATTTTAGTCTTATAGATATGCTTAACTCCTTAGCTACTTCTAAATATGTCCATAGAAGAAAAGTAAAACAACTAAAATCTTTCTGCATATGTATTTTCTGCCTCTTCAATTCAGTTCTTCTCAATTTTCTACCTTAGCCTTGAGGATGCTAAGTGATATTTCATATTTCAGCTCAGTGGCTGTAGTGCCCGCCCAGTCGCCGTACACAAAAGAAATAGTGAGAATTAAGTTTGGCGACGGAACGGTGCGCCACTCGGGGAGGAATAACCCGTCTCCCCGAAATAGCTGAAAACCAAGCCCATCCGAAGGGCTGCTGACTCAACCACAAGGACGGTTGATAGCTAATACTTAAGATAAGAGTAGTATCCTTATTCTAAGTATTAAATAGATATATACATTGGATTTAGAATACAATAGGAATCTAATATATGTATAGTATATCAGCATTTCCAGTTTACTGATCACATCACAATACTAAGTATTAGCTCTTATCCAATATAATATTGGATACTAAGTATTTAGAATACAATAGGAATCTAATATATGTATTGTGATGTGATCAGTATAGTGGAAATGCTGATATACTATACATATATTAGATTCCTATTGTATTCTAAATCCAATGTATATATCTATTTAATACTTAGAATAAGGATACTACTCTTATCTTAAGTATTAGCTCTCAACCGTCCTTGAGGTTGAGTCAGCAGCCCTTCGGATGAGCTTGGTTTTCAGCTATTTCGGGGAGACGGGTTATTCCTCCCCGAGTGGCGCACCGTTCCGTCGCCAAACTTAATTCTCACTATTTCTTTTGTGCACGGTGACTGGGCGGGAGCTACAGCCACTGAGCTGAAATATGAAATATCACTTAGCATCCTCAAGGCTAAGGTAGAAAATTGAGAAGAACTGAATTGAAGAGGCAGAAAATACATATGCAGAAAGATTTTAGTTGTTTTACTTTTCTTCTATGGACATATTTAGAAGTAGCTAAGGAGTTAAGCATGTCTATAAGACTAAAATGGGTTCCAACTTAACACAACTCTCCTCAATGAGTACGTGTTAAGTAATCTTTATTTCTCCTTACCACCTATCCATTGGTAGTAAAAGTGCACAAATCTAACCAAAAATAAACCCAATACAAATGTTATCCTAATTCTTTCTATGTTTCATTTCATGTATCAAAGTTATCTTGTATGCCATTTTCAAGTTAAAAGACACAAAGTCCAAGGAATGCAAAGTAATAAAGTTCAATAGTAAGCAAAGGACTCTACTAAACACAAGTGATATATATTATTATCTATTTTAATTCATTCTATCTACTCTGAGAGGAATACAAGCTTAGGATTTTCAATATCCAGCTATCAAGTATAATCCTAGATTTCTTGGCCTTATAAAGTTAAATATTAGAACTTAACAAGTTCTAATTCAGAATCAGGAAAGGTCGCCTACAAAGGTTTAATGAAATAATTGATCGGCCTAATTTAAACATTTCCATTTTTACAACCAAATCTTGATATGATTTATTAAGATTAGAAGTTAAGAGATTGAACTCCATCATGGGGTTTAAGTCCCTTAACTCAATATTCTAAGAATCTAAAGTCTAACATATTCAATTTCAAGTGATATTTAGTTTGAACAAAAAGGAGGTTCCATCATCACAGAGTGCAGTAGCTTAAAGAAAACATCTAGAACATTCATCACAGAAGCTGTATGAAAATATTCATCTCAAAAAAGAAAGAAAAATACATCCAAAATTATTATAAATATTTTACTGAAATACTGAAATAAAACTAAGTACTGAACTGAAAATACTAAGCAAAAGGTAGAACTGAAGGATAGTCCACTAGTGCTCCACGGGCTCCTCTTGAATCTCCTGGATATCCTCCTGACCTGGCTCAATATACTGCTCAGGATCTAGCAAATTGCTAGATCTCAAAAGTACATCATGTTAGACAATAAGTCTAACACATTGAAACTAATTTAAATAGTTCTAATTATTCATTTATCATTCATATAATGTAATTAAATATATAGAAATATTGTAAAGGTAATTAAAAGCATAAAACTGTATAATATTATACAAAATGGAAGTAAGGTGAAGTAAAGTAAAACTAAACTATAAACTAAATACTAAAAGTAAACTAAAATAGTGATGAATCTAAAACTGAGTAACCATATGTAAAATTATGACGTATGTCACTGAAACTGTGCATCTGAATAAGCCACAACACTGTATGCCACTGATATGCAACCAAAATATCACTGAACTGTTATGAGTCGTACGGTCCAATGTATACATACATCCAGTTGGGAACTGCGATGCCAATGCATCCTGAAACTCCCCAATCAATGTATGCAATATTCTGTAACCCATAAATCATCACTGATACTCATATGTCATCACCGATACTCAACATCATGCTTATGCTCATGCTCATGCTTATGAGCTATATAAGATAAATCCAAAAAAAAAAATCCAAAAAATGCTTTGAAATCTGATAACAAATTCTAGGTCTCTATTATGCAGAATCCTTTTAAAAGGATTCTGACTCCTAAGTTTTAGCTCGATAATTGGTTAATGTTGAGAATTTACATAAAGATCATTAAATGGGATGATCGTATACACATATTTAGCATGGTTACAAAAGAGGTGGTCCTTAAAACTTAGTTTGATTAAGCCACCCTAATGAAGCGATCTTCGATAAGAGACATCACTCGATGGCGATTTGTATCTCAAGCTAAGTCATTTAGATGCCCAACTCATAATCACACTTAGTGTTCTAAAGAAGGTGACTCGAATTACTTAGTTTGTTTAAGCCACACCTATTGAAGCGATCTTTGCTAGGAGGCATCACCCGATGGCAATTTATATTTTAATCAAACTAAGGAATGAGTCCCTATTTATAACACTCTTGAGATCAATTGATTTACTCTAAGTGAGGTTATATTTGCCTAAGCCCGCAGGATAGCACAAAGATAAATCTCACTTAGAGTGACTCAACCATTCCTGAATACTACTGAAATAATTTAGTACTATGGGTATACCATACTATACTAATCAATAACCTGGGTTCAGATAACTCTATTTAATCACAAGAATTTATCAAATATATTATTCCTTACTCTAAATGGGTGAGTCCTACATAAGGCTCCAAGTATGTGATCAAAGGATCACTCAATATAGGCTGCTACCATAAGGAATGAGTCCCAATTTAAGTACTTTAGGTGATTCTACCACAAGGTATCGAGTTTAATTTCTAAAGTTGTGAAGGATCATTTAAGATTCTTACCTCAATAAGTTACAAAAGTCCTTCCTACCTCAATGTATCAATAATTAAAGTCTTTAACCATTTCAAGACAATCCTAAAGTAAGACCCTTAAGATCTCACACTTTTACTTCATAAGTTAACATTCAAGTGGTCAGATTAAATGATTGAAATTCATTTAATCCTTTTATATTCTACAATTATGGGATAAAATCAAGGATGTTATTAGAGTTAGGTCATTTCATCAATCATTATAGTTTTATTACTCATCTTATGCTAATAGTCTTATATAAGAGAAAATCAAGGATCTAAAGTTCAGATTCAGATGGTCCAATCACACATATTCAATATTAACCCTAGCACTTCTAATTCAATAATTTAAGATTCATATCAAATCATGTGCATTATTAGAATAATGTCAATTGAATTATCTTTCAATCAAGTTAATTAATTAAGTGATTAAGTTTAGATCTTAATCAAGACAAGCTAGGGTTTAACCCCTAACCTTGCTAGCATTAAGACTGATATTAATTTAAAGGTCAATGACAAATCAATGTATTATTAGTATATTATTGATGTCAAACTTAGGTTTGGATTAAGTACCATCTACTAAATCAAGTTATCAAGATTCGTGTGTGCGGTTGTAATTTAATGTCAATTAAGTGTACTTAAATGTCCCAATAATGTTTATAGTTCTCTAACATATCTTAAAAATCATAAAAGCATATAAATGGAAAGATGACATAAAATAAAAGGTGATTAATGCTAATCAAATTCTAAAATAAGCAAAGGGATTATCACTTAATCACAATTTTGAAAGATCTAAGTTTCCTGCCATTTAGGTTATTAAGGTTTACCTATTTGATACATGCTTTCAAGGATTCTATTACTTAGCATTTGGCATAACATACATTTAAAGTACATAGTAGATTATTGAGCATATTAAGAATGGCAAAGTTTCAAATTTAATTTCAACATAGAATTTTATGCAATGTTCAATTTTAGCTAAAATAAGTTCAAATTTGATATAACTTAGCCCCACTAGGGTCCTAGGGACCTTAAAATATCAAAACAGTGAAGTTTTGGCCATTTCAGCCAAAACTGGGTACTATTAGAAGGATTCTAGGCAATTTGGTAATTTTGGGCGCTGCAGCGCCTGATAGCGTTTTTAACACTGCGGCGCGCTGTGGCACCTTTCGCGCGGCAGCGCGCTATAGAGCTTTTAGCGCTGGTGCGCTGCGGCCCGCTACGGCGCGCTGCAGCGGTTCAAGTTGCAAAACTACTGTTCAATTAAGTTATTTTTGACATTCCCTAAAGTTTTCTGAAAATTTCGCTATAGTTCGCTGCAGCGCGCTACAGCACGCTGGAGCGGCCCATTTTTTGAATTGCTGTTCAAATAGTGAAATAATGATTTTCCTAAATTTTTCATGAAATACCGCTCTAGCCCGCTACAGTGCGCTACAGCGTGCTGTAGCGGTCTACTTTGCAAATTTACTGTTTAGATAGTTCAATTAAGTATTTTTATATGTTTTTGCAGAACTATCACTACAGCGGTCTATTTTGCAAAATCGGGCGCTGCAGCGCCAGACGACATTTTCTGCCGGAATGAAAACTGTAAGGTTAGTTTTCGAGCTCAAATAATCTCAATCCAGAAAGTACCATGAGTAGTGCCTTATATCAATGGAAAGGTCTTTTCGATACCTTTCCATTGACACCAAAATCGGCACAAACGGAGCATTCTAGCTACGCTAAAAATGTAGATGAATGATAGGGTGTGCAGAGTAAATGAAAAACAGAGCAGCACATTTTATATCTTGGAGAGTTGTAATGGCTTGCATACTTATACATGGCTATCTAGAGATGCAATAAGCATAATAGTAAGATGAACTAGATAAGGAGAGGAGTAAAGGGGTACCTTTTTGTTCTTGGAAGGAGAGGAAGAAGAGGACCTTTGATTTCTTCAAGACCATGGGGAGGAGCCTTCTTCTTCAGCACAGGGACTTAGCAATAAAGGGGGAGGAGATGATAAAATTTCTGCAAGGAGAAGAAGATGGGCTGAGCTCTCCATTTAAAGGAGGAGAGGGAGAGTAGGGAGCCATCATAAGCTAGGGGCTAGGATGTGAAAAGCTATCCTACTTACCTAGGGATGGCATGGCTAAGAGGAAAGGGGAGAGATGGCCTCAAGTGACTTGCATGGGGGGGAAAAGTTGCCAGCCAAAAATTAAGGGAGGAAAGGGGGATTAAATGCAAATTAATGAATAATTAATTATTATTCCTAATTTTTAATTTATTAAAAATTCGGATTAATTATATATGCTCCAAAAAATCCCAAAAATTCACTCCTAGTTAATTTATGGGTGAGGAATTCAACGGCGAAGTCGGATTTCGATTCCGATGATTATTTGATTATACTAATTTTTTGGGTATTTAATTATATTAAAATATTCGCGGAAATCCGAAGACTTCCAAGTGCGTCCAAAACGTCACCCCTAACTAATTTTGGGGTGATGAGCGCGACGGCGAAGTCGGATTTTGATTTTGAGGTCAAAATAAATACCTCAATTTTCTAATTAATTAAATATTAAAATATTCCAAAATAATCGATTAGTATCCAAATTGCTCCAAACCTTCAGGGTTTGGTTCTAATGATTACATGGACTTAATAGAATGATAATCACGATACGATTAGGCTAAATTTAAGCTGGGTAATAACCTTGGGTTGTTATAGTGGCTGGTTTAGCAAATTCTTCTAATATGGCAATTTTTACATACTTATTTTCCTATCTTACAGTTTACTTTTATTGCAGTTAGCCTTTATATTACTTGTTTGCTTACTTATATGATAGGCTGCTAGTTTTGCTTCAATACGTATATGTATCATAATTCAGTTTATGTTATATTAATCTACATAATTCACATAATCATAAGCATGTTTAGGATGATTCCTTTTCTTTCAGTATTTTCATTACTTTATATAGATGCCTAACCTTATTATAGCTTTGGGTAGAGGTATGTTGCTTACCTCACACTTTGTTTTAAGTTATAATTGAATGATTATAGCTTTTACCACTTTTATTTGATGCTATATTACTCCTAAAATGCTTAGAATATTTGTGATATCTTAAACTTAATTAAAATTGCATATGTACTTAGACTTATTAAAGTCTAATCATATTTTTTTTTTTTTTTGTGCCCTATCATATATGTACATATGGCAGATCAGGAGTATATGTCAGATCCAATGCTTGAGGATTTAGCTTGATATAAGGTTAAAGTAAGGTGCAGCTCACTGAAGAAAATATGATTCAATCTTCTTTTCCCATATTTATTACAAAAAAAAATGTAATAAATAAACTTTCTTATTCTTCTGCATTTAATGTATTGTATATGAATGAATAAATGCAGATTGTGTATGGATGCCTTCTTTTTATTTTCTACACTATTACACTATATGCATGTTTTTGACAAGTCTTACTCAGCTCATGATTAGTACCATGGATATAAATATATTTATGGTTTAATAAATGTCATATTAATGACAACCACCTCTTAAACTTAGTTGATTAAGGGGCGGCCGTCACATCTCAACTTTCTAATTAATTAAATATATTAAAATAATCCTAATATTCAATTGAGTCTCGAATTGCTTCAAATTTTTAGGATTTGATCTAAATACCTTACAGAGACTATTGGAGACGATTAAGAGTTGATTCAACTAATAAATACTACTTAATAACTCTTGAGTTATTACACTAACACATCTAAATTACGTTAATCCAAGCCACTGTTGTAAGACTTTTTGTATACATTAGGTAGGTCTCATCCTCTGCTTTGTTTTGGTATATAGCACATCAATTAGGATGGACAAGGTGCAGAGAAACCCTAAGAGGCTCCTTCTCTGCCCTCGTCGAGGCAAATGAATAGTGACTCAGTTCAGCCCAAACCGTGGCATTGTGTGCTCTAGAACCTGCTGAACTGCAGCCCAAACTACATTGTTGGATAAATCGGAAGAATATTAAGAAAAAGATTCTGATTTTGATTAAATTTGAATTAGAGCCAAGAATAATTCAATTTTAGTTAATTAAATAACTCTTAAAATACTAATCCAAATATATTAAAATTATATATTAAAATGTTCACAAAATATGTACAACATTTTTATAACTTTAAATTTTATTTTGATGATTAATTTTACTAATAACATAGCTAATCCCTATTAAGGATGATTAACACATTATTGAGCCTAGAGAGCTCCAAATTTTGCATACTACTAGTCATTGGAATCCATGTACTATGATGATCAATAAGTTATTATGTTTGTACAGATTTAACTTATAAATCAAAAGTCAAATTTTTTACTTATAAATACTATATTTATATTCAATATTGGACCTTTGACCTAATTAAGCATCTTATGAACTCCTTAGATGACTTAAGTAGTAACTTAACCTATATAATGCTAATAATAGTTTGTTAGGTTTGTATGGGATAAGAATTACCAAAACTTATAACCTTAAGAGAGGAAACCCTTGATTGGACAATTAGGGAACTTTCATTTGAAATGCTCAGTGGAGAGGTCAAGTTTTGCAAGTTAGAGTTTATTAAGGGCAGATGCCAAATGAAAGATTAATATTATGAATCTTAAAACTAGGAAATATTATAACTTTTATAGACCTAGTAAAGATCCACTATTCTTAAGATTTATAATTGTTAATTAAATGAAAAAGTAACTTTAAGTTGGATATTTAGAATGGTTAGTGATGGAGAATTTGGATATTATTTAGGGTGACAGGTTAATAACATCTAAGATAGGACCAAGACCTAAGATAATAAAACTCTCAAGTGAATCTTGAGTAATAATATGTCCTTCCTAAGGACCTTATTGAACATTAGTAGAGACAAGGTTAACTTGTACTAATAAAAATCTACTTGGGATTATTAAAAAGTCCTTAAGTTAAAATGAGAATTGGTGAGTCTGATAGCGTGCTTAGGATAGGATTTGATGATCAGTAAGGAAATGACCCTATTTAGGAAGCTTAGGAAAAATGAATTGATTTAGCATGTGAGATATATATATATATAATCTCAATTGACTAAAGATATGTGTTCAATGTCTAAAGCCAATTTGCGGTTCAATAGACTCTAATCAATAAGGTAGATAGATTATAATAGATAACAAATGAATATTACATAAGTTATAATTAAATTTGGTAGTTCCTTGAAATGCAGCAACTCTTTGAAGCCTTGTATCCTTTGATCATGACATCAACATTGTGCATAAATATAAACAATAAATAAATTGAGAAGATGTTTCATTCAGAGTGGATTGGTCAATACAAATATATTTAAGCTAGGGTTGACTATGGAGTAATCTAGAAACTACACATGCCCTTGAGGGGGAACATGTTTATACAGGAGACCCCGATACATATAGTTGGGTTGATGTACCTAGCTCCTCATTGTTCTGTACATGCCCCAGAACAAATCCTTAAATACTAATCAAATTTACAATTTTTTAGTATTTATTTTTATTCTTATTTACTTCAATTCAACTTTACTATTACATCATTTTTATATTGTCTGTATAGCTCCCAATATTTACTTATTCAGCTCATACTTTATCTATTGCTATTCTTAACTTATTTTTTGAAGGGAATTATTGTGTGCATTTTCACGATTACTTGCTTTACTTGTCTTACTAGTTTTATTACTTTTAATATTCCTTATTGTGCTTCATCTATCTTGCCTACTAAATATGATATTCTTAATAGTTAATAAAATATAAAGCCTTAGAATGTACTTAGACTTATGTAAGTCTAATCACTTTTTCTTTTGTTGGTTGTTCCATATCGTAATAAAAACCAAATACAGTAGACCAGGAGCTTGGAGTTGATTTAGCAGGTGAGCCATGGATAGTGCTAGAGGATCGGAAGCATACTTGATGTTCTTCATTTAGATTTTATTTCCTTTTTATTTGAAGATGAGAGTTCTTTTATTTAATTAAATGTTGTAAGACTTAACATACTTGGTATATTTTGTTTATGCAAATATGATATGAATATTTTTCTTTTGTTTATCTGAATGGTTGCAATGGTAATGATTAGTAATACACTTATAAATGCATCTATCTTTCCCATCTTATAGATTCTTTTCCATAGTAGTACTTAATAATGGGTTAAGACTCGTTAACCTAGTATTAAGCACTACAGTGATACTCAGTGTTGAATCAGGACATCTAATATAACACCGGGTCTTTATGTTAGTGTTCTCATAATTATTCAAGAGAATATTTGTTGTATTATTGTTGACAAGTGCATTGTCTAATATATCAGTCATAATTTTCTTATGAATGTCTTATTGCCTTATGCACACTCCAATGGCACCAACAATGACATGTGCAGTATATGGAGGTTCAAGGTCAATAAAACTTAAATTACAATATTGCATCACCTAGTCTGAGTCAATGTAATGTGTTGTCAAGTACATATACCCAATTGACTAGTTTGATGTCTAACACAATCAGATGTCAATGACATATGTTTCACAGATAGTATAAATTTCTTTAATTTTTAAGAATTCAACTCATATGATCTTTACAAATATTTTTTGATTATTATTATTTAAAAATGTACAAATAAATTGAAATATGGTTGCTCAACAAAATTAAAAGGTAACTCGGCTTGATAATCATCTTTGCCAATTTATTTCTAACTTATCATTATCATAAGCAGTAGTAACACAAATATTATTACTTTCCATACTAGCAAATTTATCCTTATTCAAAAAATATGGATTTAGAACCTTTTATTTCTTGCTTGATTGTACTAACTTCGGGCAAACTTTAATATGCCAAAAATAGTTTGAAGTTGATCCAAACTTTTGATATATAGTGTTACCATAGTTCCTACAAGATAATTTTTCAACGACCTTGCGCTTGTTGTCTTTAGAGTGGACGATTTCAAAGTGATCCCAAATTGGGCTTCTTCTTTTAATTGCTCTAACCTATGAGATACTTTGGCTTGTTTGACCTATTTGTGTAATTACAACCCATGGTATGTACTTTCTTGAACATTATAGATTATTCTACAATATTTTGCTCATATTTTGGTTTATCACTTCTAGAGCCATAATAAACATTTAAATTGTCCATATTGCTGAAATCTTCTTAAATAATATAAAAGGCATATACAAGTTTTGAAGCTGAAATGTTAAATTAAAGATAAATATAGTCATCCATAGCCCCTAATTAGCTCAAATTTTTTCACTATTGCTGGGGCTACTATTGTTTATGTGCTTGCTCTTTCACAATAATCATTTAAAATCATAAAGAAAAAGCTTAGGAAACTTTTTCAACTTGAGATTTAGTGCACAATCTACATATACATATAGTCTTAATGTTTTTGGGATTTTTTTGGGATTGCTTGCAACATTCAGATTAGCAGTTAGCACCATGCCACTAATCACATCTACCAAAATTAAGAACTACTACAACATTGAATATAAAAAATATGAACTACTATAACATTCAAACACTCATCAAAGTCTTGGATACTTCTAATGTACTAATTAGTAAAGGGATAAAAAAGTTAGATTGTTTAATTGTTGATATTATTTCTTACAGTTAGTGTGAACAAAATAATTGTATTTACTCCAATAAATCCTACTACTCTTATTCTGCCATTCTTGTTTGGGACTATGATGAATGGATCAAATGGTGTACTACAAAATTACAAAAGTACTACAGAATTAAGAACATTAGAAGATAAAACTAATAAAGTACTGCAAAATTCAACAATCAAAATTAAGAATATTCTACTTAAGAACATTCTCCTCTAAGTACAAATCATTAGAAGACAAAACAAATAATATTTAGAAGCTAATATTAAGAATGCTCTTCTTTAAGTATAGCAACATTCAATAGTTAGCATGCAAAATAAAGAACGACTACTGCATGCAGCATTTAACATTCAACAGTTCTAGTGCAACCTTCAACATCTTAAATTGATTCCAACTTTGTTGTAGTTTATAAATTGCGACATTCAATATGCAACAAACTTTCACTCATAAAAGAATATTAGAAGATTAAACTGTACTTTTGAAGCCTAAGAAAACTACATAAGCTTTAAATAAACTAAATAAACAAATGAGAGCTTCAACTAAAATTTTCAACCTTAAAAGTAAGCTTATAATTTCAACAGATCTGATACAAAAATTATAAGTCAAAAAACCCTACAAAAACCTTAAGATTGTAAGAAATAACCCTAAATAAATATTATTATGGCTTCAGCTCACATATTTAATCTTAAAAATGGGCTCACATATTCAATAAATATGTTACAAAGAGCTACAAATCTGTAGATCCTAAATAAATACTCAAAAAAAGATTTAAAATAACCCTAACAAAAACCCTAAGTAAACATAATGATAGCTTTAACTCATAACTCCAAGCCTTCAACCTTAAATACCTGCTCACATATTCAATAAATCTGGTACAAATAATTGAAAGTCTCTAAACTAAATAAAAACCCAAGAAAATCCTCTTAAAATATTCCTAACAAAAACTCTGCATAAATAGAATGAAAGCTTTTCAACTCATAGCTTCAAATCTTCAACCTTATTAATAGATCTCATATTCCATAGATCTGGTACAATTAATTTTAAGCCTGCAAATTTTAAATAGAAACCCTAAAACATTTAAAATTATTTTAAACAAATCATAAATAAAAAGAATTTAGTCACATCTTCAACTATAAAAACAGGCTCACAACTTTAACAAATTTGATACAAAGAACTGCAACTATATAAATTCGTAATAAAAACTAGAAAAAGTCTTTAAAATAACTCTAATAAAAACTTTTAATTTAAAACTTCAACTTAATAAAAACCCTAAAAAAACCTTGAAATAACACTTTAACAATCATAAAAAGATATTATCAAAGTTTCAACTCACAACTTCAACCCTGAAAAAAGGGCTCACACCTTCATCAGATCTGAAAAAAAATAATTGCAACTCTATAAACCCTAAAACCTTAAAAACCTAAAAAATATATATTAGCTATTAAACAACTCACAAAATATTTGCAGACTACAGATGCTCAACAGAAATTGATCGGGATTCGCAAGACTAGATAAGCATCACACAGATCATAACTCAAGAGCAAAGTAGAATAATATCATAAACAAGAGTCGGTAAGTTCAAAAGTAATATCGGAGAATGGGATTTAAGGGCTCTCCAGTGACTTGACCACGGTTCAAAATCGAACGTTTAAAGAAAAAATTTAAACCTTCGCTTCGAAATTTTGAACCCGAGGTTCGTCAAAGGAAAACGTAAAAATGAGCCAACAGTTTACTAACAAAGCATATATATATATTTAATTTTGTATTAATTATTATCATAAAATAAATCTTAGAATATTTTTTGAAAAAGTCATCTTGAGCTTTGAAGAATTCAAATTAAAGCTCAACAACCACTAAACCACAATATCATTACAAATTTTAAAATTTTTTTTGAAAGAATTAAACCTCCATAAGATAATTATATTACTGATTGGGTTTGAAACTTTGACCTATCAATAGTTTAGATCTAATGTATTTTATTAACAAAAAAATAGTGATATATCACTAATATTTAGTGCTATGTAAGCAAAAACCTAAACAATCCATTTGCAATAATAAATTTAAAGTATTTGGAAGCATGCCAACAAGTTGTTGGATTTTAATTGTTTTTAATCGAACACAAAATATTAACTGTGGAGTAAACAAAAACTTTACTTAAAAAATACAAAACCATAGATTAACTTTATTATATACAATGCTTTAATTTAAAAAAAAAAATTTGTTAGTCTTTCTCCGATACCAAAGAATTGTTTTTCTATTTCAAATCAATTTTTAGGGATTTTGCTACCCACTTTTGTGTAAGCTAGTTTTTGTATGCCCTCATAGTTATTTTTTATTTTTGTTTTTCTGTTTTAAGACAAATAAATTTAAAATAAAATAATGACAAAAAATATTTTAAATGTTACTAAATATAAGGTAACATTATTTAATAAAAACAATGGCTTTATTTTTCTACATATAGTATAACTTTGAAGGTATGTTTTGAGACTAAGTTGTTAGTATATTAGTATTTATCCTTCACTGTGGAGATTTACTTTGAAGCATTTAGAGATAGAATCAATATCCTAACTAATGAGATTTACTTTCTTTTCTATATTGATCTAAAATAAGAATTGAGCACTTAATATAGTAATGAGTTTAACTGTGGAGGCCAGTGGTAAGAAGGCTTAAGAAGGCTTAAGATAGATGTTTTACAGAGTTGAAGTCTACTTGCAAAAGAGAGATGATTTTTGTCTAATCAATGATTCAGTCATTGATTTTATCAACTGAGACCATGCAATCAATAGATTTTAAGTTGTTATAAGAGAGCGGAACTCCTAAATTTGAAAGGTGTATAAATAATAGTAAGGTTGCACCACCCTATAAGCACATCCTTAGAGAAAAGGATCCCTGACTTGGCATGTCTAATCTCAAGGCAGATTGCTTGTTTAACCAATTAGAGACACTTTAAGGTATGAATTTTGTCTTTTGTAACAACCCTAAAACATAACAACTCATTGAAAAATAAAATGTGATAGCATATTTTTGCATACCAAAATGGCAAGCAATTCTACATTTTGTTATTAACAGTTATAGAGTATGGATGATTGTGATACAGCCTTTAATCCAATTTATATAAATGTTAAGGAAACCCATTAGGCTAAGTGTGTGCATGAGAAACTCCCTATTGAGATCATCAAATATTTTTTAATGTCAATTTTGCGCAAAAGCTTTTACCATTGTTCTTACCTATGTGATGCAGAATTTCACGGGCCAACAAAATATTATCAGAATTTAATCCCCTAGGAAGAAAACATATTGAGTTGAACTAAGAAGGGAGCACAGATTTTAGTCTAAAGGCTAGTAATTTAGCCAAATTTTTGCATAATGTGTAGCTGAGAGCGATATGTCTAAAATCATAGATGCATGGAGCATCAGAAGTCATGGGAATAATGGAGATATTAGTAAGAGTAATACCTTGGGGAAGCACACATTTGCAAAGAAGTGGTTTGCAATAGCTGAGAGCTGGATCCCAATAAGAATCTAAGTGTGGATGAAGAAGCCCAATGAGAAACCATCTGGCCTAAAGCAGCATCAACATTAATTCTTTAGCCAAATTGTCATCAATTGAGAAAAGCCTACTGAGGTCTTCCGATTGAGCTAAGGAGAGCTATTTGAAAAGCAAAAAAAGATTGATACTGCTCACATGATTAGAGTTAGAGATGTTGTAGAAATAATACTTAATATGAGAAGAAATAGCTATACCTTTATACCATCAATAGTATGAGATTCCAACTAGTGTGGAATATTAAGATGAAATTTTTTGCCTCATTAAGATGATAATGATTCCATCTACAAGAATTTTGCCTCATTAAAATATGTATGCTTCCATTTATAAGTCTGCAGCAGGTGTTTCTTAACATATTTTAATTTCTTCATAAGGATAAAAATAGGATCGCTATTGTGATAAGAGTTCCAAGCTACATGAATGATAGTGAGATAAAAACTGTTTTTCCAATTGTTTTTATTTAAGAATTTGCCACCTACATAGGACACATGAAAAAGGGAAGTAATCAAAAGAGAATGAACTTAAATGAAAGGATTAGTAACATCATTAAAAGAGGTAAAACAAATTACAAAGCACCATATCAAGTTTTTCAAATATTGAATTAGCTACCTCATGAGTTATACCCAATATATGATAATTGAAGAATTGTTGTCTATTATTGTATTAAAGATGAAATCATGTAGAGAATTCATTAAATAGATATTAGCGATTGATCCTCCTCTTTCCTCATGATCATATCTAATGTAATTAAAGCCATCACAATGGCTAGAGAGAAGTGATACTAGGAGAGAGATGGCAGAGAGAATGCCAAAAATCTCTTCTTTCACCTTCAACAATAGATGCATAAAAATTAGTGATTAAGAAATAATCCAAACCACATATATATATATATATATATATTTAACATGTATAAAAAGCTATGAAATAACTTCAAATGAGACGCAGACATGATCCCATTTAATCAAAATCATGTCGGACAATGCAAAATCTAAGCTGTGTAAGCTTCAACACTGTAGTACATGAGTTGCTTATTAACAAGAAAGGAACCATTGGGCAACTTATGCTCAAAGAAATTAACAAAAAGAATACAGTGAGTTGAAGCAATTATCTGGCCTCAAAACTCATTGGCAATCCCCAACATTTCAACATTTTAGTTGAAGCTTCAATTTGTTACTTTAATATTAATCTCCTTTTTAGAACTTGTGTGTTCATATGTAATTTCTTAGAATTAATTGTCAACAAGAAAATTTAAAATATATATTTTGATTTAAAAAACAAAAGATAATAAGTAAAAACTACTTTGTAAGATAATAAAACAATATATATATATCAAATTATTCTCAAATGATAAAATAAAAAATTACTTAGTAAACAATAATAATAAAACAAGCTATTTTATTAATTGTGCTTATTACTAATAAAAATTAATTATTCATCAGACTAGTTACATTATTTCACTAGTTAAGCTATTTTATTTGATTAAATTTTTACGGAATTAGAAATTTTCTAATTATTTACATAATTAAAATTATTAAACAGATTGTATTATTAAAATATTTAATATCATAGCAAACTATTTAATCTTTTAAATAAATTTATTAATCAATTAATAATGTATATATATATATATATATATATATTACATCAGTTATAAATTAATTAACACCTCAATTGCAACAATGGAGAATATTAAGAGGCATTATGGAAATCTCCATATGTGTCCTCTGAATCTATGCATCCAAATACCTTTTTTTTAAGAAGCTGAGTCCTATAAAATAATTATGTGATCAGTATGATTTGAACTCTTGACATACTCAAGAACTCAACTTAGCCATAACACCATTCACACCATGCACCTTTTTGGATCAATGGATGACCGAGAGAAGCTCTCCCCCCTGAGCAATGGCATTATCCAAAAATCCAGTCAGCTCATCAAGGTTCTTAAAGGGCCTGGGGGAGGCAAAATCGCTGTCCAAGTTATACCACACCCCCTCAATGCGTCGTATAGAAGCCCAATGCCGGCTTCGCCAGAGTCCAGCAAATTTGGCCACCTGAATATTTAGCAGAAAACCGAGCAGGGTTTCAGAAGCGAAGTTGATAGAAGAGGCCCCATTACGACGATCGTGCCAAACTACTTTTTTGTTTCTAGATTCTAGTGCCGAAATGAGGACATTTACATCATAATTTCCAGTTAATTTGTTATGGTGGGATTTGAAAATGGCCGAGAGTGGAGCCCATCTTCCCTTGCTTGTAGGATCATCGCCGTCGAGCTTTTCTGCAATCGCATCTAGATCAGCTCGACAGAAAGCAGCCTGCTCCTGCCCCACAAAAGAAGGAAGAAATGAGTCCCTTAAAGATTTAAATGGAAGCAACACTGCTATCAATATCATTAATATGTTAATATTCAAAGTTTGAGCTTGATGACTCATAATTCTAAAAGAATTGCTTCATGCACCGTAAATATGTTCTGGATGAGAGCATAAATAAAAATTTAGTTCCATCAGCGGCTTAGAAAAATGACTGAGAGCATGTGGCCAGAACATCATATACAGCATCTTTAAGTAAATTAGGTACTTCTAGTGAAAAGACATGTGATCATTATGTATTAATATGAATGAGTAATTCATTGATGGCCAAAGAGAGATTGAAAACTTATATATTAAGTAGTGAAATTGTTGAATGCAACTTATCATATTTATGATGTTTAATGGATTGGTTCAGTCGAATGTGAAATAAAGGAAGAAATGAAAATAGCCGAAGATGAAAAACCAAGGAAATAATTCCATCTAACAATGTCTGGCGGAGAGTTTGTATGAATATAAGAAGTTGACTAAGCATGCCAAGAAATATCATTCTCTACCCTCATTGAAAGATGTTAGATATATTGGCAATACGACACTAAAAGCAAAGACGCTTCATCTAAAATTCTCGTAGAATGGAGAATTTGTATGAACAGAGAATGTTCAAAAAGAATACAAGGAAATATCTTTTTCTGCTTTATAGTAGCGATCATACGCAAAATATATTGGCAGAGGGAACAATTATTAGAGAATAAAAGCAAAGAAGTCATTCCATCTAAACTTGTAGTTGGATGGAGCAATCGTAAAGACAGTTGAAAATGAATATCAGTAAAGATCATTTTCTACTTCCTAGCATTTAAACATATGCTACATATAGTAGCAAAGAACTATTATTAGACAACGAAAGCAAAGAAATAATTCTTTCTAAGAAAATCATATGACGGAGATTTTTTAATAGTAAAAGTTGAAAAAAAATATTATAAAAGATCTTTTTGCTTTAATTATAGAAGATCGCCAGAATTAAAGTCCTTTCCTCCAGATACAAGGTAAGGCATAATTCATGCAAAACAAACATATGTGAAGTTAATCAACCAGTTGATCAAGTAAAAAAAGTAAAGCAAAACTTGAAATGTAGACTAATTAAAAATCTAAGGGTTGTCATCTAAGTAATACAGTTCAATTGTATTAAAAGCCCTAATCTCAACAAAATAACTTTCGAGGACCATGTAATCAAGAAGAACAAGAAGTCAAATACCTTGGTTCAATTAATCAAAATTAAAAAAATCCAAGTTGGTTGGATGAAATAGAAGAGTGCTTCTAGAGTGTTGTGTGATCGTAAGAACCCACTCATAATTAAAGGAAAATTTTATAGAGCAACTATACAAACAACTATATATATGGGGCTGAATGTTCGTCAACAAAGAAAAAATTTGCCGATAAAATAAGTGTTACAAAGTTGAGGACACATAAGTGGATGAGTAGGCAAACTCAAAATGATAGAATAAGAAATGAGTTTATCCGTACCAAGGTTTTAGTGGCCTCAATAGTGGATAATATTAGAAAATGTTGTCTTAGTTGGTCCGAGTATATTAAGCATAGATCATTCAATGCCCGTGCTAAGAAAATGAACTCTTGAATTTTGCCCGCATTAAAAGATGAAAAGAAAGACCAAAAAAGACATGGAAAGAAAGCATTAGAAAAAATATTCTCTATTTGGAGCTTAGGGTGAGACTTTATTTGATCGTGCACAATGAAAACATAGAATTCATGTAGCCGACCCCACTAGTGGGATTAAGGCTTGGTATTGTTGTAGTTGTTGTTGTTAAGATGGCTATTTAAGATACAATTAGGTTGACATAAATAAAGAGAATCTAAAGATGACTACTTTTACATGTCCTATGAAACTTTTGAATTTTCCCTTCATGAAACTTTTGAATTTGAAAGGATATTAATTGATTGTGTAATGCAGCTGCTATTTTTCAGAGATAAAGTCTGTTTTTCTAACATCATGAAAAGAATCAATGTGGTGTTTAATGATTTTTTTTTTCATTTGAAGGATGCTTCTACTTTTGATGCATGGTGGCAAGATGCATCTAGTTTTGATCCTTAAACAAACTTATTTTAAGAGATGTGAAAAGATATTCAAGTATTGAATTGCAAAAGGTAACAATTTATGATAAAAGAAGAAATTATTTATGAACACAAGATTTCATCTAAGGGTTTTGGAAGTCAATATGGGCATGACTAAACAAACTAAGAGGCTTCCACCACCGAGATTTGTGAAGGTAATATGAATTTTCAAGAAGAAATTAGAATTTATTGAACGTTCATTAAGAAAATTTCTACATAACAAAACCTTGTCTAATTTGAGAAAGATGAGCATTGCATATTTGATGATGCTTGTTTCAAGGCTTTCTATATTCTTAAGACAAAATTTAGGGTTTTTCCCATTTTAGTTTGCACATGATTAAGATTTTTCATTTGAGTTGTCGATGTATGATTCAAATGATAATGTATTGGGGCAGCCTGGGCTACAAGAGAATTTTTCATGGCAATTATTGCATTCATGTAACTACTAAAAAGACTTATAAAATTTTAAATACATAGCACCCATAATTTTATATAAAGCATATAAAAAACATCCAAAGTTTAAATTTTACAAATAAACACTTCATCTCAACATGTCCAAAATGCATGACACCTCATCTATTTATTATTAAAATGATTTTAAGATTAATATGATAGAGCCTTAATTGAAATTATTAAAGTTTGGGTGGTGGATTTATATTATTTAGAGATTTGATTTCTATGTAAACTGAAAGAGATTGCTAGCTATTGTGTTTGTATTTGATAAATGTAGGTCTTTTTTATAGGCAGCAAGGTGAAATTATTTAACTGATCAATCTATCATATATAAGTATTTGATATTTAAAAAATTTCTATGATTAATTAAATGGTTTCTCTAACATTTGATGTTAGAATTAGGTATTTAAAAAAAAATAAATTCTAAAAATCAAAAGATTAATCATCTTTCTAATTTGGTGAGTGGTGAATATCAAGAAATTTGAGATCATTGGATCATTCTCTAATGCGGTCATTGTTGCAGCAGTTGTAAGGAGCTTGATATGTTGATTATGCCAATTTTAGTATTTAGTAATATCCTTACATTCAAGACCTATAGCTGTTAAATTTTTCATACATTATTTTTTTATATAAATTGTCAAGAATAAAGTAGATTCATTATCATACCATAGGGATTAAAAAAAATTATTAATAAATACAAAATAAAAAATTGAAAAAATACATTTACATGCATGATAAAATCCAAACCCAAGGAGGCAGAAAAAAAAATAATTGTGATGTTTAATTTTAAAATCAAGCTAACAGTTTTTCATGCTATATTTCCTAATTTTCAAAATAACAATTGATTGCTCAATTATTTTAATTAGAATGTTATTTTCAAAGGTACAAGAAGTAAATTAGAGAGAGTGAAAGAAAATGAGGGACAAAGCAAGCGACCGTGAGGGGAAATTCATTCTAACTGAGCAATGCAGAATAATATATAAGGCATTGAATTTAACGAGAGCCCAAGAGACCTAAATCTAATCACAAATGCAAGAAAATTAGGCGCTTCAACAAGCGCCATTTAATATTTCTTAATAAAAGAAAATATAGAAAATCATACGAATTATAAGAAAAGAGCATAAACGAGCTGCACATCTATATGTACAGATACTTGGGTCTCCTTATAAATAATAAAAATTCAAATACAGAATATTTTCTCCAAATTCCAAGCTAATAGACAGCATTCTTTTGAAATAGAGCGTTCCCAAATCTACACACTAAATAAAATCATAAATTATTAAGACACTCCTACTAATTAATATCATAAAATGTTTAAGATACGCCTATCAATCAATATATCAAAACTTTTGAGAGCTGAGTAATGATATGTATAAAAAATATTTTATCATATGTTCATTTAAAAAGAGAAAAAAAATTCTCCACCAAAACTTAAAGGCAATAAGAGATCCCCAACTTTAAATGGAACACCCTCAACGTTTGGACATTTCTTTGAATCATAAGAAGATTTGCTCATATCAATCTATCAATTTAATATATTAGGAGCATTACTAGCCAACATTTGCATATACATAGATACACACACACACACACACACACATATATATATATATATATATATATATATATATATGTAAGCCAATCTAAAGAGAACAAAGTAAGGCTTCTGCCCTTCTTATATTTTTTAAAATACCAATTACCTAGTTAAGGAATTTTTAAGAGATTGTTATTTTCTAGGATGGAAGAGGTGAATTGAGATAAGAGTGAAAGAAAAGAGCGACATAAAAGCGATCGTGAGGGGGAAATAAAGAAAGCACTCACCATGTGCATGAGTAAAGACTGAGGGCATAAGAAAACGCTAATGTCCGAGAAAGAATGAGCCAGAAACAAATGGAAGACCGAAAAGAAAAATGAGCCCAAAGGCCAAAAAGCAAATTTAAGCAATTGTCAATGATATGCTAAACAGGTAAGTGAGCCAAAAGGATCTATGCACAAAAGTCGCATAAGCAATTGCCAACTCAACTTCCACCAAATCGACCTAAAGCCAAGCATGCCCTTGCCTAGTCACACTAGCTCATCCCTGACAAGCATTAGGACAAAAAAACATAGTTGAATCTTATTCGCTCGAATGTGTGCTTAGCAACAAGTCAAGCAAATAACAAGCAGACTTGAGAGATTTCCCAAACTATATATAACTTGGGTTGACACAAGGTATCTAATCCAGCCAGAACATATGACGACCAGAATAAGGATTAGGTACATGATTCGTCACAACAACATGACGTCCAGCATATGGATTAAGTATATGATTTATCACGTCCAGCACATGGGTTAATTATGTACGAACTAACTAAAACACATGGTGCATTGGGATTAATTAATTAGTCTAACTAAAGTATTTTACAATTTTTCCTCCATAACGATCATAAATATCCAAAATTTAGATCAATAAGAAACTGTCTAAATTTTTATTTGATCATTCTTCTTCCATTCTCTACACTTTGCAAGTGTTTCCCTGATATGTTATTTACTTTGCGGTAAATAAATGGTTAGATATAAAACAAATTTGTAAGAAAGTGCAATGTAATTTAGTTGATGTTTGGAACGTTTCATTATTATTGTTGATCATGTAAATTTGAGTATTAAGTAATATCCCTTACATTCAAGACCTATCCCTGTCAACTTTTTCTTACATTATTTTTTTATAAAAATTGCCGGGAAAAAAATAGATCCATTATCGTCTAAAGGGATTAAAAAAAGCTATTTAAAATATAAATAAAAAATTGAACTTAAAACACATTTACATGCATGATATAAACCAAATTCAAGGCAGATAGTAGAATAATTGTGCTGTTTTATTTCAAAATCAAGTTCCAGCTTTTTATGTGATATTCATTAATTTTCAATATACCAATATTAAAATGTTATTTATTAAAATGTTATTTTCGAAGGTACAAGAACTGAAATAGAGAGTGAAAGTAAATGAGGGACAAAGCAAGCAAGCAAGCGCGAGGAGATATTCAATCTAACTGAGCAATGCAAAATAAAATATGAGGCTTTGAGTTTAGCGATGGCCCAAGAAACCAAAATCTAGTCATAAATGCAAGAGAAGTAAACACTTCAAACAACTGTAATTTAATATTTCCTAACAGAAGAAAATATAAAAAATCATACGAATTATAAGAAAAAACATAAATGTATCGCACATCTATGTACAGATATTTAGGTCTCCATAAAATAATAAAAATCAGATAGAGAATATTTTCTCCAAAACTCAAAACTAAAAGAAAGCATTATTTTAAAATAGAGCTTACCCAAATCTAAACAATAAAGAAATCATAAATTATTAAGACTCTCCTACCAATCCATATCATAAGAAATTAAGATACACCTATCAATTAACATACCAAAACATCTGAAGGTTTAATAACTGTATAAACAAGTATTTCACATTTGTGAATTTAAAGGGATAAAAAAAATTCTTCCCCAAAACTTCAAAGCAATAAGAGAGTTCCAATTTTTAAATGTAACACCCTCAACGTTTGGACATTTCGCATAGGAGTATTACTAAGCAACATCTACACTATATATATATATATATATATATATATATTTATTTATATATGTAAGCCAATCCAAAGAGAACAAGTAAATATATATATATATATATATATATATATATATATATATATATATATATATATACATATACATATATATTTATATATGTAAGCCAATCCAAAGAGAACAAGTATATATATATATATATATATATGTGTGTGTGTGTGTAATCCAAAGAGAACAAGTAGAATAATTTGCAATACCATAATTCAAAGTAAGACTTCTGCACTTTTTTATTATATGACTTTTAAATATCAATTACCTACTTAGTGTATCTTTAAGAAATTATTAGTTTTTAAGGTGAAGACGTGAAAACAAAAAGGCGAAAGAAACATAGGAACAATAAAAACAAGTGTGAGGGGAAATAAAGGAGAGGATAAGAAAATGCTAATGTTCGTTAAAGAATGAACAAGATGCAAATCGAAGAGAAAAAAGGAAAATGAGCCCAAAGGCTAAAAAGCAACTTTTTAAACAACTGTCAATGATTTACTTAAATGGTGAATGAGCCAAAAGGCTCTTTGCAAAATAGTTTCACTATAGGTTGTGATCAAGGGATTAACACTGAAGCGAATGCCAACTCAACTTCCACCAAATTGGCCTAATGCCAAGCATGCCCTTGCCTAGTCACACTAGCTCGTCACTGACAATGATAGAGGCAAAAAGACTTTGTTGAGCAATATTCACTTGAATGTGTGCTGAGCAATAAAGCAATAACAAGCAGACTAAGAGCTTGCCCAAACTATATATAACTTGGGTTGACACATGGTATCGAATCCAAGAGATGAATAACCAGCCAAAACACATAAGGACCAGCATCTGGATTAGTTACATGATTCGTCACAACCAGCACATGAATTAATTACATATGAATTAACTAAAGCACATGATTCCATGGAACTAGTTAATTTGTCTAATTAATTAGTATTTTACAATTTTAGTCCTCTACAATGGTCATAAATATCCAAATTCTAAATCAATTAAAAACTTTGTCTAAGTTATCAATTGGATTATTCTTCTTCCATTCACTACACTATGCAAGTGTTTTCCTAAGATGCTATTTAACTTGAGGTAAACAAAAGCTTGGATACAAAACAAATTTGTAAAACAAGTGCAACATGATTTTATTGATGTTTGGACCGTTTGATTATTATTGATTAATAGGTAAATTATAATTATAAAGTGATTAAAATATCCTAGATGAATAGCATATGTCGTTGCACTCCGATGAGGTTGATGCAACCTAGCAAGGTTAGCGCGCTCCAGGGAGGCCAATGAAAGCTAGCAATAGCCAATATAAGCTCTCTATGAATGATGTCCTGCATTAGCATAGCTCGAGAAGGCCAGATTTAGGAATTGTGAACTCTAGCGAGGTGTTAGCAAAGGATGACAAGGGCTAGACAAGCACAGGCGAGGGCCTGGCTTGGGGAGCACAAAGGTCAGGCCAACCTTTCTTGCATTATTGTGTGTTTTGTGGTAGATTTAAAATTCACCTAGTTTTGGACAATCTCCAAATCACAAATTTTGGATGGTTTTGCATATTTAAAATCCCCCAAAGTTAAATCACAATCCAAAAACTTAAAATTTGAATTACATAAATTTTAATTGCTTTAAACTCCCAATACATCAGGTCAAATAGCTCCATATTCCTTCACAAAATGCAGTAGCCCATATTACCTACTCAAGTAAGGTAGTTTATTATTACATGCAAATTATGTATCAAGTTTTTGGTATCAAAGTAAGAATCACTGAAGGAGGAGATCTTTTTAGCCTTGACATGAGAAAATTATAAGACTCAAAAAGAAGAGCCCATTTGACGAGACAAAAAATCAAGATACCAACACTCCATCGAGAAAATACAGGAGATCATGTTAAACATGTATCGTTGCTCATAACATATATGGCTTTAGTGATGGAGAGGATGCATGTGCATGTCCAAATGAAAGGATAGACAAATGAAACATCATAAAGGGTCTTGAATTCTAGTAAATTGAGAATGAATATAGTTGTTAGGAGTATTCTAATGTAGAAGATAAGCCAAGCAGTAAGAAAATCTCAAGGGTAAAACCAAAAATCAAACTGCTAACTTAAGATGGAACCCTAAACTTGAGAAGCCCGATAACTAGATCAATCAAATAAAGAATTATTTTGACCCACAGGATTATACAACAAAGTAAAAGATCATCTTCTAATAATTGTAGTTGTATAAATATGATCAAGTAAAATACATGTAATAAGGCTGTGTGAAACAACCTAAACTAATCAAGATTAAGAACCCACTCTTGAGAAAAAAATTACCTGATGGGATAAAAGAATGGCATCGACAAATATGGCAGTCTGTCAAAGAAAGAACCAATCAGCCCAAGGATACACTACTAAGTTCCATCAACAAGTGCTTGTGATGATATCTTTGAACACTGCCTTGTTCAAACAAAATGCCTTGAGACTGCTTTATATTATTGCAGCTGAGCGACAATGTTCCCAAGCAAATCTTGTGCAAGCTAACACTTAAGGTCTAGCAATCAAGAATGAGATTTGACATAAATCATTTTCAAAATAGTCGAATGGAAAAATGTGGAAAAAGTCACAAAAAACCTAAAGCCAATAAACATAAGCTCAAAAAGATAATCAATCAATGGTAAGCCGGCCACCACCAAATAATGAACAATTTACAACAAAATAGCTAAAAATGGCCTCAACAATGAGCATTATATAATCTCAAGGCATAATGAAAAGCTACATGCTACTTTCTTGATTTATTCTTCAAGTTCAAGAGCGGAGGGAAAATGGTTGCAGTGTAGTAGAAGGCTCGGGTGATGTCAAGCGGGGCACCATATCCAAGGCATATTATTCCTTGCTAACAAACTTGGATGAGAAAGAATTACCAAGGGCCGACAAGCCTAAGAGTTGAAAAAAATGTCACAATCTGAATTCAAGACAAAGAAATAATTATAGCCATTAAAGACTTAAGTAGCCAAAGAATTGATTAAAAATCCCCAAAAAAAATGTAGTCCTCAAAATTCAACCCTTATCATGACAATTAGACAGATGAAAATAGCAAAAGTCCATCAAAGAAAATAAAAACTTGTTTGAAGAACCAAAAGGAATGACCGTTAAATGATTTGTGAAGCATGTGATATAGATTTACATAAAGTATGCATTACCTAAACTTAGGATATATAGAAAATTTATACTCAAAGAATGAGGAGTTCAAAAAGTTCAAAGTTGAGCCCTTGAGCAAGAGTTTATCAAACCAACCACATCACCGCAAAACTCATCAATAGTGATGGTGATGAAACAAGACGAGTAAGGGATGTACATAAACTCTTGAATGTCGAACAAATCACACAAAAAAAATATACACTCTATCATAGATAAATGAATTGTTGAACCATTAAAATGGCTCATACACTCTCAATCCTCAATTTAAATTTAGACTATCACTAGGCGAGAATAAGCATTGAAGAAACCAAAACTAGGGCTATAAAATTGATAAAAGATTATACGAATGATCGATTATGTCATTAGAATTCAACAACGACTCAGCCTAGCAATATTCATGGATTGAGAGATGACATCATGATATTATATATCGATGAATTCTTACTACAATACTTAAATCACATCTTAATCTACAAATCGATTGAGGAGGCTCATACCGAGACCAAAAACAAGTGTTCAAGTAGCTAAGGCAACAAAAATTTTAGCTCGACCAAAAAAAATATGAATTTTAGAAGATATCACTTCTTTGCCTGAGGTATGAGATTGGCAAATATGAAATCAAGATTGATACCATCAAGATTAAAGCAGGTAGCGTGGCCAAGACCAACATGACTAAGAGACAAATCTTCATCCTAATGTCCTCTACATTTTCCCTACAATTTCCTAAATCCTTCACAAATTAAACCAAGCCTATAAATTACCAAGCAAGGAAAATTTCTTCATGGTTGGCTAATAGCAAATCATTGTATTTCTGAATAAATATTTCAAAAATTCCCATGTGAAAGTCTATGATATATATACTCTTATCACACCAAAGTCATGAAATACTTTGCCACTTTAGCCATTCTTAAGAAGAAGACAAAATTACCATTTCAGTTGCTCACAACAGCTAGTAAGTAGCAATTTTTGAAATAAAATCATCCATGGTGCTTTCATAATGTTCAAAGAATTTCTATTCAAATAATAAAAACATTGAGATAAATTTTCTCAAGATGTTAGAACATACCCATTGACAGAAAAATTCATACCAAAAAGGTATTCAGCAATGAACTTCATCAATGAAAAATTCATACCATAAAGGTATTCAGCAATAAACTTCATCAATGACAGAAAAATTCATACCATAATATAAATGATTACCTGGAGAAGATTATTGAGGGCATGCAACAGACACAACTGCAATCTCTGTCTCTCATGGTAAACACTCTTATCCTCCATAACAAAAAGGCAAAAAGTCTGTACTCAAAAAACAACTATTGTTAGGTTCATCATATTTCTCCCACAAGATAAAGTTACTTTGCAACATTCCAAAACCAAAATTAACTAAAATTGGCATCCAAAATTATTGTTGTACATAATAACACAATGATAAACATTGATTTGGTTCACCAACATCTTGATGTTATTAAGATGTCATCTGATTTAGACGCCATAGTTACTATTCTATAATACAATTTAGATACCAAGGACATTAGGATGCCAATATCTAGTATTGTTCTTCCATTCAAGATATTTTGATACAATTCTTCTATGGTAAAATTACCAAAGAAAATAAAATACTTTTAAAAAATTACCGAAGGTATTGCAGAAAATGGCGTTTTTCTTAAAAAAAAGGTGCCCGTGGATTCAATATTCAGCGTAAATGAAGAACTAGGTCATTTTTAACTCAAGGGATTTGAGATAGAGCAGTTATTTACAGTAATTGAAGAATGCAAGGGCTTGCTTGGCTGCAGGATTTGAGTAAAGGCTCAATCCTCCAAACGAAATTTAAGGTTAACGGGGGAATGAGCGTAAGTTCAAATCTTCTGCTAAGGCTTCAATTCCCAGCAAATGTGAAGATAATGATGCGATTCTGAAATCCCAGATTTTTGCAGGATTTTAGTGATTTACAAATAGAAAAGAGGCAACTAAGCTGAAAGAAGAACAGGAAGGGATCGCAGGAGAAAAGAACAGAGTTCTTCCAATAAACAAAGAGCTAGGGCTGAGGAAGAGTGAGAGGGGGATCGCTTTTTTTGAAGTAGATGTAGAAGAAGAAGAAGGATAAAATCTTCAAAACAGATCGCCGAGGCAACTATAAAATCTCCGAAGGATCGCACGTGATTCGAAGAACTCGAAGAAGTCAAGCAGAAGGGAATAAGAAATGCTTTAGTAAAACAAAATATATTTCATATTTTTTTTAGTTAATTATTAATTGTTAATAAATTTATAATCATTATTTTTATTAGTAAATTTCAAATTTATTATGAGTTAAATATTAATTTTAAGTAATTAAATGATGATAGAATACTGAAGAGAGTATTATAACAGTTATCATAAAAATGAGAGTTAGTAATAATTTTATGGAGGTGCTACAATACTCCTAAATATACCACATTCAATACTTCAACATCCTTAAAGTACTTAAAATTAATGATTAACTCATAAATATTGAGATTTACTAGTCAAAATTATGATTAAAAATCTATTAAAGATCAATAATAATCTAGAGAAAAAATATGAAGCATTTTTTGAGGCTTTGAAGCATTTCTATTATGTTGTTTGTGATATTGGAGGATTTGATTAAATAATATTAGAATAAATTGTGTTACAAAATAATTATTCTTATTATTATTAGAAGATTCTCATTCATCCTTGAATTTTGGTATGAATTACTTTTTTGTAGGATCAAAATTTGCACTCTAAGTGAGCCTAATGAATCCCTAGAATGCTTATAATAGATGCATGGTTAGAATTATGAATGACCAAGTATGAAATTCTTATGTTATGTTATTTTATTATTTAAGAAAAATGATAAAAATAATTTAGTGGGAAAATCCTAAAAGTTCTTATATATCTTAATTCCTTAAATTCAAATGCATTAGGAGTCAAAATTTCATTAAATTTGAACTTAAGATGATGAAAATATATGTAAAATATATTTAAAATTAATATAATTAAATTTCAATCAATTTAGTTGAATTAAATTTAACTGATTTGACTATTTAAACATTGGGGATAGTGTAAACTATTGAATTTGAGAAATTGGAACCGTGAGTAAATTGTTAACAGTCGATTCTGATCAAAGAGATATAACAGACAGATTAAAAATCAAACAACTGCACCAATATCCACCATTGGATCAAATCGAAAAGATCAACCAATAAAATTTGATGGGAAAACCATGAACTAACCCTGGATCATTCGATAAGGCCTCACGTTTAATGGTCCTTCAAATTATAGATTCAAATTAGTTGTTGGATTAAACCCAGTCATAACAATAATAATAATAAGTGTGGAATGGGTCTACACTGTAAGATTTAAATTGTAATGCCCCGTCCCATTTCCATGCGTAACTGAGACAATTTTATTAAACAATTGGCAGCATAACGGTGCGCTACTCGAGAAGTACTGATGAACCTCCACGAATATCTACTGGCTGAAAAGCTACTGAGACTCAACCCTAAAAGAGAGATGAGGACTAATCCTTAAGATAAGCATAAAATTCTTATCTTAAGTATTTGACATAGTATAATATATACATTGGATTAAGAAGGCTAATATGAGTTATCCAATATATATATATATATATATATATATATATATATATATATATAAGTATTAGTATCTCAATATGCTGATCACATCATAATACTAAGTATATATAGTAAATAATATAAAGTACGGAAGCTAAAAGCATTCACATAGATCATTCATCACAGAAGTTAAGTAAAAAGCATTCATCTTAGAAATGAAAAGAAAATGCATCCAGAATTACAGTTATTACAAATAACTTGCATTAATAAACTGAAAATAGTCTATCACTTATTGTAGAAAATAAACTACTACAAAAAAGTAAATATTGTTCATAAGTCTGCCACTGCTATACATACTCATCCTGGATCTCTTACAAAGCCTCCTAATCTTACTCCACAAAGTGCTTTAAATCTGGCAAATTATTGGATCCCAAAAGTACCACGTGTTAAATAATAAGTCTAACAACCTAAAGCTACTAAATATCATTGAAGTTATTTAAGATTTAATTAGTAAGTAAAGTAAGACAAAATAATACTATAAAAATATTAAAAATAGCTAGAAAGAATAAAATTGTATAAAATTGAAGGAAAGGCAAAACAGAAGTTGAAATACTAAGTACTAAAAGCAGAAAAGTTATAAAGAAGCTAGAACTATATAAACACTGAAATAAAATTATGTCGTATGCCAATAATTATATGCATATATATCAGAATATGCCATAGAACTGTATCCACAAACATGCCTAACTCGATGTCACATGATATCCCACAGAATCTTATGTGAGCGAACGCTCTGCTAACAGATCCTAGGTGAGCACATCGCTCCACTAATACTGATATAATTTATGCATTTATAATATGCCAAGACTTTAATTACTAAATGCTTTAAATTCATCAAAAAACTAGAAATCGATTAAAACTAAGTAATAAATCTATTTGTCTCCATTGTGCAGAATTCATCTAAATCAATCTTAACTTCTGATTCAATTCTGTTGAACACTATGATTCTCACTATAACCAAATCCTAAATCATCACATAAAGAGATTGCATATACATGATTTGGCATGTCCAAAGATGGGTGACTTTAATACTTAGCTTGTTTAACTGCACTTATTGATGCTCATAAAGATAATTGACATAATCTTTTTACAGTTTATTCTCTCAAACTAAGTTGTTAAACTCCCAAATTATGATATACTCTGAACTTGGAATATTTATCCTAAATGGAACTATAATTATCCAGTCACCTAGGATAAGACCGAGGCTCTACAGTTCTATTCAAGGAAAATCATCTAATTCCATCTTATGCTGAATAATTTAGATCTATGGATGTGCACTATCATCTCCATCTGATAATACTATTGATTCTCATTCTAACAAATCTATTTAAGAATCAAGAAGTAACAAACTAATGAATTTTTACTCCATTGTGATAAGTCCTACACGGAAGTGAATGTGAGATGAGAGTCGAATCCACCTACGGTAGGAGACAATTCGCTACGCTCGATTCTCACTCACGCCTTTGCTTTGCCGTACTCGTAGTCGAATAACCAGATCAACTACTTTTCAAAAGGTAATTAGAGTTTGAGTGACTATTGAAATTGAAAGAAAAGTTGCTCGGTCTTACTTTTGAGCTTTATTCTCTTTCAGAGCCTCCAGCAGGAAGGGGAACAGGGATCTGCCTCCGGCTACAAGGATGTGACATGAAAGTCACTCAACTTAGGATACTACCACAATGAAAAATCTCAAGCTAAGATCTTTAGGTCATTCTACCACAAGGGCCTAAAATCATATATTTGCTATGTTTGGATGTGTGAATTTAAAGGTATGATTGATTAAAGTTTTAGTTAATTAAATTTAAACACAATTAAATATATTACATAACATAATTTAATAAATTAAATTTTTATTAAATCAGCAGCAATAGGTCCCACCGAATGAGCCAGTGACAGGGACGAGACCCACTGCAATCAGTGGATGGGCGGGCCCCACACTATACGCGTAGAGGGAAGCGGCAGGGTCCACACGGCTAACTAGGTAGGCGGGGCCTACGTCTGGCATGGCAGAGTTACGGTGCGAGTCCCACCTCCTTCGAATCAGTGGTGATGAGGACAACGGGTTGGGCCCGATTCGATCCGGCCCGACCCGAAATTCCTTCTTCCTTCTTCGGTAGACGATAGGAAATGGAGCTAAGGCATCAATCTGCTCAGCGCGCACTTTTCCTCATGGCTTGAAACACATGCCATTCGAAAGCTTACAACTGGGCCTCTCAGCCTAGCCCAAAACTCTAGACCTATACGACTACCAACCGAGGTACCCTAGTAATATAGTGCACGACGATAGCAAACCCCTTAGCTTTCGCTAGATGGGAGCTGCGGGACAGAGCAGACAGGTCTGATTTGCTGATTTTAGGTTTCAGCTAGTGAGAGCCCCAAGCTATGCAGCAAAAATGGAGTTAAGAATGACTTAGAATCGGTAGCTCACAGCGGTGGCAAGATGCACGCGATGGGTCCCTGCTGCGTGCACGCCACGCACCGCGATCGCGAATCAATCGGGGACGAAGCGTGCCAGCCATCCAATCTGGACGTTGGGACGATCGAATGATGATGAACCGTGCCATCCGCACAGATGGCTAAGAGAGTCATTAGACAGACGGCGTCGGGGTTGCTTAATTAAGAAAATTAATAAATAATAAAATGAAATTTTAATTAATTAAAATAAGTTAATAAATGAGCCCAAAAAAATTCCAATAAATTACCCCTTGTTAATTAAAAGATGAGGAACATAACAATAAAATTGAATTTTAATTTCGACGAGTATTTAATTATTTTGATTTTTATGTATTTTAAATATATTAAAATAATTGACGAAAATTCAACGACTTCTAAATGCATCCAAAATTTCACCCCTAGATAATTTGGGGATGGTGAGCGTAATGGTGAAGTCAAATTTTTGATTTGAGCTCAATTTAAGTAGATTATTTTCAAAATTATCAAGATCTCTATAATTATAATTTTGATCCAAACGACTTCTAATTTGAACCAAAACTTCATGGTATGCTTTTAATGGCTTAATAAGAGTGTTTTGAATCAAGATTAAGACTTGGTTAAGTTCTAATTGACTTGGGTAACACTTTGGGTTATTACATTTTAGGAGCTCGATTGGATGTTTAAATTTAATTATTTATGTAGATAATAATTATTTATTATTTGATTATATAAAGTATTTATTTAAACCAACCGTGACGGTGTCAACTTGCCATTCCATCAAACGACGAGTTTGCATCCCTCTGTCCATCACTCGATCACCTGAATCAAATGGTTGTATGCGCCCGTACTGTGAATCTCCTACGGTCGCACAAGCATCGCAAAGGCCATGCTATATGGCCTTTTTATCGAGCTCCTTTAGCTGGCCTCCCAACCTCCTCAGCCTGGCATTACTTGATACTCGAGACTTCAGCTGTGTGGCAGGATTTGGGAGGAGGGCTAGAGCTACTGGTGCTCGATCAACCTTAATGTCGCAAACCTTAAAATCATCGAGTCAAAGAATCATGTACTCTTCCTAATCCAGTCTATTTTAATCGTAATTTGCATATAGTGTTTCATTTCATTATTTCAATCATTGAAGGACCAATCCATGGACTCTAATCGAGCATAACCATGCTCAAACATAGCTTATTTCGACTTAAAGAGACAGTACTGCATTGTGTTACCCCACCTGCATCCATCAGGTTGCATCTAGGGCACTTCCTTGCTAGTGATTGGGGTGGCCTCCGGCAATGGTTCAGGTGTCGTTTGAAAGGTATTTCTGAGACCTTTCTAGCGACATGTGGGCTAGCCTCCAGCGACCACCGGAAGCCTCTCAATTTTTGTGCCCTAGCTCAAGACTCATGACATTCACCATGTCGAGTCAAGCTCGGGTCAATCTGACCAGAGCAGCCCGGCCCGACCCGGGTGGCCCAGCTCGGCCATCGTGTGCTCAGTTGTGCCCGTGTGTGCGAGCATTGTAACATGTGCAGCGTCTATGTGCAGCACCTCGAGGTGCACAGTAATGGTCTGTTTTAATTAAATAATTTAATTAATTCCAAATAACTTAAAGCCTCATAACTTTCAAAATACACCTCCAAATATATTGGTGTTATATCTCAAAGTGATCAGAAAAATATGAGAATCAGTAATATGATATTAAATTTATAATTTGATGATTATGTTCATTAATCCCTATTTTGGTTAACTAATTAATAAAATAACTAATCCAAATCTTACAAATATCATATCTTGACCAATTCTCACCCAAATTTGATGATCTAATAGTTCATTTCAATCACAAAAATATGTAGGATAATAATATGCTGTCAAATTTCTAATTAGACATCTAATTATAGTAACAATTTTTTAAGTGTTATTAAGAGTCGTTAAAACCCCAATTAGCCAATTGATGTCCAATTTGACCTTACTTAGTCTCATTTTACTCGTTGTGATATAATGAAGCTATAGCCACTATATTTACATAATTTGGATATCAAATGAAAAAGGTGAGTTTTTGACCCTTAAAAAAATAATATTAAATTCCCAAAACTGGGATTTTGCAGGTTTAGGCCTTGCCCCGTAAAGGCTAGGGCACCTTAGAAAATATACATTAAGTCATATTACAACATTAGAAGACTTTTGAGTAGGAAAATACATAGAATAATCTACTTCTAGTTTAGTGCAAGTAAACTAAGCTAGAACCTCAAGATAGAATCGGAGTGATCTTAATTGATCCAAATACTTGATTTTAGAACTTAAGAATGGTAGTAATCCTAAACTATAGGATGAAGATACAACAGACAACTCCCTATGATTATAATATTAATTAGTGAAAATTTAAGAGGTTAGCTAGAGCCTAACATAATTTTTTGACATTCCCTAAGTGTATGATTGACTATAGTCAACCTATTACATGGCTTAGTGGCATTAACTCACTTTAGTAGTGAGCCTAATCACTTAGATAACCCTTCGAACTCTTAATGCCTTGTAATGAATCTAAAAAGCTAGTGGTTAGTGAGTCTTCACTCAAGAATCCTAACTACTTGAGATTATATTATTTTATAATTAGACAACTTATTTGGTTGATTTATTTTGATCTTCTAGCCTTAATGTTCCTTAATGAACTTAAGGCAAGAGATCCTTCATGGCATTCTTTTAGCTAATGATCCTACCACTAGTCTAAGTTCTATAACTTGAAAAGGTTAAGAAGTTATTATGGAGTTAAGTTTCCAATCCAACTTAGATAAGCACTTATACCATTTTTGTTTTTTAGATAATTTTAGATGAATCCTAATTTGCTAGATAGTGAATTATAGATCATACTTAGAGTATCAATTAGTAAATAGCTTGGAATAGCATTAATAAATCCTTAATATTAGCAATTGTGCCTAAGGAGAGGAGTTAGAAGATAACTAGAATGGAGACTTCTTAGGAAGTTTAGTGCCTCCCACTTTGACTCAAGGATCAACCTATGTGACTAGGATAATTCTACTTAAGATTTTATGATTAGACTTATCATGTTAAGAGTAGAACTTAAAAACTAACCTAAGCAATTAAGTGAGACCTTCACAGTAAAGTGTAGTTAATCATTCTTAGTGTGAAACTGAGGATCTCTTAGAAATATTAAATAACTAACTAAAATTAGTAGAGATCTTAGAAAATAAGGGAGATTAAACCATAAGTGAATTAGTATCTAAGTTAGAGCTAAACTAAGCATCCTCTAAGTGTCAACCATTAATATAAGAGTTAGGACTTAGTGTCTATATATAAATATATATTAGATTTGAAATATTATATTTACATAAGTTGAATCATTATTAAGATTTAGAATTCCTTAGATGACTAAGTGGTTGAGCTTAGGCTAGCTAGCTATTATCTTAGGTGTTAAAAGGCTTAGAGATTCTTTAAGTGCTTAGTATTGGGACTAGACTTAGGATCTTAGTCATTGTAATACTAAGGCTTTGAACCTTAGTATTTAGAGAAAAATCATAATGATAGATTAAGTAACTTAGTTTGAGTTGAAGTTAAAAAATAATAACTTAAGTGATATCATCCCTTTATTTTTGTCTTAATAGACTAGACGCTCAAATAAGATCATAAGATTAAGATTTGATTAATATTGTCCTACTAGTATCATATTTAAGACTAAAAAAATATAACCAATTAGATGATTAAACCTTCTAATGCATAAAACCTTTAAGATGTTAATCAAATAGAATGCTAAAATGAGAATATTAACTTAATTGTTTGGATAGTATAAGTTAAGAGAAACCTCTACCTTAAGGATATGTTGCATTATGCTTAGTAGCTATAGAGGTATATAGCCAAATCCTTAAGTAGTGTATGTTATAGGGATCTAGTAGCTTATGTAGTTTAATAGTGATACCCTTAGCATCTAAGCTAGAGTGTTCCTATATAGTAGATGTGTTGAATGTTAGTTAGATGTTTGGTGTGTTAAAAATAGGATAGGATGCTTATTTGTAACAATTCAATTATAACTATAAAGTATTTTATCATATTAATAAAACCATAAATCAAATCATTATTTTCAAAACTCATTTAATTATTTACTATTATGTATCAATTTGAAGACATTCAATGATTGTATAAGTCAATTGAGGAGCTTGATCAGCTCTAATCATAGAGTTGATAACTAAAGTAGATAACAATGGATATCATATAGTTTAAAATTAATTTTGAATATCCTTGAATGCTGGAACGCATTGAGATTAAATCCTTAAATACATTCATAAAGATATTGTACATCACTTAAACATATAACATTTATTTATCTCAAAGGATTATCTGTTAACACAACATGATATCTGTGGACTTAACCTGTTATCTACCAATCCAACCTATTTGGAAGGATTGTCTGTGGAGTACACTTGGGGGTATGCCAATCTAGTTATCTGAAAGATAAATAAATAACATAACATATTACAATCCTTCATGAATGTTCTTACTTTTATCATATTCTTCATGATTGTGGATGTTATATCATAATCTTTTGACCATGTTTATTCAGTCCTTTATGACCGTCTTTACTTTACACTCAGTCATTTATGGCTCCTTTTACTGTGCACTCAGTTCTTGAAACTGAGACTTTACTTTACTTACATATATTATTGGTTCACCTGTATTTACAGCTCTTTTGATTACTTACCTACTTGCAATGTATGTCGTTATCATTTACATTTATGCTCACATTGTTTTTACTTATGCTACTTAGCATATGTCTTTTTGTACATATTTCCTTACTACTTTTAATGCACACTTGTTAGTATGGCTATACCTATTTTTCTTAATTTTATAAATGATGCAAACTATACTAGCTTTTCTTGTTGTAGCACATCCTAAGAATATTATCAAATGCCCAATAACAAGAGCCATGGCTAAAGTTCAAGGAAAGAACTTGAAGGTGGGCCTAATTATAAGAGCCCAATCAAAAGCCCAATAAAGAGCTTAAATATTGGGCTTACCATTTGTATTTTGTTTTCATTAATATTGTACTTTTTTTTATTTATTAAGGCACATGTTTGGCCAGCATATCATGAGGAAAATATTTAATGTAAGTAGTTGGAGTTACTTCTTTACTAATTGCCAACTACTTATCTTTCCCTCCAAAATTTCCTTCCATATTTTCACTCCAAAGCTCATAGGGCAAGAGACTTGTAATGCCAATAAATATAAGTTAAAATGTAATGTAATGAAGTAACTTGAATGAAAGAATTTTGTGGTGAATTTCTCTCATATTGCTTGGTGCTTGGTGGTGTCAAGTTTATTGCCTATTTTTGGTGAGTTAAATTGTTATCTTATTTATATTTTATTTTCTAACTATACTCTTATTCTCATAACTTCAAACTATCCACACATCTTCTCCAACATCTTAAGTATCATTTAAAAATATTAAATTATTATCTAATCTCTTAAACTCTCTCCAAACTCCACCACAACCTCCACAGCCATATCTAAAAATAGCTCAACCTAGACATCTTCCTACCCATCGACACCCATTTAAACACCATCACATCTAGCCATCTACTATAGATCCAAACTACACATCTTAGGCTACCTATATTAATTTATTTCCAGCCCTTTAACCCACTAAAACCCCACCTACAAAAGAGATATTTTAAATTAGCCCAAAATAGGCTCGATCAGGACTAGTCTTAGCTTTCCTTTAGATAGTTCATTCTAAACCTATAACCAACCCACCACAAACTCTAGAAATCATCCTTAGACATTATCCTACCAATCCATTTAATATTTAAGTATCTAATTTACTAAAAAAAGGTAGCCCGCTAGCATCATTTCCTCTTTTACTACTTTATAGGCTTTTGATTATTGCTTACAATTATTTTCCTTAGTTTACTTTTCTCTTTTACTGTATTGAGCTCCACTTAAGGTAATATTTGTAAATGGCTAATGTGATATCCACTTAACTTAAATTAATTTGTTGCCTTAATTTGTATTTAGACTTTTTAAGTTTAATCACTTATTTATCTTTTTATAGCTGTGCCTACTGTATTAAATACCAAATATGATAGATCAGGAGCTTAGAGTGGATCATATACTTGAGGTAGATCAAATCTAGTAGTTGAAGCTTTGAAGATCTTTTGCTTTTCGTTGTAATTTACTTTTGCATCTCGTAAAGATGAGTGTCATTACGCTAAATATTACATAACTTTAATTAACTCTTGTTGTCTTACTTCATTATTATGTGTTGTGTTATTTTTTTTTGTTTTAGGATGGCTATAATGTTTTATATTTACTTAATGTTTATGCCTTTAGTTTTCCTCTTTAGAGACCCTTGGCTCCCTATAGTGCTTAATAGTGGGTTAAGACTCATTAATCTAGTGTTAATTATTACAATAACACTTAATGTTATATTGGGTTCTTGATCTAATATTCACCTAAAAAAAAAGATAAAACATATTTAGAGTTAATTATTTCAAACGATAATTTAAATGAAAATGAGCATTAAAAATGAAAGTTTCTCATTTTACAACTAAAAGTAACTAAGCAGAAGTAAATGGCATTGCTCCTCTGTGTCCTCTTAGATCTCTTGGGTGGCCTCCAATGCTGATTCCTCAAACTACTCTGAAATTGATATTGTCGATCGCACAATGCCAGAGCTCCAGTCGAGAAAATTGCGTGTTAGACAACATGTTTTAAGTATATTTTAGGCTGCAAGCAGTATTTCCTTAAAGTTTATGAGTTTTTCTTAACATTTAATAAAATATAAATCATTTGTAGAAAAATTGAGACTCGAATCAAAATATTGAAAATGAAGTAAAACTGTAACTAAGTAAAAAAGCTAGAAATAAATCAATTAAAATGGAACTGTAAATTTAATAAAATTAAAATTAGAAATGTGTTATATGCCATTGTATATACATCTGAATATGTTGTAAGTATGCATGATTTTTAATACCACATAGTATCCCACAATCCTATGTGAGCACAACACCCTCCCCAAATACATCCTAGGTGAGCATAACCGCTCCACTTATAAACTTAGGTGAGTAGAATCGCTCTACTAATGATACGTTATGCTTATGCTATGATATGGCAAGTATTAATGCAACAAGTACTTTAAATCATCAAAACCATAAAATAAAAGTAAAAAAATAGTCCCTTCTTGTTATCAAACTCTTTATCCTATTTTACCTTAATATGCACATTCACATAATGCCATATTATTCTCAATGCTTAGCCATATATTCTACAATAGGTTAGTTCTATTCCAACTGAGTTTCTTATTTATCCAGAACTATTACTTCATATCCCTAATTTACCACATGTTAAGAGTACATATGCATACTTAGTATGTTTCTAAAATAGATAACTTAAAATACTTAGTTTGTTTAACTGCACTTATTAATGCGCATAAAGATATGGGGCATAACCCTTTTATAGTTTATTCTCTCAAACTAAGTTGTTCAATCCTCTACTTATAATATACCTTGGAATTGGGATGTTTATCCTAAAGTGAACTGTTGTTATCTAATTACTTAAGATTAGACCAAAACTCTACAGTTCCATTTAGGGCAAAACAACTAATTCCATATTTTATTGAATCAAGTTAGTTCTATGGATATGTGATAAATCCATAATTTAAATCCTAATTACAGGGAAAATCTCATTCATTTCCTTATTTGAAGTAGCTCCCTTGATCAAATTTTACTTATTTTCAGGTAAAAAGCGAGCTCAGCAATTTCTAGGAAATCTGGAGTATTTTTGCATTTTCTAGAAGAAAATCACTGCAGCGCGCTGCAGCTTGCCATAGTGCGCCATAGCTACTTGTATACAGAAGACACTCACCAAGGGCATTATTGAATTATGGAGCATTTTTGCTATAGCGCGCCAAAGTGGGAGAGTTTTTGAAACTCAATCGCTGTAGCGTGCTGCAGCGGAAGAGTTTTTAAAACTCAATCGCTTCAGCGTGCTGTAGCGGAAGAGTTTTGAAGCTCGATCGCTACAGCGCGATGTAGCGGGCAAGTTTCATGACTTAAAACCGCCACAGTGCACTGCAGCAAAAGAGTTTCGAAACTCGATCGCTACAACGCGCTGTAGCGTGCTGCAGCGGAGCGCCAAATTTTTGTCTATTCAGTGCATTTATTGTGGCTAGGACAAGACCCCTAGCCTGCTCCTTTCTCCCAGCCATCATATCTTCTGCAGCAGCTTATTTTATTGGCAAGAGGGTCGATTGAAATGATATCAATGAATTAAAAAGGGGAAAGAACATGCCACTTCACTCCTCAAGTGGTATTTGTAATCATCATAGTAGAAAAATAAAGAGGGAAAAGTAGATTTTTAAAAGAGAAAAAAATAGAGTAATCCATCTATATATGTACCTATTCTTCATAAAAGAAGAGTTCTAACTTTTCATCCAAAAGTTTAGTTTTTAGGGGCTGCATAGAGGAAGAAGGAGACCTCTCCAAAGGAGGTGGAAATAACCATTACTAGAGAAGAAAGAACCAAAGGCTGCACTAGGGAGTTAAGTGAAAGGAGAAAAGGAAGAAGATGAGAGATCTAGAGAACCTCATTAAGAGCTGTTACTAGTAAACTCTGATCTTGCTTTTACATTTCTTTTAGTAGATCATAAAAGAGTCTTCATCCTTGTATATTTTTCTTCTTTTCTCAGCTGTAATGGGAGGCTAAACCCCCTTAGGGAGGGTTGGGCTGAGCCCATTGTAAAATGTAAGGGAATGGTGTAGAACTTCCTCAAGCATTGAAATAAAATTCTATTTTTGAATAAATAAATGAAATCATCTTAAGATCAAGCTGTGGAATAAATCAAAATCTTATGTTAAAAAAATATAATTATAAATACTAACAATCAAAATGAAAGTCTTGTGCTCCTTGCTCGCTTAGAACTAAGTGAGAAGTTCTAGAGCCTTCTTGCACTATATTTTAAGCTCAACTCAGGAGTCAAAGCGTGTGAGCTAAGACCCATTAATTGGAGCTCAATTGCTCAGCATACGTGAAAGGAGAGAGTGGATTCTTTGAGAGCTCATGGATGATGTGACATAGTTTATAGAGCCCAATGAAATCACTTTCTTATCTGAACTGTGCATGATGCTCATTAGTAGAATCAATGCTCTTGAGATCAGCTAATTAAAACTGTAATTTTGGTAACATAGATGTAGAAAAACTAAGATGCTCTAATTGCAATCTCATGGGAATCTTTGTGCAGAAATTGAACCCTAGTGTGTTCATTTCTCGCACAAGATTTGCACTTGAAGGATTTAGATGACAATTCTAAGGAATACAATATGCACTTGATTAATTGGCTTAATAAAAAAGAACGAAATGTGCTTGAGAAGTAATACAACTTGAGGTCCCCATCATTTCACATGGAATAAGCCCAACTCTCCTCCCTAACTTAAATAGTTTCTAAACTCTAATTTACTGCTTGTTAATGAAACCAAATTAAGCTGAAATCATATCGTTTAAACATTATTGAATTTAGATATACCTTAGTAACAAAACATACCATTTCCTGAGGACAATAAATCTCGGAACTTACCTTCGAAATTATTACTTCAGACCACGTACACTTGCGTGCAAGCGTAGACGTGTATTTTACAGTCTGTCAAGTTTTTGGCGCCATTGCCGGGGAATGGTAACTATTTTGTATTAAGGAGAATCTACTAGTAAATAGTGATTTAAGCAAATCTCTTTGTATATAATTTTATTTTGTTTATCTTATTTTGGATATATATTTTCTTATATCTTTGATTTACCTTTCTATTAGATTTTATTATTCTTATCTTCATATATGGAGCACTCAAATCTCACGGACATGCACAATAAAAATCAAAATTGGTGTAGGTGGTGCGGGGGAATGCATTTAAGTTTTGATTGTAATACAAACAACCATTTTGCACCTTCATAAACAAAACTGATTAATAACATTAAGTTTGATAACAACTTGCAACACAATTATACTCACTCTGATATGAACATTAATAACACAAATTGGTCGAGAGAACAGTCTTACTTAGAAGAATCAGTGAAATATTTCAGTGTTTATGTGAGCAATAATTTGCACAAAATTGAACCAACCTTGATTAGGCATGAGTTTAATCTGGAAGATCAAGAGCATAAATGTAAATCAATTGAGGGTAAGTTAGAATTTAAATTACAACAATTAGCTAACCCCGTCCAAGAAGTTATCATAAATGTACAGATAAAAGATCAAGATGAAGAAGTGTTGATTGGTAATGAATACACTTTAACTCAAGCAAATAATGAAATTGAGAAAGAGTTGGAGTATCAATTTGAATTAGATAACTTGAAAATGCAACTAAATTTTTAAATAAAAATAGTTGATCAAATTCAATCCGAAAATTATGTCTCCTACACACCTCAAATGCATCTACCTCAATATTTAACATTAAGTGATTCCTTATTTGAGGATAAGCAAGGTAAATTAATTCAAAATAATGAAGGTGTCGAAACCATTTGTTATATCTCAAACCTTAACAAACCTCTTAGCAATATTGATGATTATTGTGTGAAATTTAAATTTGTTGAGAAATACTTTGATTTTACTCTTAAGAAAATTGAATTTTTTGTTTTTTTACAAAATGAAATTGAAAATGATAAATTTGATGACAAACAAAAGGCAAGAAATAAAAAGAATAAAAAGAAAAATAAAGAGAAGAACTATTGTAAGTTAGAAGACACAAGATGAGACTAAAAAAAAAAAAGATAATAGAGCTATCATTCATAACGATTACATTATTAAACAAGCTTGTACTCATCCTAAGGCCTTGATAAAAATCTAAAAAGAAATTCTAAATAGATACAAACTCTTTTTGATCAAGCTGAGGATATTAAACTAAGCGCTTAGTGGGAGGCAGCCCAGGCCTAAATTAGGTTGTATTTTTTTTCTTATTTTCAATTCTAGTTTTCATTTTTCTTTTTATTGTATTTTTATTTTTCTTAAAAGAAATAAATTATGAAATCTCATATTTTAAAAATCTTTCTATGATTCGCAAATGACATATTTTTCTGAACTTTACAAGATTATGGTAGTTACAAGAATATTAATATAAAAAAATTGACTATCAACCAAAGTTTGCTTAACGAAAAATGACTTAATTCTTTGACAACATTAAATCACCTAAACAAGGGAATGATTTCAGGTTGTATCCGATCTCCAAAAATTTAATAAAATCAATGCTAAGGTTTAAATGTGGGGGAAGGCATAGAAATCAAAACTAAAGATGATATTGAGTGAGCAAAAGAGTGTGCTAGGCTCCTGTAGGACTTTATGATCATAAAGATTTGAAAATGAGATGAAGAAAAATATCTCTCCTTTAAGATGAAAAAGAAGACAAAAATAGGGATGCAGAAAAATATCTCTCTCAAGAAAAGAAATAAAATAGGATGATCAAAATTTTAAATATCTTTATGATTCATAAGAAGGAGCACATATGACACAAAACTCTTGATTACTCACTACCACCCTAGTTCAATAATTCCAAGGAACCTCCCCCATTACCTAGCACCAAGCGTTACTGTAACAGCCCGAGTTGTTACCCTAGTCAATTATAACTAATTTCAGTCCTAATCATAATCCTAAGTGTTAATCAAGTCGTTAGAAGTCATCCACTAAGACCTAGTCTAAATCAGGAATCTATTGGATTGAATACTGATTTTTGGAAAATCTAGAAACCCTAGGCTTTGAGCTATTTAAATTGACCTCAAATTAAAAAATAGACCTCGCTATTGTGCTCATTGCCTCCAAATTAGCTAGGGGTGATATTTTCGTGTCAATCGGGAGTCATTAAAAATTTTGACGTATATTTTAATAATATTTAAATACCCTAAAAATTGGGGAATTAAAATACTCGTCAGATCAAAAATCTGACACCGCTATTGCGTTCCTCACCCCTCAATTAGCTAGGGGTGAATATTTGGAAATTTTTGGGGGTTAACTGATTAGTCAAAATTAATTAAGTACATAGATAAAAATAAATTAATTAAATTAAATAATTAAAATAATTTTAATTAAAATTATCGGGTCGGATCCCGTAATTCAGGTTAGACCCGATAAGCATTGCAGATCAGGTTCCTCCATTCGGATCCGATACCCGATCCGTCGAGCGCCGTTCGATCGGGGGGTTTGATCGAATGGCAGAGGACTCGTCTCCCTCCTTGCAGGCTCCACCCGCGACACGCGTCGCTCGGCCGGCTCGCTCGGCCTATCGGTGCACCTCCCCGCCTAGCTTCATCCGTCCAGCAAGCCTTAAGGTCCGTGCCCATGCTTAGGGATGGAGTTTAGCCCTTTTGGGGCTCGACCGTCTTCCTCCTACTAACCCTAATTCCCAGGGTCCATCCATCTTCAGATACTCATCTCTCCCTTGATCTCTCAATATTTTGCACTCGAATCTATTCCAAATGTTATTCCATGCGATTGATCGATGTAATCTAGTGCTGGATCGGAAGTTAACAAGTTAGGATACCCGAATTTTGTGAAGCATATACAGTGCTTACCGTTATTGTATCACAGCCGAGACCTAGGAACTAGGGTTAACCCTAGCCGGCGACTCCGGCCACCTTCCGTGCTGGTCCACCCGCTGACGTGTAGGTCTCATCGAGGGCTATCGTCCGCCAAGCGGGCCGAGGTTGTCCGGCACCGGGAAGGCCGGCAAAAGCCGTGCACTAGCCCGGCGCCATCGGGTAGCCGCGTGATGAAGAAAGAGTCCGGGCCGGGCCGGGTCGACACGGGCCCGACCTGATTTTGCCCGGGTTCGTGTCGGAGTGGAAGGACCCACCTTGACACGTGGCATTCCCTCGCGACACCACGTGGCCCCCATGTCAGGAGCGCAGAGCCGCCGCTACGCATGGGTCCCACCTGCGTGCCGGTGCCCTCTAGGATGCTGCCCCGTGTCCCGTGGGACCCACTGGCCGTTGGGCTATCACGTACAACCCGACATGTGGGTCCCACCTATGCTAATGTAGCCATTCTGGGCCTGACACGTGTCCCTGTAGGACCCGTGACCCCTCAGCCAGCCAACCAGCTCCTGCTACATGGTAGGGTGGGGCCCACCGTCTGGAAACTTGCTGAAAAAGATAAAAGTAAAATGAAATTTTATTAATTAATTATATATATATATATATATTATATATATATTAATATATTATTTATTAATTATGTTATTATTAATTAATAAGTATAATAGAGTTAATTAATTAATTTAATTATGATTAATTAATTTAATTAATTAAATAACTAGTTATTTAATTATAAATAGTGAAATAAATTTGTTAAGATATTGAAATAGTAAATTAATTTAAATTGTATTTTTAAATAGTAAAATTAATAAATTTTGAAATAAATAAATGCAAACTTTAGGATATCATATCTCCTAAGATAATAATCCAAATATATTGAATATATATCTCATTTTAATCAGAAAAATAAAAGAAATTTAATGCTTGTGTCAAATTTCTCATAGGGTGTCTAGACAATATATTGACATTTTAGAACATTTCATCACAATTATCTAAACTTTGAAATCTCATAACTTTGTATCTAATTGTCCAAACATAGGTAATATAGGTCTTAAAATACTCAAGAGAATAGCCTCATCACTATAGAAGTATTAGTTTCCTTATTCGGAGCTTAGTTTGAAAAGTAACATTTAGGACCATACCCTAAAAATGACCAAAATGCTCCTAATCTTCAATTAACCATAACTTGGTCAATTTAAGTCTAAATTCAAAAATTTAAAGTTTTAACTAGTTTAAAATTTTAGTGTCATCAACAAACTGAAATAATATTTAGGATATGAATCCTAGAAAATTAGAAATGACCAATATACTCTTAAACCTTAGTTATGCCATAACTTAATCATTTAAAGTCCAAATTGGGTTTACTTCCTGTCAACCCAGTCAGTATAATATAGGGAAGCTATAGAAACTAAGTTTGCTAAATTTGGACCTCAAACAAAAAAGTTTAGTTTTTATCTCCCGTTGACCGATAAAATTATCGAATTGCCCTTAGAAATTGAAATAGCTATAACTTAGCCATTTGACCTCAAAATACAGTGTTCTTGGACTCTATGGAATCCTTGAATAGTAACCAATAGTAAACTATATAACAATTTAGATTCCATTAGGAGTAAATTACTATAATGTCGCTTAAGTCAAAAACCTTAGTTTGGACCTATAAGACCTGTTTATTATCCAAATTGAGTGTACTTACTATCTATCTTCATGTTATATAGTAAGGAACTATTTGGCAGTAAGAAGTTCTAATTTAAAGCTCTAACTTAAAAAGTAGCTTTTCGAACCCTTAAGTAAGTGCAAAATGATCATTTTACCTAAAATTTAGGTTAAGCATCTTTTAACCCCTAGTTGCCTTTTTACAAGTATAATAACTATAATAGAATCATTCTAAGTGATAAAATAAGCAGTTTAATCAACTTAGTAAACTTTCATAATTTTCTTTTGGATATTCCACTTCATATTAGGATCATTCCTAAGATTAAGGCTAGATCATAGGTTAGATTTTATTCATTAGATAAATGGGTTATTCAATGAATAAATCCTTGGTTTTGTTAGTTTCTAGATTTCACAATTTAATTTTGCTTATTTTGTCTTTCAACCTTAAATTTAGGATAGAAGAATCATCCTATTAAGTTTGATTTGCTTAATAGGATTTATCTTAATCATTAGATCACATTTAGATTGAAACCCAGATCTTAAGTCTTACCTTTGGGATTATGTGATTAAGCCCAATCTCATGGCATTTAATCCATAATCTCTAGCATAGTAGATTTTAGTCTAAAATGCCTAAATTTATAAATTAGGCCATGATAATTTCTTATTTAAACTTACGTAGACGACACTAATTTAATCATATTATAACCTAGCTAGTCCTAATATTTTGTAACCTATAAGGACGTACTTCTAAGTTACACTCGATAATAGGAATTGGAGATCCTGAACTTGTATAACTTAGAATAGTTTGAATAGTTTAATTAGACAACAATAGTGTCACCATGTTAAAAGAGTCCCTAGCTTACTATTTGATTTATTCATGCTACACTTTCCTTATATTTTGTGCTTAATCCCTTGGACATGTTATGTAAGAAAATTTTGTGCATAAAATGAAAATATAGAATAATTAGGATAATAATTGCCTTGGATTCAGTATATTCTAGTAGGTTCTGGTGCACATTTACCCAAATAGATAGGGGTAAGGAGTAATAAGGATGCTTAATATTACTCATTGAGGAGTGTGTGTTAAGCTTAGAACCCGTATAGTCTTGCAGACATGCTTAACTCCTCAGCTATTTCTGGATGTGTCCACATAAATAAAAGTAAAATAACTAAAAATATTTTGTATTTGTATTTACTGCCTCCTCACTTTTGCTATTCTATTCTGTCTACCCTAGACCAGAAAGGCTATGGGAATTTCTATCTGGTCCCGATTGGCCAATTTTCTGATATGGAAGTTTTTATATACCTGTTCAGTTCTAGTTTACTGTTTTACTGTATTATTCATGCATGTTATTCAGTCAGCTATATTTCTTTACTTACCTGCTCACTCGTATATATTTATAGGATGCTAGACTTTACTACTTACTATATGTACCATGTTCAGACTTATTACTTTCAATCAGCATATGTTATATAATCATCAATATTTTTAGGATTAGATTTTACTTTCAGTACTCTTACATACTGCATTATATATATGTATATGCCCATTCTTTGCTTAGTTTGCTTGAGGTGTTCTTTTGCCTCACTTTTTGTTTAGTTATAAATACTATATTTATAACTTATCATGTTCCTTATATGCTTACTGCTCCTATGCTTTTAGTCCTCTTTTATTGTAAGTTTTAAATGGTGATTTTAATAATTCATTTAAAATATTTAGCCTAAAGTATACTTAGACAATTGTCTAATAAGATTTTTCTTTTATTGGCTGGGGCCCTAACATTATGAAACTGATAATGTCAGATTCAGATAAGTTTGAGGAGCTAGGTACTGAAGAGGAGGAGCCTTATTTAAAGGAGGAGCATCAGCTAGGAGAGGCAGATGCTGCCTAGTCTCCTTTTAGCTTATTATGAGGATGAGAGATTTTTATATTTACTTTTAGTCTTTTAAATTATTCATTAATTGTTATAATAATAAATGTACCTGTGAGTGTGATTACTTTTCTGTACTATTATTTTTTGAGCTATTCATTTCATCTCATGTCTGATATATGGTGAACTGGATGTACTGTTTATCTCTATATGCTTCTGCACTCTGTGATTGTGTTGATTTAGTGATTGATTTCCTATATTCATTCTGTGCACCTCCTTCCCTTATTAGTGGAATATGGATCTTACTTAATCTAATGATAAGTAAGAGATTTTCAATAGTGGCATACCACCTCTTGAGTCTAATCCTGCGGACTAGGGGGTGGGGCGCCACAGTTGGTATCAGAGAATTTCATAAGGTGTCAGATTAGATGTTGTATTCCTCTCTACCTAATGGATTGTTCTTCTGCCAATCAGTCACTAACTAAATACTAGAGCTACATCCAAGTACCATACTTATGCGCTCAAAATAATAGGAGTATAAAAGTAAAGATGCGTGCACAAGTAAGACATTAGCAAAGTAAAGTTAACTTGTGAAATCGTTAGACATTCAGGGATGACGCTTAGGTGGAATTACCAATGATTTTAAAATGTCTGGGAGTATGTCCTCCAATTCCATCAGCAATACGGGAGGTATGCAGAAGGAGTATCAGAGCCCGACGTCCAAGTGCTGGATCAACTACTCCAGCAAGGTGTTTTCAGGGGATATGATCTCCCCATCTTAGCCAAGGAGTGGCTGAAATGGGCATATTTTGTGTTTGAAGCTATTAATTGCCCAAACAATGTTAGAGTCTCCATTGTATCCCATCTCCTACATGACAAAGCCAAGGATTCGTGGAGCATCATCCTACGGGCACTCACCCATATACGTGAAGGAATGCGAAGGGAGGTCACCTATGCGGACTTCCACCGTGCTTTTACAGCTAGATATATCGGATATATATTTTAGCTTTCATTCTATGCTGCCTATTTTACTTTCTGCATCTTGTATCTTAATTTTGAATGAATGTTGGAGTTGGAATTGAACTATTATTCTTATGATGGTTGATCTAGATACCTAGGGACATTACTATATAATCATGTCGACGCACAACTTTTTCACCCACTTTGAAGACAAGTGGGAGTTCAATGTGTACCTGGCGAAATGATACAGGAGGGAAGTTCAAGGAGTCTCCCCAGTAGGAACCAGTGTATTGGAGAGAATGCTGGAGGATGCCGTCTACCAAGGGTTAAACTTCCCCATCTTGGCCAGGGAATGCTTATGATGGATGACCAAAGTGTTCAATGATCTGGGATACCCGGATAGTATTCGACTAGACATTGTTGACATCCTCCTCCAAGACTACGTGGAGGAGTGGTGGGCTCACAAAGTGTGGATATTTGAGCATGGGTCTGCTCGTCGTCGCCGAGAATGACCTACACCAACTTCACCCAGGCCTTCATCGAAGAATACGTGGGATAGACTCTATATTTTCCATTTGCTGTTTTCATTATCCTATGTTCTATCTACTACCTTTGATGATGTATTCTCATTTTACTTCTGATTAATAAAAGAGATGAAATGTTATAATCTCTAACTTTCAGGATTTTTGAAAATATATTATTTTTAATTCAGACTCTAGCAAAAGACCATAAATCCTAAACAGAGCCCCTCTCCTGCTCCCTCAAGCAGTTCCTCCAGCGAGGTAAGTACCTGGCTGGAAGCAGTCAAACTAATGGTGGACTCCCACCAAAAACAAGTAGAATTCCACTGGGAATAAGTTTAGCGGGCCGCATATGTTCAGACCAAGCAGGCTAAGAGAGCGGCCAAAGTTCAAGCCCGACAGGCAGAGTGCATGGAGCGACTGCTCACAGCACAAATGAGTTAGAATCACTCAATTCCTGAAACCACCATAGCCCCCCACTACTCATTTCAGCACCACATCTAGTCCACTAATGGATTACTACACAACTTTCTACGCCTCAGACCTCTGACATTTGATGGGAGTCTCTCTGCCATTGACACAACAAACTGGATAAAAATGGTTGAGAATAATCTAACCAGCATCAAGTGCCCGGATTTTGAAGTAATCAGCTTGATGACTCATCTCCTCCAAGGTGAGGTAGAATATTGGTGGGACAACATCCGCTGTACATTGTTTATGGATTGGGAACTGGAAGACATCTCTTGGGATGAGTTCATAGAGGTGTTTCAGACCCAGTATATCCCTACTTCTGCCAGGCAAGCGATGGTAGACCAATTTTTGAAGCTGCAGCAGGGAAGCCGTTCAGTTTTAGGTTATGAGTCTAAATTTTGGTGACTAGAAAGGTTCGCCTCTAACCTCGTCCCAACAGAATCTGATAGATGCCATCGCTTTTGAAGCGGACTACAGCCCTCCATCCGGAGACTAGTCGTCTCCTACTGCTCGACCAACTTCGAGAAGCTACTGAAATCCACCAAGATGATTGAACTAGACGAGGCATCTGAGCCTAAGCACAATTTTGGGATGACATCCTTCTAGCGAGAGAGCCCTAGGAGAGCTAGGGTGTATCAAATTGAGGCAGGAAGATCGTCGACATACCTCTTCGATGGCTGCACTCATCCCCATCCATACAGACTGTGCTATCATAAGTCTAGAAACTGCTTCAACTACGGGAGGCCAGGTCACTCCTACTATCAGTGCAACTATGCTGACACTATTGATGGAGATCAGATCGATCACTCTAAGCGTCAATGAGTCTTCGATTTATTCCTGAAGCCTACAACAGACCATCCTGCACTATCACCTCCTCCTTCTACTCAATGGTGTGAGATAGCTATTGTCCCCCACCCAAATGCTCCGAGGCTGCCTTACAACAAGCAGTAGATTGGTCCAGCACGGGTCTATGCCCTCACTCCTACTGAAGCCGCAGAAGATAATAATGTGGTGTCAGGTACACACCTCTGAACCCATCTACCTTTTTTATTATTACTTGCTTAAGTAGCTAGAATTATTGCATCCATAATTAGGTACAATCTATATAAATAATAAGCACTGTAACATCTTATTCAATATTGGAGCGAGTCACTCCTTCATTTTTGAGAGCTGGACAAAGTCTCTCAATTTGTCATTGTACCGTCTAGCGAATCCTCTAAATATAGGACTACCGCCTGGAGCTCAACTACAAGCCCGTCAATTCTGCAAGATATAGGTCCCCATTAGAGAAATAGAATTTGAAGCCAAGCTTGTAGTCTTGCCAATAGCCAACTTCGACATTATTTTGGGCATGAATTGGCTAAGTCATTATGATGCCATCATCAACTGTCAAAAGAAAAAGATCACCCTGGGTGGTGGTAAACAAACTAAGTCATTTGTTGGGAGCCTTAGTACAAGAGCTTCTTTAGTTAATGCTATCAAAGCCAAGAAGCTAGTAAGTAAGAGTTGCAGTGCCTTCTTAGTGACAATACTAGGAGAGAAGAAGGAAGACTTTCCCCTATCCAAGAATCCCGTCATTTATGAATTTGCTGATGTTTTTCCCAAAGATCTACCCGGTCTTCCACTTATACAGGAAGTAGAGTTTGCAATCAACATTGTCCCAAGAATCCAACCAATCTCCAAAGCACTCTATCGAATGGTACCCAATGAGTTACAAGAATTGAACAAGCAACTGCAGGAGTTGTTGGAGAAAGGTCTTATCAGGCCTAGTTCCTCCCCGTGGGAATTGCTAATTCTATTTGTCAAGAAGAAAGATGGATCAATGCAGATGTGCATCGACTATAGAGAGTTAAATAAAGTAATAGTAAAGAATAAGTACCCTCTTGTAATAACCCAGGTTGTTACTTAGGTTAATTAAGACCAATCTAAGTCTTAAATATAGTTACAGTTCATTAACTAAGTCATTTATAACTCATCTCCAAGATCTAGATCAAACTAAGAATCAACTGTATAAATACAGGATTTCTGAAAAATCCCAAAACCCTAGAAATTGACTTTTTATTTTGACCTCAAATTAAAAATTTGATTTTGCCACTGTGTTCATCACCCTCAAATTAGCTAGGGGTGAAGTTTTGGATGCATTTGAAAGTCATTAGATTTTTGTCAAATATTTTAATATTATTTAAATACTCCAAAAACTAGAATAAATAAGTACTCGTCAGATCAAAAATTTGATCGCGCCGTTGTGTTCCTCACCTCTCAATTAGTTAGGGGTGATTTATTGAAAATTTTCTGAATATGTCTAATTGCTTAAATTTTTAATTAAGAAAAATAAGTATAATTATTTAAATAATGAAAATATTATTGTTAATTAAGTAATTAATGGCGCCCGTTTAAACTTTAAGCGCGTCGTTCCTATTTTTCCTCACGCCGTCGCCTTTCACTATCATCCCTGACTGAAGATCCTAGCCGTTCGATCAAGGATCAAACGGCCCTCATCCATCTTCCCCATGACTTCACGTTGGGCTTGCGCATGGTGAGCACCTTCGCATGCGTCGATTCTCTGCCTGGCGCGATTGACAGTCACCGCTCAAGCATTATTTAAGACTCAGATAAAGCTTCTATCTGCTTGCGATCGAAGCTGGCACAATCTTCGTATAATCCAATTAACGTCAAAAATTTATTGATAATCTTTCTACGCTCCTAAGCATCACCGGTCAAGGTACCACCTTTCCATGTCTGTATTCAAATATCTTACTTCTAAAATGTATCAATCAATGCGAGCAATAGATTTTGAATGAGTATTAGTGAATTAGTAGTATAATTTAGAAATCAAACTGAATCCTGAAATCGCTAATTCACTCCACCGCATTATCAATCGATCATCCTCCATTGCTTACTTTATATATATCAAATGCTAAATATGAATTAAGTAATGTGGTATTGATCGCCAATTCAGCGATCAATTCACAATAAACTGCAAATCTACCGTACGAATTTTGCCTTCACAAAAAAATTAGGGCATCACATTAGTGATCTATATGAGAGGTCTAGGTCAAAATTAATAATCTCGCCTAGTATGTTAAATCGCGGACATCCCTTTTTAGGTGCGAATTGGATTCAGATGATCCATGTACGCCGCGTCGATCGAAGCCCTAGCCGCGATTGACGATGAAGGCAAAGTCCCTCTCTGCGCTCTGGGCCGGGTCAGGCTTGGCTGGTCCTGACCAGTATTTTCGTGGGAATTAAGTGGTGGGCCCCTCTATCCTTCACGCAAAAAATGACTATGGGTCCCACGCGTTTAATCATCAGTTGGCTATTTAGTTTAATTGTCTAATTAGACTAGATTAATTCATTTAAATCAATTTAAATAAGAATTTTCAATCCCCCATAAATATTAATCCATAACTTCAAATATACTAAAATTATATACCTTTGTGATCAAAAATTATGAGGATTATTATGACATTATCAAAATTTCATTTGGAGCTATAATTCACATAGTGACATTTAGGACCCTTAATTAAACCCTAAATGTCCCAAACCTTTAAATGACCATATCTTTGCACACACTTACCCAAACATACCCAATATGGATCTCTAAGTACTCAGAAAACCCTAAGGCTTAACCTGAGAATGTTTATTTTGCTGTTTGGATTAAATTTAGACTAATCATATTTAGGACCTAACCATAATTAGGTCAACTAACCCTAGAACTTTAATTGACCATAAGTTGGTCAATTGAGCTCCTAATTAGGTGATCCAAATATTTGTTTAGATCAAAAGAACCTAATTAATAATAATCTGTAAAAATAATTAAGATCTAACAGTTAGATTTACTAATTTAACCTAATTACTCTAAATCTTAATTAGTGAAGATTAGCAAATCTAATGATCCAAATTGAATAATCAAAATTTCAAAGAACTCCTAGAGTATATTAGAACCTAGTTGTGTAATTAGTTTAGTGATATTGTGATTAATTTCACTAATCACTCACTAATTATACTAAACTCTAATTATTAACCCTAAAGCTTGTATTGGCTATAACTTAGCCAATACATATCAGATTTGATGATTTTAGGTTCTATGGAAACCTTAGGATATAACCTACAATAAACTAATAGAATAATTAGGTTTCATTAGGGTAAAACTACTAATTTGCCCTTATAGGTCAAATTCCTTATTTTGACCTTATAAGTCTTAATCCTTAACCAAAATTAATGAACTTACTATCTAAACTCATATTAGACAGTAAGTAATCATTCCACTTTAAGAAATTTTAGATTTGAGCCCTAATTTATAAAGATGAAATTTAAACCCTTAAGTAAAGGGCAAAATGATCATTTTGTCCAAATTTAGGATTAAACATTATAAAACCTTAAATACATTCCTAAACTCCTAAAATCAGTAAAATAATTAATTTGAACTCATTCTGGAATATTTAAACTTATTTAAACATAGAATATTAGATGATTATTTCTATGTTGACTTTGAATACATTCATATGGCATTTTTAGAATTTTTAGAAGGAAGTTGGAAGGAATTGACTTTATTTAAACTATTATGATATATGTCTTATTTAGTCTGCCATATAGTATGACTTTACTTTAGGATGGTTTTGGGCTAGGACTACTTTCCTAGTGCCTGTGGTTTTTGGACTAGGACAACTTTCCTAGTGCCTGTTATTTTGGACTATGACTACTTTCCTAGTGCCTGTTATTTCTGACTATGACTACTTTTCTAGTGTACCTGGGACTACTTTTCTAGATGTTTTGCAGTAATTTTTAGATGGAATTAACTTTAATCTGGGACTACTTTTCTAGAGGTTTAACAGTTACTTTTCAGATGGAATTAACTTTAATCTGGGATGACTTTTCCAGATGAGCAGATGGACTTTACTTGTGGCAGGACTAAGTAGGAATATCTCATTTTTGGCAGTTACTTTTCAGTTACTTCAATTGTATTACAGTCACTTTGCATTTGCCTTTTTGTTACTTTATAATTTTGGCTCACTTTTACCTTACAGTTCAGTTCATTTCTTATTATATTTTCATTTTTTGCAGTTCTTACTTTGTCTTATAATTCAGAACGCCTCCTGCTATATTTTTATTTTCTGCAATTCCTTTGTACTTACAGCTTTGAATATTCATTTTTACCTTTCAACAGTTCACTTTTACCTTTGGCACATTAGGATGTTAGAATTTTACTTTCAGTTCTGTACTTTCAGCTTAATTGTTAATTAGCATGTCTTATATTGATCATGTACTTAGAAGTTTCACTTGTGTTTAGTAAATTTCTTTATGTATTACTTAACCCTTTTTACAGCTTAAGTTGAGGTATGTGCTTACTTCACATCTTGTTTAAGTTATAATTATGTTAATTATAACTTTGTTACCTTTCTTTGATGCTTACTACTTCTATGTTACTTAGTATTGTGATATCATTAAAACTTAACAATTTACAGCCTAAAATGTACTTAGATATTTTGTCTAACTAGATTTTTCTTTTGTTGGCTGGGGCCCAACCATTGTGAAATCGACAATGGTAGATTCTGAGCTGTTCGAGGTTGTAGGACCTTCTGGAGATCTGATTCAGGAGGAGGAGCTTACAGGAGAAGATCATTAGTCACTTTCTGATATTGTGAGGATATGAGAGACTTTACTCTTCTTACCGCATAAACTTTAATATCATTTTGTAATATTACAGGTCTAAACTGCTTTACTTTTTATGCTTATGTATTTTGAGATTGTACAGTTCTTACTTGGATTGTATGAATGTTGTATTTGTCTTTCTTCCGCACTCTGATATTAAATTGTATGCTCATTTAAGTGATTGTTTCTGTTGCTGCTCTTTGCTTATTAAGGCACATCCTCTCTTGGCATTTGATTAAGAAGGCCCATTCCTAAATCTGAATGCTAAGTGAGGGTTTGCTAAGTGATGACCACCTCCTATTAGGGGGTGGCCCCCACACCTATGCCTCGTATTGATGATCTATTCTATTAATTGGCAGGAGCAAAAGTGTTCTCCAAGATCGACCTGTGATCAGGGTACCATCAACTACAAGTAAAGGATTCAGATATAATGAAGGCTGCCTTCAGAACCCGATATGGCCACTATGAATTTTTAGTGATGTCATTTGGATTGATAAATGCGCCTTCCATCTTCATGGACCTAATGCAGCGTATCTTGAACCATACCTTGACAAATTCATCATCGTGTTCATAGATGATATTCTAATATAGTCCACGGCGAATAAGGAACATGAAGGTCATCTCAGGACAGTATTGGAAGAACTAAAAAGCCACCAGTTGTATGCCAAGTATTAAAAGTGCGAATTTTGGCTTTAATCTGTCGCCTTCTTGGGCCACGTAGTAGATGCTCAAAGGATCATAGTAGATCAGAACAAAGTCAGTGCCATCCAAGAATAGGTGCAACCTAAGTCAGTGACCCAAATTAGGAGCTCCTTGGGCTTAGCCAATTACTACATAAAGTTTGTGAAGGGATTTTCCCAGATAGCCTTTCTGCTCACCAAGCTCACCCAGAAGGCTATACCATTTGAATAGTCGCCACTTATGAAAGAGCTTTCCAAGCCCTAAAAGATGTGCTTTCATCTACCCCAGTCCTAGTTCTTCCTAAAGAAGGTGTAAACTACCAGGTATATACTGATGCTTCTGGTATAGGCTTAGGTGTTGTGTTAATGAAGGAAGGAAAGGTCATCATCGCCTATGCTTCCTGTCAGCTGAAGACTCATGAAATAAATTATGTCATTCATGACTTCGAACTAGCTGCAGTAGTGTTCGCTTTAAAAATCTGGTGTCACTATCCATATGGAATTCAGTGCTCAATATTCACGGATCATCAGAGTTTGAAGTAAATATTCACTCAAAGGGAGTTAAACTGCGGACACAGAAGGTGGCTGGAGCTGATCAGTGACTTCAACCTTGATATCCAGTACCACCCAGGAAAGGCAGATGTTATAGCTGACGCTCTAAGCTGTCATGCTACTCTTAATGCTCTTATCTTTAAGAGCCCTCTGGAAGAAGAATTCTGTAAATTGGATATCAAATGAGCGCATAGTGATCGGGTGAGTACAATGCTCTCAATGATTAATGTAGAGCCCACACTCTATAGAGATGTATCTATTACTCAAACAAAAGATGCCGAGTACTTAAGTTTTAAGCAAGCCATCGAGAATGGTTGTGGTACTGATCACCGATTCCATAAAGGTGCGATATATCAAGGAGATCGTCTATGGATTCCTAAGTTCTAATTGAAGGTCATAGCTCCAGATACCAAATCCATCCTGGAAGCTCAAAGATATATCAAGACCTAAAGCAATCCTTTTGGTGGCCAGGGATGAAGAGGAGTGTGGCTGAGTTCGTTACAAAGTGCCACGCATACAGTTTGGTTAAGATAGAACACCAAAGGCCTGGTGATCTGCTTCACCCACTTGAGATTCCCAAATGGAAATGGATAGACATATTCATGGATTTAATTATGGGATTGCCTCGTGTAAGATCTTGAGTAGATGTGATTTGGGTCATAGTTGATCGGTTGACCAAATCAGCTCATTTCATTCCTATTCGGCAAACAAACTCAGTAGAGAAACTCACCAAGCTCTATATCAAGGAGATAATCAGATTGCATGGAATTCCCAAGTTAATTGTATCCGATAGAGACAACTGATTCACTTTTAAATTCTAGCAAGCCATGCATCAAGATCTAGGCACAACCCTAGCAATGAGTACAGCCTTTCATTCGCATATGGATGGTCAGACAGAACTAGTAAATCAGGTTCTTGAAGATCTACTTAGACTGTGTATACTTGATTTTGCTAGATCTTGGGAAGATCACCTCCCATTAGTGGAGTTCACTTATAACAATAGCTTTCAAGCCAGCATAAAGATGGCTCCTTATGAAGCCCTATACGGTAGAAAGTGTAGCACCCCATTGGCGTGGTAAGAAACAGGCAGTGTGCAGTTGTACGGATCTGAACTAGTAGAAGAAATAAATAAGAAGGTTCAGTTGATTCAGTAGCACATTCGTGCAACCCAAGATCACCAGAGTAAATACCATGACATGCACCATCATCCTTTAGAATTCATAGTGGGATACTTCGCTTACTTAAAGGTCAGTCCAATGAAAGGAGTCTTCAGATTTGGCATAGCAGGGAAACTTAGCCCCCGTTATGTTGGTCTATTTGAGGTAGCAGCTATAGTAGGTTCTCCCGCGTACAGACTAAATCTACCAGACAACTTTGCAACAGCTTACAATGTATTTCATGTATCATTATTAAGAAGATGCCTCAGAGATCCATCTCACTTAGTTCAATTCCCAGAAATTCAAATCCAACCTGATCTATCATATGCCGAGGAACCAATTCGAATTCTGGCCCATGATCACAAGCAACTTAGGAATCGTGCAATCAAGATGATCAAAGTTCAGTGGAATAATCATTCTCACAACAAAGCTACTTGGGAAAAAGAGTCAGATATGCGAGCTAAATATCCTAGACTCTTCGAGACTCCATGTAATTCTTTCTTAGCATTTTAAGCTTTCAAATTCAATTCGTGTTTCATTATTGCCTTCCTCTTTCCACTTGAGTGATGTCAAGGATGACAACATTTTTAAGTGGGGGAGCCTATGACAACCTTAGCTATTATCCCAGTCAATTAGGACTAATCTCAGTCCTAATCATGATCCTAAGTGTTAATCAAGTCGTGAGGAGTCATCCACTAAGACCTAGTCCAAATCATGAATCAATAGGATCAAATACTAATTTTTGGAAAATCTAGAATCCCTAAGCCTTAACTTGCTTAAATTAACCTCAAATCAAAAAACAGACCTCGCTATTGTGCTCATTGCCCCCAAATTAGTTAGGGGTGATGTTTTCGTGTCAATCGGGAGTTGTCAAATATTTCGACGAATATTTTAATAATATTTAAATGCCCCGGAAATTGGGGAATAAAAATAGTCATCGAATCAAAAATACAACATCGCCGTTGCGTTCCTCACCCCTCAATTAGCTAGGGGTGAATATTTGGAAAATTTTTGGTGTTAAATGATTAGTCAAAATTAATTAAGTAAATAGGTAAAAATAAATTAATTAAATTGAATAATTAAAATAATTTTAATTAAAATTATCATGTCAGATCCCGTGAATCAGGTCAGACTTGATAAGAGTTGCGGGTCGGGTTCCTCCATTCAGATTCGATACCCGATCCGTCGAGCGTCGTTCGATCGGGAGGCTGGATTGAACGGCAGAGGACTCGCCTCCCTCTTCACAGGCTTCGCCCGCGACACGCGTCGCTCGGCTGCCTCGCTCGGCCTATCAGCAAGCCTCTCTGCCTTGCTTCATCCATCAAGCAACCTTTAAGGCCCATGCCCATGCTTAGGGATGGAGTTTGGTGCTTTTGGGGCACGATCGTCTTCCTCCTGCTAACCCTAATACCCAGCATCCGCCCATCTTCAGGTACTCATATCTCCCTTGTGGTGCCCCTGTACCCTCCGTGGCCATGCTAATACTGATATTAGCATAAATATGAGGAGTGTGGTGCTCCAACTATGGCAAATCCTTAGTTTAAGTAAAGTCAGGTAAGACCCAACCTGCCTTAAACCAATAACTTGTCACCTGGAACTGTGAACATACATCAATACAAATCCAAGTAGCGGAAGCAGAAAATAATATAACATAACATTCACATTATAGCATAGTATGAAAGAGTAAAAGAAATAGTAACTCAGTTCAAGTGCAGAAGGAAAATACATCCAGAGTTTAATTATTACAAACTTAATTAAAAGGAGGAAAAGAGCTCTCAATCTCACTGCAAAAAAAGGAAAGTCTAACTAAACGGTAGGAGGAAGGTCCTCCTCCTGCACTGGCTCCTCTTCTATAGAACTACCAACGAACAGTTCCAAATCTAACATTTATTGGTATTACAAATGTCAGGGCCCTAGCTAACAAAAGAAAAATATTACAATTAGACAAATTGTCTAAGTATATTTTAAGCTATTTAAGTGAACTGAATATTTAAGGACATCACATTTAAATATTTTAAACATACAAGCATTATACGGTACTACAAGCTACAAGAAAAGGGACAGCTATAAACTATTCATTTATAACTAATCAATAAGTATATAAAGTAATATACAAAGCAACAACTAAACAAGGCGAGGCTAAAAGCGAAAGCAACAGCAACTACTGAAATAAATTTGATCCTAACGTGCTTATGATCACAAGGATACATGCTGAGTATTGAAAGAATACAAGTGCTAAAATAAACATACAATTCTAGCATCCTAAACATGCAAATAGTTAATAACTAACCAATTAGAGCATATATACAAGCATACATATTTAATATGAAAAAAGCCACTGAAGCATGTGGCAAAAGTAACTAAGTATATGAGCTAAAAGTAAAGCCACTGAGACGTGTGGCAAAGCAAGCCAAGCACTAAAGTAAAGCCTTTGAAATACATGGCAAAGCAAAATAAATACTAAAAACTGAACTGAAATAGAAGTAAGCGTAAGACATAGTACTGCCATAACAGAAACAGGCCATGCAGGGCCTCTGAACTGAAAGTTCAACATATATCCATCCTAAGCATCCACTGATCTAGGTCTGAGTTGAACATATAAAATTAGACATGTATCCATCCTAGACATCTGCAGAGCTAGGTCCGAGTCTATACTATATCAGAACTAGAATTGTAGAGGCAAACTAAGCTAGGACATACTCTACTAACTGAAAGCACTGGAAGAATTGAATAAATATTATGCTTTTCAAACACTAACTTAGGATGTATCTTCCATAACCTAAATTTATCTATTATGCTCAAGGAACGAGGCTCAATATTCAAGGTGTGCAAAGTAATCAAGTCAAGTAAGCAAGAGACTCAATCTAGACTTATGTGATATCTATTATTGTCTAATTTATCCAACTAATTATTCAGAGAAGATACAAGTTTAGGATCTTCAATATCTAGCTATCGAGTATAATCCCAGATTCACAACCTTAATGTTAATATTATAACTTAAAAAGTTCTAATTCATAATCATATGATGACTATAAAGGATTAAAGTAATAAATCAATGACCTAATTATTATTATTTTTCTCTTTTAACCCAAATCTTGATTAAGTAAATCAAGATTAAGGATTCTGGATCCAAACTCCACTTTGGGGATCAAATTTAGAATCCAAGGTAGTATCCTACTAAGGATCTATGGTTCACACCCATACATAATCTAAATGTATAGAATCTTATAAGCTGAAGGATTTAAAAACTATGATCTTAATGAAAGGCTATTCTAATATGATAAGATAAAATAATCACTTAAGAACTAAGAATCTAAGATATATATCCAATCTATAGGATAACTACATTATCCTATAGATTGAGTCAATCCTACACCCACAAGGAAGGTTTCAAAGGATTAAACAGTTAATCAGGTAAGGAATTCCAAATGAAGGTAATTTAATTCAATCAGATAATCTAAAGGCCTAAGATCTAAGATCTAAGATCTAATATTTGATTATTTTAGACTTAAACTAGAATTTAGATTTAGGATTTTACAAGAGTATTTCCTTAAGGATTCAAGCTTAACGATCAACTTAGTTAAGCTTTTAACTAAGGATCTAGCAGTTTGAGATAGTTAGACTTAACTCTTAAGACAAGGTAGTTTTAAGAACACTAAAGGTCTTAAGATCTTAAAAAAAGAGTTAATTTAAGGTTTCTTCACTTAAATCAATATTATTAACATAGGATTTTATAAAGGTGTTTAACATGTTAACTAGGGATACTTTATTGAAATTTCAAGGCTTAAGGGGTGCTTAAACCTATTTTGGTCAAAATGGCCAAAATCCATTCTTAAAGCTAAAAATGGCATTTTAAGATTTAATCATCTAAATTGATTCAATTCTGTTTTAATGAGCATCATATTGATTATTGAATGAAGTGGAATAAACACTCATAAGGCCAATTAAGGTGATTAAGGAAATTAGGGCATACAAGATGATCCAAATTAAATTATAGGTGCTAACATACTTAAGAAGATATTAGGAACTAGATTCATTAAAATCAGAGACTAATCTAAGGCTTAATTCACTAATCTCATTTTAGGGTAATTAAGGAGTGATTAGTAAAATTAAGGATCCTAAGTTACTTTTATGGATCTGCATAGGTTCTTTATGGTCTCATGAGCAATCAGAGACCTTAATTAATATTTTTGGACAATTAATGAGTTTAATATGATTTAAATACAAATATAAAAGGATTAGGAAATTATTTAAAATCTAACCATTAGATCCTTGATGTTATTTTATATTATTATTCCTTGCATTTTTCTGATTGAAATGGTATATTGGATCATACCATTTGGACATGTATAACTAAAGTTATTTAAAAAATTTATACTGAATGTTTATTTAAATTAAAATCATATGATTTGATTTTCCAAATTGATTTCCTTAAGGAAATTAATTCGAAAATTCCTTAATTATTATCGGCCCAAAAAGCAAAAGGCACGGGTCGGGGTCTGACCTGGCCTGAAGCGCCAGTCATCGTCTTCACGGAGACACCCCGACACCGAACCCTAGGGTTTACTTCCAGCGCCAAATTCTTCGTGCTCCGACCACGCCACGCCAGGATCTCAATGGCTACATCTTTAGGGACTGAAAACTCATCGAATGAGCTAAGAAGCTCTGTCTGGGAGGCACCGGATGCCTGGAGTGCTACTCATTCGAGACGTCTCCCAAAGCGCACCTGTGAGGGGTGAATTCTCCTCACAACGTCCATGCCATGGGCTGAGGTCTATTCCAACATGATCAGAGGCCGAATGGGAATTGATTGAGCAAGATGCAAGATCCTGGGGAGGTCTAGATCACTGGGGTGTTACTCATGATGGAACGCAGATGGGAGTCAATGTCGCGTCGATCGATTCCACTCGAGTTGATTGATACAATCGAACTCAACCATCGATATGAGTCCACAATCATTGCCGAGAGCTTCCAGCACCAATTGGTTGGCTAATCGCTTGAGGGAATGCAGAAATCGGCGAACCAAAAGCTGACTGGCAGTGCACACTCAGATGGCAAATTTGCCATCTGGTCCACTGCTAGTCCTTACTAGAGGACTTAGACGCCTACTAGGGTGCTGAGGTGAGGTCCTACTGTAGCATCTAGGGGAAATTAAGTGCGAGTCAAGTTGAAACCAGCTCAATAGAAGGAGGAACAGAGGCTGTACCTGAGGACTAAGGAATGGCTATGATAGAGAGGCATTGAAGTGCTTCCGAGCTCACCAAGACAGCGACGCAGGTTCACAGGGGGTCTGAACACCAGACGGGCCCTTTATCAGCGGTTCGAGCTGCAGGATTAGCCGGGATTGCTGAGAACTCTAGAAGGATTCCAACTGGGAACTTAGGGGATCACAGTGAGCAAAGGGGCTCACTGCGATTCCCGGGAGGTACTTATAGGCGAGGGAGAGGTCCGGGGGTGGATACCATGGCTAGTAGCGATGGTTCAGGCTAAGGCTGGGACAGGGCCTCGAGCCACCATAATTGAGGTTAGCAGGGCCTCAAGACCCGACGAGCTCTACCTTACCTGAATCGGGAAGGCCTAACGGTCTAGAGGATGTGGCCAAGGGAGTGGCAGATAAGGCTAATGTGGCTTGTACGAGTGGATTTCTTATGCCGGGCCCGCGATCGAGCGAAGACGACGATCCACAGTGGTGGGGTTCGTCTCCATCGTCTGATCACGAGACCGTTGAGGATAGATGGTCTGATGCGGCTCCTGAATAACATATTCGTGGATCAGATCTCAAGCACTGATGATAGATGCTGATCGGGCGGATGGGATTAAATCACGGCACGGGATAGATTGTGCTATTGGATACTTTGCTAAGATGCGTGCTAGTGCATCTATTGGGAGGAGAAGGTGCTCCGCTGTCGGGACCCCGCAGCGGATCTGCCATAGTCCCGACAGTAAATCCCGGGAATAATATATATAAATAAATTAATTTAATTAATTACTTAATTTCTATTAAATTATTAAATCCAATTTAGGACTAGATGAGCTCTAAAAATTCCCAAAATTTCACCATTAGCTAATTAGGGTATGAGAAATATAAAAATGAAATCAGGTTTTGATTTGAAGATCAAATTAACTTGGGTATTTTCCAGGGCTCAAAAATAGGTAAAAATACCAAAATTTTCAATTTAGCTCCGATTGATCCCAAATTTCTAGGATTAGGTTTAAATGACCCATTGAGACTAATGGAATCAAAATTAAGGCTTGATTTAGCTTCATTAATCTCAACTTAGCTATGGTAACAAGGTTGTTACACCCTTGATCTCTCAATATTTTGCATTTGAATCCATTCCAAACATTATTCCATGCGATTAATCGAAGTTAACAAGTTAAGATACCTGAATTTTGCGAAACCTATGCAGTGCTTACCGTTATCGTATCGCAGACGAGACCTAGAAGCTAGGGTTGACCCTAGATGGCAACTTCGCCACCTTCCATACCAGTCCACCCGTCCCGATTTTCCCCAGGTCCGCGTTGGAGTGGTAGGACCCACCTTGACACGTGGCATTCCCTCGCGACACCACGTGGCCCCTGTGTTAGTAGCGTGGAGCCGCTGGCACGCGTGGTTCCCACTTGCATGCCGGTGCCCTCTGGGATGCCGCCACGTGTCTCGTGGGACCCACTAACTGTCGGGCTATCACGTACGGCTCAACATGTGGGTCCCACTATGCTACCGCGGCCACTCTAGGCCTAACACGTGTCCTTGTAAGACCTGCGGCCCCTCAACCAGCCAACCAGCTCCTACCATGTGGCAGGGTGGGGCCCAGCATTTGAAAACCTGCTGAAAAAGATAAAAATAAAATAAAATTTATTAATTAATAAATATATATATATATATTATATATTATATATATAAATATATTAATATATTCTTTATTAATTATATTATTACTAATTAATAAGTATAACAAAGTTAATTAATTATTTAAAATTAGTAATTAATTTAACTATGATTAATTAATTAGATTAATTAAATAATTAGTTAATTAAATATAAATAGTAAAATGAATTTATTAAGATATTGAAATAATAAATTAATTCAAATTGTATTTTGAATAGTAAACTTAATAAAATTAGAAATAATTAAATGCAAACTTTAGGATATCATATCTCCTAAAATAATAATCCAAATATATTGAATATATATCTCATTTTAACCAGAAAAATGAGGGGAATTTAATGGTAGTGTCAAGTTTCTCATAGGGTGTCTAGACAGTATAGTGACATTTTAGGACATTTCCTCACTATTACCTAAATTTTGGAACCTCATAACTTTGTACCTAGTTGTCCAAACATAGGTAATTTGGATTTTAAAATACTCAGAATAAAACTTATCACTATAGAAGTATTAGTTTTCTTATTCTTAGCTTAGTTTAAAAAATAACATTTAGAACCCTACCCTAAAATGACCAAAATGCCAATAATCTTCAATTAACCATAATTTGGTCAATTCAACTCCAAATTCAGAAATTCCAAATTCTAACTAGCTTAGAATTTTAGTGTCATCAATAAACTGAAATAATATTTTGGATCAGAAACCTAGCAAATTAGAAATGACCAAATACCCTTAAACCTTAGTTAGGCCATAACTTGACTATTTGAAGTTCAAATTAGGTTTACTCCCTGTCAACCCACTCAGTATATTATAGGGAAGCTATATAATTGAGTTTGCTAAATTTGAACCTCAAACGGAAAATTTCAGTTTTTATCTCCCGTTGACCGATAAAATTACCGAATTGCCCTTAGAAATTAAAATAGCTATAACTTAGCCATTTGACCTCAAAATGTAGTGTTCTTAGACTTTATGGAATTCTTGAATAATAATGAACAATAAACTATATAAAAATTTAGATTCCATTAGGAGTAAATCACTAAAATGCCCCTTAGGTCAAAAACCTTAGTTTGGACCTATAAGACCCATTTCTTATCCAAATTGAGTGTACTTACTATCTATCCTCATGTTAGATAGTAATGAATCATTTGGCAATAAAAAATTCTAGTTTAGAACTCTAACTCAAAAGTAGCTTTTCAGACCCTTAAATAGGGGCAAAATAGTCATTTTGTGCAAAGTTTAGGTTAAGCGTCTCTTAGCCCCTAATTGCCTTTTTAGAAGTATTATAATATAATAGAATCATTCTAAGTGATAAAATTAGCAATTCAATCAACTTAGTAAGCTTCCATAATTTTCTGTAGGATCTTCCATTTCACATTAGATCAAGGCTAAATCATAGGTAGATTTCATTCATTAGATAAATGGGTTATTTAGTGAATGAATCCTTAGTTTTGTTAGTTTCTAAATTTCACAGTTTTATTTTGATTATTTTGTATTTCAACCTTAGATTCAGGATAGGAGAATCATCCTATTAAGTTTGATTTACTTAGTAGGATTTACCTTAATCACTAAATCATATTTAGAAAGAAACCTAGATCTTAAGTCTTACCTTTGGGATTATGTGATTAAGCCCAATCTCATGGCATTTAATCCATAATCTCTAGCTTAGTAGATTTTAGTCTAGAATGCCTAAATTTATAAATTAGCTCATGATAATTTCTTATTTAAACTTATGTAGTCGACATTCATTTAATCATATTAGGACCTAGCTAGTCATAATATTTTGTAACCTATAAGGATGTATGCACTCAATAGTTAGAATTGGAGATCCTGAACTTGTGTAACTTAGAATAGTTAGAATGGTTTAATTAGATAAGCACAATATCACTATGTTAGAAGAGTCCCTGGCTTACTACTTAATTTATTTATGCTACGCATTTCATGTATTTTGTGCCTAATCCCATAGACATGTTATATAAGAAAACTTTGTGCATAAATGAAAACATAGAATAATTAGGATAATAATTTCCTTAGGTTCAGTATTTTTTGGTAAGTTCTGGTGCACATTTACCCTAATGGACAGGGGTAAGGAGTAATAAGAATGCTTAATATTACTCATTGAGGAGTGTGTGTTAAGTTTAGAACCCGTATAGTCTTGTAGACATGCTTAACTCCTAAGCTATTTCTGGATGTGTCCAATTAAAAATATTCTGCATTTATATTTATTGCCTCCTCAGTTCGGCTATTTTGTTCTGTCTACCCTAGCCCAAAAAGGCTATAGAAATTTTTGTATGGGCTCGATTGGCTAATGTTTTGATATGGCAGTTCTTACATACTTGTTCAGTTCCAATTTACTGTTTTACTGTATTATTAATACATGTTATTCAGTCAGCTATATTTTTTTACTTACATGCTCACTCGTACATATTTGTAGAATGTTAGACTTTACTGCTTACTATATGAACCATATTTAGACTTACTGTTTTCAATAAGCATATGCCATATGATCATCAGCATGTTTAGGATTAGATTGTACTTTCAGTACTTTTACTTACTGCATTATATATATGTATATGCCCATTCCTTGCTTAGTTTTCTTGAGGTGCGCTTTTGTCTCACTTTTTGTTTAATTATAAATGCTATATTTATAACTTATCCTGTTCCTTGTATGCTTATTGCTCCTATGCTTTTAGTCCTCTTTTGTTGTAAGTTTTAAAATAAAATATTCAGCCTAAAATGAACTTAGACAATTGTCTAATAAGAATTTTCTTTTATTGGCTGAGGTCTTAGCATTATGAAACCGATGATGTTAGATTCAGATAGATTTGAGGAGTCGGGGTACTGAGGAGGAGGAGCCTTATTTAGAGGAGGGGCATCAGCTAGGAGAGGCAGACACTACTTAGTCTCCTTTTAACTTATTGTGAGGATGAGAGATTCTTATATTGTAATAATATATGTACCTTTGACTGTGAATACTTTTTTGCAATATTATTTTTTGAGCTATTCATTTCATCTCATGTATGATGTATGGTGAACTGGATGTACTGTTTATTTCTACATGCTTCCGCACTCTGTGATTGTGTTGATTTAGTGACTGATCTCCTGTATTCATTCTATGCACCTCCTTCCCTTATTAGTAGATTGTGGATCGTACCTAATCCAATGATAAGTGAGGGATTGGCTAGAGTGGCAAGCCACCTCCTGAGTCAAATCCTGCTGACCAGGGGGTGGGGCGCCATAGTTACAAACTTAAAATTGGAAACAAGTTTATCAACCTTAGTTCATAACCAAAGTTAGAAAATTTTAAATGATGAAAAATATGCTTGTCATTTCAGTTAAGCATAAACTTTGAATTGCAATCAAACTCACATTGACATTACTTATAGACTCTCATACCTTAGAAATAGAAAAAATCATTTTTGAGCTTACTCGAGGATGAGAAAGAGTCAAAGTGTGGGGGTGTGATAAATCTATAATTTATATCTTAAATAAAGGAAAAATCTCATTCATTTCCTTATTTGAAACAACCCCCTTGATCAAATTCTACTTATTTTTAAGTAAAAAGTGGGCTAAGCAATTTCTGGGAAATTTTGGAGTGTTTTTGCATTTTTTAAAAGAAAACCGCTGCGGCGCTGTAGCTCGCCACAGCTACTTGGATACAGAAGACACTTATCAAGGGCATTACTGAATTTTGGAGCATTTTTGCTACGGCGCGCCATAGCTCGCTGCAGCAAAAACAATTTCGAAGCTCGATCGCTACAGCGCATTGCAGCGGGAGAATTTTTGAAACTCAATCGCTCCAGTGCGCCATAGCAGGAGAGTTTCGAAACTCAACCGCTACAGTGTGCCACAACAGGAGAGTATTCAAAACTCAATCGCTGTAGTAGAAGAGTTTTCAATACTCAATCACTATAGAGTGCTGCAGCAGAAGAGTTTTGAAACTTGATTAGCGCACTACAGCGGGCAATTTTCATGACTTAAAACTGCCACAATGCACTGCAGCTGATGAATCCATAAATTATATCTCAAAATATAGGAAAATTTCATTTATTTTTGATCTTAAAATTACTTTCTTAATTAAATTCTATTTATCTTTTTAGGAAAAAGGCCTATCCAAGGAATTCTGAGTCCTTATGCAATTTTCCAAATTTTTTCAAAGGAAACTGCTGCCGCACGCTGCAGCGCGCTGTAGCGAGTCATTTTGTAAAAACGGGCGTTGTCGCGCGCTGTAGTGGGTCAGTTTGCGAATCGTGGGCATAGTCGTGCGCTGCACCAGAGCATTTTGTGAAATGCTGGCGCTCCAGCGCGCTACAGCGGCGCAGTTTGCGAATCGCGGGTGCGATCACATGCTGCAGCGGGGTATTTTGCGAAATGCTGGTGCTACATCGCGCTGTAGCGGAGCGCCTTGCAAAAAGCTGGGGTGATCGTGCGCTGCAGCGAGTCATTTTGTAAACTGCGGGTGCGGACTCATGCTGCAGTGGGGCATTTTGCGGGTGCGGACAGCACGCTGCAGCGGAGTGCTTTGCAAAACTCTAGCGCCACAACGTGCTGCAGCGGGTCAATTTGCAAAAAATAGACGCGATCGCGCGCTGTAGCAGGCCTCTTTGCAAAATTGTTTCCGCCATAGTACGTTGCAGCGGACCACCGCAATTTTGTCTGCAGAAGCATTAATTGCGCCTGGGACAAGACACCTAACCAGTCTCTTGTCTCCAGCCATAATTCCTCCTGTAGCAGCTCCATTTTTAATTGAGAAAATGATATTTTGAGGCGATGTAATGGCTAAAACAATGGAAAGAATGTGTCACCTCATCCATCATGTGGATTTTGCCATCATTGCTCAGACTTTTAAGAGGCATTTGCTGAATTTTGAAATGAAGAAGGAAGAAGCAGCCCCTCATCTATAAATACCACTCCTCTTGACTAGAGGAGGGTTCCAAAATTTGCTCATTTCACTTAAGTAAAGAGAGGGGCTTCATAAAAGAGAAGAAGAACTCCACAAGGGTGGAGAAGCTCTACTTGCTAAGGAAAAGAAGGATAAAGGCAGTACTAGGGAACTAAGAGAGGCTCTTCAAGCAAAGAGAAGAAGAGTTCGGAGAACTTTCCAAGGAGCGTTCCTAGTATTTTCTAAACTCTTATTTTGTAATTTCTCTTATTAGTTGATCATGAAAGGATCTTTATCCATATATGTGTTCTTTTTCATCTCTTTTGTAATGGAGAGCTAAACCTCTTTGGGGAGGGTTGGGATAATCCCAAATGTATGATAGTACTTTAATTTGTATGAAGTTGTCCTCAAGTATTAATAAAAGTTATAAAGTTAATACCTTGCTCAAGAAATATGTAATATTACTATAGTCTTGATTGTGAACCAAAAGAAAATGGACTAATGAACTCAAGGACTAAAGTGTCTTGTGCTCCATAGCTCACCTTGGCTTAGATGCTAGATTTATGAGTGCATGAGAGCTTATAACTATGTGAGAAAGTTCTTAAGCTGAGTGCACCTTAATCGAAGCTCAACTAAAGTGTTGATGCGTGTGATGCTAAGACCCCTCTAATTGAGTTCCTTTACTCAACATAAGTGATGGAGGGAAGGAAATAGTTGTGTGCTCATGAATGAGGTGACATAGTCATTGAGCCCAATATATTTAATCTCTGATCTCAACTATGTGTGATGCGAGTGATGCCCTTAGTGGAATCAATGCTTATAAGATCTTAAAAATTAATAATCCTCATCTCCTTGATCAAGAGATAAGATGAAAACTACAAACCTAAAATCTTATAAGAATCTTTGTGCTGAAATAGAACCGACTGTGTGTTCATTCATGCACAAGATTTAAAGTTGTGAATCCTTGAGATAAAACTCAAGGAAAAATAATGTGCACTTGATTAAAATTAAAGTAAATGAAAGATGAATGCTTGAGGAGGCATCATATCTAAGTAATCTATCATGTTATGTGGGAGACACACAACTCTCCTCTTCTTTCTATTTGACTATTTTCTACTAAGTGATTGTTGTGCTTGTTTTGGAACCAACTCAAACAACACACTCATAGCTGAAATAATAGTGATAATAGATACACCTTAGTAACAAAACATCCAATTCTCTGTGGTTCGATAAATCCCAGAAACTCAAACTTTCCTTTTATTACTTCAGACCATGTACACTTACGTGTAAGTGCAGATGTGTATTTATAGTCTGTCAGCAGCAAAAGAGTTTCAAAACTTGATCGCTATAGCGCGCTGCAGCGTGCCAAATTTTTGTCTATTTAGTGCATTTATTGCGACTAGGATAAGACCCCAGCCTACTCATTATCTCCCAGCCATCATATCTTTTGCAGCATCTTATTTTATTGGCAAGAGGGTGGATTGAAATGATAGCAAAGAATTAAAAAGGGAAAAGAACATGTCACTTCACTCCTCAAGTGGTAATTGCAATCATCATAGTAGAAAAATAAAGAGGGAAAAGCAAAATTTGAAAAGAGAAAAGAGTAGAGTAATCCATCTATATATGCACCTCTTCTTCCCTTAAGTAGAGTTCCAACTTTTCATCCAAAAGTTCAATTTTTAGGGGCTGCATAGAGGAAGAAGTAGATCTTTCCAAGGGAGGTGGAAAAAACCATTGCTAGAGAGGAAAGAACCAAAGGCTGCACTAGGGAGCTAAAGGAAAGGAGAAGAGGAAGAAGAGGAGAGATCCAGAGAACCTCATCAAGGGATATTCCTAGTAAACTCTGATCTTGCTCTTACATTTCTTTTAGTGGATCATGAAAGGGTCTTCATCCTTATATGTTTTTATTCTTTTTTCAGCTGTAATGAAAGGCTAAGCCCATTTGGGGAGGGTTGGGCTGAGCCTATTGTAAAATGTAAGGGACTTAATGAATGATGTAGAACTTCCTTAAGCATTAAAATATCTGCCTATATTATGACTTGAAATGTCTGCCTATATTATTCCTTAAAATTCCAAGCACCTCATTTTCTTGGAATAAATATGTCCATTTCCTTTGGAATGAGAAATTATAACTATAGAACCTTATATAGTTAAAATAAAACTCTTAGTAATAATTAATGATTGCATTTTATTATAAATGATAAGCAACCAATTGTTTGATTTATTTTGTTAACTCTTGCAAATTCAATGTATCAAGTCATCTTATGTGACTGTATCAATCTTGTACTTTCCCCTGCTTATTTGAATTGGATAGAAATTCTATTCCTTTACTATAATCTTCATTAAGTGATAAATTTCACTTAAATAAATAATCTAATTATAGAAAATCCTATCCCTTGTTAATAAGAAAATATTACTTCTCAATTAGTTGAGTTCAATTTTTGAATATGTGCCTAAGTCGTGATATGCATTAAGCATTTATTGATTCTTCCTTTGAAATGAATTCTCATTCAAGATGAATTAAATATAAGCATTAGATTTCTAAGCCACATACTATGACTTGGATCTTAACAACCAGATCTAGAAACTCTAACATAAGTCATAGAATGTGATCTATGATCGTAGCCTTAGTTCTTATTGAATCTCCTAACACTTATCCATATGGATAAGTGAATTCCTTACCATTATCAAGATAAAGATTATGACTTGTGTTAATAATAATTTCTCTAAATCTTGGGTGTTAAGTCATCATATGTGACTAAAATAACCTAAGTCCTCCCTCAAAACCTTAAAGATTATGTATCCTAATTGGATATTGACCCTTTTGCTTAATCATAAACTTTTAATAAGAGATGAATATCTCTTTATTAGTTCAAACCTAGTATGAACTAATTCATATAGTTAGTCCATCCTCATCTTGTCCTAATTAGAAATTATAAGACAAATTATTTAGATTCATTATCAGATTTAGATTTAATGATGGATTTTTGTCCAAACCTTAAAATTCTAATAGAATAAACAATCAAAGAACGTTAATTCTGTCCTTGGATTCCAATTCTTTAGATTAGAATTTGTGTTATCCTTTAATCTTCATTAAGTCTTATAATGGCTTAAATTAATTTGTCTAAATTTTCTTAAGTGAGGAATATCACTTAAGTGTAAGACCTTTAAGATATTAGATCTTGAAATTATCTTATACCTAGTATATGATGACACTTACTAAGCATAAATCTTATATTATAATGATAAAACCCTAAGTTATGAGTTTAGAGTTAACCATCAGAACCTTGAAGTTATATTCAATTTGGGTGAATATTAACTTTTCTTTCTTTCATTTTTATCCTTATTAAGTGATGATTATCACTTAGTTTGGTTAGCTAGCTTAAGCTTAAAAAACTAGCTTAAATTTCCTAGCCTTTCAGGTAGAATTTTGAAGGTTCAACCTTAAATCAGAATGTGATGAGGGATTCTAAATTATGAATCCTTGATCCTTCAATTAAACTTAAGTCTTAATTCTTTTGGATAGTTTAAATCTTAATTTTACTCTTAGAATTCATGATGAAAAAAAGAAGTGATCATCACTCAGATCTTCAAACTTTTAGGACAATGCCTATCTGCTGAGGATTTCATTTCTGAATCCATATCTGTATTAGTGGTGAAGTATCATAATTTCAGTTCAATGATTTCAGGACTTTATGTGCCTGAAATCTCCATATTCTCTAATAAGAATTTAACCAAACTTAAGGCTTGTCAAAATTCTGGATAAAGACCAAAATCATCTAATTGATGATTCTTCCATTCCATATAATCATACTTCCTTATCTTCACTGCATTTCAAATTGTCATTCCTTATGTTTCATTATTTCCACTTGAGTGATATCGAGGACGACATCGTTCTTAAATGGGGGAGTCTGTAACAACCCAGGTTGTTACTTAGGTTAATTAAGACTAATCTAAGTCTTAATTATAGTTCTAGTTCATTAACTAAGTCATTTATAACTCATCTCCAAGATTTAGATCAAACTAGGAATCAACTGTATCAAATTTGGATTTCTAGAAAAATTAGCTATGCGTGAAGTTTTGGATGCATTTGGAAGTTATTGGATTTTTGTCAAATATTCTAATATTATTTAAATACTCTGAAAATTAGAATAAATAAATACTCATCAGATCGAAAATCTGATCGCGCTATTGTGTTCCTCACCTCTCAATTAATTAGGGGTGATTTCTTGATTTTTTTTGAATATGTTTAATTGCTTAAATTTTTAATTAAGAAAAATAAGTATAATTATTTAAATAATGAAAATATTATTGTTAATTAAGTAATTCTTCAAGACTCAGATAAACCTTAAGCGCGCCGTTCCTATTTTTCCTCACGCCGTCGCCTTTCACTGTCATCCCTGACAGAAGATCCTAGCTGCTCGATCAAGGATCGAACGACCCTCATCCATCTTCCCCGCGACTTCACGCAAGGCTTGCGCATGGTGAGCACCTTCGCACGTGTCGATTCTCTGCCTGGCGCAATTAACAGTCACAGCTCAAGCATTCTTTAAGACTCAGATAAAGCTTCTATCTGTTTGCGATCGAAGGCGGCACAATCTTCGTATAATCCAATTAACGTCAACAATTTATTGATACTCTTTCTACGCTCCTAAGCATCACTGATCAATGTACCACCTTTCCATGTCTGTATTCAAATATCTTACTTACAAAATGTATAGATCAACGTGTTCAATAGATTTTGAATGAATATTAGTGAATTAGTAGTATAATTTAGAAATCAAACTGAAACCTGAAATCGCTAATTCACTCCACCACATTATGAATCGGTCATCCTCCATTGCTTACTTTATATATATCAAATGCTAAATATGAATTAAGTGACGTGGTATCGATCGCCAATTCGGCGATCAATTCACAATAAACTGCAAATATACCGTAAAAATTCTGCCTTCACAAAAAAATTAGGGCATCGCATTAGTGATCTATATGAGAGGTCTAGGTCAGAATTAATAATCTCGCCTAGTAGGTTAAATCGCGGATGTCCCTTTTTAGGTGTGAATCGGATTCAAAGGATCCCTGTACGCCGCGTCGATCGAAACCCTAATCGTGATTGACGACGAAGGCGGAGTCCCTCTCTGCCCTCTGGGCCGAGTCGGGCCTGGCTGGTCCTGACCCGTATTTCTGTGGGAATTAAGTGACGGGCCCCTCTGTCCTTCATGCGAAAAATGACTGTGGGTCCCACATGTTTAATCACCCGTTGGCTATTTAGTTTAATTGTCTAATTAGACTAGATTAATTCATTTAAATCAATTTAAATAAGAATTTTCAATCCCCCATCAATATTAATCCATAACTTCAAATACACTAAAATTATATACCTTTGTGATCAGAAAATTATGAGGATTATTATGACACTATCAAAATTGTATTTTGAGTTATAATTCACCTAGTGACATTTAGGACCCTTAATTAAACCCTAAATGTCCCAAACCTTCAAATGACAATATCTTTGCACACACTTACCCAAACATACCTAATATGGGTCTCAAAGTACTCAAAAAACCCTAAGGATTAACCTGAGAATGTTTATTTTGCTATTTGGATTAAATTTAGATTAATCACATTTAGGACCTAACCCTAATTAGGTCAACTAACCCTAGAACTTCTATTGACCATAAATTGGTCAATTGAACTCCAAATTAGGTGATCCAAATATTTATTTAGATCAAAAGAACCTAATTAACAATAATTTGTAAAAATAATTAAGATCCAATAGTTAGATTTACTAATTCAACCTAATTACTCTAAATCTTAATTAGTGAAGATTAACAGATCTAATGATCCAAATTAAATAATCCAAATTTTAGAGAACTCCTAGAGTAGATTAGAACCTAGCTCTATAATTGGTTTAGTGATATTGTGATTAATTTCACTAATGACTCACTAATTATACTAAACCCTAATTATTAACCCTAAAGCTTGTATTGGCTATAACTTAGCCAATACATATCAGAATTTGATGATTTTAGGTTCTATGGAAACCTTAGGACATAATCTACAACAAAATAATAGAAAAATTAGGTTTTATTAGGGTAAAACTACTAATTTACCCTTATAGGTCAAATTCTTTAATTTGATCTTATAAGTCTTAATCCTTAACCAAAATTAATGAACTTACTGTCTAAACTCATATTAGATAGTAAGTAATCATTCCACTTTAAGAAATTTCAGATTTGAGCCCTAATTTATAAAGATGAAATTTAAACCCTTAAGTAAAGGGCAAAATAGTCATTTTATCCAAATTTAGGATTAAACATTTTAAAACCTTAAATACATTCTTAAACTCCTAAAATCAGTAAAATAACTGATTTGAACTCATTATGGAATATTTAAACTTATCTAAGTAATAATATATAAGAAACCTTAAAAATGGCCTAAAATAATCTAAGTCATAAATTAAGTCTTATAAGGTGAATTTAGCTCATCTTATGTCTCCTTTAAGTTAAATTCATCATAATAGTTGTTAAGAATGATCAAACCTAAAGTTTAATTATTCTCTTAAGGTTTTCTTTCAAACTTTAGGATCTTAATTCCTTAGGATCTAGCTTAGAAATTAGGTTAAACTTCATCTATTAAGTAATTGGGTACTTATAGATGAAACCTTAGTTTTATAGTTTTCTAGATTTCATCCTTTATTTATGATTATTTTGTATTTAAACTTTAGATTTAAGATTAGAGATCAATCTTATTAGGCTTGATTTTGCTTAATAAGATAGCCTTAATTATAGTTCATAAGATTTGGGTTTAACTTTATATTATTAGAATTAGAACCTATTGGATTAAGAAGTTAAAATCCAATACTTGGATTTTAACATCTTAATCCCCCAATTTTAATTCATACTAATCAAGATTGGTTTGGGATTCATAAAATCATTAATTAGGACATTTGATTTATTATTTTAACTTAATTAAGCGTCATGTGATTTATAAGTGTTAGAACTCAATTAGTTCTAACATTCTTTTGACTTCTAGGCTCGATATTCTGGATTCATACTCGATAGCTGGATATTGGAGATCCTAAACTTGTATAAATTCAGATTAGTTAGAATGTCTTAAATAGAAAATAAAGTGATATCACTAGTGTTGTTTAGTGCTATTTTATACACATTGAAATTGTATGCTATGCTTTCTTTGTTTTGGACTTTCTTTACATTTGGATATATTGCATTAAACATAGAATATTTGATGATTATTTCTATGTTGACATTGAATACATTCATATGGCATTTTTAGATATTTTTAGAAGGTAGTTGGAAGGAATTGACTTTATTTAAACTATTATGATATATGTCTTATTTAGTCTACCATGTAGTATGTCATTACTTTAGGATAGTGTTGGGCTAGGACTACTTTCCTAGTGCCTGTGGTTTTTGGACTAGGACAACTTTCCTAGTGCCTGTTATTTTGGAATAGGATTACTTTCCTAGTGCCTATTGTTTCTGAATATGACTTTCCTAGTGTATCTGGGACTACTTTTCCAGATGTTTTGTAGTACTTTTTAGATGGAATTAACTTTAATCTTGCACTACTTTTCCAGATTTTTAGCAGTTACTTTTTAGATGGAATTAACTTTAATCTGGGACTACTTTTCTAGATGAGCAGATGGACTTTACTTGTGGCAGGACTAAGTAAGAATATCTCATTTCTGGCAGTTACTTTTCAGTTACTTCAATTGTACTACAGTCACTTTGCATTTGCCTTTTTATTACTTTATAGTTTTGACTCACTTTTACCTTACAGTTCAGTTCATTTCTTATTATATTTTCATTTTCTGCAATTCTTACTTTGTCTTATAATTCAGAATGCCTTCTGCTATATTTTCATTTTCTGCAGTTCCTTTGTACTTACAGCTTTGAATATTCATTTTTACCTTTCAACAGTTCACTTTTACCTTTGGCATGTTAGGATGTTAGAATTTTACTTTCAGTTCTGTACTTTTAGCTTAATTGTAAATCAGCATGTCTTATATTGATCAAGTACTTAGAAGTTTCACTTATATTTAGTAAATTTCTTTATGTATTACTTAACCCTTTTTGCATCTTTAGTTGAGGTATGTGCTTACCTCACATCTTGTTTAAGTTATAATTATGTTAATTATAACTTTGTTACCTTTCTTTGATGCTTACTACTTCTATGTTGCTTAGTATTGAGATATCATTAAAACTTAACAATTTACAGCCTAAAATATACTCAAACATTTTGTCTAACTAGATTTTTCTTTTGTTGGTTGGGCCCTACCATTGTGAAACCGACAATGGTAGATTCTGAGCTGTTCGAGGTTGTAGGACCTTCTGGAGATTTGGTTCAGGAGGAGGAGCATACATGAGAAGATCATTAGTCACTTTCTGATATTGTGAGGATATGAGAGACTTTTACTCTTTTTACCGCATAAACTTTAATATTATTTTGTTCTAAACTGCTAAGTGATGACCACCTCTTAATCCGGATGATTAGGGGGTGGCTGCCACACCTCTGCCCTGTATTGATGATCTATTCTATTAATTAGCAGGAGCAAAAGTGTTCTCCAAGATTGACTTGCGATCAAGGTACCATCAACTACAAGTAAAGGATTCATATATAGCGAAGACTGCCTTCAGAACCCAATATGGCCACTATGAATTTTTAGTGATGTCATTTGGATTAATAAATGCACCTTCCATATTCATGGAACTAATGCAGCGTATCTTGAAACCATACCTTGACAAATTCGCCATCGTGTTCATAGATGATATTCTAATATACTCTAAGGTGAAGAAGGAACACGAAGGTCATCTCAGGACAGTATTGGAAGAACTAAAAAGCCACCAGTTGTATGCCAAGTATTAAAAGTGCAAATTTTGGCTTTAATCTGTCACCTTCTTGGGCCACGTAGTAGATGCTCAAGGAATCATAGTAGATCAGAACAAAGTCAGCGCCATCCAAGAATAGGTGCAACCTAAGTCAATGGCCGACATCAAGAGCTTCTTGGGCTTAGCCAGTTACTACAGAAAGTTTGTGAAGGGCTTTTCCCAGATAGCCTCTATGCTCACCAAGCTCACCCAGAAGACTGTACCATTTGAATAGTTGCCAGCTTGTGAAAGAGCTTTCCAAGCCCTAAAAGATGTGCTTTCATCTACCCCAGTCCTAGTTCTCCCTAAAGAAGGTGTAAACTACCAGGTATATAATGATGCTTTTGGCATAGGCTTAGGTGTTGTGTTAATGCAGGAAGGAAAGGTCATCGCCTATGCTTCCCGTCAGCTGAAGACTCATGAAAGAAATTATGCCGTTCATGACTTCGAACAAGCTGCAGTAGTGTTCGCTTTAAAAATATGGCATCACTATTTATATGGAATTCAATGCTCAATATTCATGGATCATCAAAGTTTGAAGTAAATATTCACTCAAATGGAGTTAAACTGCGGACACAGAAGGTGGCTGGAGCTGATCAGTGACTTCAACCTCAATATCCAGTACCACCCTGGAAAGGCAAATGTTATAGCCGATGCTCTATGCTATCATGCTACTCTTAATGCTCTTATCTTTAAGAGCCCTCTGGAAGAAGAATTCTGTAAATTAGATATCAAATCAACGTGTAGTTGTCAGGTGAGTACAATGCTCTCAATGATTAATATAGAGCCCACACTCTATAGAGACGTGTCTATTACTCAAACAAAAGATGTCGAGTACCTAAGTTTTAAGCAAGTCATCGAGAATGGCCATCATACTGATCTTCGATTCCATAAAGGTGCAATATATTAAGGAGATCGTCTATGGATTCCTAAGTTCTAATTAAAGGTCATAGCTCCGGATACCAAATCCATCCTAGAAGCTCAAAGATGTATCAAGACCTAAAGCAATCCTTTTGGTGGCCAGGGATGAAGAGGAGTGTGGCTGAGTTCGTTGTAAAGTGCCACGCTTATAGTTTGGTTAAGGAAGAACACCAAAGGCCTAATGATCTGCTTCACCCACTTGAGATTCCCAAATGGAAATGGATATACATATTCATGGATTTCATTATGGATTGCCTCGTGCAAAATCTGGAGTAGATGCAATTTGGGTCATAGTTGACCGGTTGACCAAATCAGCTCATTTCATTCATATTCGGTAAACAGACTTAGTTGAGAAACTCACCAAGCTCTATATCAAGGAGATAATCAGATTGCATGGAATTCCCAAGTTAATTGTATCCGATAGAGACAACCGATTCACTTCTAAATTCTAGCAAGCCATGCATCAAGATCTAGGCACAACCCTAGCAATGAGTACAGCCTTTCATTCGCATATGGATGGTCAGACAGAACTAGTAAATCAGGTTCTTGAAGATCTACTTAGACTATGTATACTTGATTTTGCTAGATCTTGGGAGGATCACCTCCCATTAGTGGAGTTCGCTTATAACAACAGCTTTTAAGCCAGCATAAAGATGGCTCCTTATGAAGCCCTATACGGTAGAAAGTGTAGCACCCCATTGGCGTGGTAAGAAACAGGCAGTGTGCAGTTGTACGGATCTGAACTAGTAGAAGAAACAAATAAGAAGGTTCAGTTGATTCAGCAGCACATTCGTGCAACCCAAGATCACCAGAGTAAATACCATGACATGCACCATCATCCTTTAGAATTCATAGTGGGATACTTCACTTACTTAAAGGTCAGTCCAACGAAAGGAGTCTTCAGATTTGGCATAGCAGGGAAACTTTGCCCCTGTTATGTTAGTCCATTTGAGGTAGTAGCTAGAGTAGGTTCTTCTGCCTACAGACTAAATCTGCCAGACAACTTTGCAGCAGTTTACAACATATTTCATGTATCATCATTAAGAAGATGCCTCAGAGATCCATCTCACTTAGTTCAATTCCCAGAAATTCAAATCCAACCTGATCTATCATATGCTGAGGAACCAATTAGAATTCTGGCACGTAATCGCAAGCAACTTAGGAATCGTGCAATCAAGATGATCAAATTTCAATGGAAAAATCATTCTCGCAATGAAGTTTCTTGGGAAAAAGAGTCAGATATGCGAGCTAAATATCCTAGACTCTTCGAGACTCCATGTAATTCTTTCTTAGCATTATAAGCTTTCAAATTCAATTTGTGTTTCATTCTTGCCTTCCTCTTTCCACTTGAGTGATGTCGAGGATGACATCATTTTTAAGTGGGGGAGCCTGTGACAACCCTAGCTATTACCCTAGTCAATTAGGACTAATCTCAGTCCTAATCATGATCCTAAGTGTTAATCAAGTCGTTAGGAGTCATCCACTAAGACCTAGTCCAAATCAGGAATCAATGGGATCAAATATTAATTTTTGAAAAATCCAGAATCCCTAAGCTTTAACTTGTTTAAATTAACCTCAAATCGAAAAACAGACCTAGCCATTACACTAATTGCCCCAAAATTAACTAAGGGTGATGTTTTCGTGTCAATCGGGAGTCGTCAAAAATTCGACGAATATTTTAATAATATTTAAATGCCCCGGAAATTGGGGAATGAAAATAGTCGTCAGATCAAAAATCTGACATCGCCGTTGCGTTCCTCACCTCTCAATTAGCTAAGGGTGAATATTTGGAAATTTTTGGAGGTTAAATGATTAGTCAAAATTAATTAAGTAAATAGGTATAAATAAATTAATTATATTGAATAATTAACATAATTTTAATTAAAATTATCATGTCGGATCCTATGAATGGGTCAGACTCGATAAGCGTTGCGGGTCGGGTTCCTCCATTCAGATCCGATACTTGATCCATCGAGCGTCGTTTGATCGGGAGGCTGTATCAAACGACAGAGGACTCGCCTCCCTCTACACAGGCTTCGCCCGCAACACGCATCGCTCGGCCGCCTCACCCAGCCCAATGGCACGCCTTTTCGCCTCGCTTCATCTATCAAGCAAGCCTTAAGGCCCGTGCCCATGCTTAGGGATGGAGTTTGGCGCTTTTGGGGCACTACCGTCTTCCTCCTGCTAACCCTAATACGCTTGTCCGTCCATCTTTAGGTACTCATATGTCCCTTTGTGGTGCCCCCATACCCTCCATGGCCATGCTAATACTGATATTAGCATAAACACGAGGAGTGCGATGCTCTAACTATGGAAAATCCTTAGTTTAAGTAAAGTTAGGTAATACCCAACCTGCCTTAGGCCAAGGACTTGTCACCTAGAACTATGAACATACATCAATACAAATCAAAGTAGCGGAAGCAGAAAATAATATAACATAACATTCACATTATAGTATAGTATGAAAGAGTAAAAGAAATAGTAACTCAGTTCAAGTGAAGAAGGAAAATACATCAGAGTTTAATTATTACAAACTGAATTAAAAGGAGGAAAAGAGCTCTCAATCTCACTGCAGAAAAAGGAAAGTCTAACTAAACGGTAGGAGGAAGGTCCTCCTCCTGCACTAGCTACTCTTCTGCGGAACTACCAACGAACAACTCCAAATCTGACATTTGTTGGTATTACAAATGTCAGGGCCCCAGCTAGTAAAAGAAAAAGGTTACAGTTAGACAAATTGGCTAAGTACATTTTAGGCTATTTAAGTGAACTGAATATTTAAGGACATCACATTTAAGGATTTTATATATACAAGCATTTTAAGGTGCTACAAGCTATAAGAAAATGGATAGCTATAAACTATTCATTTATAACTAATCAATAAGTATGTAAAGTAACATGCAAAGTAGCAACTAAACAAGGTGAGGCTAAAAGCGAAAGCCACAACAACTACTGAAATAAATCTGATCCTAACGTGCTTATGAATATATGGATACATGCTGAGTATATAAAAAATACAAGTGCTGAAATAAATATACAATTGTAGCATCATAAACATGCAAATTGTTAATAACTAACAAATAAGAGCATATATACAAGAATGCCGATTTAATATGAAAAAGGCCACTGAAGCATCTGGTAAAAGCAACTAAGTATATGAGCTAAAAGTAAAACCACTGAGATGTGTGGCAAAGCAAGCCAAGCACTAAAGTAAAGCCACTGAAATATGTGGCAAAGCAAAATAAATACTGAAAACTAAACTGAAGTAGAAGTAAGCCTAATACATAGTACTGCCATAATAGAAATAGGCCATACTGGGCCTCTGAACTGAAAGTTCAATATGTGTTCATCCTAGGCATCCACTAAGCTAGGTCTGAGTTGAACTTATAGAATAAGACATGTATCCATCTTAAACATTCGCAGAGCTAGGTTCGAGTCTGTTTTATAATAGAACTAGAACTGTAGAGGCATACTAAGCTAGGACATACTCTACTAACTGAAAGTATTGGAAGAACTGAATGAATGCTATGCTTTTCAAATACTAACTTAGGATATATCTACCATATTCTAAATTTACCTATTATGCTCAACGAATAAGGTTCAATATTCAAGATATGCAAAGAAATCAAGTCAAGTAAGCAAGAAACTCAATCTAGACTTATGTGATATCTATTGTTGTCTAATTTATCCAATTAAATATTCAGAGAAGATACAAGTTTATGATCTCCAATATCCAGCTATCAAGTATAATCTCAGATTCACGACCTTAATGTTAACATTAGAACTTCACAAGTTCTAATTCATAATCATATGACGACTATAAAAGATTAAAATAAATAAATCAATGACTTAATTATTTTTATTTTTCTCTCTTAACCCAAATCTTAATTAAGTAAATCAAGATTAAGGATTCTCGATCCAAACTCCACTTTAAAGATCAAATCTAGAATCCAAGGTAGTATCCTACTATGGATCTAAGGTTCACACCCAAATATAATATAAATGTATAGAATCTTATAAGCTGAAAAATTTAGAAACTATAATCTTAATAAAAGGCTATTCTAATATTATAAGATAAAATAATCACTTAAGAACTAAGAATCTAAGATCTATATCTAATCTTTAGGATAACTATATTATCCTATAGATTGAGTCAATCCTACACCCACAAGGAAAGTTTCAAAGGATTAAACAGTTAGTCAGGTAAGGAATTCCAAATGAAGGTAATTCAATTCAATCAGATGATCTAAAGGGCTAAGATCTAATATTTGATCGCTTTAGACTTAAGCTAGAATTTAGATTTAGGATTTTACAAGAGTATGTCTTTTTGGATTCAATCTTAAGGATCAACTTAAGCTATTAACTAAGGATCTAGCACTTTGAGATAGTAAGACTTAACGCTTAAGAAAAGGTGATTTTAAGAACACTTAAGGTCTTAAGATCTTAAAAAAAGAGTTATTTTATGATTTCTTCACTTAACTCAATATTATTAATATAGGATTTAAGAAAGGTGTTTAACATGTTAACTAGGGTTACTTTACTAAAATTTTAAGGCTTAAGGGGTGCTTAAACCTATTTTGGTCAAAATGACCAAAATACCCTTCTTAAAGCTAAAAATGGCATTTTAGATTTAATCATCTAAATGGATTCAATTCTATTTTAATGAGCTTCATATTGATTAATGAAGTGGAATAAACACTTATCTTAGGGTTTGATAATCTAATTAGCCTAATTAGCACTAATCTCAATTTAAGGCCAATTAAGGTGATTAAGAAAATTAAGGCATACTAAGATGATCTAAACTCAATTATAGGTGCTAACATTCTTAAGAAGACATTAGTAACTAGATTCATCAAAATTAGAGACTAATCCAAGGCTTAATTCACTAATCTCATTTTAGGATAATTAAGGAGTGATTAGCAAAATTAAGGATCCTAAGTTACTTTTAAGGGTCTACATAGGTTCTTTATGATCTCATGAGCAATCAGAGACTTTAATTAACATTTTTGGACAATTAATGAATTTAATATTATTTAAATACAAATATAAAAGGATTAGGCAATTATTTAAAATCTAACTATTAGATTCTTGATGTTATTTTATATTATTATTCATTATATTTTTCTGATTAAAATGGTGTATTGGATCATACCATTTGGACATGTATAACTAAAGTTATTTAACAAATTTATTCTGAACATTTATTTAAATTAAAACCATATGATTTTATTTTCCAAATTAATTTCCTTAAGGAAATTAATTTGAAAATTCCTTAATTATTATTGGACCAAAAAGCAAAAGGCGTGTGTCAGGGTCTGACCTGGCCCGAAACGCCAGTCATTATCTTCATGGAGACAGCTCGACACCCAAACCCTAGGGTTTACTTCCAGTGCCAAATTCTCCATGCTCTGACCACGCCACGCCAGGATCTCGACGGCTACACCTTCTGGGACTGAAAATGCGTCGAATGACCTAAGAAGCCCTGTCTGGGAGGTGCCAGATCGCTGAAGTGCTACTCGACTAAGATGTCTCCCAATGCGCACCTGTGAGGGGTGAATTCTCCTCACAGCATCCATGCCATGTGCTGAGGTCTATTCATACATGATCAGAGGCCGATGGGGAATCGATTGAGCGAGATGCGAGATCCTGGAGAGGCTTAGATCACTGGGGTGTTACTCATGATGGAACGCAGACGGGAGTCAATGTCGAGTCGATCGATTCCAGTCGAGTCGATCAATACGATCAAACCCAACCAATGATACGAGTCCACAATCATTGTCGAGAGCTTCCAGCACCAATTGGTTGGCTAATTGCTTGAGGGAATGCAGAAACTGACGAACCAAAAGCCGCTGGCAGTGCACACTCAGATGATGAATTTGTCATCTAGTCCACTGCCAGTCCTTACAAGAGTACTTAAACACCTACTAGGGAGCTAAGGTGAGGTCCTACCGGAGCATCTAGGGGCAATTGAGTGCGAGTCGAGCTGAAACTAACTCGACAGAAGGAAGGACAGAGGCTGTACCTGAGGACTGAGAATGATTGTGATAGAGAGGGATTGAAGTGCTTCTGAGCTCACCAAGCCAGCAGTGCAGGTTCACAGGGGTCTGAACACCAGACGGGCCCTTTATCAATGATTCGAGCTGTAGGATTAGCTGGGATTGCCGAGAACTCCAGGATGATTCTAATTGGGAACTTAGGGGATCACAGTGAGCAAAGGGGCTCACTACGATTCCTGGGAGGTACTTATAGGCGAGGGAGAGGTCCAGGGGTGGATACCATGGCTGGTAGCCATGGTTCAAGCTCGGGATGGGACGGGGCCTCGAACCTCCATAATTGAGGCTAGCAGGGCCTCAAGACCCGATGAGCTCTACCTTACCAGAATCGAGAAGGCCTAACGGTTTGGAGGACAAGACCAAGGGTGTGGCAGACAAGGTTGACGTGACTTGTACGAGCGAATTTCACCTGTCGGGCCTGCGATTGAGCGAAGACGACGATCCACAGTGGCGAGGTTCGTCTTCATCATCTGATCGTGAGACCGTTGAGGATAGACGGTCTGATGCGGCTCTTGAATAATAGATCTGTGGATCAGATCTCAAGCGTTGGAAGATAGATGCTGATCGGGCGGATGGGATTAAATCACGGCGCAGGATAGATCGTGCTGTTAGATATTTTGCTAAGATGCGTGCTAGCGCATCTATTGGAAGGAGAAGGTGCTCCGCTGTTGGGACCCCGTAGCGGATCTGCCGCGGTCCTGACAGTAAATACCGAGAATTAAATATATAAATAAATTAATTTAATTTATTATAATTCATTTAATTAATTACTTAATTTCTATTAAATTATTAAATCCAATTTATGACTAAATGAGCTCCAAAAATTCCCAAAATTTTACCCTTAGCTAATTAAGGTATGAGAAATTCAAAAATGAAATTAGATTTTGATTTGGAGATCAAATTAATTTATGTATTTTCCAGAGCTTAAAAATAGGCAAAAATAGTAAGATTCTCAATTTAGCTCCGATTAATCCCAAACTTCTAGGTTTAGGTTTAAATGATCCATTGAATCTCATGGAATCAAAATTAGAACTTGGCTTAGCTTAATTAATTTGAACTTAGCTATGGTAACAACTATGGTTATTACTGACTCCCCCACTTAAGAACGATATCGTCTCCGACATCACTTAGTGAAGAAAGTACTACAGAGATTGAAGTATTTAAATAAAACAGATGAGAAAGAAAAGAACAGTACATGGACTTGCAAAAAGCTGTGGATATTTATTGCGCATATCCACTTCTTTCTCCCAAGTAGATTTTTCCAAAGATCGATTCTTCCATTGGACTTTGACCATAGGAATTGAACAGTTTCTTAGCTTCTTCTGATCACGAGCTAAGACTTTGATTAGTTCTTCGGCATAGGAAATATCAGGTTGAATTTCTACTGCTTGAAGTTGAATGAGGTGAGAAGGCTCTCTGAAACATCTTCTTAATGATGATACATGAAACACATTGTGAATAGCTGCAAAGTCATCATGAAGATTTAACCTATAGGCAGATGATCATACTTTGGACAAAATTTCAAAAGGTCCAACATAGCGGGGACTGAGTTTCCCTACTACACCGAATCTATAAACACCCTTCATTGGACTGACTTTCAAATAAGTAGAATCTCCCTCATTGAATTCTAGGAGACTGTGATGCACATCGTGATACTTGATCTAACAATCTTGAGCTTACCGAATTCTCTGCTGAATTAAATGAATCTTCTTCTTAGTTTCTTCAACTAACTCTGAACCAAAAAGTTGAACGCTTCCTGTTTCTAACCAACCTAGTGGAGTACTGTATTTTCTATCATACAATGCCTCATAAGGAGCCATTTTAATACTGGCTTAGAAACTATTATTATAGGCAAACTCGACTAACGGAATATGTTCTTCCCAGGAACTAACAAAATTAAGAACACACAGCCTAAGCAAATCCTCCAGAACTTGATTCATTCTTTAAGTATGACCATCTATTTGAGGATGAAAGGCTGTACTCATAGCTAGAGTAGTACCCCGATCTTGATGCACAGCTTGCCAAAACTTTGAAGTAAATTTGCTATCTCTGTCGGATACGATTGATTTCAGAATTCCATGCAGCCAAACAATTTCTTTGATATAGAGCTTTGCTAACTTCTCAACAGAGTCAGTCTGACGGATAGGAAGGAAGTGTGCTAATTTAGTCAAATAATCTACTATAACCCAGATTGCATCGGCACTAGAGTTTGCACGGGGCAATCCCATTATGAAATCCATCAATATATCGAGCCATTTCTATTCAGAAATTTTTAATGGATACAGAAGACCACCAGGTCTTTGGTTCTTGGCCTTTACCAAATTGCAGGTATAACACTTAGCCATAAAATTGGCTATATCCTTCTTCATATCGGGACACCAAAATGATTGCCTTAAATCCTGGTACATCTTGGTACTGCCTGGGTGAATCTGATACACATAATTATGACCTTCAATCAACACTTCTTGGTGCATGAGTTTAGGAATCCACAAATGATTACTTTGATAAATTACACCGTTGCGCATTTGCAAATCATGACGACGACCACCTTCAATATCTGCTTTGAATTTCAGATAATCATCGCCTTTAGTCTGCAAGATAGAGACATCTTTGTGGAAGGTAGGCTCCACATTGATATTTACTATAAGCCACTTAGCATATCGCCACAGACTGGAGAAATTTCTAGCTTACGAAATTCTTGTTCTAAGGAACTGGAGGCGATTATGGAATATAAAGTAGCATGATGGCTAAGAGCATTGGCCACTACATTTGCTTTCCCTAGATGATACTAAATGCTCATATCATAATCACTAATAAGCTCTAACCATCTTCTCTGACGGCAGTTTAGTTCTCTTTGGGTGAAGATACTTTAAGCTTTGATGATTAGTGAAAATGGAACACTGAACTCCATATAAATAATGTCACCAAATTTTTAGAGCAATGATTACAGCGGCAAGTTCAAGATCATGAGCTGGATAATTCTTCTCATGGGGTTTTAACTGACAAGAGGCGTAAGTGATTACCTTACCCTCTTGCATTAACACATAACTTAGACCAATTCCAGAGGCATCGATGTACACCTGATAGTTCAAGCCTTCCTTGGGCAGAACAAGTATTGGGGCGGTGGAGAGTGCGTCTTTCAGGGTTTGAAATGCTTCTTCGCATTCAGGACTCAAAATGAATGGAATAGCTTTCTGAGTAAATTTAGTCAAAGGCGAGGCGATCTGGGAAAAACCCTTAAAAAACTTTCTGTAATATCCAGCTAATCCCAAGAAGCTTCTATTATCAGTGACCGACTTATACTGAACCCAGTCCTGAATAGTGCTTACTTTGTTTTGATCTACACGAATACCCTGGTCATCAACTACATGTCCCAAGAATGCAATGGACTTGAGCCAAAATTCTCATTTGGAGAACTTGGCATACATTTAATGTTTATGCAGAGATTCTAATACTGTCCTCAGATGATCTTCATAATCTTTTAAGGTTTGAGAATAGATGAGAATTTCGTCAATAAAAACGATTACAAATTTGTCTAAGGTTGGCTTAAGAACTCGCTGCATCAAATTCATGAAGTTTGATAGCGCATTGGTGAGTCCAAAAGACATCACTAAGAATTCAAAATGACCATAGCGAGTATGAAAAGCGGTCTTTCCTACATCATCTTCTTTTACTCGCAATTGATGATATCTAAACCTTAAGTCAATCTTAGAGATTATGACAGCTTCAGACAATTGGTCAAATAAATCATCAATTCTAAGCAGTGGGTATTTATTCTTTATAGTGACTTTATATAGTTTGTGATAATCTATGCACATTCACATAGATCCATCCTTCTTCTTTATGAATATAATGGGCGCTCCCTAAGGAGACATACTTGGACTAATAAAGCCTTTATTCAAGAGCTCTTATAACTATTCATTGAGTTCTTGAAGTTCCTTAGGCGCCATTATGTATGGTGCCTTAGATATAGGCTGGGTACCCAGAATTAATTCAATAGAGAACTCTACTTCTCTAGGAGTGGGTGCATCGAGAAAATCTTCTGGGAATACATCGGTGAATTACTTAACTATTTTGCAAACCAAGAGAGGGATACTTTCTTTTGCTTCACCCATTATTGTGACCAGAAAAGCTTCACAACCCTTACTGATCAATTGTTCAGCTTTAATAGCATTGATTAAGGATAGTTGGGTACTGAATTTTCCTATAAAGTTGTTTGACTTGCCCTGGGAATGAAGAGTGACCTTTTTATTAAGGCAGTTTATCGCGACATTATTATCACCAAGCCAGTTCATCCCAAGGATAATATTGAAGTTTGCTATTGGCAGGATGATTAATTTGGAATCAAACTCCTGATCATTTAATGGGATTTTGACATTACAGAACTTATGAACACTGAGTTGGGCTCTAGATGGAAGTCCAACACTTAATGATTTTGCCAAATTGTATGGGTATGGTTTAAGGATATTGACAAAACATTTAGAAATAAACGAGTGACTAGCACCAGTGTCAAATAACACATTGCAGGGTTGGTAATTTAAATACAGTGTGCCTAATTTATTCATATGAATCACATTAACAAATTGCAATAATTAAGGTACATAAATGCAAATAACAAAGGAGAGGTTCAGAAATGTGTATCTAAAACCACATTGTTGTATTTTACTGCTTCTAGAGGTGTTAAAGCATACACTCGCGCAGGACCAGCAGGATGATTGTTTACCTACTTCCTGGGATTGTTCTAGGACTTAGGAGCTGAGGGCTGCTCTAGAGCAATTTCAGATGTAGGGGCTCGCATTATTGCCAAACCAGGTTCTCTCCTATTTAGCGGAGTTGCTCTGAATACTTGGTTCTTTTGATACTGCTTAATCTGGACTCCATCCACTGTCTCTGTGTAGGTGCAATGATAGAACAGGTGGCCTAGACGCCCACAAGTGTAGCACTTATGGACAAAGTCGTAACACTTGCCATAAGGATGAGACTGGTTACAGCCTTGAATTGGTTCAGCATGGGTGTAGCTTCGATTTGGTAGACCTTTGTAGAGTGAGGTCTATGCCTTTTGAAGGCTTCATGACTGAGGGTGCAGCTTCAATTTGGTAGACCTTTCCAGAGTGAGGTCTATGCCTTTTGACGGCCTCATGACTGAGAGGAGTTGATTGCATCTTTCGTTTGAGATCTTTTTCTGAGTGATGATGCTCAAGAACCTTTGTTGTCTCTACTAGCTCAAAGAAACTAGTCAGGCAAAGTGGAACAATCTGATCTTTCAGGGAATCTCGTAGTCCACTAAGAAAGCGATGGCGCTTAGCCTATTTGGAGTGGGTAATCTATGGTGCAAAATGAATCAACCTACAAAATTCCCTTTCGTAGTCAGCGACAGAATGACTTCCCTGAGTTAGTCTCAGAATCATGTCTGCTATAATATTTTGTGCAGACGGGGGAATGAATTCAGCTTTGAATGCTTCAACAAATCCCAAGGGATGTCTTCTAGTTCATAGTCAACAAATTTTTATTACGGACATCATCCCACCAATATTCTGCTTCTGCATGAAACAGATGTGTAATGAGACGGACGGCTTCTGAATTTGGGATCTTTAGACTAATTAGATTCTTCTCGACTGCTTTCAGCAAGTCAATTGTATCCATTGGTGATAAGTTCCCACCAAAGGTGGAAGGCCTTAGTCTTAAGAAGATATGGAGAAGACTATCCATAGAGTGATGGGAAGGAAAAGCATGTTGCAGAACAGGAACAGTAGGAGTAGTAGCAAAAATTGGTACTGGGCGATCAGACATCATCTTTTGCATTACCAGTGCTTGTTGAGCCTGATTCTCCAACAAGGTTGCCACCATTGCTCGTAGATGAGCTACTTCATCTGAAGAACTGCTCGAAGTGATAGTATTCTTGATTGGAGTAGTAGCAGGGGGTGATCCGGAATTCATTCTGATTAAGCAGTACAAATATAAATTTCAGAATCATTCGAAGGAAGGCAGTAATTAAATTTCTAATAGATACCAAAAATTCTCATTACTTTTGAAATAAGGGATTACATAAGATTTTAAAAATGCCAAAAATCAGAGCACTACTAAAATCAAGAAATGACAATTACTCTAACTAGCACTCAGATGTCCTTAATGTATTCAGTCCTAAATGCAACACAAAAATCTTCAAAAGTCACTTTCTAATGCTTTCTCTTGCATTTTTGTTCGAGCTTCTTGATGGTATTGTACCACCAGACTCCCACATAGTCTAGCATATGATCTATTACGATATCAACCTAGAGGGACTCTAGACACTCTATGTGCCTCAGGACTGACTCTACTCGATTCAACCACTCCTGTGCGTAGATGGGAAAGTTAAGCCCTCAGTACGCCGTTTGATGTAGAAGTTTGTCCAAGACTAGGGTTCCTTTTGTTGAAACTCCTTTGACCTGCCATTTGCTCTCTTGTCTCTATTTAAAACTATAACTCCAAGCCAGCTCAAAGGCATGCATATAATAGTCCAAGTCAGACTCTTCAAGATCTATTTGATCCTAATAGTAGAATGTATTAGTTTTTGTTCACTATAGATTTCAGGCAAAGCGGCACGATCTGATTCTTTAGTGAATCTCGGAGTCCACAGAGAAAATGATGGCATTTAGCTGACTCAGAATGGGTAACTTCTGAGGTGAAGTGAATCAATCTACAGAATTCCCTTTCGTATTCAGCCACTGAATGACTCCCTTGAGTCAACCTTATAATCGTGTCTGCAATCATGTTTTGTGCAGATGGAGGAATGAATTAAGGTTTAAGGGCTTCGACGAACTCAACCCATGGGATGTCCTCCAATTCGTAGTCAGCAAATCTGGTGTTTCGGACTTCTTCCCACTAATATTCTGCTTCTGCATGAAGCAGACGTGTAGCAAGACAGATAGCTTCTGATGTCGGGATCTTCAGACTAAAGAAATCCCTCTCCACGGCCTTCAGCCAGTCGGTTGTATCTATCGGTGATAGATTCCCATCAAAGGTTGGAGGTCTTAACCTCAATAAATTATGATAAAGGTTATCCATGGTGTAATGAGAAGAGGTAGGTTGTGGGGCAGGGACAGCCGGAACAGCAACAGCGGTTGGAATTGCACGGTCATTTAGTAGTTTCTACATAACGATTGCATGTTGGGCTTGGTTTTCCAACAGGGTCGTCACCATTGCGCATAGGTGAGCTACTTCATCATTAGAGCTACTAGATGCGACAGTATTCTTGATAGGAGTGACAGCGGGTTGTGATCCAGGATTCATTTTAATTAATCATTACAAACCACATTTCAGAACTTTCTTAAAGAAGATAATCAAAAAGTTCTCATTAATTGTAGAAATAAAGGATTACATTACGATTTAGAAAATGCTAAAAAGCACAATGTTACTAAAATCACATAAATTAAAAGATGACAATTTGGTTAAATAACACTCAGGCATCCTTAATGTACTCAGCCCTAAAAGCTTCATAAGTTATTTCTTGATGCTTCCTCTTATGCTTCCTCTCGAGCCTTGCAATGGTGTCATACAACCAGACTCCTGCATAATCCAGCATCAAATCCATCACAACATCCACATAGAGTGACTCGGGACACTCTATGTGTACCAAAATTGACTCCACTCGACTCAACCATTCCTTTGCGTATATAGGAAAGTCAAGCCCTCCGTATACTGCTTGCTACAGAATCTTATCCAAGACCAAGGTCCCTCTTGCTGAAACTCTTTCAATCTACCATTTACTCTATTGCCTTCATTTGAAACTATAGTTCCAAGCTAACTTGAAGGCATGCAGATAGTAGTCGATATCGGACTCTCCAGAATTCATTTGACTCCAAGGACTAAATTTTTATTAAGTTTTTGTTAGACTCATGGTGACTTGATTATTAGGATGTGAGTATTCTTCTTCTGCCTTTTCGTAGAGTTACTGATACTACTATTTTATGGATGTTACATATATTGATGTTTATATTTTTAGAAGAACAATCCATTAGGTAGAAAGGAATCATAGATCCCATTCTGACACCTTATGGTGTTCTCTGATACCAACTGTGGGGTCCCCCGTGCTAACTGTAAGGAAGTAGGGTACTCCAAATGTGGCAAATCCCCAACTTAAGTAAAGTCGGGTGAAACCCAACCTGCCTTAATCCAAGGACTTATCACCTGAATACTGTAAACATACATCAATATATACATAGATCAAAGTGGCGGAAGCATAAAATATAGGGTAACATCGAGGTGCACAACATAGTAGTAAATAGAAAACCAAGCAGTAACTCAGCACAAGTGCAGAAAGTAAAGTACATCTAGAATTTAATAATTGCAAACTTAATTAAATAAAACAAAATAGTCTCTCAATCTCACTGAAATGCAAAAATCTATCTAAATTGCTGTAGCACGATTGTGGTGGCCGCCCCTTAATCGAATGAGTGTTAAGAGGTGGTCGTCACTAGTACCACGGACATTAAACTAAAAGCATATCCGTGTTACTAATCAACTAGCTGAGCAAGACTAAATAGAAACATACATATAGTGTAGCAGTGCAAAATAGGTAGAAGGAAGCATCCAAACACAGTCCACATTAATTCATTCACATATAATATATTTAATGCTGAATAGTAAGAATAAGAAAACATAATTATTACAATTTTATTAAATACAAGCTAAGGAGATGGAAGCATGTCTCCTTCAGAGAGATGCACTTTACTTTAACCTGCTATCAGCTAAATCCTCAAGCGCTGGATCTGACCTATACTCCTGATCTGCCATATGTACATATATGACAGGGCACAGCCAAAAAAAGAAAATCTGATTAGACTTTAATAAGTCTAAGTACAATTTAAGCTATTATAATTGCATGAATTTAAAGATATCACCACATTACTGATACTACTAAACGAGCAAAATAGATAGGTGCAACAAGCTAGAAGGAATGGATAACTATAAACTATCCATTTATAGCAATCAACATGTATGTGAAATAGTATACAAAGACATGAAGTAAGCAATGTAAAGTTAAAAGTAAAAGAACTGCAACTACTATGATAATTCCTCTCCTAACATGATTATGGTCATATTAACATATGTTGAGTATATAAAAGAAACACAAGTACTGAAAACATGCAATTCTAGCATCCTAACATGCCAATATATATAAGTAAACATATGATTATACATACAACATGCAAATTAAGAAAAAAGAAAAAAAAAGCCACTGAGACATGTGGCGAAAAGCAAAACAATCAAGTACAATATAAAGCCACTGAGACATGTGGCAAAGCAAGCAAATACTGAAAATAAAACCACTGAAACATGTGGCAAAGCAAAAATAAAACAATACTGAACAATCCAGCTAAAGTAGCAATAAGCCTAAGACATAGTACTGTCATACTAGCCAATAGGCCATACATGGCCTCCAATATCAATCAATCAATCCCCAGCCTAGCCTTCCAAGTATGCTAGGTCTGAGTCCAGTCTATACAATACTACTACTGAAGAAGCAGACTAAACTAGGACATATTCTACCCACTACAAATAAGACAAAACTGAATGATATGCAATTCAAATACTAACTTAGGATGTATCATCCATATCCTAAGTTTTCCTATTATGCTCAAGGAATAAGGCTCAATATACAAGGTATGCGAAGCAATCTAGTCAAAGTAAGCAAAAGACTCAATCTAGACTAAGTGATATCTATTGTTGTCTAATTAAGTCGTTCTAACTATCCCAAGTCATACAACTTAGAAGCGCGGCCTTATAAGTTAAAAATAATCAGGACTGATCAGGTCCCAATTTAGTTCAATCAAAATCGACTATAAGTTAAATAATAAATCATCACATCCTAATAGATGATTTGAGATGTTCTAAGTTAAGATCTGATCCAGATCTACTAAGCTAAGGATTATGAATGAAACACCACAAACTTGGGTTCAATCACATGATCCAAGGGTAAGCTAAAGATATATGGTTCAATCTACAAGTGAACTGATGATTAAGGCTTATTCTATTAAGTAACAATCAAGCTTAATAGAATAGATCTCTATTCTTAATCTAAAATTAAAAGACAAAATAATCAAAATGAAATTAGGAAAAATCTAGAAAACTACTAAAACCAATGTTTCATTCATTGAAGAAATCACTTATTCAATGAATGAGATCTAACTTAGTGTCTAATCCTAATCTTAAGGAAAGAGCCTAAGTTAAGTGAAATTCCTAAGGAAGCACCTTAGTTTGACTCTAGGTTCTAATCCAAGTCCACATAATTTACAGTTTTCAACTAAGGTTTAGCAAAAGCTCATGTATCCTAATGTCATGGTTTTCAAATAACAAGCAATTCCTAATGATGCTAAAGTCTATGCAAGTGGTGTACGCACTATATATAGAGCTCAAGAAAATAATATAATTAAAAGAAAATAGAACTTCAATAAAGTTCTAAGTACGAAACGTACTTGGCACATGTATTTTGAGTCTTACAACTTCATGCTTGAATGAAAGATGCAACTTAATTACAAGCCTCTTTTGTGATTAGCAATCACACCACCTGGATTATTTGAGTATGCAAATAAAGGATAATGAATATTTGATATGTACTGATTGCTCAAAAATAAGAGACCAACGATAAGCAAAGTTCACTAAGATCACTTATAACTATTTATGAGATTAATAAATTATCTTAAGCTTTGGATACTACTATTACTATGACATTTAATAAGCAACATTTCATATATCGGGAGCCTTAAACTCAATTAAGCAACTAACTTGTGCTTGTGTATTGGTTAATTTATTTATGAAATAATTAGTTTATTGGATTTACACGTTAATTAAATGATGTTTAGCTTAAGAAGCCATTTTTAGACTACTAAAAAGTTTGTCGAATAACTTTGGATTTCTATGGGTGTAATGTCATTGTGCTGCCTGCCTTTCTTTCAATGAAGCCATATAATATAACCAATTGAGCGTTAAAGTGAGTAACTGAAGATGTCAAATTATTTAATGAAATAAAGAAGATATGCAGCATTTTATAGTCAGATATAAGAAGATAGAAAATAAAGAGAACCATACATTCAAAGATAAAGGTGCAATGAACTTTCCTTTTGATTTCATACGACAAACTGCTACAAAAATATCGAAATGGCAGCAAATAAGCAATACCAGCAACGCACGAAATCAGCCACATTCGAAATGGCAGCAAATAAGCAATACCAGCAACGCACGAAATCAGCCACATTCGAAAATGACAGCAAGATAAAGCACATTTTTGCTTCTAACAAGAGTTTCCAAAAGGATATAGAGGGGACTAAGCAGCCATTTTTTTTTTTTTGAGCTTTCTATCGTTGAGATGAGGTGTATTTGGATAATATTTAGAACGAAAGTTACTGCATCTACTAATTATGTAGGGCTCGTTTTAAAAGTATATATATATATATATATATATATATATATATATGAAGATATGGATCTTTACCTCATGCGCAGGATTAGAATCTTGAATTTAAGGAGAGAAGGATTATATGGAATGCACAGCTAAATAAGGAAAATTTGAAATCAAAATCCATAAACATTTCTATAGCTAATATACCAAAAAAAAGAGAAAAAAAAAAGAATAGCAAATTCTTATTGAGATAAAGAAACAGAAATGGAATTGAGTATAAACGAAATGATATAAACATCCATTATTTAAATCACAAAGTAGAAGGAGAAGCATGCGTGATTTTCCTTCCTCTTTTTGAACTTATTCAAATTAAATCAGCTCCTTTAGACTTGATTTGCTTCAACTCCATTAAGATACACAATAAATGATTCTTATGCATTCCTTTGGTAGACATTGTGTACCAAACTAAAAGTATTTTATCAGACCACATGCTTAATTAGCATAAAAGGGTAACGGATCAATTAAGTAAGGATGTAAGGACCTTCATGTATTCCGTCCATGGAAGATGAGAGCTGCTCGAGCTCGATCGTGGAGGATGAAGGCTGCTGCTCGACCATGGAAGGAGGGCTGCTCGAGCTTGGCCTGATAGAGGACTTCGGCCACGAGAAAAGGAAAGCTGCTCGACCGTGGGGAGGAGAAGGAGTGCTCGGCGCCGGCTGTGGAGAAGAAGGGGAAGGAGGAGAGGCATTGTCAGCCAAGAGGAGGAGAGCTTAGCGGCTTGTGCGACTTGAAGAAGAGAGGAGTCGTCGGCTGTGAAAGAAAAGGGATTTAGGTTTTTAGGAAATTTAGGTTAGATGAGGAGTGATATATATAAACTCAAACAATTTTGATGAGAGCCACTCGATCAAGATCGAGTGGCTAAGAGTTGCTGAAACTTATAAGGGTTGATTGAACAATTAAATGAACTCCAAAATTACGAATTTGGTATCAAAACGACCGTCTCGACGAGACGAACGCAAGCGTCTAAAAATTATTGAATTTGGACGAGTATTTTATTTTATATTAATTTTTAAGTGAAAAACTTCAAAAATTCACTACGATTAATCCGGAGCCTGAAAAGTCACGAAACTTAAAACATAGATTCCTCTTATTATGCCTAATTCAAATATATAAAAATTTCTAAAATCTGACTTTTATTTTAACTTTTATTGACTCCGGAAGTTTAAATTTTCTGAATTTATTTAGGATGATCCGGAACTCAGATTGTGCTCAAATTTTGGCCAGTGGATCTCCTTAATAAGCTTTATTTGAGGATATTTTTATTTAATTTTTATTTGACTTAAATCAGGATCTTATGTTTTCTCTTAATCTGATTAGGTTTAGGCCTAATCGGCTCAGTAACAACGTCGGGTTATTACAACGATCCTCCTTCTGAACAAGCTCCCCTCCTGCAGCACTGCCCATGAACAAGTCTGAATATGATATTTATCGATTTCACAAATGCCAGGGCCCCAACCAACAAAATAAAAAGGTTACAGTTATATAATTGTCTAAGTACATTTTAGGTTATTTTAAATGAACTGATTAATTAAAGATATCATATTTGATTAATTTAACATGCAAGCAGTTACGGGTGCAACAAGCTATATAAGAAATGAGGTAATTATAAACTATCCATTTATATTAATCAACAAGTATGTGTAGTAACATACAAAACATGAAAGTAAGTAAGGTGAAGCTAAAAGAAAAAGTAACTGCAACTACTGATGATAAATTTGATCCTAACATGCTTATGTTTATTTTTGAAATATGGTGAGTATAACAGAACACAAGTGCTAAAAATAACCAGAAATTCCAACATTCTAAACATGCCAATATATATATATCTATATAGTTAATCCATGAGAGCGTACATACACCATGTAGATAAATATGAAAACGAAAGGTCACTTAGACATGTGGCAAAAAGCAAAACAATATTGAAAACTGAACTAAAGTAACAGTAATCCTAAGATATAGTCCTGCTATACCAGATAATAGGCCATTCAAGGCCTCCGAACTGAGAGTTCAACTATAACCATCCTAGACATCCAAATTTGTTATGCCTGAGTTGAACTCATATAATAAGTCTATAACCATCCTAGACATCCATATCCGCTAGGCCTGAGACTATTTTATAATAATACAAGAACTGAAGAGGCAAACTAAGTTAGGACATACTCTACTAACTGAAAGCACTACAAGAATTAGATGAATGATAAGCTTCTCAAAACTACTAACTTAGGATGTATCATCTATATCCCAAGTTTCCCTATTATGCGTAAGAAATAAGGCTCAATATCCAAAGAATGTCAAGCTATCAAGTCAAAGTAGGCAAGAGACTCAATCTAGACTTATGTGATATCTGTTGTTGTCTAATTAGTCTAATCTAACTATTCTGAGAAGATACAAGTTTAGGATCTCCAATATCCAGCTATCGAGTAAAATCTCAGATTTACGACCTTAAAGTTAATATTAGAACTTAACAAGTTCTAATTCATAATCATATGATGACTATAAGGATTAAATAAATTAATAAATGACTTAATTATTAATATTTGCTTCTCTTACCCAAATCTTGATTTAAGTAAACCAAGATCTAAGGATTTTGGATTCAAACTCCACTTTGGTGTTCAAATCCTAAATCCAAGCTGGTGTCCTAACTAGGATCTAGGGTTCACACTTTATTCCTATGTTAAGGATAAAGAATCCTATAAGCTGAAAGATCCAAGAGCTAAGAACTAAGTGACAGGCTACTCTACTGATTATAAGATAAAATAATCAATTAAGAACTTAAGAATCTAAGATCTATATCCAATCTTTTAGGATAATTTCATTATCCTATAGATTGAATCAATCCTATACCCACATGGAGAGTTTCAAGAGATTCAAACAATAAATCATTTAAAAAATTTCAATTGGAGATAGTTCAATTCAAATAAAAGATCTAAAGTCTAAGATCTAAGATCTAAGATCTGATATTTGATCACCTTAGACTTAAGCTAGGTTTTCAACCTAGGAGTTTCTAAATGTGTTTCTTTTCAAATTTAAGCTCATAAACTAACTTAATTGAACTTATTAAATTGAGATTTAGCAACTAAGATTGTTATGTTCTATTACTTAGTGCAAAGTGATTTCTTTATGATCACTTAAGATCTAAGCATTTTAATTAAGGCTAAAAGAAGATTTCTTAACTTAATATCCATATTATTAACATCATTAGTTTAAAAGTTTAGTAGAACATTAATAATCTAACTAAGGGTGATTTACTAAAGTTTCTAAGGCTTAAGGGGCACTTATGCATATTTCGGTCAAAATAACCAAAATACCTCTCTTTAGGCTAAATATGGGATTTTAAGATTAAGTATCCAAATTACTTCAGATCTATCCTAATGTGCTTCATATTGATTAATAAAGTGGGAAACATACTTATCTTAGGTTTTGACAACCTAATTAAGCTAATTAGCACTAATTACTTATTTAGGCCAATTAGGGTGATTAAGGAATTTGGGGCATTCTAGGGCAATCCAACCTTATCCATAGGTTCTAATACCCTTAAGATAGCATTAGGAATTAACTTACCCAAAATTAGAGGCTTAATTAGGGTTAAATTCACAAATCTTTAATTAGGGTAATTAAGGAGTGATTAGGACAATTATAATTCCTAAATTACTTTTAATGGTCTATATAGGTTCCTTAGGATTAAGTGAGCAATCAGAGCCCTTAATCAATTAATTTGGTTATTAATTAAATTTATTGTGATTTAATTAAAAACAGAAAAGAATTAGGGAATTATTTTAAATCCAACTATTGGATCTGTGATTTTGTTTATATTTAGATTTCTTTTATTTTTCTGATTCAAATGCTATAATGGATCATACCATTTGGATCAATATAACTAAAGTTATTAAATTAATTTAATCTGTATTTTTATTTAAATTAAAACTATAGGACTTGATTTATTAAATTAATAACCATAGAAAATGTCGTTTTATAATTCTTTAATAGCCGTGGCCCGAAATCAAAAGGCGCAGGTCACGAGTCGACCCGACCCAGACTTCATCTCCTACCTCTCGATGGGCACCGATTTAGGGCGACCTTCCTTCACTAAATTCGCCATGCTCCGGTGATGCCACTCCTAGCTCTCAATGGCTACACCTTCAGGAGACTCAGACGCATCGATCCAGGTAAGAACCCCCATCTGGGTCCTTCTGGATTAGTGGGGTGCTACTCGACCGAGACTCCTGAGTTACGGGCAATTAAGGTTCACTGTGAGGGGATAATTCTCCTGACCAGGGTCTGATGGATCATTAGTTGCAATGGAACGGTCCTGATCATCCGACCAATAACGGCTGAGCGCGGAGATCAGATCGACCATCGGATTAGATCTGATAGATCTAACAGGTGAGCGTGTTATTTTAGATGGGAAGCCTGACGCCATCTGATCTCATCTCAAAACCGCGGAATGGTCGAGATGAGACGCATCCTGATCTAAGAACGCGACCATTGGATTATATCCGTGGAACAGATGACCCGAATGGCACCCGTTGTTGGATTCAGCCGACAGTTGGAAGAGGGTAGATTTGCAATTAGGAATTGCTTAAAGCCCTAAATTACAATTGAACCAATTTAAATTAAATCCAAAATGTGCCTAAATGACTTCCAAAAATTCCCAAAATTTCACCCTTTGCTAATTTGGGGGTGGGGAATTCAAAAATGAATTCAGAATTTGATTTGGAGATCAAACTAATTTAGGTATTTTTTAGAGCTTAAAAATAGCAAAAAATGCCAAATTTCTATTTTAGCTCTGATTGATTCCAAACTTCTAGGGTTATGTTTAAATGACCCATTGAGTCTAATAGAATCAAAATAAAAGCTTAATTTAGCTTAATTAATCTAGGTTTAGCTATGATAACAACTAGGGTTGTTACAGACTCCCCCACTTAAGAACGATGTCGTCCCCGACATCACTTAAGTGAAGCAAATCCTACTAGGGCAAAACAAGTTTTAATTACAATAGATGGGAAAGAGAAGAACAATACCTAGGCTTGCAAAAAGCTGTGGATATTTATTGCGCATATCCACCTCTTTCTCCCAAGTAGATTCTTCTAAGGATCGATTCTTCCACTGAATTTTGACAATATGAATTGAACGGTTCCTTAGTTGCTTCTAATCACGAGCTAATATTCTGATAGGTTCTTCGATATAAGAAAGATCAGGTTGGATCTCTACTGTTGGAAGTTGAACGAGATGAGAAGGATCTCTGAGACATCTTCTTAATGATGATACGTGAAATACGTTATGAATAGCTACAAAGCCATCAAGAAGATTTAACAGGTAGGCAGATGATCCTACTTTGGCCAACACCTTAAAAGGTCCAACATAGCAGAGACTGAGCTTCTCTGCTACTCCAAATATGTAGACACCTTTCATTGGGCTGACCTTTAAATATGCAGAATCTCCCACATTGAATTCTAGGAGACGATGATGAGAATCATGATATTTGCTCTGACAATCTTGAGTTGAACGAATTCTCTATTGAATTAACTGAATCTTACTGTTTGTCTCTTCAGCTAACTCTGATCCAAACAGTTGAACGCTTCCTACTTCTGGCCAAGCTAACGGAGTACTACATCTTCTACCATACAATGCTTCATAAGGAGCCATTTTAATACTGGCTTGAAAATTGTTATTGTAGGCAAACCCCACTAACAGAATGTGATCTTCCCAGAAACCAGCTAAATCAAGAATACAGGGCCTAAGCAAATCTTCCAAAACTTGATTTACTCTTTTAATCTGACCATCCATTTGAGGGTGAAAAGATGTACTCATGGATAGAGTAGTACCCAGATCTTGATGCACAGCTTGCCAAAACTTAGAAGTAAATCTGCTATCTCTATTGGATACGATTGATTTCGGAATCTCATGCAATCTGACAATTTTCTTGATATAGAGTTTTGCTAACTTCTCTACAGAATCAGTTTGATGGATAGGAAGAAAATGCACTGATTTAGTCAAACGGTCTACTATAACCCAGATTGCGTCGGCACCAGATTTTGCCCGAGGCATTCCCATGATGAAATCCATAGATATATCGAACCATTTCCATTAAAGAATATCTAATTGATGCAGAAGACCACCAGGTCTTTGGTGCTCGGCCTTTACTAAATTGCAAGCATGACATTTAGCCACAAAGTCAGCTACATCTTTCTTCATATCGGGCGACCAAAATGATTGCTTTAGATCTTGTACATCTTCAAACTGCCTGGGTGAATGTGATACTTAGAATTATGGCTTTCATTTAATACTTCGCGATGCATGGACTTAGAAATCCACAATTGATTACCTTGATAAATTACACCATTCTGCAACTACTGATCATGATGACAACTTCCTTCAATATCTGCTTTGAATTTTAAATACTCATCATCTTTGGTTTGCAAAATAGAGACATCTCTGTGGAAAGTGAGTTCCACATTGATATTTGTTAATAGTGAACTTAGCATGTCTCCACTAACTGGAGAAATTTTAAGCTTACAGAATTCGTGTTCTAAGGAACTGGATGCAATCATAGAGGTTAGAGTAGCATGATGGCTAAGCGCATCAGCCACTATGTTTGCTTTTCCTGGATGATATTGAATACTAAGGTCATAATCACTGATGAGTTCTAACCACCTTTTTTGGCGACAATTTAATTCTCTCTGAGTGAAAATGTATTTCAAGCCTTGATGGTCAGTGAAAATAGAACACTGCACTCCATACAAATAGTGATGCCATATTTTCAAGGCAAAGATCATAGCTGCAAGTTCAAGATCATGAACTGGATAATTCTTTTCGTGGGGTTTTAACTGACAAGAGGCATAAGCAATTACCTTATCCTCTTGCATTAATACATAGCTTAGACCGATTCTGGAGGCATCGGTATATACTTGATAGTTCAAACCTTCTATAGGTAAAACAAGAACTGGAGCGGTGGAAAGTGCATCTTTCAGAGTTTGAAATGCTTCTTCGCATTCAGGACTCCATATGAACAGAACGGCCTTCTGGGTTAACTTAGTTAAAGGCGAAGCGATCTGGGAAAAGCCTTTAACAAATTTTCTATAATATCCAACTAATCCCAAGAAACTTCTAATATCGGTGACTGACTTAGGTTGAACCTAGTCCTGAATAGCGCTCACTTTATTCTGATCTACACGAATACCCTGGGCATCAACTACATGCCCCAAGAATGCAATGGACTTAAGCCAAAACTCACACTTAGAGAACTTGGCATACAATTGATGTTCACGCAGAGTTTCTAGCATAAATCTCAAGTGTTCTTCATAATCCTCCAAGGTTTTAGAGTAAATAAGGATATCGTCAATAAAGACGATCACAAATTTGTTTAAGTACGGCTTAAGAATTTGCTGCATCAAATTCATGAAGATTGAGGGCGCATTAGTGAGTCCAAAAGACATCACTAAGAATTTAAAGTGACCATAATGAGTGCGAAAAGTGGTCTTTCCCACATCGTGTTCTTTTACTCGCAATTAATGATATCCAAACCTTAAGTCAATCTTGGAGAATATGATAGCTCCAGATAACTGGTCAAATAAATCATCAATTCTAGGCAATGGATATTTGTTCTTTATGGTGACTTTATTTAGTTCATGATAGTCTATACACATTCACATAGATCCATCCTTCTTCCTTACAAACAGAATGGGCGCTCCCCATGGAGACATACTTAGCCTAATAAAGCCTTTATTTAAGAGCTCTTGCACTTGTTCATTGAGTTTTTGAATCTCCTTAGGTGCCATTCTATAAGGCACTTTGGATATAGGCTAGGTACCAGGGATTAATTTGATCGAGAACTCAACTTCTTTAGCAGGAGATACACCAGGCAAATCTTCTGGAAATAAGTCGGCGAATTCTTTAACTACTTTACAGTCAGAGAGAGGGATACTTTCTTTTGTTTCACCGTGATATCGCATCCCTTATTGATCAACTGTTCAGCTTTAATTGCATTTATTAATGATAACTGTGTACTAGTTTTTCCTACAAAAATTGTCGGCTTGCCCTGGGAGTGGAGAGTGACCTTCTTCTTAAGGAAGTTTATCACGGCGCTATTGTCACCGAGCCAATTCATCCCAAGGATGATATCAAATTTTGCTAATGGCAGGATGATTAATTTAGAGTGAAATTCCTGACCATTTATTGGTATTGAGATATTACAAAACTTCTGGGCACTTAGTTGGGCTCCAGATGGAAGTCCAACACTCAAAGATTTGGCTAGGTTATATGAGCGTAGTTTAAGGATGTTAGCAAATCATTCAGAGATAAATGAATGACTAGCACCAGTGTCAAATAATACATTATAAGGCTGGTTATTAAAATAAAGTGTGCCTAATTTATATGAATTGCATTAATGACTTGCAAGAATTTAGAGTATAGCAATGCAATTATCAAGGAAAAGTTTAGAGATGTGTACCTAAAACCACATTATTATCCTCTGCAGCCTCGATAGGTGTTAGAGCATAAACTCACTCAGGATCAGCAGGACGATAGTTGGTTTGCCTCCTGCGATAGTTTTGGGAGTTAGGAGCTGGTGATTGTGCTGGAGCAACTTTAGATGCAGGGGCTGGCATTATAGCCAGATTTGGTTCTCTCTGGTTTAGCGGAGTTTCCCTGAATACTTGCTTCTTCTGATGAGGCTTCATTGGAACTCCATCCACTATTTCCGTGTAGTCACAGTGGTAGAACCTGTGGCCTATGCGCCCACAATTGTAGCATTTATGGCCAAAGTGGTAACACTTGCCATACGGATGAGGCTTAGTACAGCTTTGAATTTGTTCGGCAGTCGGTGCAGCTTTTAGCTGATAGACCTTCACAAGATTAGACCCGTGTCTCTTGAAGTTTCCCTGCGGGTTCAAAGTTGTTTGCGCTCTTCATTTGAGATCCCCTTCAGATTGGTGGTGGTCAATTACTTTAGCCGATTCCACTAGCTTGAAGAAGCTAGTCAGGCAGAGCGGCACGATCTGATTCTTTAGTGAATCTCGGAGTCCACAGAGAAAATGGTGGCACTTAGCTGACTCAGAATAGGTAACTTCTTGCATGAAGTGAATCAATCTATAGAATTCCCTTTCACATTCAGCCACCGAATGACTCCCTTGAGTCAACCTTATAATTGTGTCTGAAATCATATTTTGTGCATATGGAGGAATGAATTCAGTTTTAAAGGCTTCGACGAACTCATCCCATGGGATGTCCTCCAATTCGTAGTCAGTGAATCTGATGTTTCGGACTTCTTCCCACCAATATTTTGCTTTTGCATGAAGTAGATGTGTAGCGAGACGGAAAGTTTCTGAGTTCGGGATCTTCAGACTATTGAAATCCCTCTCCACGGCCTTCAGCCAGTCGACTGTATCCATCGGTGACAGATTCCCACCAAAGGTTGGAGGTCTTAACCTCAATAAATTATGAAGAAGGTTATCCATGGAGTAATGAGAAGAGGTAGGTTGTAGGGCAGGGACAGCCGGAACAGCAATAGTGGCTAGAACTGCACGGTCATTTAGTAGTTTCTGCATAATGATTGCCTGTTGGGCTTAGTTTTCCAACAGGGTTGTCACCATTGTGTGTAGGTGAGCTACTTCGTCATTAGAGCTACTAGATGCGACAGTGTTCTTGACAAGAGTGACGGCGGGTGGTGATCCAGGATTCATTCTAATTAATCATTTTGCAAACCACATTTCAGAACTTTCTTAAAGAAAATAATCAAAAATTTCTCATTAATTGTAGAAATAAAGGATTACATTACGATTTAGAAAATGCTAAAAACCACAATGTTACTAAAATCACATAAATTAAAAGATGACAATTTGGTTAAATAACACTCAAGCATCCTTAATGTACTCAGCCCTAAAAGCTACACAAAAATCCTCAAAAGTTACTTCTTGACACTTCCTCTTACGCTTCCTCTCGAGCCTTGCAATGGTGTCATACAACCAGACTCCTACGTAATCCAACAACAGATCTGTCATGACATCCACATAGAGTGACTCGGGACACTCTATGTGTACCAATATTGACTATACTCGGCTCAACCATTCCTTTGTGTATATAGGAAAGTCAAGCCCTCCGTATACTGCTTGCTGTAGAAGCTTATCCAAGACCAAGGTCCCTCTTACTAAAACTCCTTCAATCTGCCATTTACTCTTCTGCCTCCATTTGAAACTATAGTTCCAAGCTAACTTGAAGGCATGCAGATAGTAGTCTATATTGGACTCTCCATAATTCATTTGACTCTGAGGACAAAATTTTTATTAAGCTTTTGTTAGACTCAAGGTGACTTGATTATTAGGATGTGAGTATTCTTCTTCTTCCTTTTCATAGAGTTAATGATACTACTATTTTATGGATGTTACCTATATTAATGTTTGTATTTTTAGAAGAATGGTCCATTAGGTAGAAAGGAATCATAGATCCCATTCTGACACCTTATGATGTTCTCTAATACTAACTGTGGGGTCCCCCGTACTAACTGTAAGGAAGTAGGGTACTCCAAATGTGGCAAATCCCCAACTTAAGTAAAGTCGGGTGAAACTCAACCTGCCTTAAGCCAAGGACTTGTCACCTAAATACTGTAAACATACATCAATATATACATAGATCAAAGTGGTGGAAGCAAAAAATATAGGGTAACATCCAGGTGCACAACATAGTAGTAAATAGAAAACTAAGCAGTAACTCAGCACAAGTGCAAAAAGTAAAGTACATCCAGAATTTAATAATTACAAACTAAATTATATAAAACAAAACAGTCTCTCAATCTCACTGAAATGCAAAAATCTATCTAAACTCTGCAGCACAATCCTCCTCATGAACTAGCTCCTCTACTGCAGTACTGCCCATGAACAAGTCTGAATCTGACATTTATCGGTATCACAAATGACAGGGCTCCAACTAATAAAATAAAAAGGTTACAGCTAGACAATTATTTTAGTACATTTTAGGCTATTTTAAATGAATTGATTAATTAAAGATATCACATTTAATTAATTTAACATGCAAGTAGTTATGGGTGCAACAAGCTATACAAGAAACGGGGTAACTATAAACTATCCATTTGTAGTAATCAACAAGTATGTATAGTAACATACAAAACATGAAAGTAAGCAAGGTGAAGCTAAAAGCAAAAGTAACTACAACTGCTGATGATAAATCTAATCCTAACATGCTTAAGTTTATCTTTGAAATATGCTGAGTATAACAGAACACAAGTGCTAAAAATAACCAAAAATTCCAACATTCTAAATAGCCAAACCCATCTTGATTAGCCAAATCAAGATGAAAGGATTAAGAATTAAACTCCAAATATGAGGTTTAATCACTTAATCCAAAGGTTCATCTAAGGATCTAAGGTTTAAAATCCATATCTCATAAATTAGATTAAGGCAAATCCTAATATTAAATCAATCTCATTAGAATAGATCTCTACCCTTAATTCTAAGATTTAAATATCAAATAATCATTAAATAAACTAAGAAAAATCTATAAACTAGTAAACTCAAGGTTTCACCTATTGAGTAACCCAATTTACTCAATATATGAATTCTAGCCTAAGATCTATTCCTAATCCTAGGAATTAAGACTCTTAATTACTAAAAGTATCTCTCAGACACACATCCTAACTAGTGTTATTAGGACCTATGGGAAGATCTAGGAAGGATGAAGAAAGGAATGAATGCTCAAGGTTTTACTTAAGATTTCTTAAGGACTTAAGATTGAAGTTTTGATTCAAATCAACTTAATACTTAAACTCACATAATTTATGATCTAAATCTTTTTACTTACTGATTATATCATTTAGTAAGTGATTCTAGGGCTTTAAAAAATGCTAAACCCTAAATTTGGGCAAAATGACCATTTTGCCCCTACTTAAGGGTTTAAGAGATCAAATTTTGATCTAGGGTCCCAAATCTAAATTTTTTAGTGACAAAGTATTTCTTACTATCTAATATAAGATTAGACAGTAATTACACTAAACTTTTTTGGGTAACTATTAAGCCTTATGAGATCAAATTAATGAATTTGACTCATAGGGGTATTTTGGTAATTTGACCTAATTTAATCTAAATTTTCTTTCGGTTTATGGTTACTTACTGTCTAAGGTTTTCATAGAACCTAAAATTATTAAATTCTGATAAGTATTGGCCAAGTTATGGCCAATACAAGCCTAAGGGTATAAGGGTAATTTAGGTTTCTTAATTAAGGGTCAAAATCCTAACTTCTCCAATTGATGTCCAAATTGAACAAAATTAGTGGCTATAGATTACAAATAATCCACTAATCACAATGACTAGTAGTAGGTTCAATTTGGACTCTAATTGGCTAAGTTATGGTCTAATTAGGGTTTAGGGTGATTAGTGAGTGATTAGTAAAATTAATCACCAAATCACTAATCCAACCACACCACCGGGTTTTAATCTACTCTAGGAGCTCTCTGAAACTTAAATTGTTTCATTTGGATTATTAGATTTGCTAATATTTACTAATCAAGTTTTAGAGTAATTAGGGTTGATTAGCAAATCTAATTGTTGGATCTAAAATATCTTTATAGATTACTATAAACTAAGTTTTTCTGATCTAAATTGATATTTGGATCACCTAATTTGGAGTTCAATTGACAAACTTATGGTCAATTAAAGTTTTATGGTTAATTGACCTAATTAGGGTTAGGTCCTAAATGTGATTAAGCTCGAACTTATCCAAATAACTAAACAAACACTACTAGGTTAATTCTTAGGGTTTTTTGATCACTTTGAGACTCATATTGGGTATATTTGGGTTAAATAATACAAAGTTATAGCCATTTGAAAATCTGTGATATTATTTGAATTTAATTAATACCCTAACAATGTCACTAGGTGATATACTGGTCCTACAGCAAAAGTAATAGTATTATTAAATTCCTCATATTTTTCTGATGAATTTGATATATTTAATTGCATAATTTGGACTCATATTTATTAAGATATGGTTGTTTGAATATTTGTAATTATATTAATTTAGTTAATTAATTTAAAGTGTATCATTAAATTTATAGATTTATTTAACTGTTATAATTAATAGGCAGGTCCCACATAAACTAAAATGCACCGACAGTCGGGCCCACAAGCAGAGAGGATGACGGGAGCGGGACCCACAGTGTACATGCGTCGGTTCATTGACGGACGACGGATAGAAGTGGGGCCCACCATTCTACATACGATGCCACGCAAGCGTCGTCTCCCCCGCACGGTTCATTCCAGACCTAAATCGCGAATGGGATGCCGAATTAGGGTTCTAGGCATTTTAAAGCTCGGCGTGATTTTTAGGATCAGTTTACACCACCGATGGACACCCTTGACAGTACTAAACTAGAACTCAGAAAATCGATTTCCTAAGAGAACTCTAACAACTGAAATTATGATGCCCTAAAAATCGATTTAGGGTTAGGGTAGAAGCAGATTACACAAAGGATTCAATCAATTTTCATAATAGTACACATGCACAGATCAATGTAAGCAATTATTGAATCGAATATATTGGGTAGAGTTGGTACCTCGAGAGAGTAGAAAGGAATTTTATGGTTTCTAGACGATGGTCACAACGAGCTCTTTGCGAATAGACCGAGGGAGGGGTTTCAGAAGGAATAATGAATCCTAATATAGCTAGGATAATACTTGGAGGTGGCTCCTAAGCGGCGGTCGACGTCTGGCTTTGCCGAAGGGCGACGCGCGTCGACCCTCGTGACACGCGCAGGTCCTGCCTTCCCACGCGGAGAAGACGAACAATCCGTCTGTCGGATTCTTCGATTGGACGGATCAAAAGATCCGACAAATTCAAACAGCGCAATTAACAAATTCCTGACAGCAGCTATATTAAATGGACGGCACCGTTATACTTAATTTAAACAAATAAATATTATAAAATATTCCCATTTTATTAATTAAAATTATCTAATTAAACAATTTTCAAAAATTCCCAATAAATCACCTTTAGCTAATTGAGAGGTGGGGAACTCAACGGCACAATCAGATTTTTGATCCGATGAGTATTTAATTATTCAAATTTTCGAGTATTTAATAATATTAAAATATTCGCCAAAATTCCAACGACTTCCAAATGCATTCAAAATATCACCCCTAGCTAATTTGGGGGTGATTAGTGCAATGGCGAAGTCAGATTTTTGATTTGAGGTAAAAATTAAAAAGTCAATTTCTAAGGTTTTGAGATTTTCCAGAAATCGGGATTTGTTTTATTTGATTACTGATTTGACCTAGATCTTAGAGATGAGTTCTAAATGACTTATAATATACTAGAACCATAATTAAGACTTAGATTATTTTTAATTGACCTAGTAACAACTTAGGTTGTTACATACATTTACCTTAATTTAGTAAAATTATTCTTTATATTTCTTTTTAACAAATACTAACCCCCTCTAGGGTAATGGTATGGTCTCCTTATATCACTTGTGATTCTACCCATCCCAGTACCTATATAGGTATAGTAACAAATATTCTTCTTTTTCGAAGCCCTTATTTTTGATGATATAGCTTCATATAAAATATCATAATTATTCATGGGCTATTAATATTATTATTAAAAAGGAAATATTATTCTTAATAAAGATGATAATAATAATATATTAGAAAATATTATTACTATTATCAATAATAATAATTAAGATGATAATAATAATAATAATAAATTAGTAGAAAGAAAATATTATCATAATGATAATAAAGATGATCATAATAATAATATTATTATGATTATTATCATGATCATTTAGAAAAGAAACTTTTTTTATTAATATCATTTATTAATAATAACAATAATAAAGAAGATGATGCTGATAATAATAATAATAATAATTATTATTATTATTATTATTATTACTATTATACTAATAATAATAATATGCTTATCATTATTAATGCGGAGAAATTAAATATTATAAAATGATAATAATAATAATAATATGAATCTTATTATTATTATTATTATTGTTATCATTATCAATATAGTGAAGTTGATAGTAATAATAAAAATAGTGTTATTATACCCATTATTATTAATAATGTGTAGAAAAAAATATTTTTCTTATTTTTATAATGATAAGGAAGATAATAATAATAATAATAATAGGGAAGTATTATTATAATTATTATCATTATTAATATTAATAATGAATATGATTATAATAATATTACCATTATGAGTAGAAATTAAATATTATAATAATAATAATAATGCTGATAATAATAATAATAATAATAATAATAATAATACTAGTGTTATTATTATTATTATTGTTATTATGAGTATGTAAGAAATATACAATAATAATGATAATGAAGATATTAATAATAATAATAATTATGACACTCTTATTAAGGGGAGAGGGTCGGCTAGGAAGCCCACCACCAACTTGGTTGAACAGTTGAGCAGGGGAGAGGCCTCGTAGCGCCCAAAAGGAGGTCGCCTAAAAGGAGGCACGCGGCCTAGGGCACGTGGCATGAGCAGCGCTGGAATGGGAGGGGGGAGAGGAAAAAAATTTTCAATTTGAATTAATCATATTTTTTCTCCCTCTAATTTCTAAATTTAACTAAACTTGACCAGGAGGTGCGCCTCGATGAGATCCTCGATAAAAAATATTTCAATTTTGAGTTATATTTTTTTAATATTGATTTTTGAAGATAAAACTTTAAAACTTAATTACAGGTAATCCATTACTTTAATTTAGATGAAAATTTTATATAATTCAGTCCCACTATGGTCCTAGGGACCTTAAAATGTAAAAATAGTGAAGTTATGACCATTTCAGCCAATTCTGAGCAGTTTTGAGACAATTCTGGGCATTTTTAAAATTTTGGGCGCCACAGCGCGCTGTGGTGCTTTTAATGCTGCGCCCCGCTGTGGCCTCCTATAGCGCGCTGCCGCTGTCCAACTTGCGAAATTACTGTTCAATTAATTCATTTTTCATATTTCCTAAGGCTTTCTGAAAATTCCGCTACAGTGGTCCATTTGCAATTTACTGTTCAATTAGTTTAATGACTGGTTTTATAAGGTTTTTTCTGACATACTGTTGCAGCCCGCAGCGCGCTAGAGCGCCAGACGGTATTTTTGCCAGGTGCGAAAACCGCAATGGCCTACTTTCAAGCTCTAATACTCTCAATACAGAGCATTCCATTAGTGGTGCTATATATTAATGGAAAGGTCTTTCCGATACCTTTCTATTGACACTAAAATTGGCACAAACAGAGCATTCTAACTTTATGAAATATGATGATGAATGCAGAGGTGTACCGAATTGACGAAAAACAGGGCAGTTTTCTGTGAAGCTCTTAAGAGCCTTAATGGCTTCCATACATGCTTATGGACTTCTAAAGATACATTCAAGCATAATAACAATATGAAAAGGTAAATGGGTACAAGGAGAGTAAGCAAACGGGTACCTTTAGTCCTTGGAAGGAGAGGAGAAAAGAAACACTGTTTTCTTCAAGATCTTGGGATGAGCCTTCTCCTTCAGCTCGAGGGTAGCAATGCAGAAGAAGAAGTAAAGGATTCAGCAAGAAGAGGAAGGAGGAGTTGGGATCCCTTCTTAAAGGAAGGAAGAAGTGGAAATGGGGGTATTGCCTATAGAACCTATGAATGATGGAAGAAGAGATGGCTCTCAGCCATCTCTTACATGCCATGGAGGGAGGGGCATCGAATATGGGCTATTGTTAGGAGAATTAGAAAAAAAAATAGGGGAAATTGCAATTTTAGGACTAGATAATGCCTTATTTATTTTCTTTGATTATTTAAAAATTCAGATTTTTGAAACGCACTCCGAAAAGTTCCAAAAATTCACCCCTAGCTAATTTGTGGGTGAGAAATTTAACGGTGAAGTTGGAATTCGATTTTGACAATTATTTAATTATTCCATTTTCCTGTGCATTTAATTATATTAAAATATTCGTAAAATTCGACGAGTTCCAAATGCGTCCAAACCATCACCCTTAGCTAATTTGGAGGTAACGACCTCAACGGCGTAGTTGGATTTCAATTTTGAGGTCAAAATAAATACCTCGATTTTCTAATTAATTAAATATTAAAATATTCCAAAATAATCGATTGAGCTCTGAATTGCTCTAAACCTTCATGGTTTGGTTCTAATAACTCGATGAACTTAATAGGATGATAATTACGATACGATTAAGCTAAAATTACGCTGGATAACAATCTTAGATTGTTACACTAATTTAGGGTTAGATTACCTCCAAAATTCTCAAACTTGCACCACTAGCTAAATTGGGGTGAGGAATTCAAAAATTCAATCAAATTTGGATTTGAAGATCAATTTAATTTAGCAAATTTCTAAGGTCTTAAAATTAGCTAAATATTCATTTCAATCAATTGATATCTGATTAACTCCAAAATTTTAAGATTAGATTAGAATGACTAGATAAACCAAGCTCAATTTTGCTTGGGCAACAACCTATAGTTATTACATCTAAATAACACAATATTTTTATTAGATGAGTAGTAAAGTTTATCTTACAACACATTATAATGATAAGTAAATATCTAGGAAAACTTGATAATCATAATTATTATTATGATAATTTAATGAAAATATAATAATAATTATTATTATAATGGTAAATAAATGAATATAAACATAATAATAATAATAATAATAAGACGTAATTAAAATGACATAAAAGAAAATTGACAAAAATAGAAATTGCAATAATAATAATAATAATAATAATAATAATAATAATAGTATTAATAACAATAATATGAATAGTAATTAATGTAATTGAAATAACTTAATTAAAATGGTATATATGAATTTGATAGAAAATGGGAAATGCAACAATAATAATAATATTAATACTAGTAATAATAATAGTAATAGTAATAATAATAGTATAGTAACAATAATAATATTGCTAATAATAATAATTATTATTATTATTAATTATAATAATTAAAAAAGTAATATTAATAATTTACATAATTGAAATAACTTGATTAAAAAGACATATGGAATTAACATAAAAAGAAAAATACAGTAATAATAATATAATAATAATGATAATGATAATAATATTAATACTAAGAAAATGACTAAATAATAATTATTATAAGAAAAAAAAATTAAAATGACCTAAATATATTTAGCATAATAATGTGAAAGATTTTATTTTGGCATAATATTATTAATATTAATATTAATAATATTATTAATAATGGCATTAATAATAGCATCATTAATAATATTATTATTATAATTATTTTTAGTATGAGTTTATTATGATAATAAATATCATAAAATTTATTATGATTTTAATTATATAATTATAACTAATTACATTTATTAACAAAAATAGAAATAAAATAAAATTAAAATAGTAAGAAAAAAATTACTTCTCTCACTCTCTCTCTCACTGCTCATCGAGCACGCAAAAAAAGGGGAGGGGAGAATTCGCTGGCTAGAGGAGGAGGGGGGAAAGGGTTTGTCGTGATGAAGGGAGGTGCGTTTAAAGAGGATAAGGAGAGGAGAGAAGGGGGCTCGGCTGCAGGCGTGGGCTGAAAAAACTCGTTGCCAACCTCCTGATATTTTTGGGGTATTTTTGCATGAAAAAGCGCACATCATGTGTGAATGCAACTTTATTGCCAAGGGTTGAAGAGCATATATTAATAGAAATTTAATGATTATAGTCAAAACAGAATAGTTAATCTAATCCACAAAATATGTTGGTACATGCAAAAACATATAATAGACGCTGATTGGAAAGATCCATTTTAAGAAATGAACAAGTCCCAAAAAAGGCTCTGAAATATGGGCCTCATAATGTCTGTCAAAAATAGCATCAACTGCTGCTATAAATTCCTCCATTAATGAACCAAGGATAGGATGCAGAGAGAACAGTTGAGAAAAGAGGAAATGGAGAAGGTCAAGTTGTTCCAAATATTCATCATTTTCGCCCTTCTTGCGGCAGCAGCTGTTGCAGAAATAGGTTATGATCAAGAGCCGTCAGCCGAAAATGAAGTTCAATTATGCATAGATACGAACTGCTCCCATCTCAGCAGCATTTTGAAGTTCTTTTGTTCTCTGAAGTGCTCCAATTTTGGCGACTGTTGTTAAATCCTTTTATTTTAAGAGTAAAAATCAAAAATATCTTGAGAAAAAACTCCAGCTATATGAGAATGATTTTATGTAATATATTTTCATGTCCTGCTTTTCATTTAATTAAAATTGATTGAATTACATTTTCTTTCATGTTTTTTATATATTAATTTGTTAGCTTGAATTTCCATTAAATTTTTGAAGGCATTAAGGACCAAGAGAGGGATATTAGAGCACCAAAAATTAGTAATCCAAAACACAAAGGGAAGCCCAAATGTGAACATAACATTGGACCAAAAATAAAATTAAAGCTCAAAATCACCATGTAGTAGCCTCGAGCCACCAGCACTTCGCCCAGCAACACACAAAAATTCTAAATAATAAATCCCCCGACTACCACCTCGCATCCTGGCTCGCTCATGGTACAATTTCTGAATAATGCCTTGATAAGCATTGCATGACTTCACCACCCAAGGCATTGCCTCATCTCATGATAGCTTATGCGCATCTTTGAGATCCATTGTTGATAATGCTTGATGCGTCGCCTTTCTACCAATTTGCGTCTCGGACACTTCCCTACTTCTCACAATCCAGCAGGATATGGCCCACTTCATAGAAGCAATAACATTTGGTTCCGATACCGAGCCACTAGCCACCAACTTCATATTAAATATCCTCTTCCATAGGAACATTTTGTTCAAGGATGAGGGCTTTTTGTACATCCTTGTCAAGGCAGTCATCAAATCCATTTAAGCAATTCACAATGCCGAATGTTGCAGATGCAGCGATAGTCGATTCATTGGTAAGGTTGTTTTGTTGTGATTCCTTCTAATGAAAGGTAGATATTTTTTTTGGTACAATAGATTTTCCTTCTAAATCTTCTTCTATAATACAGAGTTCATTTTGTTAAATTTCTCCATGCTTTATTTTATCTCAATCGCCATTGCCCCACTTAAACGAAGTTCAATCTTCTTTGATACTATGTTGGAATTATTGCCCAGCGACACTAAAGTTCACATCTTCAAGCATGGGCAAGGAAAGACAAAGTTTCGACGGATGCTCTTGTTCCTTCACCTTTGAGAGCACATATAAAAGACACATCAAAATAAAGTAAAAAGCACATGCATTCACAAGCACAAACAGATTTTTTTGGGTTAATTTCTCGGGATTGAGACTTCAGTTTATAAATCGACATTCTCTTTAAGAGATATCTAAAGTGATTGGTAGGCCTCTGAAACTTGATAAAAACACTGTGACGTTGAGAATTCATTTTGCTCCTCGCATGTTAGTTGAAATTAACGTCTTGAGTTCTTTACTTGAAACAAATATGGGTAGGGTACCCAAAAATGAATATTTTTGAAAAGTTTAATATGAAATTTGTTTTGTATTATGGCTCACTATACTCCTCATTCAAACATGATAAATTTCATTTTTAAGTGGTTTTTTTTGACTAATTCCATTTTCAGTACTATGTATCCTTCAAATATGGGTCATAATGATAATTTAAGTTCGGCATCTATCTAACTAAATGGTGATAATCAAAAGGTCAGTAACAATTTTAAGAAATCTAATACTCAACACGTTATAAAGACTTCTTCAAAAATGGATGAACTTGTCGTTATGCGCCATATTGATAATAATGCTTGCATTAACAATAATGATATTACACATTATGTTTGTAACCCATTTTTAGGGCATCCCATAGAAAAATTTATGTTCTTGTGTGTGTAATGGCTCAGAGGCTACACAAAATCTCCATTGTTGGAGCTAGAGAAGGGTTTGTAAAACTCTAATTTGTATTCATCATCCAGTATAGTGAAAATTCTCCTCTTCTCTCTCTATGGATGCAAGTATTTACACCGAGTCACTTAAATTCTTGTGTTGTGTTGTGGTTTGTGCTTGAATTATTTGTGCTTTTCTTATTTTGTTCTTCTTTGTTTTTTATCTCTTAAGAGGTCTTTGATCCTAACATGATTTTGTTACATTTAGGTAGTATTTTAGGTAATTACAGATTCTCCTAATTGATTTGATATATTGAACATAATTATTGTATAGTCATCTAAGCTCACTCAGGGTGAGGTGAGGGTCTTCAAAGGTGTATCTTTTGAAAATCTTCTTAGAGATAATATTAATTCTGAAAATATTTCCAATACTATTCATTGTTATGTTCATCTTCAAAGGATATCAATATTATGCATATCACTAGAACAAGAACTAGATCGAAGGCCCTAAATGAGTTTTTAGTAGTTGCCAATGAATATTTGGTGCTAGAATATTAGAGATATATAAAATACTTCTTCAAGAAAAAGATTAAAACATATTGTTGTTTAAGTTAAAAGATCCATTATTATTATTATTGAATTCAAGATTACTTTTGGGAAAAATCAAGGGATTTTGGATTATATTAAATCAGACATGGCCACCGGACTAAAAGTTTCTGAGTAGTCAATATCTTCATTTGGATGAAGTCGCAAGCAACCAATCAAGCTTTGTGATGAGCAATGGAACCATCACTGTTGCAGTTGAGTTTGAAGATCCATTTAAAACTGATAACATTTTCCTTTGATGGGAGAGGAACTAAAGTCCAAGTGTCATTTATTTTGAAGGGCTTCAAGTTTATAATGCATAGTCGAGACTTAGTGTGGGTCCTTGCTTCTTGTTTATAGGTAAATGATACTTAGTTGAGATGAGGGATTGCCACCAAGACCACCTTAGAATTTAGACATCCAGTTTTTTTAGCAAGTGGGCATTGGATGAACTTTGCTGTAGAGGTGACTTGTTGGGATGGCACACTATTCTTAAAAGTTGTGGTTGTTGCTTGTTGGGATGCCGAAGTGGTATGTGGAGCCATATTTCTAGTTTCGACGGGTCCAAGAGGGGTTGAGAGCCAAAATCTTAGAGCTATTATCATCTGGAAAAGTGATGGTAGATGGATTATCCCAAACTAAGCTTGGGACAGTGATTGTTCAGGTGGTGGAAGTTGGATTATCTCAAACTAAGCTTGGGACAATTATTGCTGAGCCTGAACTATTGATTGGTGGTGAGGTTGATGGAGTCTCATAATTAGTGTATGGAAAGTCACATTCATGAAATGTTACAAGCCGAGATATATAGATTTTCTTGGAGCTAATGTGGCAAAAAATCTAGGTTTTGTGGTGCCCATTATAACCCAAGAAAACACATGGTTAAGATCTAGGTTCTAATTTGTTTGTTTCATATGATTTCAACCATGGGAAATAAAGGCACACAAAGACTTTTAGGAAGTGAAATATAGAGCTGTGGAAGAGAAGTTTATATGGGGATTTTTGGTAATTATGTGGGTAGAGGAATCAATTGATGATAAACTTGGGAATTTTGAATGCATGGGTCTAAAATGTGGTAGGGAGATTTGCATATGATAATAGAGCTCGACTAGTTTCTATGATACAAGAATGTTTACTTTTTGCTTTGTAGTTTAGATCAAGTGTATAGGTGTGACATCCCCCAATCACGGGACCAGTGGAGACCAGGGATTGAGGTCTGTCTACTGATCATTATAGTCGAGATTTGGATATAAAACATCACATATATTCATTCATTCAAATTTGAAACCCGAAAGTATAATCATTTATTATGATAATTTATAATATTATTATATAGGTACAACTATCTTTATTTTAAAAATAAAATAAATATACATTTAAAATGTAAAAAGTAAAATAAGAGTGTCGTAGTTGATCATCTCTAGGTCGATCCAATTCTTCTTCAAAATTTTGACATATCGTTTACAACAAAAATGCCCGTGTTGGAATCATCGTTAGAGAGTACTCTAAGCACTTTGGATATCATTAGTTACATTTTATATGCAAGCAGTATGTAATGATGTAACTATTAACTTGATAGAACAATGATTAAAATATTACCTGTAAAACAAAGATCAGAGTGCGACAATATAAAACAATTAAAATTATACAATTGCCAAAATACTTTATTTATTATCATAGTAGATAACTATCACAATTTTAAGATATTAAAAGTATGTCTTACGCATTATTAGTAACTTTTGTGTTATACTAGAGTAATCTATAGAATGGTATGTTCACCTTAATTTAGTAAAATTATTCCTTATATTTCTTCTTAACAAATACTAACCCCTTCCAGGGTAATGGTATGGTCTCCTTATATCACTTGCGATTCTACCCATCCCAGTACCTATATAAGTCTAGTAACAAATATTCTTCTTTTTGAAACCTTTATTTTTGATGATATAGCTTCATATAAAATATCATTATTATTCTCAAGGGTGTGACAAACATTTATAAAAGTGATGATAAATTCAATTGCAACTTCCAAAAATAATTATCAGTTTTCAAAAAAGTGGAAATTTTGAGACTAGAAGCGAAGCAATAGCATGTAATAAAATTAGCATATAAATGTATTTCTTGATATCCGGGTACCTTTCTTATGCCTATGTTGATGTCTCACAGATCTATGTTAGAAGGTAACAATAAAATTGGCATTTATAAATTATTTATTTATTTAATAATAATTTTTGTTAATATGATAATTATCTTTTTTATCCTCTCTCTCTTTCTCTCTTATCATTATTCTTATTATGTTGTAAGTAAAAACAATAATAAAAGGATAATATAAGAAAGAATTAATGATAATTTAATAAAATCTTAATAATGCTAGTTAAATGAATTTGATAATAATGAAATATTATTCTTATTGTTATTATAAATAAGTTGAGAAAAGTTATTATGCTTATTATCATAGAAGATGATAATTATAATAATAATAATGTATTATTATAATTATTACTATTATTAATAATAATGAAGGTAACAATAATAGTAATAC